>OY992864.1:11017463-12217463 GCA_963921415.1 Pyrausta despicata
TCTCTCTTTTTTTGTAAAATCTAATCAACATACATTCCACTAGTTGCATGATCTATCGGAAAGGGTTGGCTGGGGTCCCAAAGACGTGAGAAATATACTCTCTCGAGAACCTCCCAAGATAGCATCAATTCTGCTAATTCTACCGATAAATTATTAAAATTGTCATTTATACCTTTCACAAATGATAAATCTGTCATTGATGAAAGTTCAACTTTCAACAAAGCTTAGGTCAACGATTTCTTAGTAAGTAGATAACACAATTGTTTCCTCCTCTTAATTTTTTAAAAGGCCGTCTTTGAAGAGCTTTATTATATTATTCTAGCAAAATTTAGCTGAACAAAACCTTCTTTCTGAAACCGAAAGTTGGCTAATCTCAAGGAAATGTATCTTTAGATTCGCAAAGACTTCGACCCTGCTAAGAACAGCAAAAAATGATAATAATATTGGATTGGGACTAAATGCGCTTTTTAACAGACTTCAAAAAAAAAAACCGAATTGGTTCTCAATTCGACAGTTTTTTTTAAATGTATGTTACCGCATATGTCTGGCATTTATCGTTCGATTTGAAATATTGTTTTTGCATTCAAAAGAATAGTGTCCGATTGGTCCCATAGTATTTTTTGCAGGGAACTCTTCAAAAATCATCAGAAAAAGGTCTGCGGTTAAGTTTTTCCTTAGTAATCTTGAGGTTTTCAAGTATTACGAAAGTTTTAATTTCAAAGCGAGATGAAGAACTCCTCAATTCTTAGGAGTTCAGGTAATCTTTCAACCACAATTCATGATCATTCAACTAGGTTACAATGATAGTAATAAAACTTAAGTAGCCACGTATGAATCATACGTGGTCAAAAAAGTCTTAAACAAGGAATTTTACTGCCCAAATTATTCTGAAGTCGGTGCCAGCATAATCATTACTATGATAAAATTTGCACTGTGCAATAGCTCTTGCGAAAGATAACAGTGGCACCGACTTCGGAATAATTTGGGCAGAAAAAAACCTAGTTTAAGACTTTTTGAAGGAGGTTTAATTGTTTTCATAAAAATTTTAACACCACGGAACAAGGAGACGGCAGGAAAATAAGCAAACAGGCTCCATTAAATCGAGTTAATATCTAATCTAATCACTTAAAAACATTGGAATCAACGAAATGCAATTATGCAGGCGACTAGGTAAATTTTATCGACTTTCGTAAATGTTGTAATTTGTAATCATTTAAGATCCAGATAAGAACTCCATCATAAGCTGACCATAAGTCGATCGGGAATTTAATACAATCCGTTATCGAGATTTCCATCTTATTAAACGACTTCCCTAGAATAGAAACTAGAAAAAAAAAAATTAAATTAGAAACTAGCAGATAGATGCGATTTTACGCTGTAAAACATTAATTTTTAGGCTGTGAATGTGGAATAGTAAGTTTAAAATAAAATACAAAAAAGACACATTCAAATCCTGTAGATAGTTGGAGAGGAGTTGATTTTTTGAAGAAAAACAAGCTTTTTTTTATTTTTAACGAAATACAAAAGACGAAGATACTACTCGTATTTAAAAACAACCAGCAGCAAAAAGTCTGATATTTTTGCAAAAGGTCTAGTGCTAAATTCGAAACTCTCTGCCGTCTAACATATGGCTATCTCAACATTCTTCACAATTTTATTATTACAAAATACTGTTGCTGTCATCGTTGTCTTAACATTAATTACATCACCTATTTCGAATTACGACACGGAATCCGGTCATTCAGACTGATATCAGTCGTTAGTTCATTATCTCAATCATCAAAGCACCGACGAGGTTCGGCTTCCAAACCTCACACCTTCGTCACTTTCTTCAATGTGTTCTATATGAATGAGTAAAAGAGACATGATAACAAATTTTTGTGGGTACTTCAATCTAAATTCTTCGTCGCCACTGGTTTTCTTTTTGTATGAAGATGGTTAATCACTCAAAATGTTACATGAAGTATGCAATTAAAACAGTTACACTATTTTTAATGATTCAATCAGTTTTCATCACTTTACAGTTAAGATGAGAAATGTTAGTAAACGTATTCGTAACGTTTTTAAATGAATTCTTAAACCTCGTTAAGTATTTAGTTTTCATTACTTTGCATTTTTTTTTCAATCAATGTGTTACTGTGAAAGTTCAAATTACAATTGCTGTTATTTTTCCGCAAAAAAGTTTTTTTTTTGAAAATAGTAATTCACAAAAAATAAAAAACAAGTTCTCAAAAAAAATCATTTATTTAATTTTCGGGTTTTGGGCAGCAACCAAAGTGGTGATTCGTCCTTCCAAATGTTAAAAGTTTCAAATCGAATAAGTAGGCACTTACATTAAATACTTTCGTCGATTCAAGACCTATTCATAACATCGAATTGACTCATGGTAAAATTAAATTTCAGCAAGACCATAAACAAATCCCTAGCTTCCCAGACCCCATATCGCATTCCCATCAAGTGAAAGCTGGTCTGGAGCAGGTGGGTATACAACCCTCCCATCAAACTACCTTTAACATCATTAGCACAAGGGTCAATATACCACAAGAGCTATATCAATGTGCACTCGGTCATCTGGGCACAAGTATTATCTCTGCATCAGTAATTAACAGACGCCTCTATTTAGATATCTCGATGACAAATAACACCTGAGATTACTAGATTAACTCTTTATTAAAGAGAAGAAAGTTTCGGAACTTTTGGAGACATTTACAAATGGGCTAAGTTTAATTGAATTCTAATGATGTGATTAGATTATCTTTAGAATTATATTGACTTCCGGTGTGTTACTTCTGGTTTTAAATATAACGTTCCAATACTAGTGGCTTACTTGTATACAACTTAGCTACTCGTATTTAATTGGCAGAAGAATAATGAGAGTACTCGTACAATCAGACATAAAAAACACATATAATATTAGGAGCTATAGCAGAATATCTTCTACCTCATTATCTGCTTCCAGCTGTTGGTTTTGCCCACACGTTGTCCCAAACACTGACCGCCAACGTGTAAATAGATCTAGAAAACGACATTTGCCTAAACGTTAGCACCGAAGTTTTCTATATCTACGTATAGACCCAGCCTAAGCATATGCTTTTATAGTGTAGGTAACGTTCTGTCATGAAAACCGCATTCCGTACATCTCGTCCGATACCCCATTGCATAATAACAATATCTCGGTAACCCTGTTGCCGCGAGATAGGGCCATGGAACTAGGAATAACATGAACGCGACTATCACAAAACAAATTTAGATTTGCCTCGTCCTGTACGACTGTGGAGCAAACCCAAAAATTTTAGCGACAATCCAACTTAGCTAGGTTAACTTAAACAAGCCATAAAACTATTTGCGAAAAAATATTTATTCGTATAAAAAGTCAGTCAAATAAGAAATCAGAGCAATTATGCTGAAAGATAACAGCAGGACCAAGGCGGTGACATCGACCTATAACAAGATATTGGACTATACAATATCTTGTCAAACAACGTCAATGAAATATCTATTATAAGATATTTAGTGTGCGGGACCGTCGGACCAGGTAACACGGAGCAGTGGAAGGGTCCGCCGCACCAATGTTGCTGGGATTGCGCCCAGAATTATGCCTTCCGGGTACCGCCGGGTGTGTGCGCTTGAAGCGGGAAGGTAGCAGCGGGGCGTGCCAAATAAAAGGCCAGAATTTCTTTCTTCAAATGCCGCTGGTGTGTGTTCACTGTGTGTTCCTTCCTTTCTGGATCTTGGAGCTTTTTCTTCTTTTAGCTGGAGCTGCTGGCTCGAACTGGACTGATTTTCGAGTCTCGCGAGTCTTCGCACCTGACCCCGTAGGGGTCGGGGGCGAACCGTTCGGGGCAACGGCCCCTTTCGGTGGTTTCTGTCGCTGTCCGTGAAGACGGACAGGTCGTTGGGTTGGTGTGCAGGAGTAGTCTCACTGCTGTGGTGGTGGTGACACTGGCGAGCTTTGCAGCTGCGAGCCAGTGTCATGGGTAGTGGTGATGTTGGGTTGGTGGGTGTCAGGTCCGGTGGTGGAGGATTCGTCGCTGCTGGAGACGAGGTCGCGTGGGAACGCTCGGTATCGAGCTGAGCCGTGGTCTGGGGGACGCGAGTGGTACGGGGCGATGCTCCTCAGGTGCGGGTGTCGGGATCCGTCCGCTTTTCGGAGCATTCGCTTCGCAAGGTGTCGGACGAAGTCCTCCACGGTCTCAGTCTTGAGGTCCCTGCGCAAAACGTCATTTCTGACGTAGCGGGGGGCAGCAACGATAGTCCTCAGTGTCAGCGACTGCTGGGCTTCTATACGCCTTCGTAGGCTCCGGCTGGTGAGCGCAAACCACGCTGGTGCAGCGTAGGTCAGGCGGGTTCTAACGTAGGCCTTATAGACGCCCAGCTTCGCTCTCGTGGGGAGGTTGGACGACAAAATGGGTCTCAGCTTGGCTCTCGCTACCCTCGTGGTGTTTACGAGAGCCTTGACGTGCGGTGTCATCTTCAGCTTCCGGTCAATGGTCACTCCCAGGTATTTCACCGTGGTGGACCATGAGACAGGCTCATCTCGGAGTTTGAGTGGTGGCGGCATGTTCCTCGCGCTGCTCACGAGAATGGCTTGGGTCTTCCTCGGGTTTGCTGAAAGCTTCCAGTCGTCCAACCACTGCGGGAGTAGGTCCAGGGTGCGCTGGATCTTCCTCGCAGCGTGGTGAGGGTTCATCGAGGATGCCACATAGGCCGCGTCGTCTGCGTACAGCGCGAGCGTGGCTCCTTCCCCTACAGGGATGTCGTCCGTGTACTTGGAGTAGCACACGGGCGAGAGGCAGCTTCCCTGTGGGACTCCTGCTAGGATCGGCCGTTCAGTAGAGATGGCGTCTTCCACTGCCACATGGAAGCGCCGGTTCTGGAGGAACGACCGAACCAGCCTCACGATTCGTCGGGGCGCAGAGGAATTAGCAATTTTGAACAGCAGTCCTTCGTGCCAGACGCGGTCGAAAGCCTTCTCCATATCTAGGAACACACCTACTGAGTGCTCCTTTCGGTTCTGGGCTGCCGCTAGTTGGTGAAGGACGCGGGCAAGCTGTTGGGTAGTGGAGTGTTCGGCTCTAAAGCCGTATTGCTCTTCTCTGGGCTCAATATGTGGTAGGAGATGAGGAAGCAGCAACTTCTCTAGCACCTTTGAAATTGTGGGCAGCAGCGTGATGGGCCGGTAACTGTCGGCTCGCAGAACATCTTTCCCCGGCTTGGGGATCATGATGACCCGACCCAGTTTCCAGCTCAGCGGGAAGTGTCCAAACCTCAGGATTCCGTTGAAAACCCTGGTCAACGTCGCGACGGAGCGCGGGGGAAGGTGACGTAGGGCTTCGTTGGGGATGCGATCTGGGCCTGGAGCTTTCCTTAGCGGGGTTCGCAGCAGTGCCTTCCTGATCTGTCCAGGTGTGAGGACGATAGGATCTTCCTGGTTGGGGACATCGTGTCCAAAGTAGTCCTGCAGGAAGTCTACCACTGCTTGCTCATGGCTGCTATTGGCTGTGGGATTCGGTTGGAACTGGGTCTCTAGATGGTCTGCGAATATCTCGGCTCTCTCTATGGCCGCGAACTTCTTGGTCCCATGTTGGTCTTTGAGGGGTCGTACGGGGGGGCGAGCGCCCGTAAACCTGCGGCAAAGCCTGTGGACTTTGTTAAAGTCCGCGCTGGCGTCGTCGACCTCACGCAGCCAGGTGTTCTCCGTCTCTGTTGCCCTGAGAGCGGACACCTTCTCGGCTATGCGGTTGAGGCGAGACTTCAGGGTTGGACAGCGGGATCTCATCCATGCTCTTCTGAGCCTCCTTTTTTCCTCTATCATCTTCTTGATAGGGAATGGGATGTTCGCGGTGTTCGCTCTGCCTCTAGCTGCTTCCTCTGCTGCAGCGAGTGCGTTCGCCGCGCAGGTGGTGAACTGCTCTGCGAGGATGTCAACTTCCTCCGCTCTGGTCACGGGGAAGGATGGTGAGTGTTCTGCCATATGCGCGGCGAAAGTACTCCAGTTGTATCTCCTACGGACGGGTGGGGTGGCCTTGATCGGGTCAAGGGCATACGTGATGAGCAGCGGCTGATGATCTGAGATCAGATGGTAATCCAGGACCTCTACCGTCATGGTGTTGGTCAGTCTCTGGGTCACAACCAGGTCTATGACATCTGGTAGAAAACCGTCTTGGTATGGGTAGTGCGTAGGCGTCTCTGGGCCTATTATTTGGTAGCCACTTCTTTCTGCGTCATTGAACAGCCGGTTCCCGTCGAGACAGTTCCTAGTCGAATTCCATGACGAGTGCTTGCAATTAAAGTCGCCCGCAATGATGACAGGTGTTGTGCCGAGGATATTATGAATATCCTCGGTGTCAAGGCGTGCGTTGGGCGGCTTATAAAAAGAAAACACTCGGCATGGTTCCGACTCAAGAAATATCTCGATTCCAAATGCTGTGGATGACTGAAGGGCGTTCTGTGGGAGGATCTGATGCACTATATTTCTACGCACTAGGACAGCTAGTCCTCTGTAGGCATGTCCTAGTGGGGATGTCTCATCAGCTCTGTATGTGGCGTAGCCCGCAAAGCCACATTTCTTCCTGCTGCTCAGGCGGGTTTCTTGTAGGAGAGCGATGTCTATCTCCTGTTCTTTAAGTACCGCCTTAAGGAGTTCTTGCTTAGTGCTGGAAAGCCCGTCGGCATTCCAGGACATCACTCTAAGGAGGGGACTACACATCGCTGTAGAGATCAGCCAACCCTCTTAGGATGATGGGCACGGGGTTGTTCCCGGCCTCTATGGCCTCTAATACTGCGTGAAGTATTTTCACGCAGTTTGCGATGGTGTTACTCTGGTCCTTGCTTGGTTGCTCTGTCCGTTTTGCTGTTCCATCCAGCTTCGCCTTCGCCCCTACGGGGGCGGTGGCTAAGGCTGGTGCCGGCGCAGCAACGGATGGCTGGTCCTCCTCCTTCTTTTCCCCACGCCGTCGTCGACGTCGTCGGGTGCTCCTGCCTGTGGTTGCAGGGGGATTTGCCGCGGCCATCAGAGAGGATGGTGCGTTCTCCGTTTCGGCCACGGTGTTCTGCGCTGGTTTCGAACTGGTGGTGCGCGCAACAGTACTGGCCCTCTGGTTCTTCAGTTCCTTGAGGAACACCGGGCACCGGGTGTTGTTGGCTGTATGCGCTGCACCACAGTTTGCGCAGGTCGGCGGTTCTTCCACCGGCCGCGGGCAATCCCTGGCGGTGTGCTCCTCGCCGCAACGCACGCATGCCAGGGGGCGATGGCAGTTATGTGACGAGTGCCTGAAAGTCTGGCAGCGGTGGCACTGTGATGGGCCCTTCCTGCCCCTCCAGGCCTCGATGCGGACTCCTGGCATGCACAGGAGCTCCGAGACTTCATAAATGGCAGGTGTCAGTTCCGGTGTGCGGCGCAGCTGGGCGAAGAACAGGCACCCCGGTCTGCCTTTACGTGCGCTGATCTTCCGCACGTATTCGGGGTCGAAATCCTGTTCTCGGAGTGCGTCCTCGATGTCTCCTGGTTCCGTGTTCTCAGGGAGGCCTCGTATGGCCACCTTGAGGCTCTGCTCTGCTGGCAGTGAGTAGCAGAACCAGGAGATGCTGCTGTCTTGGTTGGTGAGCTGCGTAAGGTATCGCTGCACCACGCGGTACTCATCCTCATCCTTGGGGAGGAAGCGGATTCCTCTCCCAAAGGGCCTCGCGTTGGGTGGTCGCTTCAGCAGCTTTTTCAGCTCCCTGAAATGGGTCGCCCAGTCCGGCAGCCTTTCAACAATCAGAGGAGGGTACCTCTTCTGCTGATTAGGCGCTGGTTTGGTGGGCGAGCGGGGGGCGGGTGTTGGAGCGGTGGCGGCACTGATGACACTGTCGCCTATGGCGTTTGAGGTGTCCATAGGCGAAAGGCTGAGTCGCGGCATGGAAGGTGGTGGGCGCATGTCCGGTGAAGCAGGGTCACGGACGCGCTTTTCCGCAGTGGGCGAAAACGGGGGCGGTAGGTTGGTCGGCGGGGAGAAGCGCGACGGCGAAATAACGCGTACGCTGCAGGAGGCTTGCTCAGCCGGAGGCACAAACGTCGCGGTCGGACGCGGCGGGGCAGGCGCGGGCGCGGGACGGACGCGCGGGTCGCGCGGGTGGCGCTGCGGCAGCGGCGCGGCAGATGGTGCGCGCGCGGCCGCACGGGCGGCGGTCGCGGTCGGTACGGCGAGCTCTCTCGATGGGGCTCGAGCCGTAGACGTAGACGTGGGTAGGGGTGGTCTGGCGGCTGCCTTGGCGTTTCTGGCGGCGGCTGTGGCGGTAGCAGAGGCGGCTGCGGTTGCGGACGGCGCAGCTCGCACGGGCTGCGCGGAACGCAAAGGCGCGCCGGGGCGCGGTGCGATCGCGCTCAGCGTGGTACGCGGCGCGGTTGCAGTGCGCACGGGGGGCCCACTGGTAGCGGCAGTGGCCGCGTAAGTGCGCGGCGGGGTGATGCGCGCTGCGGTCAGTGGAGGTTGGAGGGTTGCGGCTGCACTGGTGGTCGGAGGCGGGGCGGCTGTTGACGTCGGGTCACGCATGGTGGGACCCGGGTTTGTTGCCCCGCGGCTCGTTTCCAAGACTTTGAGAAAACTGCTGGCCGGAATTGGAAATTCACGGCGGCGGTTGAAGATCCGCGGCTTTTTGCGGCGGACCCCGCCCGGGGGTTGCGCTGGCATCTCTGGGAGATGCCAGACAAAAAATAAAAATTTTTGAGGGTACCTTAACAAAAAACTGAAATTTTGTTCGGCGCGCTGACGGGTGGGTGCGCGTGCGACTTGGTCGCGCGCTCGAACAGGACTCGTGTTTTTTTGATTTTCGACGGCCAAATGCCGTTCTTATGTGCGGATCGAACGCACCCAATTAGTGACTAATGCAGTTTAGTGTTCTAGTTGCGCCAGAAAGGGAGGTTTAGAGCGGGACGGAGATAGAGGCAGGCAAGGGCAACGACAAGGAGGCCGCGCTCTGTCTCCTTCCCTCCTATGTCCCGTAATGGGTTGTGTACCTATCAATAGTTTTTATTTTCCAACAAGAATCTTATAACTAAATACAATTCACTTATTCTATAAGATTACAATATTAGCAAATAAAACAAATAAGACTATAAAATTAGGCACAATCAAGCAAAACACAAATAAAGGGGAACATAAAACGAGAAAGCAATATACAAGTCATAAGTTAGCACTATACATAGATACAATTAACATAACTAACTTATCCTTATGTAAAATAACAAACTAACAAAATAACAAAATACACATTATTCAGCAGCGTCGGTTTCTCGTCCGGAACATTCTCCCGCCGTGCGTCGCGACGTAGCCTCGGAGTCCGACGCATCCCGATGTGCAGGTAGGACGACCGCTGCTGATGGTGCTGGCACAAGGGTCACCAGCTTTTTCGTAGGTCTTCTCAGGATGCCGTTTTTCGTCCGCACGTCCGCCGCTCTCGTCACGCCGTCGGGGCCAGGGTGAGTCGCAATAACGCGCCCTAGCGGCCAGGTGTTGCGAGGCAGGGTGTTGTCGGCGATGATGACGATGTCACCCAAGCTGAGCGGCGGGCCTCTTCCGTGTGGCTCCCGCCGGTGATGGAGCTCCGGGAGGTACTCTCTTATCCAGCGCGCCCAGAATAAGTCGGCTAGGCGCTGGGAGGCTCGCCAGGTGTGTCTTCCCTGAAGGTCTTGCGGCGTGGTTTCGCCCATGGGTGGTTCATGAGCTGGCCCCAGCAGGATGAAGTGGTTAGGGGTCAGCGCTTCGGGTTCTTCAGGGTCGAGACTGACGTGAGTGAGGGGACGGCTGTTCACCGTCATCTCTACTTCGGCGAGCAGGGTGGCGAGGACCTCTTCTGATGTCGGCCTGTCCAGGACGGCTGCGAGGGCTGTCTTGACTGTCCTCACGAGGCGTTCCCAGGCCCCGCCCATGAACGGCGCGCCCGGGGGAATGAACCGCCAAGTGATTCTTCTCCTCGCTGCTTCCTCTTCGGTAGCCGCATCAGCCGCTAGGCGGAGTTCTTTCTCTGCACCGTGGAGGTTGGTCCCATTGTCGGACCATATGGTGTGTGGGCATCCGCGTCGGGCGATGAATCGCCTCAACGCCATCACAGCGGAGTCGGTCGATAGGGTGGCCGCCATCTCAAGGTGTACGGCCCTGGTGGTGAGGCAGGTGAAGAGGGCGACATAAGTCTTCTTGGTGGCCCTTCCCTGCGTGGTGAGCAGTGGACCAAAATAATCGATCCCAGTGTGTGTGAAGGGGCGTTGGTGATGCGCGAGCCGGTCTGGCGGTAGGTCGCCGGTCGGGGGCTCGGGTGGCGCCAGGCGTCTTCTTCGGCACGGGACACAGGCGTGAATGACCCCGCGCGCCGTCGTGCGGAGTCCGAGGATGTGGAACCTCTGGCGACACTGGTTGATAGTCGCTTCCACACCCTGGTGATGTCCGATGCAGTGGACGTGCTCGATGTACAGACGCGTCACATGTTGCTTCCCGTCTAGGATGGGGGGTCGCTTCATCTCCTGGGGAATGTCTCTCGCTGCTCCAATTCTTGTCTTCACCACGACCACTCCTTCTTCAATTTCCGTGGACAGCCGGTACAGTTTGCTGTCAGTCCGAACTCGCAGGCCTTTCATCAAGTTCTGGATGTCTTCTCCGAAACTGTCTTGCTGGCTCGCCTTGATGACCAGTTTCTCGGCTTCCAGGAGAAGTGCCGTCGGTATCTTCCTGAACTTGTCTTGCGTGTCCGTTTTCTTTTTGTTGCTTCCGGGCCTTGGCTTTAGGTTTTCCTTTCTTCGCCAGGTGGGGTCTTCCAATGTTCGGGCCCTTGTCCTCGAGTACATCACTAATGCTGGCTTTCTGCATATCGCCAAAAACTGGAGGACTCTGGCGGTAGCTCTGATGAGCTTCTCCCACCTAGAGAATCTGCAGGGGTCCGGAACTACTTCAAAAGCAGGCGGCTTCTTCTTGCTCATTGTCATCGTTTTCTCTTCCCCGGTGACCGGAGGGGAAGTCGCCGTCTCTGCTGGCCAAGTTGATGGGTCTTCAAGCAGGAAACTCGGGCCGCTGAACCATCTGTGTTGTTCATCAAATCCTTGAGGCACCTCCCGAGTCCCGTCGTCAGCCACATTCATCTTCGTGGGGACCCATCTCCATTCTTCAATCTTCGTATTTTCTTCAATTTCTGCGATTCTATGCGCGACGAACGGTTTGTAGGACCGCGCGCCGGTTCTCAACCAAGTTAGGACGGTCTTGCTGTCCGTCCAGAATGTTCTAGACGCCGGTTTTTCATCATGCTCTTCTGCGACGCTGATGGCGAGCCGTGAACCCAAAAGTGCGGCTTGCAGCTCCAGGCGTGGGATGGAGGTGGTCTTTAAGGGGGCCACCTTGGCTTTGGCGAGCGCTAGGGATGTGTGCGCACGCCCGTCGGTGTCGACCACGCGCCAGTATACTGCCGCTGCGTAGGCTGCCTCACTTGCGTCGACGAATATGTGGAGTTCTCTTCTATGGCCGTTGCTGTAGCCTGGGTAGCACCTTGGTATCTTCACATCCCGCAGAGCTTCGAGGTGCTGAGTCCATTTGACCCATTGTTCCGCCAGGTCTTCGTCCAGGGGGTCGTCCCACTTCGTGCTCCGTCTCCAGATCTCCTGCAGTATTTGCTTCGCCTTGATAGTCACCGGAGACACTAGTCCCAGGGGGTCGAAGAGTGACATGACTATCTGAAGGGCCTGTCTCTTGGTTGGTCGTTGGTTCTGCAGGATGCCTTCGGGGAGTCTGGAGAGGTCTAGGTTGTAGCGCAGTGAGTCGCTCGATGTGTCCCAGACCATGCCGAGGATCTTCTCCGTCTTGGGGCCGATGCTAAGTTCTGTGGTTCCCTCTTTCTCTTCTAATGCCTTCAGAACTTGGCCGGAGTTCGATGCCCATTTCCTCAGCTCGAAGTGAGCCCGCCGGTGTATGTCGCGGACTTGACTCGCTATCTTGATGGCGGTTTCTTCGTCTTCGAAACTCTGGATGTAGTCGTCCATGTAGTGGTTCTTGTTGATGGCTGCTACCGCCGCTGGATGTTCTTCCCTGAAGTCTTCAGCGTTCTTGTTCTTCACATAGATCGCCGTAGCCGGAGACGAAGTCGCACCGAATATAAGCGAGGTCATCCGGAATTCTTTCGGTTCGGTCGATCTGTCAACACCCCTCCACAGGTAGCGGATGGCGTCTCTGTCTTCAGGTACTATCTTCACTTGCAGGAACATCTCGGCTATGTCGGCTGACACTGCTACTTGGTGTTGGCGCATTCGCATGAGTACGCCTGGCAGGGATTGGAGGAGATCCGGACCGGTGAGCAGAGCGTCATTGAGTGACACGCCCTGAGTTGTTGCTGCCGCGTCGTGTACCATGCGCACCTTGCCGGGCTTCATAGGGTTAAGCACGGGAAAGCATGGTAGGTACCAGGTGCGGTGTGGGGTCTTCTCAGCAGGTGCTGGCTCGGCGTACCCTTTCTTCACGAGTTCTTCCATCTGTTCCAGCACCTTGGTCTTGAGCTCTGGGTCTTTCTCGATCTTTCTTTCAGTAGCTTCCAATCTTCTTATCGCATACTGCCGATTATCTGGTAGCTTGGTGTCTTCATTCTTCCACAGTAGGCCGGTTTGGAAACGACCGTCTTCCATTCTTGTAGTTTTCTTTTCCAGAATCTTCATCGCCTTTTCTTCAGGGTCGCTGGCAGGCCGTTTGGGTAACACGGCTAGGGCCTCCAGCGAGAAGAAGTGCTGAAGCTGCTCGTCAATGCGGCTTGCAGAGCCTTCCCCGTCCAAATAGTGTACTCGCTGGCCGAGGGTTCGTGTGCAGGCGCCATGCAACACCCAGCCCAAGGGTGTCTTTGATGCGACCGGTTGGTTCCTGCTGCCAATTCTCTTGTCCTCGGCGAGTAGCAAAGGCCAATTGTCTTGACCGATGAGGATCTGGGGGCGCGCTTCCCTGTAGCGCGTGGTTGCTGGTAGATCTTGAAGATGCTTGCATTTCTTCAGGTCTCCAAGTTCGATGCTCTGTGGTGACAGCCTAAGATTCTTCATTGAGCGTGCTTCAATTCGATGTTGTGCGCCAGACCCGCTGATGAGGAGGGAGAGCCGTCGCGAAGCGGAAGTGTCCACTCTCGTTTCTCCAATGGCCTCTATGTGCAGGGGCTCCCTCTTTCCTCGCAGCCCAGCTCGATGTGCCAGATCTTCATCTATTAGGGTCACCGTAGACCCGTCGTCGAGCAGAGCGTATGTGGGTATTGTTTTGCGCGGACCGATGATCTGGACTGGAACAATCTTCAATAGCGCATGCTTGCGCTCGCCAGTCCATGTTGAGCTGACCACTTCACTTTCTTTCTTCTCGGCGGGTTCGTGGTGCAGCATGATGTGGTGCCGATACTTGCACCCTTCCTTAGTGCATGGGCCGCCCCGGCAGTGGTGGTTCTGAGTCCTGAATCTCAGACAGCGGAAACAAAGTCGATTCTTCTTACAAATGTCCCACCTGGTTGGGACGCCAGCTGTCTTGAATTCCGTGCATGAGGTAATGCCATGTCCCTCCTTGCGGCACGCCGGGCAGCGCTGTATGCTTCTTTCTTCTTGCCGCTCGCCTTGACCGGACTCCAAAGTGTAGGTTTTCTG
This sequence comes from Pyrausta despicata, assembly GCA_963921415.1. NCBI lineage: Eukaryota > Metazoa > Arthropoda > Insecta > Lepidoptera > Crambidae > Pyrausta > Pyrausta despicata. Next base: position 11,031,085 of record OY992864.1, read on the forward strand.
ACTTCTTCCTACTCCTTCTGGCTGCGCGTACGGGCCACACAATTCCGCTTCCTTGTTCAAAAAGCGCGCCATCTTAACTATGTCCGGTTCCTCTTCCTGTTGCGTAGCGGCGTAGTCGTACCACCGGTACCTGACCGTCGGTGATAACTTCTCTATAGTTGTCTTCGTCAGCTCGGGGTTGCACAAGTATTGCTGTTTCCCGATGGCTCCCAGAGTAGCCACGACGTTGTTTATCTTGCTGGAGAATATACACATATCACGTGGGGCGTCAGTGAGGCGAGGCAGGCTTCGTATCTTCTCTAGTTCTGCCACGGCTATGGCGTCCGTTCTTCCAAAACGGTTCTCCAAGGTCTTCATGATGTCTCTGGGGTTTGAAGCGTAGATCAGCAATGATTCGACGGCTTCCCGGGCTTTTCCACGAAGGCTCTTCCGCAGGCGGGCTAGGTTCTCGAGATCGGTGAACCCGCTCTGCGACTCTTGATACGCGGCTCTGTAGGCCAGCCATTCTTGATGGTTTCCCGTGAAGATCGGCAGCTCATGAAATATCCTCGATGCGCTGTGCTGCCCTGATCTCGCTGCCTGTGTAATAGCGACGGCCAGCTCGCTGATGTCAATCCTTTTGGCCGTTGCTGCTCCTTCAAGCGACTTTTCTCCCGCCGGTGCCGCTGCAGAGTCTCGGGTTGTCGGCGGCGGCGGCGGTGCTGGCTGGTTGTGGGGTTCGTTGGCTATGGCCAACGGTTGCACACTGTTGTTCAGCCATGTGTCGACTCTCTCCTCGGCGTCCTTATCTTCCACGACGGTGTCGATATCGTCCACTTCTGAGTCCGATTCGGCTTCAATGGCCGCGATACGGGCGGCGGCCAGCTCGACTTTGAGGCGTAGTAACTCTTCGCGGGCCTTCATGAGTCGGGCGGCGCGTCGCGATGCCGACGTGGATGCCTTGGATGCGGGGCGCTCCGCAATCTTCTTCCTTTCCAGCAGCTGTGCGACTACCGGAGGCGGCGCGATGTTAGCGCGCCGCTCGGGCTGCCAGGCGGACGTGGCCGCGGGCTGCGGGGGCTGCGGGGGGCGCTCCGTCCTCGTAGATGGTTCTTCCATCCTTACTGTGGACGCGGTGACGCTTGATCCAGTTGCTTCTTCAGCTGCCGATGATGATTCGGTCTCAGTGCGCGTCTCTTCAGTTGACGCGGTCTGAGCCGACGACGATGCGGCAGGGGTAGATGTTTTCGATTTTCCCGACGTTGACCTTGTGACAGGCATAATGGCTTGAAATCTTCAGATGATTTCGTCTGGACGACAATCCGGCTCTTGAAGGACCAGAAAATGTGCGGGACCGTCGGACCAGGTAACACGGAGCAGTGGAAGGGTCCGCCGCACCAATGTTGCTGGGATTGCGCCCAGAATTATGCCTTCCGGGTACCGCCGGGTGTGTGCGCTTGAAGCGGGAAGGTAGCAGCGGGGCGTGCCAAATAAAAGGCCAGAATTTCTTTCTTCAAATGCCGCTGGTGTGTGTTCACTGTGTGTTCCTTCCTTTCTGGATCTTGGAGCTTTTTCTTCTTTTAGCTGGAGCTGCTGGCTCGAACTGGACTGATTTTCGACGGCCAAATGCCGTTCTTATGTGCGGATCGAACGCACCCAATTAGTGACTAATGCAGTTTAGTGTTCTAGTTGCGCCAGAAAGGGAGGTTTAGAGCGGGACGGAGATAGAGGCAGGCAAGGGCAACGACAAGGAGGCCGCGCTCTGTCTCCTTCCCTCCTATGTCCCGTAATGGGTTGTGTACCTATCAATAGTTTTTATTTTCCAACAAGAATCTTATAACTAAATACAATTCACTTATTCTATAAGATTACAATATTAGCAAATAAAACAAATAAGACTATAAAATTAGGCACAATCAAGCAAAACACAAATAAAGGGGAACATAAAACGAGAAAGCAATATACAAGTCATAAGTTAGCACTATACATAGATACAATTAACATAACTAACTTATCCTTATGTAAAATAACAAACTAACAAAATAACAAAATACACATTATTCAGCAGCGTCGGTTTCTCGTCCGGAACATTTAGTAAACCAACTAATTAAAAAAAGAGAATTCCAGTGCCTGCTTATAAAACTTATTCTTATATCCATGGCCGCAAGGGATTTCTGATAAGACTTGGAGTGTTAGGGCTCCTGAGGCACTTCACACGTCAAAGCAAATTACTTCCTTGTTTAGTTTGATTATGAATTTACTTGCAACACGACATGCTTCGAGAATCAACCCTTTGGCGGTCATTGTCAGATCTAAATCATAGGACGATGATCATAGTTTATGTATAAACGATAGGTAAATATGTCATGTAGAAAGAACTTGGTCTACGGGTGGTATAGAAGAGAAGCGATCGACTAGGAACAGGGCACGAAATGAAATGATGGTATATAAATAACTGAGATCAGATGAGTAAAAATCCACCTACAGCCATTTAATTAAAGGATTTATGAATTAACTTAAAGTTGGAGCCAAGGAGGAACGAAACCAGGCTGCAGATGCCAGTAATACAACACAACAAATTATGGTCAAAATTCCGTCAACCTAATCTGTATTATTTCACCTGTGTGATGATTCAATAACGTAAGATACCATCGACAGCACAATTGACAACCAATTCCCTATACGTGATGAAGAAAAACCAAACTATTGAGGCCAGAGGCCGTACTCTGCGTAACGTTTCGTCCGTATACTTGGTTCTGGTGCGCGTTTGCTCACGACGGCAAGTTTGTAAGAGTGATAGGGATATCTACATCTGAAACTACAGACAACGGCTTAGAGAGTAGGTGGGCCAATGTCCATCCCGAGTCCAGTCCAGATAGCTGGGCAGGAGTGCCGACCCAGTGGGGGGCAATTATCGGCCGATTCGTAATAACAGGCCTGCGCCTCCGACACGCAGCTTCATCGTCTTGACCTACATTGAGTGTTTTATTTCGGGCCAAACGTGAACACAATTCAATTGTAGGTAACCACGACACGGGAACACATATCATACAAACAAATCTTCGAATGCAGCAGTTGATTTTGTAAATATATTGAAGAGTACGATCACGGTCATCAAATAATGACACAATAAATACGTCAATGGTTAAAAAATAATACTAAAAAATACATTCCAATACTGAATGAATCTCAAGGATTCTGTTTGTATGTTCGTTGTCCTACGAACTTTCCTTAACATCTCGAGTTTAATTTAAAACAGTTGTATAGAGCAGCACTGAGAATTCTTGCCCAGGTGCTTTATGAAGGACGTAAACAAGACATACGGCTCACGATCTGAAATCAACACGATTTTGCTATAATCTGGCGTGTGCATACGGTTTTTATTTGCAATCGATACGCAAGTATAGTGTTAAAAAGTATTTCTTTGAGCCTATATAATACTCGTATAATTTGCCAAATATCATAGCAACCTCCCAAGGAGGTTGCTTGTATATTAAGTTACCGCAAGGTTACTGCAAGTTTCACATACAGAACGAAATGACAACAATACGATAAGATCAGCAAGTTTATTTACAAAGTTGCGTTTATTAACAATAAGTGCGAAATATCTATTTTTCAGCGACTATTTTATATTATACTAATTCAAATTAAATTTCATTTATTTGCTAATTAAATGTAAAATTCACAACTGCTTGTAATCAAAAATGTTTGATCCTGTAGCTTAGGTACCCTTGCGTTTCTGGTATTGCAAAATACTTAACGATCTGTACTCTCCTCACTTGATATTTTTTTGTATTCTTAGTTTGTTAAGTGTAAAAGTACGCCGGTTATACACTATACAGGCAATTAGCCTAGTACGGGGACCGTAGTTGATCATTGCACGTAATAAAAATTAATGTTTTTTTTTAAAGTATTTTTTTGTATTGTAATCTTTTTCCTCCCCCATCTGATTCAACCTATCACCCAAAGCTTCCTCAAATTCCTTCCTTACGGTTCCTGGATGTTCCAAAAACAAATCCTAGTTCCTCAGTATACCTGATCTCGTAAGCTCGTAACTCGGGCGCGGGCGCATGTTGGGCTTCTACTCCGTAGACGACTTCTAGCTACCGTCCCATCGATCTCTACTTGATAAAATGCTGCATGTACCTTTTATCAATACCTTTTACAGTAGACCGTTGATTATCCGAACGACCGCTTAACCGACCTATAAAGTGCTTTGGAAGAGTTAACCTAGCTAGCATGTTGCCTTGCGTTGGTTTGGAAGTATGATAATATGACTTCAACTATCTTGTGTATAAATCATTCGGCTTTCCGAACACCCGTGTCCCCCAATTAGTTCGGATAATCGATGCTCTACTGTATGTTTATTACTTTGATTGTGAAACATTTTGATCGAGTCTAAAATTCCACTGTTTTTTTGCAAATAAAAAAGAGGGAAAAAATCCTGTAACCTAAAGTACAGTGGCCAGCACATCAGGCTACCCATTTTTGTTGCAAAATCGCCCTAATCACAAGCGAATAAGATACCGCAGTGTTTACCGTGACATGCTGGCCAGACTTAAAGCATCCAGAGCAGAATACCTTTCTTCCAATGATTACTAACTGCTACTTATTAATAATTTACGCACCACTGCTGTAGGGCAGGGTGGTAGGTATGTGGAATACTGTCATTATAAAAAGGGTGCTGCTCCATCCCAAAAATACGATTAGACTTAAATCTCTGCAGCGTTGCTTCATCGCATCTCAAAAGGATGCCGAGACAATGTTACAATTGCATACGTCGATATCGAAGCGTATGCAATCATGCAATGTAACGACGTATACTTTTGGTACTCATTGTTGAATATCTCTCAATTTTTAATTTTTCCTACGGGCCCAGGTACTTACCAAAGTGTCGACTTCGAATTCCAGAGTAGATCCCCCGCGTGGGCGCCTCGGAAATGTTGCGCGCGCGTCGTATGAGCAGCGCGACAGAAACACGGCGATCGGGAATTATGACGTCGTGTATATGAGCTTGAGGAATAAATTTCCGTATTAAGATAAGGGATTAGGTTCGGTGATGTAAGGGCGCGTTGGTTCCGTACTGTCGATGTAGAACATGAGCTTCACCGATAACGGGACTTGTCTATGGATCACGGTTTAAGGGATATGAAGGGATAGAGAAATGGGTTTTATGACACAAATATGCGTTGGAAGAGATTGCTAGAAGCGATAAGACCGCCTACTTTTTTTTGTTTTTTCAGGTTTGCAAAAAAGAGTTAATCAATCTATTTCCTCTAGGTCGCAGGAAGTCGCTGGATGCGGGAATTGCAGTTCACGATCCCGGTGGAGATCCTTGGGGAAGGTCTATCCTCAGCAGTAGGTGTCGAACGGCTAATATGATGATGTTTTCTAGGTTAACCCATTCAGATCATTTGAAGTAATAAGAAAGTTACAAATTGAAGACTGCCTACAATTGAATTCCATTACAGATTTTTGAGGCACTCGGTAGGTACTTGATTAAATAAGCAGCCTAAAAGTAAATCATACCCTTCGAATGGTAAACAATTACCACTTCAAACGAATACCTCTATTGCTATTAATAATACTCCAACCATGTAATCTTGCAGTTGAAATGCTATTAATATTCCTCTATTATCTGCTAAGAAACCACAGAGGCTCCGGTGAACACACCTTTCTCTGTTTAGCAAACAGCTAACCTATCGCCGCCGGCGCAGATTGTAGCTTGTACAGATGATGCGTTTACAATGGTGCGTTTATGATCTGCGGTATCGTAAATTCGTAAGATAGGGCATTTGGAAAGAATCTCTCTATCTCTCTTATGTCTATGTATTTTTTTCTTTCAACAATTTGTTATCTGGCATTCTGCTTATCGAGCACAGTATTTCCCAGGAAACGACAGCATAACACTTTTCAAACGCTTACGCTGTTTATATTGCTTGGAGTCCCATGGTGACCGAAGCATCTTCAAGATTCGACAAAAACATGAGTCTACTGCTCCATCTGCTGTTCCATCGCTGGTTATAAATCAAGCATGTCCTGAAGTTATAAAACATCCATCGATTCTGCCTAGACGAGTCGCACATCTTGGTCGTGAGTTACTAAAGTACTTACCAGAATTTTATAATTTTTTTCACCACTTTCAATCGCACGTCTTACTTCTTCCCTAAGTTAGCGTAACGTTTAAGTTGCACAAAGTGTTCAAAGCTTTATTATCTCACTCTTATAGACAAAACGCTTCATCAGGACCGTCCCTAACCCGTGTAGGTGTCAGGTCAGTCCGCATCCATTGACCATCAATACTAATAAATCCGCTCACCCATAATTCCTGTGATAGCATTTAAATTTATCAAGAGCCATCGTAAATAAAGCACGACCTGAAACCCCGTCATTGTACAATGTTCTGCACATTAGACTAGCCATTTTTGCAGCAAAATCACCCTTATTAAAACATGTTAAGATGTTGTACTTTTTGGCTTGATGTGCTGCCGTCTGTACATTGAAATATCAGTTCCTGGTGTCGACGAGCCGTATTAGGGTATCTTGAATTATGATAATCCTATTTATTTGTTTAGTGATCAATTTATATTGGCGTTAATGTTTTAGGATTTGCGAAGGTTTAAGGTCAGATGAAATTAGCCTTGACAGTGTTCATAGCTAGACTTACAGTATGAATAATGGCACTGAGTCCATACCACAAAATATGTTAAAAACTGTTACTAACGATTTATGGATCAATATTGAGTCTATGATCTGAAATTTTGGTTAAGTCCATGCTGTGCATAAGTTATATTGTGATGACATGTTACACATATTACCTCTATGATCACGATGTAAAATCATCAATGTATCAACGCAGAAATGGAAGCACAGAAACTTAAAAAAACATCAATTTTTACTTCCATTTATTAACTTGTAGAATTTGCAATAGTAATTTAGGATAAAACAAAGTCAACACGACCAAGTTATAGTTAGGGTTAAGATCTTCATAAATATTTAAACGATTGGCAGCATTATCAGGCGCACCCACCGAAATGCTTTACGACCTTTCACCTCCATTATTGGATGTAATTGCCTTATCTAAGCCATGTTTTCTCCAGCCAAGTCTAAGGGTTCGCACAGAGTAAGCTTTACTTCAAGTAAGTGATATAAGTTGAAAAAAAGTTACTCTTTGCATATCATGCATCCGAATGTGATAGAAAAACTCGCCCAAAAATGAGGCAGTTTCTGGACTTCCACGGCATTATTAAGCAGTCTGCATTTTATAATGAAATTGATTGATATCGCATCATATAAAGATTAGCAAAGCGACAGTTCAATTGTAAATTTGTAATACTTACTCGTGCTTGCATGTACTATAAAAAAAAACTTTATTTATCGGACAACTGAGATCCATGTAAGTTAGTAGCACAAAAAGATTTATACCTATGTTAGTATTTAATTCCTAATTTAGTGCGAGTTAATTTACACAAGTGATCGACAAACGGACAGTCCCCGCTGTCGGCGATGGCTTGCAGAACTTTGTTGCGGCTATGATACATTTGAATATGATTTCCTTATAATCACTTGTATGTAAGAAACTTCATCAGAGCCATGTTTGTATTTGGCCTCAGAATAAATTATCCCAAAGTAAGTACATCCCTCTTAATAAAATGGTAAAATGGTGTTCAAATTCAGATGCTGTCTCCCGTTGACCTGTGCAAGTCCAATCTACACTAAGGCTGTACTCCGTAAAGTTGCGTATGTAGTTTCGGCTCTAGCCATTTCCTTCGCTCGCATGGTCATGCTTGTAAGAGGGACGGGGCTGGCTACATCGAAACTACGAACAACGGCTTAGAGAATAGGGATTCTATCCCCCGGAACTCTTAAGGATTTACACTGTCGGATTGCTGCTATCCTATCTCGAACCTGGGGTTATCGCGTAAGGAATGGTTGGAAGAATCAACGGTGCCTGGGGCTGGCCGGACCGTAATGGCGATTTCACTATGGTTATTATATTTGGAGGAGAAACTATTTAGTCTGTAGTATCAGATTGAGTTTTCACTGTTTAGAGATGAATGTTTGACAGGTAAGACGAACTGAGACTCTTAAATATTGCAGTATTCAATTGAATGCAGAGGAATTGTAACCGTTTGACATGGAAGTCTATTGAGGAGGCTTACATGCTCAGCACTTAATTTCTTGCAACTGATTTATGATGATGCCGAGAAGACAAATATCAAGTAAGATTATAATTAAGATCTTCACAAAAAAGAGCAATACTGTGATGTTCCTATGGCTAAGTGTGATGATCTGCTTCGATTAGAACTTCAATATTTTTGGTGTTATATTAATTAACCGGTCAAATCAGAAGATTGCAGACCATCAATATTCTATTGTTACGCGAGCCGGATTCGGCTAAACGGGGCTTGTATTGAAGAAAACTCTATTAACATACTTCAGTATCTATTAATTCTGTGCCGTAACTACATACGTAAGCTATGGTAAGATTATGTTAGCTTTTAGATTATATATGTTTAAATTATTACCACATCGAAGAACGTTGTGTAGAATATTCATGTTGTTGATATAACGGCTTCTAAAAAGATTAGGTACTCGATTTGAACTTTGATATAAATGTCAATACGCAACAATAACTTTAAAATATTTATTTTTATGACAGAAGAGAATTGAACAATAACATAAAGTGTTGCTAAACTATTGTGAAAATAAGACTATCTATCTTCTGTTTTTGATAAAAGTACCTATGTTTTGTAGACATGGAACACAAGTACTTTTACTTACCAAAAATATTTATTTTAGTATAATAAACTAAAAAACACATTGAATGCGTTGCTCACCTGAAACAAAAGAAAAACATACATAAGTTTCAACAAAAATGTAATTTTTCTTCTTCGAAATCAATATACCGGATAAAAATAAACACGCAACGGAAAAACTGTCGTTCTATTAAAATACACCTTTTACGGATTTCCAAAAACCAACCACCACTTCACAACAAAACCTCCTTTGCCGCGCATCTCATAAATTATACATGAAACTAGAACACGGATAAAAAAATCGGTGTAAAACTGTAAAATTACACGCAAGGTGTCATTAAAACGGATAACTATCGGTTAGCGAATGGTCAATTAACCGAAGTTTATCGGTAACGTCTCAATTACTTGGTGTATGGATCGACGTGTATGAAGTTGCAAATTACACGCTTGCATGATGTATGGCTGGTGATTTCTTATTGTCTTTGATTGTGCTTGTGAGAGGTTATGTTCGATGCTACGAATAAACTATGAGAACGTTTCGCAAAATACATTAATATCTTTAGCGCGTTTGTAAGGCATTTGTGTTGCGTATCGTTAAATAAATTATATTCGATTTGAGGAATCGATTGAGTCGACATTTTTTGCAGTAATTAAGTAGTTTAGTTGTTAAGTAAGGAACTTACTAGGCTGAGATTCTACGACAACTCGACCACGACAGCTCAACCCTGAAAACTCGATCTGGACAACTCAATCATCAAAAGATAGATCAGTTTCCAAAAAGGATTACCGATGAGACCGCGAAGAAGAACCATTTAAAAAAACCCTTTAGGTACAATTTATAGGCTTCTTCCAGGTACCTATAAAACTTTTAACGGGAATCTCATATGCCCCGATCTCTTTTATATTATTTTAGCCACATAATAATATGTTACCGTCTTCACCGCGTGGAGGTGCTCCTGGCATATGGATTCATTTGTGTCATAATTGGCATTAATAACTGTGGAAATTTCAAAGCTAGAGTAAACAGGCTTCTTCTAGGAGAGCTTGCTCCATCGTCAGCTCAGGCTCCGCTTAGTCGGGCTTAGTCCTGTGTCAAGAGCAAACCCATTCCCAATCGAAGAACAAACAAAATGGTTGAGTCGTTATTATGAAGAGCGGGGGTCGAATTGTCGGTGGTCGATTTGCAGGTTGTCGAGTTGTCAGTGGTTGAGTTATCTGGGTTCGAGCCGTCGGGGTCAAGTTTTCATAGGGTTGTCTTATGGTCTAGTTGTCCGTGGTCGAGTTGTGCGGGGTCGAACCGTCGTGAGACCGCAGGCAGATTATGATGATGATGAAGTAAGCAGTTAAATAAACTGCTCACTTCATCATCATCATCGAGCCGAGAATTATTTATTTTATAATACGCCACCTTTTGAATTGAGTCCCGTTTCCATTATCCGGTACCGTTTCGATGATTGAACATATTGAATTGGCACTATTTGTTTCACTGCTAAGGAACTGTTTTATTTCAAATACGTCCAACCAAATGATAAGAATTTTTCATTTGTTATAACACTTTTTGCATATTCAACTGTTAAACGGCGTCAAAGCCTCCGCCGACCTAATTAACTAAAACCAAAGATTCATCATAAGAACAACGTGTGAATCTTGTGGCTGGTTCGTCACACGAATTAGCGACGGGCCGCAGTGAGGGCTCGTCACAATTAGCGTTTTGTTCTTAATAATTAATTGGTTTTATTCGTGCCGCTCGGCGGCGAAATTACATTCACTGCAAGAGACTGAAAAGCGGGAGAAGCTGTTGTAGACGCTTAGTGCAAGTACTAAGTAGATATATTTTCTTATTTTAAACTTCAAGCCGATTTTTTTATCTTCTATCTATATATATAAAAATGAAACCCGTTTTCCAATCACGGCATCACGCGTGAATGGCTGGACCGATTTCACTAATTCTTTTTTTGTTGTATTTGTTATTATTAGGAGAAGGTTCTTATGGAAAAAAATATTAAGAAAATCTCTCAGAAATATTGAAAAATATACATTTAATTTTGGATATTTTAAAAAACGCGCGTAACTCATGTCAATGTCATTCGATGACATTGTTAAATCACTGCAACGCTAAGGCGGTACAAAGTTCGCCGGGTCAGCTAGTTATTAATATTTATGGATCTAAATAAAAAGTATTAAACACTTGTGACTCTAAGTTGCATACCTACGTTCCAATCCACGCGAGTTCTAGTCCTCGAAGACTATCGAAAGAAAACAGCTTACGAATTCTATTTAAGAACGGAATAGTAACGGGGGTGATCTCGATACGTTAAACTTTAATACTCGTAATCTAATTAAATCAGGGAACTCACTAAAAATATCTCTGAGACTCTAGACTACGCTTCACCTGAATTTGTCATGAAAGTGCCCACTGTAGGTTTATTAACAGAAATAAATGACTTTTTATAGCTACCGGCCATTTGAGAAACTACTTTCGATTCAAGAGTATAATAGTCCCACATTCCCATACCGAATTCCGAGCTGTAGTAATTGTAAATCTGCAGCCCTCTCTTGCGCGACGCGCGCGCATTATCCAATATTTTATGGCAACACTGAATGCCAATCGAAATCGGTTTAGCATTTTACCCGATTAACGATTTGGGTTCGAACGGTATCGCGGTACTCGGATGTTTCGGCAACGGGTGTTCTAAGGCTTAATGTTTATGTGAATGGCGTTCGGTTTTACTGGGTCTGACTTATTAGGAGGATGGGAAACTATGTTTATGAAACTTAACTCCGTAAGAACAAACTACTGAAATGATCACTAAAAATATCTACGTCAGAGCGCTATTATTTTTGAACAACGGCCCGTCCCGGCTTCGCACAGGTGGACAATTATTTTATGCATATACGCATACAATATTTCCTATGTTTATCATGGATAATGTAGGGAATAATTGGTAAAAGTTTTGTTTTTAAATCGGTCCAGTAGTTTCGTCGTAGCCTATTCAATTCAAAAAAACAATCGAATGTTTCCTCTTTATAATATTACTAGCTGACACGGCAAACGTTATTTTGCCATATAAATGTAAAGTGAGGACTACCCTTATCACTAAGGGGTATAAAAAATAGATGTTGGCCGATTCTAAGACCTATTCAATATGCTCAAAAAAAAATCATGAGAATCGGTCAAGCCGTTTCGGACGAGTACGGGAACGAGCATTGTGACACGAGAATTTTGTGTAGATTTCGTCGTGTAACGTTTTTTTGACATACTCACCGATCACACCGACATATTGACCGGGAAAATTACACAAAGCATAAATTAAGAAAAAGTGACACATCTTCGTTACAAATCTGGTCCCAAACTCCCAATACATTTATGTGCAACCGAATAGAAAAACAGATTGCAACATTTTAAACATCAACATCATTGGAAATTCACGGAACATCTTCACTGCCGTCATCTGGTAGTTTGCGGTTGCAGTTTTTCGATGAATGGCACACATCACGTAGCCTCATGGTCCATGTCGGTAGATCACGTAGGGTATGTGGCATTGGGGTATGTCCCAGTGCAAATTATTTGTGCTTATCCTCTATTGGTTTATGAAATCAATTCAGCGAAGAATGGATATTCATTATATGTGTTTCATATAACAGTATAAAATACATCACTCCTCTAAATTTCGTCTAGGTTACTGTTCTGAATGTTTGACAGTGTTTACTCCCTGAGTCCTATATAATATTAATAATAATAATAGACAAAAACATCACATACATTGATCTGACTCTGTGGTAAGTAGCTTAAGCAGTTGTGTTACAGAAATCAGAATCAACAGCGGTATTACAAAAAAACGAAATAAAAACATATAACACCCAGACCAGTAAAACAGACCTGTAAAATTTCATTGTGCTTTTGATGTTTTCTATATTTTTTGTCAAACAATGTACGACTCAAATTAATCCGTTACACGAATGTAAAAAAAAATACCTCTTTATCTCTGACACAACATTGTTCGGACAACATCGGCATCGACCCGCGCGACAGCCGGAGGGGAGCGCAGGAACCGGCCGGGCAACTACGTCATCACGACCTCAGCACGAGCGCCCGAGCCGAACGTTCGCCACTTGCCCATACGCACTCATCGCCACCGCCGGTCGCTTGCAATTGTCGCGCGATTAATTTCTTGTGATACGGCGAGAATACAGCACCTTAGATTACAGTCCGCTTTTCATTTATCTATAATTTACCGAAGGTACTAACAATTTGGTCCTTCAGGATAAATCGCCGTATTTTTAGGGATTTCGGTCACGCGAGATTTTTATTCGGACCTCTTCTACCGAAGACTTCAGCAGCGGAAGACCCCTACCGGAGCCTTCATTTCCAGCCAAGGGACTACGCACGCATCTTCAAGGGCCCGAATAAATCATATAAAGACTGCGCGCGCGCAACGGATTTTGGACCCGCCGCCATTACATGCGACTTCGCAAGTCATCAAAATCGCACGGTCATCGCCACGTGCCAAGGATTCAGTGGAAGGTTCAGAAGTTACGTGAGTCGTTCCAATCTCCTTTTCTCGACCTTTCTTTTCCACTGATTTAAAAAAAAACGCTTCGATTTAGCCTTTTTATATTTTTTCCAAATTCAATTTCATTATTTTCTATAGCTACGCATCGTAATTCACTAATTTTATACGCATATTTCAATAAAAACCATCTCGCTATTGCATCTCATAGTTAAATCTACGAAAAACATAATTCTATTTTACTTAGTTCGCACGATCACCTGTTTATGTAGGTCAGTAGGGACTAGGGTTGCACTCGCTTCTTATCAGTAAAGCTTACGGTACCCATTCAATCGGCCCGTTCCTCGCAGTCAGCTATTCTTTTGTAAGCCACTAGCCCATTCATTGCATTTTATTCATAATTTTATTCTTTATTACCACACTTAACTTGTAAACAACCGTTTTGTTAGCTTATTTGAATACTTCTTTTCGATAATGGCTGATCAAAAACTTATTAAGAAACGTAGTTGTATGAAGGGCAAGCTTACTATTTTTTCTAACTACTTAAAAGTACTTAAAGGTACTGACGAACCAGGAAACTTGCAGCTCATCGATTTGGAAAGCCGTCTTAACAAATTTGAAAACTTATATTCCAAATTTGACGCGTTACAGAGTAGCATCGAGGAGTCAGCCGAGGATTCGGAATATGAGTGCCAGGAACGCGAGCAGTTCGAGGACACATACCACACGCTGGTGGCTGAGGCCCGCGTCCTGCTCGGCGCTCGGCCCCGTCGCGACCTTCGAGGAGCCGTGCCGAGCGACAGTGATGAACAGGCGGGTGGTTTTAAATTTAACTGTGTCAGATTGCCCAAAATTGAATTGCCGGTCTTTCGTGGTAACTATCAACACTGGTTAGAATTCAGGGATACTTTCGTTTCTTTAATTCATTCGAGAACAGACATTGACAACATAAATAAACTGCACTATCTCCGTGCGTCTTTGAAAGGTTCTGCATCGCTCGTAATAGATAATTTAGATGTGCGTGCAGATAACTATGAGTGTGCTTGGAATTTAGTATGCGAGCGATATGATAACAAAAGGCTCTTGGTAAACAATCATGTTCAGGCACTTTTTAACGTCGAACGTATTCAAAATGAATCATGTTCTGCACTTCGTTACTTGATTGATTTGACAAATAAGAATCTAAGAGCGCTGTCCACTTTAGGTCAACCAACCCAGCATTGGGACACGCTCATTATTCATATGATGGCAGAAAAGCTTGATTCCATTACTCATAGGCAATGGGAGGAGCATAGAAATACCTTAAGTGATTTTCCCTCATTAGATATTTTCATTCGTTTTTTGTGTAACAGAGCAGACTTATTGGAAACATTGCAAGAAAATAAAAATAATAGCAACGTAAATAAAACAGAAAATAACACACAAAATTCTTACTTACAAACTACAAAAAACAATCAAAATAATTTTAAAACTTATAACAACAATAAAAAGGAATTAAAAAGTAATACTCCAAATTATAAAAAATCTTTACAGTGTCCCCTATGTAAACAAAATCACTACTTATTTAATTGCGAATCGTTTAAAGCACTTCCCATTGAAACACGTATTCAGAAAGCCACAGAGGCCAAAGTCTGTTTAAATTGCCTTAGACCAGGTCATGTCGAAAACAATTGCAGCCTTGTGCCTTGTAAATATTGTAAAAAAAGGCATAATACTCTTTTACATTTACATGAGTCATCTCCTACCCCTGGACCGT
The DNA here is from genome assembly GCA_963921415.1 of Pyrausta despicata. Taxonomy (NCBI): domain Eukaryota; kingdom Metazoa; phylum Arthropoda; class Insecta; order Lepidoptera; family Crambidae; genus Pyrausta; species Pyrausta despicata. Next base: position 11,046,090 of record OY992864.1, read on the forward strand.
CCGTTCCTATTCAAAATTTTGCAAATTCTACTGACATTACGAGTAATAAGCAGATTACTACTTCTCCACATGTTTTGCTCTCCACAGCGATGGTGAAGGTGGTGGACAGCAAGGGCGTCGCGCACCAGGCTCGAGTTCTGCTCGATAACGGTAGCACGGCAAACTTCGTCACGCAATCATTGTGCGATAAGCTGGGTTTGTCTACATGGAGTGCTAGCGCCCCGGTAACAGGTATTAACAATAATACGTCGTATAGTACACAGTCTTGTAGCCTTACTATTATGTCTCTTCATGATGATAGTTTCAAACTTACTCTCGATTGTCATATTTTACCGGTTCTTACAAACTCATTGCCGACTTCATACATCAATATTGATCATATTCCTCTTCCATTAGGAATTCATCTCGCTGACCCGACTTTCAACATACCGTCAGTTATCGACATATTAGTTGGTGCTGATATATTCTGGTCAGTCTTATGTAATAACTCCATTGATTTGGGTAAAAATCAGCCTAAATTATATGAAACCAAACTGGGTTGGCTAGTTTCAGGTTATGTTGCGCGCCCAAGGTCGCAACCATCTTCCCCTGTGTGTCATTTCTTAACTCAAGCAGACCCAGACTTAGCTCGTTTTTGGGAGCTTGATAGTGTCAATGACAAGCATTCCCTATCTTTTGAGGAGCGTAGTTGCGAACAACATTTTTTAGAAAATACTTTTCGTAAAGACGACGGCCGCTTCATCGTTAAAATGCCGCTGAAGAAAGATCCTTCAGTCCTAGGCGACTCTTATCAAAAGGCCAAATGTCGTCTCTTATCCTTAGAAAAAAGGTTTGTTCGTGATCAGGAATTCAAGGCTAGATACGTTGCGTTCATGGAGGAATACGAACATTTGGGTCACATGACACTAAACAAGGATCCTTTGCCTAAACCCCTTCAAAATATCAATTATTTTCTTCCCCATCACGGTGTGATTCGTGAAGAGAGCCTTACAACAAAGCTTCGTACTGTCTTTGACGCTTCGGCCACTTCCAGTTCAGGAGTTTCTTTAAATGATCTCCAGATGATAGGCCCTACAGTACAAGAAGATCTTACTTCAATACTCCTTCGCTTTCGTCAGCATAAATACGTTGTTACTGGCGACATAGAAAAAATGTATAGAGCGATTGAACTTCATCCATCACAACGCTCTCTTCAACAAATTTTATTTCGTTCAGATCCCTCTCAGCCCATTCAAACATACACACTCAATACATTGACTTATGGGACGTCATCAGCTCCATATTTAGCTACCAAGTGCTTGGTCAGCTTAGCACCCACTGCTCAAAATACAGATGTGCAAAATGCCATTGAGCGGGATTTTTATGTCGATGACTATTTGGGTGGATCGTCAACTAAAGAAAAAACAATAGAGATTTGTAAAGGTGTTATTTCAACATTAAAATCTGCACAATTTAATTTAAGAAAATTCAAATCAAATGATCAATCAATTTTAAATGAAATTTCTGACATAACACAAAATAAAAATAATAAATTTGAATTTTCAGACATAAATAAAAACGTTTCATCAAAAACTCTTGGTTTACTTTGGGATTGCAAGAAAGACACTCTTTCATATTCAATAAATATAGAAAAATACGAAAAACTTACAAAACGACATATCTTATCTGTGATAAGTCAGATTTTCGACCCCCTAGGTCTTGTTAGCCCATGTATTGTTGAAGCTAAAATTATCATGCAAAGGCTTTGGGTGGATAAATACGATTGGGATGATGACGTCTCATCGGAAATTAAAGAGTTGTGGGATTCATTTTCGCGTTCATTACCTCTCTTAAATAATTTACAAATACCTCGTTGGATTCTTAATAATAACTCTGACCATTATGAGATTCACGTGTTTTCAGACGCATCAGAGCGAGCATACGGCGTCAGTTTGTACGTTCGTTCAGTAAGTCATTCAGGACTTGTGACTGTTCATCTTTTGACGTCAAAGAGTAAGGTAGCGCCGATAAAGGCCACCACGATACCGCGTCTTGAACTTTGCGGAGCCTTGTTGGCTTCAAGATTGTGTAGCAAGGTATTGTCTTCACTAAGCATTCCTATTGTCAATTGCGCGTTTTGGTGTGACTCTACCATCGTGTTAGGGTGGCTCAACACTCCACCTCTTCAGCTTAAAAACTTTGTTCGCAATCGTGTCAATGAAATTCAGGAAAATACTGCTGGTTACCCGTGGCGCTATGTACCTTCTAAAGACAATCCAGCGGATCACGTTTCTCGGGGGCTGAAGGCCGATTCCATCTGCGTTTCATCTTTGTGGTGGTCAGGTCCTAGTTTTTTACTCAGAGACGAGAGAGAGTGGCCCAAACATCCTAATCATAAAAGCATTGAGAAACATGATCTACCTGAATTAGTTGCTTATTCCACAGTCATAAATGATTTAAATATTGATCCTATTGCTAATCTTATAAAAAACAAATCAAATTTGACACATTTACAACGATCAATGGCATATGTACAAAGATTTATATTCAATTGCAAAAATAAAAATAACAAACTTACTGGTCATTTATCTGTGCAAGAACTTAAACAATCATTGAATTTAATTATTCACAAAGCACAGTTGGAAATGTTTCCTTCTGAATATGCCATTCTTAAATCAGGAACAGCACTTCCAAAAAAGAATCGTCTCACATCTTTGTCTCCTTTTCTCGACGAAGATAACATTATTAGAGTTGGTGGGAGAATAGAAAATTCCCCATATAGTTTCGATGTTAAACATCCTATTTTACTTTGTTCGAAACATCATTTAACCCAAATTATATTCAATCAATTTCATTTAAAATATTTACATGCAGGCCCTCAGCTTCTTTTAGCCAATATTAGGCAACTATATTGGCCCTTAGGTGGCAGAAACCTTGCCAAGGCCACAGTTCATAAATGTGTTCGATGTTGTAGATTTAAGGCAGACAGCATTCAACCCATCATGGGCCAGTTGCCAACATCCCGAACAGAACTAGAGTTCCCTTTTCTACATTGTTGCGTTGACTACGCAGGTCCAGTGTTGATAGCAGACCGTAAAGGACGAGGTTGCCGACTCATCAAGTCATTTTTGGCAATTTTTATTTGCAGTTCCACCAAAGCCTGCCACATTGAACTCGTTACGGCTCTATCCACCGAAGCGTACATTGCCGCATTAAATCGGTTCGTAGCTCGAAGGGGAAAGCCTCAAAGTATAACGTCCGATAACGGCACGAACTTTGTAGGCACTTATAATGAACTTTCGAGATTCCTGGTTCAGTCTGACCTTGAAAGTCATGTCGCACAAGATGGCATCGAATTTAAATTCGTGCCCGTTTACAGTCCTCATTTTAATGGTTTAGCCGAGGCTGCTGTGAAGTCCACAAAACACCATCTTAGGCGGTTGCTAACTTCCACTAACTTTACCTTCGAAGAGATGGCTACTTGTCTGGCTCAAATCGAAGCTGTTTTAAACTCCCGTCCGCTCACACCTTTTTCATCTGACTCTAATGATCTAACTGCTCTTACTCCTGCCCATTTCCTCATTGGACGACCACTCTCTTTTGTGCCTCATCCACAGCTCCCAGAAGAGACCGACATCAGCAGACTGCAGCGGTTCAAGAGAATAGAGCTCATAAAGCAGCATTTTTGGAGACGCTTTTCCCTTGAATACGTGTCCCTCTTGCAACAGAAGGTGAAATGGCGGGCATCAAAGGGAGAACTACAGATCGGATCGTTGGTTCTAATTAAGGACAGAGCTCTTCCTCCTCTACTCTGGTCTATGGGCCGAGTCACTAAGCTCTATCCTGGTACCGACAGTGTCGCCAGAGTCGCCGAGCTTAAGACTAAGAGTGGAACCATCAGAAGATCCCTTATTAACTTGTGCCCACTTCCAGATCTTTGAAGTCTTCTGCTCTTCAGACTTCAAGCCGGGGAGCATGTTCGGACAACATCGGCATCGACCCGCGCGACAGCCGGAGGGGAGCGCAGGAACCGGCCGGGCAACTACGTCATCACGACCTCAGCACGAGCGCCCGAGCCGAACGTTCGCCACTTGCCCATACGCACTCATCGCCACCGCCGGTCGCTTGCAATTGTCGCGCGATTAATTTCTTGTGATACGGCGAGAATACAGCACCTTAGATTACAGTCCGCTTTTCATTTATCTATAATTTACCGAAGGTACTAACAACATCCAATCATCTCACCGCAAAAGAACGACCGGAAAACCGTTATCTTTTAACAAACTCTTAATTTCAATAACGACATATTACGTTAATACAAAACATATCATCCATCACTTTTACCTAATAATGTCGCAACACACCCACGGTATGGATAAAAGATGTCGACAAACGATAAAATAATTTACGAACTGGCATCGTCAGAATCGATATTCACACATTACCATAATTAGAAATTGATTACGGTGTTAATTAGTTTATTGCAGTGTTAAATATTAATTGGTTCGTGTAAGCCACTAACAGTCGACAAAATACGACTGGTGTTAAAGGATGCAGCTTGCTTATGCAGATGAGTTTCTAAATTACGAGTGTTTATTACTGATCATAATTTACTAATGTAAGTAGTAAAATTACGCTTAAACATTATAAAAACCGTAAGCGTTATTAAGATTTGTCCTTAATAATGGTCTTGAGAGACAGTGAATTAATTTAATTACGTATTATTACAGTGCATATTGCAGGGTGGCGGAGTATTCACATGTACTATTCCACGCGGAACCCCAGTTCTGCATAGAAGGTTACTGAAAATAACACTATAGTTATTTCAGTGTAATTTTCGACAGTTAGCCCAGCAATCAGAAAAGTCTATTGGATGTATTAATAAGTAAATCAAATAAAATGTATTTATTACAGTTAAACGAGATCCATAAAGTGTAAGTAGAAGCATAATCCCGCAACATCACGAAACATATCGCCGATCAGTAGACAATTTCCTTTCGGACTCTGTGGCGACTGCCACGCGTAATAAATTATGAACGTGATGAATAAACTCACTCGTAATTCTTAATGATATATCCATGAATTTGTATAACAAAAGTACGCTTTAGTTACACTACATTTTTCTTAAAATAGCTGTTCGCATCCTTGTTTTTTTTTTTTTACAACAACATCACATACATTGATCTGACTATGTGGTAAGTAACTTAAACACTTGTGTTACAGATATCAACATCAACAGTGGTATTACAAATAAACTTAAATAAATTCATATAACACCCAGACCAGTACAAACATACATGTTAATGCACACAAATGTTTGTACAGTGCGGTGATCGAAACCGCGACCATTGCTTAATAGTCAACTTCTTAACCATTACACCAAAGATGTCGTCATATTATTATAGCCATATATAATTCACATAGAGATCTATAATTCGATAGATGCTATAACTAGTGGTATCGCCAAAAACGGCGAGCTACGCCAAAGATCTAGGCTCAACATCTAGTTACTAGTCATAAAGACATAACGCGCGGTGCACCCTCGTGTTCGTGTTGAATGTTATCACTGTGGCGACATTGGTCTGAGAAAGTTACCTTGCAGAACTGGGAAGGAATAGAGCTGCTGCTGTCTCCTATATTTCCTAATGCTTTTAAAATGTTTTTTTTAACCTTTGAAGAACAAATGTTTGTATTTTAATAAACATTTAGGATACCATAGCACTGATTACAAAAATACTCAGGTACACGTACAATATTTTACTTATTCTTTTGTTTTTCCCAAGTGTCGAGAATACCGAATACTTCGATTAGGGTGTGACATTTTTCAAGTTGTTTTGTTTTTAAGAATATCTGGATAAAGACTCAATTAGAAAAAAAACTACACAGTTTTTCTCTACATATTTTTTCACTGTCTTATAAGAAAAGCTGCTCAAGTAACTAATATTGATTAAATTCTGTTGCTCTGGAACTTTGAGATACTTCAACGGTTACTGAGATTCAATGATGTCAGTAAAAAGTTGGGCCATAAACAAAGTGGTAAATATACTAAAAAATAACAGAAATCGATATCGCTGCGAAAAATATTAAACAGCAAATAGCTACTCCAGTCATTTCTTGTTCAGATGCAATGCACAGTGGAAAACGTTTCGATTAGCCAGGACCGGGCGAGCCCACTATCGCTCGACTATGATGAATGGTCCCGACACGAGATACAAACTCCATTGTCACAGGACACTCTGTTACAGGCGATCCGTTTAATTGAATAAATAATGGATAAGTAAAACTTGAGGTTTCTGGATTCATGTGACGTTCGTTATCAACTTCAAGCTGAAAATAGATGTGAGAATTGATTACGACATTTGACTAACCAGGAACAGGAGATCTATGGAGATAACTGAAAGCAGCGTCACAAATAAACTGCCTATCACGTCATTAGGCAAATATTTCTGAACCTTATTCTCAATACTTACTTATAATATCCTACTCATTGGTGTGAAGACACAACACGGGTTATCCCATTTTTAACTTCTTCGTATAAACAAATATGTTTTCACATAAATTTAGGTAGACCCAATTCTAGCCAGGTCGTTAAACCGTGATTCATAAACCACAAGCGTTCGCTGATACACTACAAACTATAATTATGTTCTCAAAAATAACAATATCGTTACCGTGGCGCCAGTTAAAATAACATTCATATTCCATAACATAGCTTCGAACAAAACCGAGTGACCCGAATTTAAATAAAACAACATCAAAATTCAAATACTAACGCATTACGGTGTGGAGTAAATCGAGAGTGGTGCTATAAAAAAAACATCTGTGTATGATTGTAGTGTTGTACTGACTATCCACCTCTTCGAATTCGGAAAAGTATCGATTATTCTGAAACATGCGCTCTATTCTTCTAAAAATAGCGCTGTCCAGGAGAAAAACACACTCCGATTATATGATAAAATGATGTGTTATTAATTGTAGTAGGTATTCACGCATACCTGATGATAATTGTAAAAGTAAAATTAGTAAGAAAAATTGTTTAAGTAAAAATGTTAAAGTAAAATCGTGAAATTACATCACGGTGTTTAAAGTCGAAATACACTCAGAGGCACAATTAACCGCCCACTTAAAATTTTTCACGAAACCTTTTAATTTTAACTCCGAGTTTCTTTCTTTTTTTACAGCACTTTTTGTATGAAAATTAGGTTTCAAAAAAATGATAAAAGCCGTGATATTGATTAGACTTTATTTAATTTTGGGAAAAAATTTAAATTATCGATATGAGAACAAAATCACTATGATTATTGAAACTGAAAAAAAAATCGAATTTAACCTAAAACTCAATTTTTAATAATGTGTGTTTCCTCCTCTGGCTCTAATGACCTCATCCAAACGATTCGGAAGACCATCCATTATGTCTTGGATGTCTGACTGAGGAATGTTTTCCCACTCTTCGACCACAGCAATTTTCAGGTCATTAATGGTGACAGGAGCTGGAAGTCGGCCTCGAACGCGCCTCTTGAGGTTGTCCCAGACATGCTCTATTGGATTCAAGTCTGGGCTCCGAGCTGGCCATGGAAGTCGTGATATACCGACAGCATCAAGATACTCCGTAACCACTCCAGCGGTGTGTGCACGTGCATTGTCGTGCATTAAAAGGAAACTGTCCCCAATATATGGCGCAAACGGTATTACGTGAGGTTCTAGGACCTCTTCCACGTACCTCTGAGCGTTTACACTGCCTCTATCAAAAACAACCAAGTCGGTACGGGCCTCATAAGAAATTCCACCCCAAACCATTATTGAGCCACCTTGATACCCCACAGTTTCGATAACAGCACACTGCGCAAACCTTTCTCCGGGACGTCGGTATACACGCTGACGTCCATCTGGACCTCTCAATGCCACTCGTGACTCATCAGAGAAGAGAACGTTTTTCCATTGATCCATGGTCCAGTTACGGTATTGTTGAGCAAATCGTAGTCTTGCTCTTCGGTGCTCTGTTGTCAAAGCTGGAACTCGGGCTGGCCTAAATCCAGTTAAATTGCGTTCTGCAAGTCTTCTTCTTATTGTTCTAAGACTTACACTTACGTTTCTCACCTCGTACAAGCGATTTCGGACTTCGGAAGCCGTAGAAAAGCGATTTCTCAGTACATTGGACACAATAAAACGATCATCTCTTTCAGAAGTACACCTCGTACGGCCTTGTCCTGGCCTTCTGGTGTAAGACCCCGTTTCTCTGTATCGTCGAATAGCGTCACGTATCGTCGTTCGAGGATAGCCCAGCATGCGGCCTATACGACGCTGACTAAACCCAGCATCTGCTAACGCCACTGCTCTAGCTGCTCCAGCTGCATCCAGTGGCATTATTAATTAATAAAATGCAACAAATTAACTTTAGAACACCTTAAAACACGAACAAAACGTAAAGAAAACCCGTAAACAACAATTTGTCAACGCAAGAAGCAGTCGCTTTTAAAGTTCGTATTCGACTGATATGGTAAAAAAGACTAAAATTGACGGTACATTAACAAAAATTGATGCATAAATCATTTTAACTATCGCCTAACTACCCACTTGTCAAAATAGCATTCGGTATCCTAAGTGTTTCGAAGCGTAAACAAAGTTATGCCACTTGAGATAGGTGGGCGGTTAATTGTGCCTCTGAGTGTATAACGTTAACCACCTGGGGAAAGAGAGAGTTATTTCCAATACAAGTGTCTCAGCAACATAATGAAAAATACTTTTGGAAATAAACGAATTTATTATTTTTATTATATATTATATGAGTGTAAGTAAATGCTTTTATTTGGGTTCTTCTCTGTTACGGAAAACCTGCAACTTTTGAATTACAATTTTGCAATTACTCAAAATTATCAAAGAAACGATATTATCATACTAGTTAAAGATAACATTTAATATCAAAAATACCGATAATATAAATATATTAAATATCCTTCCCATCACTGGCACCCAATATGAACTATGGATATGTCGGCATAAAGGGCAGTTATGATGTCTCTATAGTCTCAAATTAAAATGCAAATGTCCTTGCGTGAAGAAGACTTGTTTAATTTTGGTTTTGGTTGGTTGTCCAACTTGTCGTAGCAACTTGCATTTTATGAATAGACTGAGGAGTAAGAGTTTTTTTATAGAAAAGGCAGATTTGGAACTATCAAATCCATACAAATATTTCCCAGCTTGGAGTTATCTTGAGCTTAAAGAACTAAATACAGCTCATGATAAGAGCCATTTTCATAACGATGGGCCGAACGGAAAATCCAGTTTAGTACATCAAACTGTACATTGACAATGTTTTTCCCCAATAGAATACTTAATGTGTATGTATGTAATTACGAAATTTGAAAATTTGATTTATCCTTTGAAATCCATGTTTTCAGCAAACATCTGCTTAGCTGTAGAATTTTATCGTCATCGTATTATTTCTCTTCTACACTAATTAATATTATAAAGCTGAAGAGTTTGTTTGTTTGTTTGTTTGTTTGTTTGTTTGTTTGAACGCGCTAATCTCAGGAACTGCTGGTTCGAATTGAAACATTATTTTTGTGTTGAATAGACCATTTATCGAGGAAGGCTATAGGCTATATAACATCACGCTGCAACTATTAGGAGCGAAGAAATCATGGAAAATGTGAAAAAAGCGGGGAAAATTATTCATCCTTGAGGGCTTCCGTTGCGAACGCTGCGAAAACGGTTCAAGATACTAAAAATATTTGTATGAAAGAATTATTCCTCTTAAAATGATCTAAAAAAATGTCTGCGACAGTATATGTCTATCTTTTAAGATCAAGTCACTAGAACCGTTTTTGTGGTAATCAAATTTGGCCAAAATTAATGCATTATTTGTTAAGAGTTGTATCAACGTAATAATATTAATCTTTATCCAAATAAATGTGTTGTTGATTATCTACACTAATATTGTAAAGCTAAAGAGTTTGTTTGTTTGTTTTAACGCGCTAATCTCAGGAACTGCTGGTTCGAATTGATTTTTTTTTGTGTTGAATAGACCATTTATCGAGGAAGGCTATAGGTTATATAACATCACGCTGCAACTATTAAAAGCGAAGAAATCATGGAAAATGTGAAAAAAACGGGGAAAATTATTCATCCTTGAGGGCTTCCGTTGCGAACGCTGCGAAAACGGTTCAAGATACCAAAAATATTTGTATGAAAGAATTATTCCTCTTAAAATGATCTAAAAAAATGTCTGCGACAGTATATGTCTATCTTTTAAGATCAAGTCACTAGAACCGTTTTTGTGGTTCAAATTTGGCCAAAATTAATGCATTATTTGTTAAGAGTTGTATCAACGTAATAATATTAATCTTTATACAAATAAATGTGTTGTTGATTAAGAGTATTTAATTGTGAACAAAATTGTCTTTGACATCACTTAATTTCAATAAATATTTTAGAAGATATTACAATTTTAAAATAACACCAATATAAAATTCACCCGCGACGCATGATATGCAAAACATGGCGCTGCAAGGAAGAGAGGCGTTACTTGCGAGCGACGCGGAGAGGGGGGTGTAGCTCTACGAGTTACCATGATGAACCAAAATAAGATTTAATTAATGACCAGTTGCGTCATATCTTCACGTCAACCCTGCCGCCGCCCGTGCCTAAAAAGCCGGTTGTTTAACCAATGCGTCTTAACTGTCTTAACCCACGGAGCCGAAACGTGGAACATGACAGTCAAGCTGGCTCACCGACTACACGTCACTCGGCGTGCTATGGAATGGTCTAGGTTGGGGATCTCATTAAGGGATAAGATCCGGTACGAGGTCATACGACATAAGACTAAGGTAACATATGTTGTCCAAAAGTGTAGCAAGCTAAAGTGGCAGTGCGCTGGCCATGTCTGTCGCAGAACCGACGAGAGGTGGAGCAGGAAGGTTCTTGAATGGAGACCACTCTTAGGTAAACGTAGTTTGGGACGCCCCCCGGCTAGATGGCCTATGTCCAGCAGTGGACTGTAACAGGCTGATACGATGAATGACCAGGTGACCGCGTTTAATAATCTGGGACGAATGTTCAATCCATAGAGCTCATGTAGAGGGTCTAGATAGGACTCTTAGAGATATAAGAAGCTGTGATAAAATCATCATCATAAAATTACTGTTATGTTTGCGGGGGACTTTCGAAAAACTGTGCCAGTAATAGTAAGGGGAACAAGGGCAGACATTGTAAAGTCTTGCCTTAAAAATACCCCAATATGGAAGTTTGTGAACATCTTAAAATTAACTACAAATATGAGAGCACATTTAGGGGGAGGTAGAAATAATCCTCCAAGCCGATTATATACCACGGCGGCCAATCTCAACAGAAATCAGCCAACTACGCAGGAGATATTATAGTGCACAAGTGTGAGCACAATACACAAGTGCACTCTCAAACTGCACTGTTCCATCACTCTCAAAGTTCGGTGAGACGGCAATCCGACATGACCGAAGAGAGATCAGGCGCATGACCAACGGCTTAACGTGCGAACCGAGGCACGGGGGTGTAACACCGCCAACTTCTCGACTCCGTGCTGTTTTTGAGAGATTCATGACAGAAAATCTCAGAAACAATTTTGGCTCGACCTGGGATTCGAACTCAGGACCTCTTGGATGTTAGGCAGCAACTTTGCCACTACACCAACGAGGCAGTGGTAGGGAGGTTGTATAACTTTTCGTTCAAAGTTACTTTTAATAGGAGACGGGAAAGTACCTCACTTTGAAAATAAAATTGCAATTGAACGAGATTAAGGATTAAGAGTGAGTAACATTAAGGACTCATCAATGGATGTGTCAAAGTGCAATATTGGGAGTGAGAAACTGTAGCGTAGACGAAATTAAAAAATAATTATTTGAACACAAGTGGCCTTCCCCCATTATTCCCTCAAGTTAAAAATAGGTGCACCAATAATTTTACTTAGAAATCTTAAACCACTGGGACCCGACTTCAAATCTAATTTCTTCGCAATATGTAACGTGATGGTTGCAATAGTTTAGACTGGTTTGGCAGTTGGTCAAACAGTGCTTATACCTCGCACCTCAATGATTCCAAATTATTTACCTTTTAATTTTAAAAGAACTCTATTTCCTTTTATGCTATCTTTCACCGTTACAATTAATAAATCACAGAGGCAAACATTTAAACACATAGGAATTAATTAACGTCAAGACTGCTTTTCACACATATGTCGCGTTGTTAAGATCAGACCTACAAACGCGTTGCGGACAAAACTAATATGTTCTTCTGACACAAGAAAATAAAACTAGAAAAATAATTAACGCAGAAGTACTTTAAGCTAATTATGTTCTTTTAAAAACTTAAAAAATAAGTTGTCTAAAGTAATAACAAAAAAATAAATTTGCAAAAAGAAAATGATGCCCAAAATAAGTATTCCACGCGGACGAAGTCGCGGGCACAGCTAGTAAATAATAATTATTATTATTATTTCTTCTTTCATAATCACAGTACATTAAATTTACATTTTATGGGTGAAATTGACTTGATTGTGAGAGAACTGGAGTCTGTACTAGGCTTGGGGGCCTGTAATACAGAGTTCCAAATGTAAGTAAGCCACGTAATCAATATTTAATTGAGGTATTCAGGTCATACGTATCAGAAACAAAATGTATCGCGTGCGTGCGCACTTTTATCCTAATTAAAGTTTTATTTTATTGCTTTCCAATGGCCACTTGTCATTTTGCAAATATCAACATGTCTTTAAATATCGTATTGATTGCATCATAAACATATCAGATATCACTGAACCACGCTTAATATTTTTTTTATGATGCAAGTTTTTACTTATTTGGTTCAATCTGGATTTAATTCGTTTACAAAATATACGATTGTGAAACGTGTTAAAAATACAAATTTTCTGCGAAGTAACAGGTTAAGTTAGTCATGGTATATTGACTGATTAACGCCTAAAGTTACTTATTTTTTTAGCATTAATAATGCAAATTTCTTTACAATGTGAAATTAAAACAGACTTAAAGAAAAATTGTCAATATTTACGAGTCCCGCCTGTGGCAGTCCATTTTTTTTGACTGTGTTTCAATTTCACATTGATTAACGCCTTGTTTTGTACCTCTAGATCGCCAAATAGGTAATTGAACTTCGACTAATCATAGGGATGGTCATGGTCATGGTGATTTCTTTTAACAATTTTACAGGAAAATGATGAGTTTATATAAAATCTTCTTATACGAGTATACACAAATGAACTGCTGTTCTGTTCGTTACTCTCGCTAAAATTCGAGAACGGCTGAACCCATTTGAATAATTTTAGTTTTGAAATATTCGTGGAAGGCCTAAACGATACGAAAATATGTAAAAAAAATATGCGAAAACAGCGGGAAAGACGACGACTGCCGAGTCTGCTTGTTAATTTGATAAAAAATTATGCAATCTTTCTAAGTAAGGAATAAATTACATTTGACGACGCGATTTTTCGTGAATTGGAAATCTATTGAGCTATCACAAAGTCCTGATTATGAATTACATGCATAGAAAAAAATCCTCGATCAATATTTTTAATTCTCTGGGAAATCGTTATGTAAAATTTCTTTGTTTTATCTACTCTTACTCCTTATAAATATAAGGAGGTCACCGGGTCTGTCTGACTTTCTGTCTGTGTTTTTATTCCCCACATAGCTCAAAGAGGCCCTCTTAGACCCCCCGCCGCGTGGGGCTCTCCGTCCACACTGTCACACCTAACGATCGCTTTTAAGGTTCCCTACACAAAGGTTTATCTTTTTGTTGTGAGCAAGAAATGCTTTGTGCTTTTCCACTGCCATGCGGCCGGCAACTGGTTATGTGGGACTCTCTTGTCCTGGTTTCCGACTCAATTAACTGCAAATCCAGCAAAGAATAAAAATGCTGTTGGATTTCAATTCCGAGTTGCACTCACACAGACTCCGTGGTAAATACCTTAAGCACATACACTAATAGTCAACTTCTTAACCATAACACAAAAGTGGTTGTCAAAGTTGCAAGAGTCCTTTACGATAAATATTTTTAGAACCATATCTGTCTATCAGATTATTTACTATTTTCTCAAAAGTTTAGAAATCATTTTATATGACAGTTTCCCAACCATACTACGTGAAAAAGCAGGCTCACTTTTACGGCGAGTTCGTGGCGGCCGCAACAAAGTTCTGCAAGCCATCGCCGACAGCGGGGACTGTCCGCTTGTTAACTCGCACTAAGTTAGGTATAACTTTAACTAACTTTAATGGATCTCAGTAGTCTGATAAATAAAAAAATAAAATAAAAATTTATATATTTTTTATTCAGTTCTGGCAACAAGTTCTATTCGATAGAAAGCAACAGAAATGAAGATTCGAATTCAATGGTACAGTACGGAACCTGAAACGTACGTACCGACTCGCAATTGAACGTTTCTTGTTTATGTTTATGGCCCATGGCAGCCGAGTGTGTAGTGTGTCCCTTATACGCGTTTGAACGGTGTAAATTGGTGTTTTAAGAAATGTCATCAAAACCATGTAGGTATGTGCTCTAAGTCAAAACAGTAACTGAGGTTTTTTAAATATATTTTATATATAAATATAAATATTTAACAACTATCACACCAATTCTCTAGTCCCAAAGTAAGCTACGAGGCTTGTGTTATGGGTACTAGACATACTTAATACTTAAATACTTTTTTTGTAAATAAATACATATAATACATAGAAAACACCCAGACCAGTACAAACACACATGTTCATGCTGACTTATGTTTGTACTGTGCGGGGATCGACCCCGCGACCCTTGGTTTTAGAAGTCCAACGTGTGGACCCCTGCACCAAGCGGTCGTTAGGGGACAAAAAGTGTTTGATTCGTTATTACATTTGAAGTTAGTTAGTACGGTGGCCAGTGGGGTGAGCACGAACATTATCGTGAAGTATTCGTGTCGTCCAAACGTCAGAAACTGACAGTTTCCACATACAAAGTGACAAGTTAACGATAGGTAAACGCTACGAATACGTTACGATAGTTGTTAGTTCTCACCCCACAGCACGTCACGGTTAACGCAGTAAACACTGCGTTAGCTTATGCGCTTGTGATACGGGCGATTTGTACTAACATATGAAAAATCCCTGAAAAGGTTTATGTGACAAATACCTTTAATTAATTAATTCATGACTCCATGAAATACGATTGATTTTCAGGGGATAAAAAGTGTTTTTTGAATTAATACATTGACTGACTATCATCTACTGGCATCGTACTCTTTGGTATGAGCTTTTTTTATTTCTTAATCTGTGGTTAATAAGATGGAAAACTGGAACCTAAGAAAAATGGAACTATTGTTTTAGTTGGTATCCACTACGGATGTAATACTGCCGTGATCTTGTCAAATCCATCTGGAGTCGAGATGTGCTTCGGTGGAAAACTGGTCCAAATTGAGTATCATACACGATACGAGAAGTCTTCGTTTTTTTACATTTATTTTATTTATTGTCTTTAAAACTTTATTGCACACGAAATGTACAAAGGGTGGACTTAATGCTGAAAGCATTTTCTGTCAGTCTGCAACCTCAAGGTCATGCAGATGATTATATTATACAGAATAATTTTATATCGAATTTATTTGTTTTAATATCGCTATTTGGAATTGAGTGAACCGTTGTAAGTTGGTTCCTACCGCGCCTAGCTAGCATGAATTTAATATCTAGTTTCTAGTAGTAGAACTTACAAGTTGGGTCTCTAATTACTTTCACTATATCTCATCCCGATGTTTCGCAAGCACAAATTACTTGGGAAATTGAGATTGGGTCAGTAGGATCGCTCCGCCGAGTCATTAGCCGAGAATTCCCATAGACATCGACCTATGGCGGATTAAAGATTTTATAATAACTTAAAATCATTTTTGATTTCGTTACTAAATGTCTTAAAGCCTCCGCCATTTTCTCACATGGCACCCGAAGGAATCCATTAGTTTTTAGTCCCTCATAACCAGAGATCGGAGTAGGTAGGCCGATTTGAGGTCGATGACCGCCACCGACTGATGACGTGTATATTAATATGGATATCTTCCGGCTTTACGGTTTTTTAAGATTAGTAGAATATAATTAATTACGTTTACATTAATTTATTTCTGTTATATTACAATTGTTATTAATGGTACATACAATCAATTATTGCGGTTCTTTAAAATTCACAACAGTATATTAATAAATCCCGAAAAATCGGAACAATTTCCGGAAAAAAGTCTTATCCATGTTATGCTTTCTGTGAACATTTATGGTACAAGTACATAAAATCGGCCTACCTACTCCGATCCCTGCTCATAACCCATAGCTGCCGCCGCGGCTACGGTTACGTATCATTTCAACTAAGTTTGCTAAAACTATTTTCAATATAAAATAAGGTCGATTCTCCTACGTTCATTTCGCTTACTGGACGACTTAAATATAGTTTAACTCACCTAAGTTTGTTTCAACTTAAATCGATTGGACTAGATGTATTAAAAAAAATCATTTCTCATTAAGTATGCTCGTTTCATACAAAAAGAACACTGGAGGTAGGGGGTTTGCACAGAGAAATAGTAGCTATCCCGCTCGCTCACAGCGGCTCTGACACGCGGCGCGCGAAATGCCCACGCCCTCCCCATTGCCTACCACTAATTAGATCCATTTACCGTCTAGTCAAGTACGCAGATGACCGTTAGCGTTTTTTTTTAATACAGCGTGACTCATACAAACAGGCAGACTCCCCCGAGATTACTGAATCAACTTACATTGTGTCTGTGCTCTACCTCCGGTTATAGAGAAACTGGATCAGCATTGTCTCTGCCGGGACACTTTATAAGGCTTAACAGGTCGGCATTAAGGAAACTAATGGGATGGGAATTGGGTACAGAATTAGCAATTAAATAGCTAATGGCTATCGGTTCACAACGGCTTTTGTAGTTAAAATAATCAACGATGAAATTGTTTAGATGAAGTAGTGTTTATGGATAATTATGAAGGTTAAATAGTTTCCAAGATCAGCATAATCAGTGTCCCAGTTCGATCGTCCAGTTAGATGTGTTTTATGAATGGATCAGGAAACGCTATCAGGGGGCACGTGAATATTAGTGTTTATATTAGATTTGGCATTGTGTTAATTTAAAAAAAAACCCGACAGGAGCTGGAACAACAGCTGACTGCTGATGAGCATTAAAGGCTATATGGATTTTGACCAGTCATAGCTAAGAACCGCCGTGATTAAATTATCTTTTTAATTAAAAAACCGCACTAAAATCGGTCCACCCCATCGGGAGCTATGATGCCACAGTCAGACACACACACAAAATAAAGGTCGGTGATCAAAAAAAGGGAAACAGAAAAAAGCGCTGACACACACATCGCGTATTTAACATTTGAATGGTCATTTTGTAATCCATTGTATAAATACACCCCTGGGCTTGCTAATTAGCTAGCCATGGGAAGATCTAATTAAGGCACCGCCGAGCATCTAACGGCGGGCCCTTAAATCATCCGTGGTCTGGCGGGACCACACCGCACCAGACTCTGTTATGCACAGAGGTTAAATGGGATTATATTTACTAATATAGTATTTATTAGAAGGCTAGTTAGTCTAGATTTGCTGGCCTATGACCATGAGTTTCGAATAAGAGTCTAACTCGCCCTGAGGTTCAATAGGTTTATATTATTTACTAATAAGGTATTATTAGAAGACTTTGGAGTTGTTAATCTGGTGTTCGATTTGGCCTATGACCAGATTTTCGAACCCCAGGCGCCTAATGATATACTATCAAAGCATTACCTTATTACAAATGTCTGTTAGGCTACTACGCAAGTTATTCCGTTGTTTAATTATAAATGCGTTATTCAGATGCCCAATATTAAACCGATTTTTTAACTTTTGGTCGAAATCGTTAAAGACGCTTTCCTCTTCGTAAAAAGGTATAAGAACATACAATTTTCTGACGGAATACTTCTTATCTTCTTACGAAATCTTTCAATAGACAGCAAAGTCCTAGTTAGTCCTATCTATGAAACCTACACAAATTCTTAGGCATTCTTTTCAAATTGAGTGGAATCTCAACATTGATGGACGGACCACTCCTTTTTGTTACCGTAATTATAGCTTTGCCAATTTGAAGGCGGTTTTCTCGGAATTGCCACTATCCGCCTTGTATGGGGAAAATAATAATGAACGGTTACGTATTTGATTATTTAACTAACCATAAAATAGAGGTAATTTGCTATAAAATCTGCACAGGACAAAGGATCTACTACGGAAGACTAGGTGGGCGTTTTGGAATCTCTGTCCCTGTCACTTACATCAGCAAGAAAACGAGAGTAAGCGTGATGTATAATATAGCAGAAATAACTTGCATGGTAGACGACTACCTTAATACACGGTAGACTTAGGAACTTTTGTTTTGTAAAGTGTTTTGTATCAAAGGCTTACGTTATGTTTCAAAGATCTAATCCAATATCTTTAGATTTTGGAGGAGTGAAATGTAGATTTTGTAATTTTTCTTTGCATGTCTATTAAGTGGCCTGGTTTTTGTATCTTACTGGTGATGGGATTAATTTTGATCAAGCTCTAGATTTTGCCTCAGCAGGTATAGTGGTAATGCGAAAGTTAGTCCCGTTCCTCGATTGACTCAAGTACCATACAGTTTTTACGATGCCTTACTACGTATCATAAATGACCGTCGGCCGTTGTACCATTTAATGTAAATCAATAAAGCCTTGAACCTACGCTTAATAAAGTTTTGGCATGCCTTAAATATGCTCGTAAATTTTGTCACCAAATCGTGTCAATGCAAATTGGTAGCCGTAAAAACAATGAGGCATCCATCAATGATATTTATTGGGGCTCAATAGCCCCTTCATTGTATCGTACGCTTTGAAGTTCGGATTGATAGAAATAGTTTACATAAAATGTGTCGTAAAGTTCTTCTACCTATTTGGTTCATATTTGTCCGCCAAAGTTCAATTTAGTTAGGAATCAAACTTTGTCAGGAGTTCTGTCGTTTTGAATTGTCTATTGAATGCTTAATACAAAAACCAGTAAATTTTATACCTAAAGTGAAGTCTAAGACTAGCGAGAAATAGTTTACATAATTGTGTCGTAAGTTTATATTACTTGGTTAACCGCTTCAACTCAGTGAAACTTCTTCAGGAGTACTATCCTTTTGATCTGTTCTTTTGAATTGTCTAGTGAAAAAATATACAAATTAGCAAATCTTGTACCTAATCTGAAGGAAAAGACAACTAGTAAGAAAGCTGCTGAAAAAAACCGAAAAGTAAAAAGGAACAGTCTGAATTGGAGACCATTGGATAAAAAGCGCAAAGGAGTACCTACGTTGACCACTAAGACGTTATTTTATTGATGAATTTTAGTTTTATTCAATCAAAGCAATGGATGTCATGATCATGATAAATAAGTGTGAACGGAACGCTCCTTCTCAACACCTAACTACAAAAACCTAGGCTTCATTGCTTGGACGTATACAAGTACTTCTCAAAAAAAACTCAAACGTTTATTTGCTAGCACCGTTAATAAAGATTAAGAAGATTATTAGATTCTCTTAATAACTTCTGACAGTAAGGTTGGTCACCTTACACAAAACCCCTCCACCGCCGCACTGAGTCGGCGTGACACCTTTAGTTTAGCTGAGACCTGTGCCTAGCAGTGGGACGTACATAGCCTGATGAGATGTTACTATATAGTAAGTACTGTGTACAAAATCCAGATGAAAAAAACTAATCATCAAGTATGCTCTCAATATGAACTGACGCAACACGTTTACAATTCTTCATAACCCACCCATGCTCATCGGTAATAAAATCAACGATACTTTATTACCCAATTCAGTTTCGGCGCGAACGGGTACACTTCTGACAAAGGGGGCAGGAGTCTGTTCAAACAAACATGATCGCAAATCAGACGGTGCCACCCAGGCTCGCTTCAAATTAAAATAAAGAGCCCAAGGGACCGCGGAAAATTATATAAGGCCGTCCACTAACGGAGAAACAGAAAGTGTTTAGAATAGTTGCAATCAAGAGATCTCTCAAAATATCGGCTAGATACACTTTACGCGTTTGCGGCGTTTGCCGAAACTCACGCACGACTGACAGCGCTTCAGCGTGTCAGCTAATCACCGCGCAAAATCGCTGACACTCGCGATTCGTGGCGACAGTATGCCGCAGGTGGTACTAAAATAGATTGTTTAATATTGTTTGAGTGCAGAGAGTGGTGAGACTGAAACAGACATTGACGAAACTTAATAAAATCGTGGAAGGTCATAGCAATATGACTATTGAATTTGCTCAGGCTCATACGAGTCGAAAGTATCTTGATCTTCAAGGTTTTCAAATTCTGACATACCTACCAAAATCAAGTTTAAATCTCTAACTGTTACGAGCGTTCGGTTGGTAATTTTTAATTGCGGAACCATAGAAATGCTGGAAATATTATTTTAAAAAGCAACAGCCAAGCCATTAACATTTACTTATGGTCTCCGGGCTGATACTCAGGAGTAAAAACAAAATTAAAATTATTAGTCGCATCTTAAAGCTTCTACGGACACTATGCCAGGCACAATAGAAATTTTATCTCATAACAGCTAGCGACGCTTACGTACCAAGTCATTTAATCAACTAAAGTTGCGCAGTCTGCGTCCAGCTTACAAGTCTTGGTACCACAAATCGCATCACGTAGTGGCAACATAACTAATTTTCGGTGCCTTGTCTCGCCGCGGGCATCGGCTAATTTGAATCCGCTCATTATTTTTTGCCACCGAACGTTTGCCGCTTTCGGCTCTTCGATCTTCTTTACGTGTGGATATTGCAAGAATTTGCCACATGTAAAGCAAACAGTAAAGTTACCTTTTGGTGGACTCATATGGCCACTAACTACATATTGTGGGACCTGCCGGCGAGAAATAGAAGGAAATTTTAAATAGCCACGCTCCTATTGAGTGAAAAGCACCATGGCCACTCTGTTGTAAAGCATTAGGTATGTATTAAACTTTCATTAACAGCTTCTAATGGTAGATAAGCCCACCCTTTGTACAAAGTTCTGTTTTGCAATAAAGGATAAATAAATCCATAATATAATTTTGTTTGACATTAGAATGTGGGTATACACAAGTAGTACCGTATAGTGTGTTATTAGTACCTAAGAGTATATCTTCCGATTCTTCATGTACATTGGTAATCAAAGTTCTGTCTCTAATCTTCAATTAAATTCTGATAACTTTTTGTAAGGAAACGGTGATCTATTTGCTATTGTTTGTATGTATGTACTTTTATGTTTTTGCGCTTACTATTGTTCAAGTCATATGACTGATGATTCAATTTAAGCTTATCAGTTTATATTTAGCAAAGGGCTTGGCTAATTGATTCTTGAATGAGCAGATAAGATTTTGAACGTAGGAAGTATATGAACGTAGGTGATATACAGGTTGTCACATTTTGATGGTTGGTTAGTTGTTCAAAAAATTCTGAAGAAAAATAAGTACCTATACGAGTATAAGATTACTAATAAGTTATCATTTCTATTCTGTGGTATGCCATCATATTTCGACTCTAGTAACTATTGTAAAAAAATACCGATAAATGCAAAACTTCCTCCTAATTTATTAAAATTTTCAAGATGGTTACTCGAAGGACTACATTGACTCAACTCAACTTTACTAAATAACTATCAAAGTTATGTAAATTGACAAATTAAGGGCGTGCCTTACGTGATTTTGCAGACATGTTAACTCGTCAAAACAAACCACTTTCACTTAAACGTCCAATTTCGAGGAGCCCTTAAATTATGTTATCAAACAGGCCTTTGTGGAAAATGGCAGCTCACATTATCAATTACGATGATAGAGTCATCATCTCAGACCATAGACAAATTTGAAATTAAAAAGTCACAGCCGAATGTTTTGTAATAAAATGCTGTCGAGGAAATAATAGAAGCTCAGACAGTTTGAAATGTTGTAGCATTTAGGTAAGTATGTAATCGTTGTAATCATAATATGAAATATATAAATTATCCTTTGTTTTTTTTGCAAATCCGAAGCTTTGATATGACAAGAGTTATAAGGTAAAGTATAAGTGTTCAGATGACAATTACCTAACAGCTACCTATCCCCAAAAAATGATAAGACACATTTTTATACAATCTGACAGTGGTTGAAATATTAGATCACGCAGACGAAATGATACGATTACATTCGTGCGATTTACTTCCGACAAATTTATCAAAATATATGTTTGGTAAGAAAACGACCACTTTGGTGTAATAAGTTGACTATTAACCAAGAGGTCGCGGGTTCGATCCCCGCACTGTACAAACATTTGTGTGCATGAACATATCTCTCTGTACTGGTCTGGGTGTTATATGTATTTATTTAAGTTTATTTGTAATACCACTGTTGATACTGATATCTCTAACACAAATGCTTAAGCTACTTACCACGGATTGATTGATCTGACATCAATGTATGTGATGTTGTTGTATATCTATTATAATTTATTGTAAAAGATGCGACTGCTATCCTAGAAAGTGATCTGTTCATCTCAAACGCTAACAAATGCACGAGACGAGCCGGCGTAAACAAACAACACAGTATAATGAAGTGCCTGCAAAAAGTATAATGAGGTAGCTCACGATAATGGGCTGTAGGCATTAACTTGACTTGCGAGTCCTGAGAGGTTTATTCGAGTTAGGCGATGAAACATTTTAGATTTGGATTTGGGGCATCATGATGATACCTTAGAATTCTTATCAGTCATTTAAGGCCTTTAGCAGACGCTGTTGGCTTTACTTTAAAGATAATTTCTCTTTTTTTTTTGTATGATCCTCCATCAATCCGCACTAAGCGCGCGTGGTAGAGCATGCATGACTTGTACCACCTCATAGTTGAGGTGAGGCTTGTCTAGTTGAGGTGAGGCCTGTGCCTAGTAGCGGGAAGTTTAAAGGCTGATGAGAGAGAGGGATAAAAAAAACCCAGCGATTATAGAGGAGTTGGTTGTAATTACACAACATGGTAGTTTTTATTCAGAACTGTAAGCACCTACACTTGTGTTAAAACTTTTCAAACCTGAAGGTGTAAGCGCCACTCTCCCGAAATCCCCAAATACTGAGACAGTAGGTAGCCACGGTAGGTAAACAAATGCCATACTAAAATATATAATTTAAGGACCACCTGTATTTCTTTGAAGCCCATCGGCTAATGGCTAAATTAACATAATATCTCTATGTTGCCATTACGACTACAACCATGGCTCATTAAATATTTAGAGTTCCGTGAGATTTATTGTAAGATATCGACCGCGTAATCGTGTAATCATTACCGAAGTTAAGCAACATCAGAAGGTTGAAAACATGATGGGTGACCGTTTTGAGTGAATAACTTGACCAGGAACAGGCATGCTACTTTGTAGACCAAACCAAAAACTTTGTAGAAAGAATAGCCAAAACTTTCCTGTTACATGGAATCGGTGATTATATATTTGAGTTTATTTGCAAAACGAAAGTTCGTTTAGGTGCAATTCCATAGGCCATGTGGGTTGGAAAGAGCTCGTTTATATTACAGTCTTTCGACGCAAACAGTAACCTTCTCATTAAAGGTATGTTATGTCGAGATTAAAAAATCCGTGATTTCATAATTTCATTAGTGTACTTATCTGTATTGGTCTAGTGAAATTATGATGTCACTTAAATAAGGCCGATAATTAAAAAAATATCCGTGCACAATTTATTTAAAAAAAAAACACAAAATCACACATTTTAGAGCACCTATCTGCGACATATATATTTTCCATGATTATTTTACTACCGGTGGACCTTTGAAAACGAATGTTCCGTGTGAAGTAAGTGTCAAAGTCAGCACAGAAAACATTCAGAATCCCTTAAAACACTACCAACACCTACTAATTTGCTAGACAAAGCCAACATTAATCTTCGTCTATACTTATTGTATAGGCGTGCCCAAACATTTATACTTTAATTAGCATCATTATCATAGATAGCAATCTCTTCGTCTATTATCGGAGCTCAGAGCCTCTAGACAATGTAACACTGCATAGTCGATGACAAAATTCGCTATCGACTTTGTTTGTGTAACGTGAATGTGACAGAAAGATGTCTGTTGACTTGAATTTCGCCATGTACTCTGCAATGTAGTCCTACGGGCCCTGCGTAAACAGAGTATGCATGCAGACGAAGTTTAACGAAAAATTTTGTAACCCCCGACGAAAAAAAGGTGTTATAAGTTTTACCCCTATGTTTGTGTGTGTTTTGTGTTTTTGTGTGTGTGTCTGCTCCTAAACGGATGGTCCGATTTCAGTGCCGTTTTTTTTTAATTTAATCACGGTGGCTCTTAGCCATATTTGGTTAAAATCCGATCAGCCGTTGAAGCTGATCGGCTGTTTAACTGGCTTATTCTAATAATAATAATAATAATAATAAAATAATTTATTTTCTTCACAACAGGAGATAATACAAATTTTGTTTCAAAACATTCTGGGGGTTTTTTGAATGTAAATCATTCGCATCATTTTTTTACATCGACTACACAGTGTAATTTCGGCTATGGTCCCTGTAATCGAGTACTAGTTGCGCCTGCGGCGGTATTTGGTAGAATTCGGCATTAGTTGTCTATGCTCTGATTTATACTGCGAGACGTCGTAAAGTATGTCTCAAGGTGACATAATCATTAACTTTCAATAATTATAAATTTTGTTCACGCAATTAAATACTGGCTGGACAGTCACAGATATTTATTGAGTATTCTTATTCACGTTCATTTCTAGTTTCAATTCATAATAAATTATAAAAAGAGAAGACTAAATTTTTATTAAAATTCTTCGATGAATTCCTGAAATAAAATTATTTATTTTTAAATACGGTAGTTGACACCACCAATCGTTGACGTACTTTTTATCAACTGTCAAAACGCTTTTCTTCATAGAGTTTGTATGGGAATAACACACTTTGACGTCATCGCGTGCAATGCCGACTGAGTGACTAATTATCATTTGAATTCCAATTAAAAATCAAATAATACGAACTGCAGAAAATTATTAGTGTAAAGGCATCTGAAATTATGAATTATTTTAGAGAAAATCAGTTTTTGAATATTTCTTTCATAGTGGAAACAAGCCTATTGCATTATTTCTACAGTGGATTCGAATATGAAACAAGTCTAAGGTTACCAGTGGGTGGGTTCGTAATCGCGAAATAATCCGTAAAAATTGTGTAATGTCCTGCGCCGCAGTGGTGGCAACGCTTTGGCAGTGATATCGAAAGTTAAGCAACATAAGGCGCGGTCATGTTTGGGATGGGTGACCATTCTGACCATACAAGTGACGTCTACTTACAAGCATCTTCGTGCTTCGGAAGGCACGTTAAGCTTTTAGTCCCGGTTAATATCGATAGATGTTAGTCGTTAAGCCTGGTCAATAACATCTGACAGTAAGGTTGGTCACTTACCTTACACACACCCCTCCACCAATCCGAAACGAGCCTGCGTGGTGGAGTATTGCTCGTACCATCTCAAAGTTGAGGTAAGGCTTGTGCCCAGCAGTGGGACGTATATAGGCTGATGAGAGAATTTCCTGTGATCGCGTAATAAAAGACAACGAAGACATGAAATAAATTATTTTCTCCCAAACTGACATTTTCTTTCTACACAGCAAAGTTAAGCTTAGAGAAGGAAATAGTTGATGCAAGTGACAATAATAATATCAAAGATCTTATCTAAAATTAATCATCCATTACAATCACGCCCAAGGAAGTGTCAAACCGTAAACAAACTTTTCAATGTAAATCAAATCTCATGATACCGCGAAGTAAAGACCTATAACTTACGAAGATTATTAGCGGGCCGTGTCGTGAGGCCGGCCAGTATATCAGTGTTCCTACTCCACTGGAATCAGTGTCGATCACAGTTATCCATAAATCCAATTATCCGGACTAGAGACATAGAAATCGTTGGTGAATCGAAAACGCAACGCTCTTAGTTGAAACAAATCAGGGTTGATAGGGGTGTGATCAGGGCCCTATTCTGCTAACGAAATTGTTATTGAATTGTCCAATTTTGACATTTCGTCCAAAATTGAACTGTCGTTCTGTGGACGGGCCCTATGTGGACTGAAGATCTGGTGAAGGTCGCGGGAAGCGCAGCACCGATCGCGGTGGAAATGGAAGGCTCAGCAGTGGGCATCGATAATTATGATGGTGATGAGAACTGTATAAATCAGGCAATTCAATCACGATTTTGTTACATATGCAATTGAGGAATTTTGGTGCTTGCGAAAAAAAATATATCAGACATTGAGGCAATCGACGACCACTTTGGGGTAATGGTCAAGAAGTTGAGTATTAATCAAGAGGTCTCGGATTCGATCCCCGCACTGTACAAACATTTGTGTTATATGTACTTACTTTAGTTTATTTGTAATACCACTGTTGATTCTGATATCTGTAACACAAGTGCTTAAGTTACTTACCATGGAGTCAGATCAATGTATGTGATGTTGTTGTATATTTATTTATTTATTTAGGAAAGGATTTACCAAAGCTTACAGAATTTGATTATTCCACTTCTACGCAAAATGTAGGTGGAACCTACAAGTTCTACAAAATTTGTGAAGTTCTACATCATAAGCCCAATATTTCCATGTTAACCGATAACCAGATTACTTAAAGCTTGTTTAATACGTCAAGAAACATGTGGGCCGGTGGATTTTACAACAACGGAACACGTAGTTTTTGCGGGTTGACTGGAAATGCGAATAGTAAAAGTGATCCAAATATATAAAAATATACTAAAGGTAATGGCGATTCAACACTCATTTATGTCGAAAGCATTTTAAATGACAACCCTAAATCTGATCAATGCGAAATTGCAAATACATTTACAGATGTTGTGAGTTGTGCGCTCATGCAATTTTAATGGGCAATTATTTAAATTGTCTCAAAAAAGCTAATCGGACCGCCGGGTAAGTAATTATCATATTAACGAACTGCGTGGGACGAATGTAAGTACCAATATTACAGTAAATAAGATCAGTGGTAATACGGGTAATAACAAAAATTGGTATTACGGTTTCAATTTCATGGTTATCGAAGCTTAGAAAGAGATTAGAGAAGCAACGTTCTGTTTGGTCGTATATTTTTATTCAAGAGGGTATATTTGGTAAATCTATGGTGTCCGGGAACATCAGCCTACCCATTTTTATTTAAGAATCGTCCTAAACACAAGCGCTAAAGGGTAATATCAAGGGCCTCTTAATATGCCGCAGTAATTATCTAAGATGATACTGGCGATTCAAGCAAATATTTTGTGTAAGGCGACTATCACACATCACCGCGTTGCGCCTAAAAATACAACTCCAAAATAGTCGTGTAGTTAAAAGCAACGATTTTTCATTACCCATTATTTAAATTATAAGTGAAACTTTGATACATAACCACGATAACTGATATGAATGAATGAATACGCTAACGGGTAACAAGCATGTCACAAACCAGTAGTAAATTATGTTATTCATGAAGAAATCAATTTCCATGCACCCAGCACATCAGTGGCAAGGTTGTCAACGTCAAGATAAGACTTGGTTGGCGAACTAATTATATAACCTTCAGTCGAGATGTCGCCATAGGCTGTGCTTGCGAGAAAACCATTTTTTTCTAAAAGTATATGAAGCATAATATCTTGAGTCGACGTCAAGCTTTTGACTGAATAGAATCGTTTATTTGCTCTTGAATACGGTACATGTCAGATCTTTAAAAATAATGCTTACGGTTCTTATATATTCAGCTATATAAAAAAAGCATGCAAATATAAATAAAATTGGAAATATATTGTACTCACATCACATAGTACAAAACAATAGGTAGGTACTACTAAAATAACGGCATGAGAAAGCTCAACAATTTATCTGTTACTAAGTTCATCATCATCATATCAGCTTTTCGACGCCCACAGCTGAGCATTAGCCCTTCCCCAAGGATTTCCACCACGATAGGTCCTGGGCTTGTCGCATCCAGCGGCTTCCCGAGACCTCCACTAGATCGTCGGTCCACCTTGTATACCAATTAACCTGCAACCAAATTACCTTGTACGCACAGACACACGTCAGGTTAATCACTGTGTTATTTTATGCTTAGGTAAGAAGGGCGATATTGCAACGAAAATGAGTAGCTTGATGTGGAGCCGCCACATCAAGCTACTCATTTTCGTTGCAATATGTGTACCTGATTTAATTTCCAACTAATCTTTATCATCTATGGCCAGTTAGCGTTAGCTATCAGTAAGCGAAATTGACTTTCCAAATAGATTCACGTCACTATTGTAGTTATGACTTGTTTTTTTTTAATGTCACTGAATTCTTGCCATTTTTTAAATCACAGATGTCGATTGAAAATATAGTTTCAAGATATTCTTCACAGATCGGTAACACAAAACGTTTTGTCGGAACCTTACATCGTTAGCCTTTTAAAGCTTCAAGTAGGTATAGTATAGGAAATAAGCTATTAATCTCTCAGACAGACGAGAGATTTATTAACTATTAATCCATTATAATGTGGACAAACCAGACCCAGTTTCTAGGTATCCTAATATAATTGGAAAAAGGAATCTGGTAGGCATTTCGGTAAAATTAGATTTTAAAAGGAAACCACAGTGCATCGGCGGCACAAATACAGAATTATAATCAGAGAAGTCAGATCTAGAACTCGTTTTCAAGATTAGAAATGAGCTAAACAAGATACAAGTGGACTAAGTTGTAAGTTAAATGAGGTGTCAAGATTAATAAGAAGTTTAATCTTGGATAATATCGTAGATTTGACTTGGATAGATACGTTGCACAAAACAGGAAAAGCTTAAAATCATGACATGAAGTGATACTTGGGCTTAGCTTACCAACAAGCCTTTTGAACCCTCGATGAAAAAGAGTGTTATAAATTTGGCCTCTATGTCTGCTCGTGTGTATGTTTTTGCGTCTGTCCGAGGCGTCACAGCTCCCGAATGGATGGACCGAGTTCAAAGCGGTTTTTTTGTATCGAAAAATAATACTTTCATGACGATGGTACGTAGCTATATCGTTTATATATTATAGTTCGTGTAGCATTTGAAGCTCATTAGCTTGTTTTTTTTTTAATTTTTATTCAAGTTTATGGTTATCACGAATAATCATAGAAGTAAATAGAGATAATACATAATGAGGCATCACGTGATTAAATTTTGTAGTTTTTCTGCTTCAATAGAACAAATGTCTCGGCCATATTTTAAATGCCACTAGTCGTTTTAATGAGGAAACGACCCAACGCTGTATTACAGCTATATTTTTGTTATAAGCTATTCTCAGTTGAAAGCACTGCGATGCAATTTATCTTATAATTATTTCCGAAGATCCACAAAAGTTTTGCAGTGGCAGATCGGCATTTTGTACAACGAAAATTCTAATCCATTAATCATTTTCTTTTCTCGTCACAACAATCATTGGTTATTATGACAGAGCGCCCCCTACCAGACACCAATTACAACGTTCTAAAAGCAATTACGAAACTTTAGCTCTTAAAAATCAAAGTGACGATTGATAAACACTTTTTGACAACCGGAGATTTATCTTGTGGCATTGTTTCCTCCCCTCCGTTTATTAATTTAAGCATTATCGCTTTAGAACTGGGCAGTGGCTCCCAAACTTTTCTTTATCTTATCCTTAAAGTATATTTTTGTATTTAAGGGTTTTAAATAATGTTGACTAAAAAACTTACATTTTAAGCAATTTAGATCAGCTTAGATAATCGACGGTACCTAATTGGCGGAAAAACTGTAATTCATAATTCTTCATTTGCGTAAGAACATTACCATGTTCATAAGCAAATAAATATATACGGATTTATGGATGTTACAATAAATACAGTGCACATGTCTTGCCAAAATTGTTAGCATGCAAATACAATAGGGTAAAATAAACAAAAATTATTAATGTCATTAAAAATGTTTCTTAATTTAATGAATTCTATTCAATTATTATAAAATGCAATATTTATGTCAGAGACTATTTTGTGTCTTTTTTAGGTTTCGTAGCTTCTCTACTGTTTTACTTAAAATTTCGGCATGCCTTGTTTTCGTACGATTATTTCACTGAATAAACTCAAAAATATTTGCATGCATTTGATTACGTAAATAAAGATTTTTATTATTTTATTATTATTATTATTTAATATTTGAGTACCAATGATCTTGTAATCTCTGTTTGTCCATCCGTCGAGATGTTCTAACTGCATTGTGAAGCCGGTGGGTGATTCTCATAAATAAATTAGGGATGGTCGCCGTCTTTTTAGTAGCGAGACGGGACTCCGGGAATGCGACGCCGATTCACTAATTCATTTCGGCAACTGATACTTTTACACTGGACGATGCGATTTTTAGATGAGTGCCAAAAGAAGGTAAATGTTTTTCTGTATTTAGGAATTTGTTAAGTGTTTGTTGTTTTCTAGTGTCTCACGTAGTAGTATTTTAATTATTAATGGGGCACATGAGCTGAATTACATTGCTTCGTCGATGATAAAAATAGCGATTATAGTCGTTTTTTTAAATTTACATGAGAAAATTATATTCGCCTTCGTTTATTTACCGAATGTGACTGATCAAATGTCAATTCCATTCATTTGACAATGATAGCACTATTGCTATCTATTTTTGCTAATGTTTGCAATGGACGATTGTTAATGCAAGGTAGTTAAGTCTGGGGTCCCATTTTAGACAGTGCATATGGAGAGCTATTTTTATTACATTCTTTTTACTGCATAGGTAGAAATACCTATCGGACGGTCTGTCGAATAGCTAGGAACTAAATCGATTGTTTTACACGTGATTTTCGCAATCAACACTAAAATCAACTTAGAAAATACAACATATAGTGATTCACGTTTCAGAACATTCATGCATGCATGTCTTATAGAGTTAACAACTCATAAAGTCCTATACAAAGTGTTAATTTCGCAAGCGGACATGTTAAGACAAAAGCTAACCTAGTTCCTAATCAATGATTATCTAGCCTAGACAGAGTAACTGTTTCCCCTCTAAAACACAGCATTAGGCGTTGTCTTACATAAATTCGTAAGAAGACTGCCTTTGTTCTAATACGTTTTGCACACTAGCCAGCCTCATTTTATGTAGGGTTTAATGTTTTCACATTAAAACCGTAGAGGTGAAGTTGATAGAGCAGGGATTAATTACATGTTATCGGGTCTAAACGCGATATATTTGAATGAGTATAAGAGTCAGAACGTGACCACGGCTGTGTGCAATCCAGCTGAAACGTTGAGCAGTGATTACCTATTCCTAAAATTTTTAAATCATAGAGAGCAGAAATGCCAAGCAGGCCAAGCTTCTAGATGTCCCTTGGCGAAAAAAGAGATGCGTGTATTGGAACCATAAACTTTAGAATTTATTTATGTTCTAGTGTTACCTATGTTGATTAGCGAGTATCTTGTACTATCAATTGCAATTGCTACCGTTTTGTTTAACATTCTTCTCGAATGCTCGAATAATTGTCTTCTCTTTTTTCTTTCGACGAAAAAGAGGGGTGATTTTGACGACCGCTTGGTGCAGTGGTCCACACGTCGGACTTCTAAAACCAAGGGGTTTCGATCGCGGGTTCGATCCCCGCACAGTACAAACATAAGTGTGCATGAACATGTGTGTTTGTACTGGTCTGGGTGTTTTCTATGTATAATATGTATGTATTTACAAAAAAAAGTATTTAAGTATGTTTATCCGTTGTCTAGTACCTATAACAAAAGCCTCGTAGCTTACTTTGGGACTAGAGAATTTTTGTGATTGTTGTGAAATATTTATTATTTGTTTATTTGTTTAAATATTTATTTACGATTGACCCCTTTTTTGTTTGTTTGTGTCTGCTTGTGGCAACGTAGCTCCCGAACGAAAGGACCGATTTGAAAGGATAGGTTTCTTGTACGAGTACTATCACTTTCAACGAGATTGCAATTGCTACCATTTATGTAATTTTTGGTCTCGAATGCTCTTTCTTTAGCTTTATTGCGCTATTTAGCTATATGTCTCCTATTATGTTAGCTATATGTGTATAGTATGTATGTTTAAGTCAACGAATGATAATAACAAAGTCGTAATTTACGGTGCATGTATGAGGTGCATGGAAGAGAAAGAGAGAGAGAGATAGATAGATAGAGACAGAGACGGCATTTTAATCTTTGCTCAGTTTTGATTACAGAGCCAGTCGCATGCTTCCCTACTCTATCTGTGATGTCTCTATGATTCGAAGTTTTTAACACGACTTTCCGATATCTCGTGGGGTGTAACGGATCTTTAATAGGGTCTAACGGTATTGAATCTTTTGTACGTATATTTAGGTTCCAGTTAACTTGAGCACGTTTTGTCGGTGCGGTTCTTTAAGACTTTTTGCGAGTATGTCAGTCTGATTCTTGATGCGGTATTATCACTTTCAAAAACAAACACTTTAGATTTATTTGATCACAAAGTATAATTATTATTTGAGGATCAATTTTAACCGTATACGATTTTAAAAACATAGCGCGACTTTAAAATTTTAGCTATATAAATTATATTGCAGTATTTGAACCATTTCACCATTAAATACGATGAGTAAGACGTCCTACTTATTAACAACTCATGCTGAAGATTAATTTTACTTTTATAGTCTCCAACCATAGATAAATGTAATTACTCACAATACGTCGGTTTCATTGGTTGTTTTTTTTTATTTCAACCATTAAAAGCTATGAAAAGTAAATGCTCGTTTAGAATACTTGGCAAGCTTCTGATAAAAACACTTAAAGTCTTAAATAATGCCCTCTTACACACATCCCCTAACTGCTTTTTGACCCGTTAGTTCTAGTTTGGTCACAAATATAATAGTATTCTGAAGCTCGCTAAAACGGTATATTCTGTGATTAATTTGTTAGAAACAGAATCTTTATTGCAAGTCATACGAGTAAAAGGTGTTACAAATAATGTCAAAGTACAGTGACGCCCGGCAAGGGCACAGCGATCTTAGACGACCACTTTGGTATGGTTAAGAAGTTAACTATTAGCCAAGAGGTCGCGGGTTCGATCCCCGCACTGTACAAACATTTGTGTGCATGAACATGTCTGCT
Source organism: Pyrausta despicata (assembly GCA_963921415.1). Taxonomy (NCBI): domain Eukaryota; kingdom Metazoa; phylum Arthropoda; class Insecta; order Lepidoptera; family Crambidae; genus Pyrausta; species Pyrausta despicata. The sequence continues at coordinate 11,079,231 of OY992864.1, forward strand.
TGTACTGGTCTGGGTGTTAACACTATGGGCTCACTAAATAAAATAAAGTCGCTGGTGGTAAAGTAATATATGCTTACAATACACAATGCAATGCCCAAATATTCGCTAATGCTGTAGAAACATTTTTAACGTACGTAGGTATGTCGGTAAGTCTCGATAACCTGAACCTCTTAGGACAATCTTCTCCTAAAACGAAGTTCATGGACCCATTGCATCCCGTGGGACCCGATGTCCTTTTGGTGTGCCGACTTTAAATTGTTTATGGTCTGATACATAAATTGCCTTTGATTTGGAAGTGTCGCCGCACCTTGGAGTTGATGGATCATCACCTCATATGACTTTGACCTTTTCAATGAGAAAGGGTCTAAACATTTGGCTGCAGTTTAGCAAACAAAATTGAAATCGAGAAGTACTCCACGCGGGTGCTATAGCATTTGCTTAGGTTTCCTTAAAAAAATCTTAAGGGAACCTTCCGATATCACTGTCTAAATTTAATACATTTAAAGAACACATAAACGTAAATGCATTTTGGATAACCAAAAATTATAAAGCAGGTCAACGCTCTTAAGCAATTTAATTGTTCAAAAACCAAAATAAATAAAAACCAGACAGTCGAGCAAATATTGTATCAGCTGTAATGTTTCTTGTGTCTCATTACGTTACAAGAAACCTGTTAACTAAAGGGGTTACTTGTAAACAAACTCTTTACATAGTCCCTTGCTTTGTTTAAAAGAAAAAAAAATGTTTAAATAATTATATAGTACTAGCTGACCCGGCAAACGTTGTTTTGCTATATTATTTATTGTGGACAACCCTTATCGCTAAGGGGTGTGAAAAATAGATGTTAGCCGATTCTCAGACCTACTGAATATGCTCACAAAATTTCATTAGAATCGGTCAAGCCGTTTCGGAGGAGTATGGGAACAAACATTGTGACACGAGAATTTTATATATATATATATAGAGATAATAGTGTCTTTCTTGGGAAATTGTTTGGTTTCCTTAAATTAATGGACGATATTTTCATCGTCAATGTAATTGTCTAGCTCTCAACTGATTACTAATGGTATGCAAAAGGAGAACCTAGTATTGGCTTACTTATCTATTAGTACAGTGTAATAAGAAAATTTATTGTATGCAGTTGGTTTTCTTAATAAATAAACAAACAAATAATTAAGTTTTTGAGCTCTTTTTTTTACTAACATCACATACCTTGATCTGACTCCGTGGTAAGTAGCTTAAGCCCTTGTGTCACAGATATCAGACTCAACAGTGGTATTACAAATAAACTTAAATAAATACATGTAATACCCAGACCATTACAAACAGACATGTTCATGCACACAAATGTTTGTGTGCATGAACATGTACAGTGCGGGGATAAAACCCGCGACCTCTTCGTTAATAATCAACGTCTTGAACATTACACCAAAGGGGTCGTCAAAGGGTAAAGGTGAGAGTAAACAAAAATTACTGTTCAACGTCCATCTCTAACATTATTTTCGATCATTGGTGTAACTAAAATCCCATATTAATGCACAAGTTATGCAACCCGCATATTTCGAATGCACAAATCACAATTCCGTCAAAGATAAAAGTTCTAATCTATTATTAGCATCACGTCACGTCATAACACGTCAGAAAAACAGACATACAGACAAACATGATCGATTGTTACCGAGAAAGGCTTTGATTAGAACTGCATCTGCAACTGTCACAAAAAGGAATCTCTGTCAAAACAAGGGCGAATTTGAGTTAGGCATAAATGCAATGGGATCAGGGTTGGCAATATTGGCTGGCAGTTCTAATTTTTATTAAGAAGTAAATAAAGACATAATTGTGACTTAGTCGAAATCGTAATTAGGCGGTCACAAAGTTAGCCAACAACGCTGGAGAGGCGTATTTCAACGCAGTATGATATTGTAGCTTAAATAAGTCTACGGTGTATGATCCGTTGTCCAACGTAAGCGACAAACGCGACTAATGTGACGCGACGCGACACGACAACATCAATTGTATGTACCTACGTTTATGATAGTGTCCTACGTGACGAAGCCGGATTAAAATATATAGTTTTTAAATATTACAACATCACATGCATTGACCTGACTCTGTGGTAAGTACCTTAAGCACTTGTGTTACAGAAATCAGAAAACACTGTAGTATTACAAATAAACTTCCCCTTCCCCCCCCCCAGTACAAACATATATGTTCATGCACACACATGTTTGTACAGTGTGGGGATCAAACCCGCGACCTCTTAGTGTATAGTCAGCTTCTTAACAATTTACACCAAAGCGGTCGACATTACATTGACAGAAGTATTGATCGTATCACGTCGCGTTTGTGTCGCACTTGTCGCGTTGCGTCGCTCATGCAGGACAACGCCTTAATTAAATGATCAAAAGATAAACTGTATTGATTTTAATCCACATTCTTTCAATTTGCAACAGACGATACAAAATAGTATTATTAAGATTCAGAATTAAATCCAATTTAGTTCAAGTAAACGCCAGAGCACGTCAAATTGATCGGTACATACTGCAGCACGTCAAGATATGTTTATCTGCGGCATTAAACTCACTTGTAATAAGAGCGCTTTTATTTAAAAAAGTAGCCATATGTGCTCTCGTCTGTGTAAACGAGCGAAAGCAAAAACCTTGCGACAGCGCAAAAGTGACGTGCGACATCCCTAAAAACAAAAGACATGTCAATACAAGTGACCGCGGAGGACTCGTTCAAAATGGCGTCTTTGTGCCGCTGTCAGAGACTCAGTGCGATCGATCAAAAAAGCGCCTTGTTTTAGTGATGGGGCGGGCGGGATCGTTGAGGGTTTATCGATAGCTTTTTATTTTAAACCTCTGACGAAAATGAGGGCTGGTTTAAGTTGAAGCAAGGGGGAGAATGGAAATAATACCTTATCCAACCCCACCTGCTCGCACTTATGGTTGGTACTCCCTGCTAGACAACTGATGAGGCGATGGCGACCGAGCAATGGCGGTATAACCATAAGCCAAACCAGGAAACTTGATGAAATGGATGGGGCTTCAGCGGCCTAGGGATCCAAATAACCCCTGAAATGTTCTGTTGCAGAAGGCAACGGTTTACCACTGCACTACCTTCCCAAGAAAACAACAAAGAAAGGTCAGAAACATTAGTATTTTAAGACATAAAGCGTTTTCGTATTTGCTTATCGTGATTTTATTTATTATCTATTTTTTTAACCATTTCTTTGTATCTACTACAAAAATATTGACTGCAGTTCATTTTTTATCTTCTTGACACGTTACATCATACCAAATATAAATAAATAAGAATAATAATGAATGCGGAAGACCAGTCGGGACGTAGAAATTATACTACTGGTAAGGGTACTGATTCAGCGAAGACCTCCCTAAAGAAAATCCAAGAATCTCCATAGCAATCTGTCCTGATCTTCCCATATCCAGCGGCAGCAGGCCCGCGGATACCTCGTTCTCCTTACACGTCTATACAGATATCGATATAATTTGAAAAAAATATCGGTTCACATAGACAGTAGCAATGATCGATAAAGTCTCTTCGAATTGCAACTATTAATCCACAACCCTAGCCGTCACACGGTAATGATGGAATGCGTTTCAAGTGCGCGCGCGCATCCGCCACGTTTGGACGCAACTGTCAAAATCCGTGTTCCACTCAGTGGCTAATAAGATAGCGGTTCCACGACTGACGGCAAAAAGGACGAAATTAATTCAATATAGAGACTTTTTGTCGTCAATGCAGTAGAATTACGGGGCACTTTAACTAGCGGCCGCCCGCGACGTCGTTTGCGTGGACATTTGTTTTTTGCCACTCGATCTGCCCGATTAGTTTAAAATTGACAAAGTTTCATCGTCTATTACTTTATCTCTTTGGGGTTAGAATTTATCAAAATCCTTTCTTAGCGGATACCTACGTCAACCTGTTACATCTACCTGCATGCCAAATTTCAGTCCGATCCGTCCAGTGGATTGGGCTATGCGTTGATAGATCACTATATCAGTTAGTCAGTCACCTTTGAGTTTTATATATGATAGAAGACCAATGAACTACCAATCACCGAAAAAGTCTAAACAAGATTTTGCAGTGGTGGGGTAATAAAAATGGGTACAAAGCTATGTAATATGAAAATCCACAAACAGCTGGTTGGTGTTGGTGAGAAAAACAGGATCACTCAAGATAGACGCATAAAAGCTTAAATACCAAATGCGGATTAAAAGGCAATATAGGAATTTGAAATTACGCAACATTTTACTAGTCAAGGAAGCGTTTAAGTACTATTTAATTCGTAATTAGGGTTCTATGTAGTTCACGAATGGCCGGGAGCGTAAATTAATAATTACGTTCATTGCAATCTTGTATGGAGTTGGTTAAGATAACATCGTTTTTATGGTTCACTTCTCATCGTTAAGTTTACAAAATTCACGGATTGATTGCTTATGTAATTTGTTGATAGTAATTGAAGGCATATAAGTACCTTCACTACATAGTATAAACCAAAGTCACTTCCCGCGTCTGTCCCTAATACTCGTAGTCCTCCTGGCCGATTTCGACCACGGCGGCCAATCTCAACAAAGATCAGCGAACTACGCAGGAGATATTATAGTGCACAAGTGGGAGCGCAATACACAGGTGCACTCACTGTTCCATCACTCTCAAAGTTCGGTGAGACGGCAATCCCACATGACCGGAGAGAGATCGGGCGCAGGAACACCGGGTTAACGTGCTTTCCGAGGCACGGGGTGAAACACCGCCAACTTCCCGACTCCGAGCTGTTTTTGAGAAATTCATGACAGAAAATCTTAGTAACCATTTTTGGCTTGACCTGGGATGCGAACCCAGGACCTCTCGGATGTAAGGCAGAAACTTTGCTACTATACCGACGAGGTGTCTGTCCCTATGTCAGTATCTAAAAAGAGAGAGTGACCAAGAGAAAGGTTTATGTGTATAGAAATATGGAAAAAATGCGAAATCCGCGAGCAGGACAGCGTCTACCGGGTCCATTAGTAAACACATAAATTGTAAAGCCTACTTCACAATCGTAGCGTTGGCTAATTGGCTATATTGAAAGTTAAGAGATTGTAGCAGGAACGGTGTTCAGCACATCAGGCTTCCTTTTTTGTTGCAAAATCGCCCGTATCACAAGTGCATAAGATGCCGCAATTTTTACATTTACATGCTGTCGTATGTACATAGGTACTTTAACGTCAGGGAAATGCTGTTACGCATACCCACCAGCCGCGGGAGCAGCTGGGGGTTATGTGGGACTCCAGGCCTCAGAAAGAAAGACCCGCCTACCCACTAAAAACCTGACGGTGCCCTTCGGTGCCATGTGACTCGGGGACGTGGCGGGTTCACCGTAGGCCGAGAGGCCACAGGCATTCACCGCAATTATGTACATAGGTACTAACTCAGCTTCAAGTTTAAACAATCTTTTTATTGTCTATCTGACAAATGAGTTCGTTACTATTCTAAAAAATGCTTGAAAAACATTTATTATTGGTTAGTGGAGGCAATTTCATCACTTTGAGGACATCTTTATTATGCACATTTCTTTAATACCGTCCGAACAATCAAAAAGTGCTTGTTCCCAATTCCGTATGACGTTTAGTTAGGCCATGATTTGTGAAGGGCCCACAAGGGCTCACTGTTGTTGTAAACGTAAGTTTGAATCACTTTACAAGCCGACTCGTAAACGTCACGGTCCAATATGAGGTGATGCCGAACAACATGTTTAACATAATTAATGGCTACTGACAACAAAGTCAAAGTATTGTTGTAAAGAACGGGAAATGAAGGCCTAGTACGAGAAACGATATCCGTCAAAACGATAACGTGTACAGACGATAGTACATCACGCTAAGAATGTCATCGACCCTTATTACATGCGCATAATTTGCCACAGTTTTTAACTTGACGTGCTGTCATGTGCACTGGTGTCGTGTCACGTGTGTCAGTTTTCGTATTAATGCCTTAGCTACGGAGCTTCAGTCTACTGAAACTTTTAACAAACGACTCTATTACAGGCACTGGCTACATGCCATTTCTTAGCTATGATAATAAACGTGTTAATCGAGATAATTTGCGAAGTTTTTAAAATGGCAGATCAGGACGGCATTACTTATATATATTTTATTTTATTTTTTATCACAACATCAGACAATACTTTATGCAAAAACTACTCCTAGTACCTGTTACAATCTTTTCATAGGCTTGTTTCTTTATTATGTAAAAGCTGACGTGTTTGACGGGTTACAAAATCTCCATTCTTCCGCTTAATAAACAAAACAACTATGATCATTTTCTAAAATTCTTAATAGTTCATAATACGATCATAAACTAAGACTATCCTACATTCTTCGCAATAGCAAACCATAAAGCTATCTCTTTCGCTGTCGTGTGCCGGTAAAGAGACGAACCAAACAAAACAGTACTATTCCTTACCCGGGCATCGGTATAATATATAGAAAAACTCGCGCATGCGCGGGGGTCCTGTCATCCGACCTGCGCGTGACCGTCCCGCGCTCGCTACACTTTCATAAATCGGGCCCATCGGCTGGTTGTGGTTCTCAAACTATTCAATGAGGGTATAGGGGTTCTAAATGGGAATTGTTTGTCCCGTACACGTTTGCAAATAATGTTTCTGACAAATTAGCTAAGCCGTTATGACAAGCGAGCGAGAATAACTTGTAGAGAGTTTCGTTCGATAAGACTGAGTTGTGTTCGGATACGTTAGTGCCAACGCCATTTTGACCAAAATGGCGAACAATAAAAGAGTAACTAAAATTGGAGCAAAAATGTTAAGTGGATGTAGTTTGGTAAGATATAGTTGTAGTAGACTGTGTTGAATGACTGCCTCGTTGGTGTAGTGGCAAAGTTTCTGCCTTACATCCCAGAGGTCCTGCGTTCTAATCCCAGGTCGAGCCAGAATTGTTTATGACATTTTTTGTCACGAATTTCTCAAAAACAGCTCGGAGTCGGGAAGTTGGCGGTGTTACACCCCCGTGCCTCGGAAATCACGTTAAGCCGTTGGTCCTACGCCTGATCTCTCTCCGGTCATGTCGGATTGCCGTCTCACCGAACTTTGAGAGTGATGGAACAGTGAGTGCACTTGTGTATTGCGCTCCTACTGGTTAACTATAATATCTACTGCGTAGTTGGCTGATCTCTGTTGAGATCGGCCGCCGTGGTCGAAATCGGCCAGGAGGACTATTAGATTGTTCTATCTAGACATGAATAAAAGTAGTGAAATTAACTTACCCTTACGATGAGAATACGCGGACGCGTTAGATAAACTTCTTACAGTTATATTTACATACCTGTAATGGAAAGAAATAAAATAAATATCTATTTGCCTCAGTCATATTGCTTAATTATTCAGACTTGGTGGTATTGTCTTGCCTTAATCGACGACCATTTTGGTGTAATGGTCAAGAAGTTGACTATTAACTAAGAGGTCGCGGGTTCGATCCCCGCATTGTACAAACATTTGTGTGCATGAACATGTCTGTTTGTACTGGTATGTGTGTTATATATGTATTATTTATTTAGGTTAATTTTTAATACCACTGTTGATTCTGATTTCTGTAACAAAAGTGCTTAAGCTACTTACCACGGAGTAAGATCAATGTATGTGATGTTGCAATACTTTTTAAACAAAAAAAAATCGAACATAGCCCGCAATGTTGACAGCCAGTGGCCAGGTAGCTTTTGTAATAAAAGAAAAGAAATCACAATCTCTGTATTCTTTGTTCTAGGAAAAGTTTAACAAAGTTTTTTTAGCTTGAACTTCGCTTCGGTGTATGTCGCTGTGCAAATGTTTACACATATTTCAGGCAAAAACTTACTTGATAGCTAACATTGCATGCAGTAATCGTTCAACGATTACAGATTTTTGTGTTATGAATAAAATACTAAAAAGACAACCCCTTAACAGGCAGGGACCATTTACCCAAGTTAAGGGAACTGCGCACCTTTATAATTAAAAAAAAATCCTTGATTGAATTGATATTTACAAAATAATTAGGCAGTGCTTATACCTGTTTAAGTATAAGCCGGTCAATTCAAAATGAATGACAGCGTAAATCACATAACCTTCAGGAGCCATACGTTTAAAGTTGGTAGGATATGATTTTAACAAGGGATTAACATACTGCCTATTTGCTTTACAGTAGAGGGTTTCGAAATCTGATACACAATTAATGTAGACGTTGCATCAAAATAACTTCACACTACTGCCTTCAAATTTCATCTTTATAATTTGCGATATATTATAGGTGTGGATTGATTTTTAGTGCTTTCGGCATGGTATGTTTTTTCTAAAAGTTCAAATCAAAGAAAAAAATGCATTGGCAGTCTACAAAAAATATGTCCTTGACCATCCATGACTCAGTGGTCTGAGAATCCACAAAATTATCCCATTGAAGACCTCTGCTAATTCGCTGTCAATAGTGATTGATATATTAGCCTGGACTTCACATTTTGAGCTAGGCCACATCTGCAGCATATGTCTCCGGGACTCTCGAATGTCAGCGATTATCAATAGTCAATTTCATTTATTATAGTTTAGAGACTATTATGCCATTTATGAACGTCAAAATTTTATTTTAAAGTTGAGGCGCGGCGATTGTCACACTGTCAGAAGCGAAGCACGGCGACAGAAAGTTGCAGGTGCAGCCTAAACCTTACGGTTACCCAATAAGAACACTGAACCGGAATTCTTATAAGATAATTTAGATATCCCATTCTTAACATAAGCATGTCCTTTGCCCGAAGGTTGTCTGGTAGAAAAGTGTACAACTTGTGTAAAATTTATTTTTTGTAATCTCCTTTGCGTAGTTGCTCTCCGCCACTGATTTGAATTCTAATTGTTTTTAAGTCGCGGTGACTGTACTAACATTTTTAGTAATGAAAATGTGAGGGTAGATCTGGAAACTGCGGCCGCCCCTAGCAGACGACGCCGCAAGCCACCAGTCAGCTCGAGACCACGGCTGTGTGCAATCCAGCCGAAACGTCGAGCAGTGAGTACCCAATACTCATTAAAATAAATCGCGTTTAGACCCGATAACCAGTAGTTAGTGAATTGAATTCTAGTTTCTCGCCTCCTCTTTAAATTATCAGAGAACCGTTTAATGGCTAAAACCACTTTATGAATGCTTCAGTAATGGCAGGGCCTAACTTAATATAGTGACTTTCACGGCTATTACAATCAATAAACGAGCTGTTTTCTTGATCGATGTGCTTGTTACCAAGTGTCACCTATTCCAAAGAATCTTGCTTATCTTGTCAATATTATCTTCTTGTATTTTAATAGCTGGAAGAGAACTACTATCGACGCAATATATATAAAACATATCTTAGAAAGATAATAGTTATCATATTCAAAATTAGGACGAGGACAACCTTTAGAAAGTTAGGATATCATTTAGTTCCGTACCAAATTGCATAATTGTACGTAAATTTTAGATTTTGCTACGTGATTAGGCAATTTTGCAAGATTCACCTGTTCTAATGAATTAAGTTACTTTATTTTGAAATTTTGGACCTATAAGTAAGTGTCACGGTGGCTTAATTGGGAGGGCAATCACCCGGTTTGCGAGAGGTACGGGTTCGAGTCCCGCCTGTGGCAGTCTACTTTTCTTTAAGTGTGTTTTAAGTTTTTAATTTAAAGAGACTTTTGATATAAGTTTGAGCTTTCATTTAGTTTCACTTGTCCCCGGTGTGTCTGTAATGAAATCTGGCAAACTAAATTTCACCCACTTCCCGGTGTCCGATAGTGAAATTTGTAAATACGTTTAAATTGGATGACAATGCACAATCTGAATATACAAGATTGTTTTTTTTTTGTGATGTATTTGTTTGTATTATTATATTAAGGTATCTTCTGTGAATTTCAAATTATTATCAATCACAGCACAATCTATTTGATTTACGTGCGATAAATAAGCAAAACACTACTTTATTTTGTTCTGAGCGAAGAAATGTGCTATGTGAACAATGTGAAACTCCTAAGTGGAAATATTACTTTCATATATCAGAAAATATTAAGAAAACTTTAAAATATTAGGGAGTTTAAGCAAAGCCACGATAATAAGCTAGTTTCTCGGTACAAATAGATAAAAAAGTACATACAAAGGACACAAACAATCCAATGATCTATTACTACGACAGGGTTCACCATATATCACTTTGGTACAGATAGATTAAGTGTCGTACACATACTCATGGCTGCTTATCGAAAAAATTCACATTACAACGATAAATTACTAATAAAGAATCGAACGATATTTGACCATAAATCTAGTTTTGCTGGCCCCTGGAGATTAGTTTAAACTAGGTACTTACATGAAGTGACCCATGCACTCTGAGATATCTTCTGAGAACGCTACATATCAATATCGGAAATGTCAATTGACCTTAGGACAACACAGTGGTTTTCAGTAGAGCCAAAAAACGACAAATGAAAATGTGTTTGTAACATATGGGCTACAAAATGTACCTTTGTAACGCCTGAACTGAATTACCGACTATAGTTTCAAATTGATTAAGGTATTACTCCAAAAGCAAAACGTCAATGCGAAAATACGTCTTGAAAAATTTCCCTAAAAAATTCTTCAAATTTTTAGACAGTTTTAATGAGTGTATATTTCCACAAAGTGGTAGTCGTATGAAATGTATCAAGATACACTTTTACTTAAAGATGACGTCATCACTATCAGGTGTTTCGTCCTCATTATCAATCATCAAAACAAATCGCTGATGATTCGGTCCACGAACCAAAAAGATCCGAATGCATTACGATACATTTTCTGATCGAAAGTCAGGTGATTTTGATCCTTATATCAAAGCTTTTAGATGATATGCAAGGGGATTGTGACGTGACAAAGATGAAAGGTGAATTCGTCGAGGACCGAGAGCGAAGACTGATTTATATAGAGCAAATAGGGTTGCGCCGTGAGTAGTTCTGATAACTTATACCGGTATTTTGGGAAAGAAATCTGGTCCGATGGATGATGTTATAAGACGTTCATGTTCAATGAACGTCTTATAACATCATTATTTAATCGAATAAAGTTCAGAAATATTGTTAATCCTAAATTGATATTTAATAAAACGCAAAAAAGAGACGAAACACTTTACATCGTTTAAGATTGTTATGCAGTATTGACTTACATTATTTATTTCATTTCAAATTAAGTACAGAACGTAAAGCATTATTTGTAATGGTATAAAAAATATTCCCTTTCATATTCTCTTACAGGACCGAACCTTTCCTTATTTTGTCACATAAACTACAAAGCTAGTGCAGTGAACAACGAAAAAACCGGTATTACCATACCAAATACCGGTAACCCTATCCTTTTCGGAACTCATGGCTGTATGGGCAAGTCAACCGATGGGCCCAATAAATCTCAATCAAGATCACAGATAGAGCGGCGCGCTGTCGGCGCCGGCGCATAACTAGATTTGCGTGGTAATGAACCTATGGTTTATGGCTCTGTGTGTTCAATATTTGGTTCACTATTTTTCACTAACGGCCCGTCCTGGCTTCGATGACAATTTCACGCGGATTCCCATTTTTTCATCTTTTAATATAACCTATGTTCATCAGGTATAATATAGGATAAATCGGTTCAGTAGTTTCGGGAGCCTATTCAATTTAAATAAACAATCCATTATTTCCTATTTGGATCACTATTTTTCATGTAGAAAGGAACCTACGAAGGATATGTCACGTCCTTACAATGTGCATTTAAATGGTAGCTTTATGTAAAATTTACTGGTTTACATCTAAGAGGCCCTAGGTTCGAATCCCAGTTCGAGCAAAAAATTGTTTTGAGATTTTCTTACATAAAATTCTCGGGCAGTTTGCGGTGTTACATCCCGCGTGTTTAGCCGTTGGTCCTGCGCCTGAGCTCTCTCTGGTCATGTCGGATTGCCTTCCCTCTAAACTTTGAGTAAAGGAACAGTGAGTGAACCTGTGGATTTCGTTCACACTTGTGCACTACAATTTATGATGTCCGTTGAGATTGTCACCGTGGTTGAAATTGGCTAGTCAATAGACTATAATAAATCTAAGCTAAAAAAGTTTAATGCCAATAGATGGCGAGCGATCAAGACATTCACCGGTTGCGCTCGCAGTCTGTAGATTAAGTGAACAGAAATATTAAAAAAAAAACACCTCACGAAATTTTTGAACGCCCCTTAAGCTATCGGCACATAATCGTACAATTTTTTTCACCCATCTTCAACGGCCTAACCGTTGAAAATATTCCAATTTGATTTTAATCAAAGACCGGCACCATCCCATCAGAAAACGGACTAAGTTTGTGATCGCCATCCACAACCGGCACAACGTCAACAATTCACATTGTCACAAGCGACACATAAATCACTCGCTATTTAATTGTGGCAAAGTACGAGAGATCCTCAATTGAGCACAACACTATGTGTCAAATGTATTCTGATCAATTAAGCGGTGCTAGGATGATTTATTTCGCGTTGTGAATTCGTCTTCTGAGGTCATATAGAGATGAGGCAAAATAGATGATTTTTTGTGAGCCTCAAAATAAATAAATCTTAAGATAACCGACCTCAGGCACGCATCGGACGCATCACACGTAATGGATTTTAGTTGGCTTATGTTTGACTGAAAATAGTAAATGATTACCAGAATACAATAACCAAAGTTTGTACATCTTGTACATTCTATTAAAGCAAATGATTCCGAACAAATTATAGTTGACCAAAAAATTGTAATGATCACTAAAATTACAAACGCAGTTTAAAATAAACGTATAACTAACGTTTATCCATTTTTCTACACTATTAAAGCAAATGTCTTCAAACAAATTATTGTTGACCCAAAAATAGTTAATGAACACCAAATTATTAACCACATTTCAATATAATATATTAAAATGTGGTTAATAATTTATTATATTATATTAATATTTATTTAAAATCTCGTTTTCTTATTACTTAAATTACGCTTTATTAATATTTTTTACCCAAACTTTTACTTAGTTAAAATTAAAGTTAAATTTAAATTTGACCCTTTACTATTGTAAAATGTTTTCAGGCTCTTTTTGTGTCTGTCTAAACTGATTATTTCTTGTGCAGTTGTTCCACCACTAAAGCAAATAAGAGTCAGACAATAATTTCAAAAAATCTTTTATTAAAATTATAAGAAACATAAAAGTCAGTCTTCTTAAAATTAATTCAAATTAAATTTTTAAATTAAAAACTTAAGAAGAAAAATTATGAATGAAAATCTGAAGAAGACTTTGTAATAAGAAATGCTAAAGTTTTTAAACGGCCTTCGACGAAAATTAAATTATTCAATAGTCTCGTTCGCTCGGTTGTTGAGTATGGTAGTATAGTTTGGCGTCCTCACTACGCAACCCACATACTACGAATTGAGCGCATACAAAAACGGCTGGTTAGGCATTTAGTATTTTGTCATTATAGGAACAAAAACTCCCTCTCTTACGAGGATCTCTTAATTTTTTTTAAAATCACGAAACTGGAAAAACGTAGAGACCTTCTGGACCTTCTACAAAATTATTAATTACCAGCTACGTTGTTCCGATCTTCTAGGGAAGTTTAGTTTCAAAGTTCCTTTGCGTATGCCACGCCAGCCTAAAGAGCCTCTTCGTCTACCGTTTAGAAGAACCGTGCTGGGAGCTAACTCACCAGTCTGCAGAATAAGCAAGCTGTATAGTAGGTGCAGTGGATGGATCGATGTTCATTCAATGTCCCTGGCCAGGTTCAGGGCCACTATAGCCGTAACCATCACCTAATAATTTTGTTGTTTTTCGTTTTGTTATGTTAGCTTTTTTTGTAATACTGTTTTGTTTTAATATCTCATCTCTGTCAGAATTATTCATTTTTGTAAAAATTGTTTAAATTTTTATGATATTCTGTAACGCCTAATTTATCAAGCATGTTGTGTACACCTATAATTGATAGTGCAATTAGCAACACTTTTTTACTGTATGTAAGTCTCATGTTAAATCAATTGTAACTGTCGTTGGTGTGCCTAATAAATAAAATAAAATAAAAATAAGACTGATTCGTCTTCTGGAATGATAATTCATATTAATATGTAATTATGATACATTATTTGGCAGTGTGATAAGTTTCATTCATAGTGGTTTAACTAGGAAAAATAGCACATTATTTGGTCGCAAAAATTGGGGAACATTTATTACTTTTGGTCTACGAGTATAAATACAATTTGAACTACAGTCGTGAATAAACTTAATTTTTTGGTGTCAAGTTTTTTTTTTGGTAAAAGAGCTTAGGGTATCGATATATATTCTGGTGGTTATAATATTTATTCCCATTATAGTTTGCTTTGTATAAAACTGCGGATCAGTGGACGCTGTTGTATCAGTTAGTTTTTATACAAGGCAAACTAAAATCATTAACGTGCGATGCGTCCGATGCACGCGATGCAGTTATGTGGACGCTTACCAATACAAGCCGCAGAGTACCTACCTAGCCTAGTTGGTCCTAAAATTTCTATAGACAGGAAAAACGTTGTCACTAGACTAAACTAAACTCGATCGTATCGGTTTTACCTAAGTATACAAGTACTTTTCTCCGCAGACTAAGCTCTTGTATGTACGGCTTTCTCTATACTCTCATTGTTTTTGGCTTTATGGTATAACCAACGGTATCCTGAAAGTCATTGCAGGGCGACTACATGTTTGTCCCTTAATGTGGCACGTAAGCCAAAATACATGCACCAAATTAGTTATTAGGTACCAACATAGTGTGTAAGATGTATTGTCTACTTGGATCTTTTTTTGTCCAAAGAAATAAAAAAAAAAAAAAAAAAAAATTCTGTGTGTTGCAGAATATGTCCAAAATAAATTTAAACCTTCTTAGATCTTTATATTTTCTGATCACCAGTATTAATCCACATCGAGGAAACAATTTAGCTTTTAAATATTCCAAGTCACAACAACTCTACCGACACCAATTTGCTATGAAACCGTTCTCTCACAATCGGCGACAATTCTGAAATCTAAATCTTGATTTAGTTATTCGCACTAGTATATTATACAAAACTATCGTACTTGATCTACACAACTTAATCCGGTTAGCGGTATCATGAAATCATGACAGATTGTTGGTGCGAACGGTGCGAACGGGCCGCGCTTGTTTTAAAGTCCCTTCAACTTGGCTGCTCGGCAACCATTGGAACGACGCTCCTCTAGAGTGACAAACAACTATCACCTTGATTTCAACCAGCCAGCCAGCATTACTTCTTCACGCGCCGTCAAGAAGTTAAGGGTAAGTTTAAAAGTAGCACTTATGACGGATAAAATAATTATAGTTCGACGTCGTTTGGCTTGGTGTGGACATGTTATAAGGAAAGACAAGGGCCACGTGACACAGAGAGTGATGAACATGCCTTGCATGCAAGTTGAGGGCTGGGAAGGACGAGGCCGACCACGGAAGAAATGGATAGACTGTGTAAAGAGAGATATGTGTGAGAAAGGAGTGGATGAAGAAAGATAGAATACGATAGTATGGAGGAGAAAAACATACTGCGCCAACCCCAGATAGCCTAAGATAGGGGCAAGCAAATGAATGAAGCATACTTACAGACAGTTTCTACAAAGAAAGACGTACAATTTAGGCGTTCTTTGCGCTAAGAGCGATCTTCTCTGGACAATTTTCGGGTAAAAAAACATGACATATACATTGTTACATGTTAGAGAAATTTAGACAAAAGAATCAACACATTCATACCGATCAATTTGCAGTCGCCGAGCAATTACTGCCAAAAATTGCCAGTGTAAGCGCACCTCTAGCGTAGTTTCCTTTCTCCACTTATTGGAGTGTCATAGAAATGTAATATATCTTCAACTCCAGATTTCTACAAACTCGTACGCGGGGGTTATACAGGGCAGCTTGTGTTCACCGTTCCGGTAAAATTTAATTGAATCTATAATCAGTGGTGTAATTGAAATAGTATACACAAAACGTGTTTGGAGATTGAAATTGGGAAGCGGCACATAGTCTTACACACTACTTTAAGGTTTTAAGAAATAGTCTGAAATAGAATAATTTTAATTTTTTCGGATGCGTAACTTTTTTTTCTGTTTAGAATTAGTTAACGAGGGTCGTCATCGTCAAATAAACAAAACATAGTTAATTCTGAAAATTTGGCCATTTATTGATTCTTCAAAGACACCCTGTATAATTTTCTATTACCGGAACCACCTTACTGAGAATGCACTGAACCAAATCGAAACGCCCTGCAATTAAATTATTATGTTAAGCTGTACTTGGCACCACACTGGTTGCTTTATTTTTCTTGTGCTACACTAACACAGTGCAGCAGTAATACAGTAGGTTCATCAAAAAAACTACCTAAGTTAGATTTTATTTAGAGACGTAAAAATTTATTTTACCAACTGATGTCAATGTAAACTTTAGCATCTTTTTGAAATTACGGTTCTATCACTTCCGCATTACGTAGACTTGATGATGGTCTCATATCCGATTTCAACTACAGCGGCCAATCTCAACAAAGATCTATACGCGTGAGATATTATACGTGTAGTGCACAAATGTGAGCACAACACTCAGGTGTACTCTCTAAGTTCGGTGAGACGGCAATCCGACATGATCGGAGAGATCAGGCGCAGGATCAATGACTTAACGTGCTTTCCGAGGCACGATAGTATACGAGTGACATATGGAAGTAAGAAAGAAGTAGACCTTAAAGTCATTTGAAGTTTATGGAGGATTCCTGCATTCAGCAGTGGATGGGCTTATTATGATGACGACGTGAAAGTAGCTCTGTTTTACGAATGTGAAGTTCGAATAATCATCTATCCTATCATGCAGCATTGTGTGGGGTTGCATGTTACACAGGCGTAAAACAAATTCGCGTTTGTGTGGAAAGCATTATCCATATAAATTAAGGTTAATGTTTTATATTTATATATATTTCGGTGCCTTGTGTTATGTGTAATTTTTTGCTTTGTGTCTAAATATAAAAACTTTTTTATTTGAAACTAAGACGGATCCTACTGATTCAACTTGTTTTAAGGATTTGTATACGGAATGATGAGACACGGAAATATGATATTTACGACCTTATTTAGAGCGAAGAAAGTCGTTCAATTTAACGAGGGTAGTCCAAAGATGTTAAGATGTTTATCTGTGACAATGCGTGTGGCGTAGGTCAGCGGATAACTATTGTAGACTAGTTATATGCGATGGAAAACAATACAAACTTCTTCTAGTCAATCTCTTGTTCCTTACAAACACTTCTCTTGTGCGCTCTAACTAGCGTATAACTAATGATCCGATGACAAAGTGACAGATAGACAAAAATAAATAAATAAAAAAAATTTTTTTTGTAAGTAGACTCACAAGGAGCACTTTTACACGTCCCAACACATAAATTAACCCTACCACCGCTTCGGGACAATTTGGGCCTGTGCTGAGAAGAAGCTGCGCAAGAAACTAAGTCACTATTTTGTCATTGCCTCTTTTCAAATTTGATTTACAATAATTGTATTTGTTTACATTCAAACATTTCCTTATATCTCTGTTATTTATATAATCATCAAAATTATAATATCCTTTCGACATTAGTGCATCTTTTGCAACTGTTTTAAATTTATCTAAAGGCAATGAAATTAAATATTCGGGTAACTTATCAAAATAATATAAGTACATCTACCTATATGGGAGTGACCAATTTTATGAAATGTGGAACGGAAAGCCTATTTTTTTGTCTTGTATTGAATTTATGCAAATCGCCAAATCAAGTGACCCTATAATAGTACCGTTTAAGGCATTGAACTCTAAACAAAGTGTCAATAGTTAAAATAAAAATGTGTGACAGAATAAGACCAACCTACAACATTTCACAATACCATCACTCGTACCAAAAGCATCCTCAACTCAAGCCTGTCAATTAACCAATTACTGAATCGCCCTCGACAACTCGCAATCAGAGCTAGTGTTGTTCCCTATTCGTTTGCGGAACATTAGCGCTGTCACTGCTAATAGATCCGTCCCCCGCGTCTGTTCGTAAGTGAACGGGACGGGACTATTAGTGACAGATTGCCAGGAGTTTGGGGGAAATACTCGTAGATAAGTGTTTTGTGTTTGTTTTAGAAACGGTTATTGTAGATTTGTAACGAAATACTGAAAGGTCAAAAGTTAGATGAAATTGATTGATGATAAGAGTGATTTGTAGTTAAGGCTACCTATCTTGTGATCACGTTTACAGTGAATTAAAAATCTTATGGTTTATCTGTGGTTTTTATTGACAGAAGGATGGAAACAAACTTGCTCTATTATAATATTATTATATTCTATTATAGTGTTTTTGAGATTTGTATAATGAGTTTCTGAGGAGATGAAGTACCGAAAATATCGAAATTACGGCATGATGTATTGATGAGTGAATTGTAGAATTTTATACTAAAATATTTAATTCGCCACTGCAATGAAGTATTACTGTTACGTATAATTTAATGCAATGGAAAAAATAACCGACTAGAGTAAAAAAATCTTTGTAGAACAATCTGAGTAATCTATATCAGTATTTACAGAGCCAACTCATGCTAAATCCTTTAATACACATACCAGTAAGCGAAAAATTGTAAATATGTAGTTAGTTACACTGATTCCTCTCCTAAAATCACCGAAAGAGCTCTTCAGGGGTACCCTAAGGGTAAGTATCCAAATTTAGAAGCCAAAACGAGAAACAAACGATAAATCGCAAGCCACACAACCCCATAGGTGTCACTCACAAGCGAACCGTAATCCCCTGGAATTTTTCAATCAACCACATACATGTGACTTCATAATTCGTTTCACAGCTTCAATGCATGAGAACACTGATGATAAAGATCTTGACAAGCGATATTGGAATCTAAATACAACTCACAAACGATCGAAACTCGAAGAGGAAGATGACTATGGAGATCCTGATGATATTGTTCCAGAGAATCGGAAAGGAACTTTGTTTGTATGTAAGATCGAGTTAAGATTTGAACAGTGAGTTGCTGGTGGTGGAAAAAAGGTGAAATGGTGCGTACAATAGGCCGGTCATTGAAACAAATCTCTTAGGGGCGTTTTGGAGGGTAAACAATATTGTCCTTAACAAGCTATTTGTTCGGTCCTCGGAGGATGCCCGATCGGAATCTAATATGGATCAACGACGGTTAGCATTATGATGCGAGAGATTTACGATAATGCGTCGTTTAAAATGGTTCGTATGAATAAGCTAAAGTCTTATTAAGTTTTTTAAATCTCATCCTAGAGCATCGGAACGTAGAGCAAAAGAAGATTTTGCCATCAGAGAAATCAGCAAAATATGATGAACTAGCGGCCCCTCCCGGCTTTGCACCGGTGGTCAATTATTAATTATTGTTATTTCTCGTATTAAATATAGCCTATGTTTATCAGGGATAGTGTTCCTTCTACCTAACCGTAAGAGATTTTTTTAAATTGGTCCAGTAGTAACAAAGCCTATTCAATTCAAACAAACAAACAATGAAATCCTCTTTATAATATTAGAGTAGATATTGGAACTTTTGTTGTAACCCGGACTTGTCGAAAATTGATAAGTAGGTACCTACCTTAAAATGATATTATTTGAATGAGGCATTAAAAATGTCTGTGACGTACGGGCGGACTGACAGAAGGCACATCTAGTTCTTTAAAGTCATCAATAGTCATAAATCATGTAAAAAAAAGAAATTTATGTCTTTAAAGAACAAGATGTGCGAATGATGAATCTGTTAGGGGTCCGTTTTTGCCATTTGGCTACGAAACCTCAAGAACGGTGCGTTTTATCATGTTAGGTATTTTACTAATTTTTAGGAAGTCATATTTTTATTATTATTTATATTTTCATTTTAATATTCGTTTCTCAGTTTACTTGAGCATCTGATCAATTTAAAGTATCGTATTTGTAAACTTATTGTACTAACTATACACATCAAACGATTCAAGCCATTCATCGTCGCTTTTTATTTCCATTCAAAATATTTCATTCAGACGCCAACTCATAATGACGTTAGCCTTAACCCATTAATATCCCATAACACCCCGCCTGCCCCATTGATGGGCCAAACAAACCCCTTGGCTTGATGAAGAGCTACTCGACAAAGGAGTTGGACAACAAATTACGAGCAGTGTCAACTGAATTGGACCAATAGACCACGTTGGTGGTCCATTCTTCGAATCACCCTGGATGATGACTCGGGGTTAGACTGTTAGGGGTGCCATCTAAAGGTTAAAGATTTACCTACATAGATTATACGCCAAAGTCTAACTGACAATTTGTATTGAAAACAAGGGCGCCGCATTTAAAATATACGTTACTAGCTGACCCGGCAACCGTTGTTTTGCCATTTAATTTTTTTTTATCACTTAGAGGTATGAAAAATAGATGTTGGCCTATTCTCAGACCTACTCAATATGCTCACAAAATTTCATGAGAATCGGTCAAGCCGTTTCGGAGGAGTATGGCAACGAAAACTGTGACACGAGAATTTTATATATTAGATTTAGGAAGTATAGTGCATAGTGTCACTGGTAGACTTATTTTATTTTTATTAGGCATTTATTAGGCACACCAACGACAGTTACAATTCAAAATACATCAAAAAAATTACATGCAGTAAAATAGTGTAGCTAATTGCACTATCAATAAGGGTGTAAACAACGTGCTAGATAACTTAGGCGTTACAAATTATGATAAAAGTAAATAAAATTGACGAGAATAAAAAAAAATGACAGAAATGAAATAATTAAAGTAACAAAAAGATTAAAGACAAAAAAAAACCACAGGATCATAAAAAAAAGCAACAAAGAACACAATACATAAAGAAGACAATAAATGCAATAATTTAATTTAAAATGTTAAAAATTGCATGTGAATAAAATTTGCACACCATATTATAAGTAGAATACACAGGATTTTTATGAATATAACACCTGTAATGAAACTGTTTTCTTGCAAATAAACTATTATTTACTTACTATGAAATCTATATCCGTGATGCCAGTCAAGTACGGTGGCACAGTATTTTATAGCGGTATTTTATACCCTTGTGATACGGGTAATTTTGCTATACCCATAGGGTTAAGGTATATCAGGATAATTTTAACCTGTTCGCAATTAAGCTGAAAAGCCTTTAATATTTTAATCGACATTTTAAATTTATATTTGTTTTATTTATGGCATAAGAAACTGAATCTAGTACTGTTCCTATCACCTAAGTTTTGTAACAGCCAGCAGATAGTTATTATTTAACGCTAATCGGATTACTCGTATTACCTTAAGATCTTATTCGCCGCGGATCTAGTTTTGAAGGATTTCGACAAAACATCCATAATGAACCACAATTGAAAAATCCTGACATAAGCCACGAAAACAGCTTTGACTTCAACGGCTGGACGAATTTTGACCAGGCACAGCTAAGACCCACCGTAATTAAAATATCTATCAAATAAAATAAAAAAACCCGCTTTGAAATCGGTCCGATGCCACAGACAGACTGACAGACGCACACAAAAACTCAAACAAACACACACAAACAGACAGGTTCGAAACATTTTTTTTTGTTTTTTTTCAACAATCACACAAATTCTCTAGTCCCAAATTAAGCTACGAGGCTTGTGTTATGGGTACTAGACAACGGATAAACATACTTAAATACTTTTTTTTGTAAATAAATACATAATATACGTAGAAAACACCCAGACCAGTACAATCACACATGTTCATGTGCACATATGCTTGTACTGTGCGGGGATCGAACCCGCGACCCTTGGTTTTAGAAGTACGACATATAGACCACTGCACCAAGCGGTCGTCATAACACCCCTCTTATTATCCGGAGGTTAAAAAATAAAAGTTATTTTTTTATTTTATTTAAGTTATCACGCAGCTCATTCCAACCTGAGCTTTGAATGGCAAAAGAGTATTTGGTTTTGATTTTTACATTTTCTGACAACCCTATCGATCTGGGGTAGTTTGTAACAAGTTAGGGTTTAACCTGTGAACGGTTGATTTAGCTGCAATCGTGAGATAGATGTTATCAGACCAATCGGCCGGTCGCTGGAGCGTGTTGCGTCTTGCGTGTTACAAATTCTTTTTGTTTGGGATGTTGTCGTTTGTTTTCAATCGGCCAACCGAAGGGTTAGGCACAGTTTTGGATGATATTTGCAGTAATAAATAAATAAAACATTTAAATTGTGAGAAAGAAAGAAAGAAAAAATATTCATTTGGCATATATTACAATACAATATAATGATAATAACAACGAACACACCAATTACCTAGCCCCAAACTAAGCGTTAGCTTGTGCTATGGTGGCTAGAATAACGGATAGAAATACTAAAATACATTTATAAACACCCATGACTCAGGTACAAAGGTGCTCATCACACAAACATTTGCCCCTAGAAGGATTCGAACCCGCAACAGCCGGTTCAGCAGTCACTTAAATAAGACACTATCACAGTCAGGTAGACTTTATTTTAAGTAAGATTTGAATTCAAAAGTCTAATAGATCTGTGAACATTTTTATACATCGGAAAAAAAGCGATGTAGCGACATTTGTGTGTAAATAGTTAGTGGCTTTTAAGTTTTAGTTTGATATCATATTGGAAATTTAAGATGCTTTTATATACTTAGGTAAAACCTAACACGAGTAGTTGAGTAATACCATTACGGAAAATAGCTCAGCCTAGATTTAACTAGACTCATTCAAACAAAATATGAAATAACTCACCAAAATAAATCAGGCACTGTGACTAATCGACACATATTTCATTGGCATTTCATAGATTTATTTGTGTACAGTTTATTTGTGCAGCCGTTTAATTTTCACGGCGAATTGCTTTGAAATAGTTTTAACACGACTCAAGGATTGACGACAAAACCGACAATATTGTTGTGTACAGTCGAAAGCTAAATTTAAATATAAATATTCAGAGGCCTCTCTGTTAAAAAGTGAGGTGACGTAGATATTCTTATGTTACGTCCTTATAATTAAAAAACAACGTAAGAGCTATTCTACTCGTAATGTTGTCGGGTGATGAGTGAGCAAAACGAAGCCTGACTGCTCTAAATAAATAATAAATAATTACATCACATACATTGATCTGACGCCATAGTAAGTAGCTTAAGCACTTGTGTTACAGATATCAGAATCAGCAGTGGTATAACAAATCAACTTAAATTAATACATATAACACCCAGACCAATACAAACAGACATGTTCATGCACATAAATGTTTGTAGAGTGCGGGGATCGAACCCGCGACCTCTTGGTTAATAGTCAACTTCTTGACCATTACACCAAAGTGGTCGTCATCGTTAAATATTTCGCTCATTCATTTTCAGGGTATTATTGTTTCGGATTTGACCCTCTAACTACCTACACATGCGTGTGTAAGCCCTTCAAACCTATCTCCCATATTGAAACAAAAGCAGTGTTTTGTTAGGCGTTGTAACTGCTAACAAAAGCAAAAATTCAACGGTATAACTCTCTTAAATAGACTCTAAACATAGTTTTTATTTCTGTACAGCTGCCACGTGTCAAAAAATTTACCCGGAATTCCGGAACGGACTTCACCGTATTTAGGCATACAGGCATCTTCTAGGCGAGCTCACTCCATTTTAGACTTAGTCTTTGCCTCGTTGGACTAAGTCTTGGGTCAAGAGCTTACCTATCTCAAATAAAAATATACAAAAATTATATAATGTATCACATTTGAAAAGTGAGTGCTCTATAGGTTCAGGGTTGGCTTTGTCACTTATTTTTGTCAAAACTGTACTACACGTTTAAATATGAGGAAATATTTCCAATATAGCCCTTCCTCATGAGTTCTCTACACAGATCAAGTCCCGAAACAGCAGTAAGGAACCGATTTGACGCGTGAAATCGCGCGGCAAATTTTCTTGGGTCGCCTATTCGATTTGACGATCATAATTCGCGCCACAGCTCAAATAGAACAGCCGGATCAGTTGGTCTAAAAACCCCCGAATGAGCCAGGAAAACAGTTAGTGAGCTATAACGGCTGGACGGATTTTGCCATAGCTAAGAACCACCATGATTGAATTACATTTCGAATAAAAAAAACGGTTTTGAAATCGCTCCATCCGTTTGGGAGCTACAATGCCACAGACAGACACACACAAAAACACAACCACATAGACACACAGACATAGGGGTCAAACTTATAACACCGTTCTTTTTCGTCAGGGTTAAAAAGCAGTCGAGACTTTGCGAATCGAACTGGCCAATGGGGACCGTAAGAAACGACAAATTTATATGCGTTAAATAAATAAAAAACTATTAATATAAAAATAGTTTTTTATTTATTTAATAAAATAGATTTTTAAATTTTTATTTATTAATTTTAAATTTTTATTTATTTAAAAATAATTTAGTGGTCGTGCTATCATCACACAATTTGATCCTTACGAATTTAACAAATTTTAAGTATTATTTATACTAAAATTAACGAGAAGAAACGTTTGGTTTTAAGTTTACACGTACGTGTTATTTCAGGTTTTTTTTTTGTAATTTAAGACATGGTGGACTGTATTGGAAGATAACATTTTGAACGAAAATCTTAAATTTGCGCAAACAAGGTGGTGAGGGCCTAGTTTTTAGTTATTAACAAATAAATCTCTACAATATTATGTATACAGGGTGTAAAAAAAACCTTAACGAAGCCGTCAACCACGCGTTCAGTACATCAAACCAAATCGTATGAAAAACAAATTTTGGCTGGGAAACAACTTTTATTTTTTGACATCAAAAAAAATAATTTAATTCTAACCCGCAATGTATAGCGCGCACGCGGAAAAGTCACCGCGGGGCGTGTTGCTTTACGCCACCGCGACGCGGTTCGGTTCGAGTGTGCGCTGTTCATTGCGGAGTGTGCCATTTAGAGGCTTTTTATGAAAGAACTAGTGAAAATTTGTATCATGTTTCTTTGGAAAAAAGTTAAGTTATAATGGACAGAAGTCATTTCTGTAAAAATCATCAATTTTTTTTTCAAACTTTAACCATCAATATCTCAGTAACCGTTAACTTCCCAGGTATGGTGTAAAGGAAAAAAATGATCGTAACAATTGGTAGAATATGTGGTATTCGGCTTCGTTAAGGTTTTTTTTACACCCTGTATATAAAATTCTCGTTTCACAATGTTCGTTCCCGTACTCCTCCGAAACGGCTTAAAATTTTGTGAGCATATTGAGTAGGTCTGAGAATCGGCCAACGTCTATTTTTCATACCCTTTAGAGACAAGTGTTGACCACCCTTAACATTTATATGGCAAAACAACGTTTGCCGGGTCAGCTAGTAAATTTATATATTTATATTTTTGTTGTACTAGCTGTTCAACCATCAACCGAGCCTCACATTGTGTGCACTTTGGCAGCAGCCGGACGGTTTGGGCACTAATCCACCGGCCAGTGTACCAGCCGTAAATCTCGGAGCTTGGACCTCGACTCTCTACACCGTTTTCCGTAATTTCGGATATATCCGTCCCTGTCACTCTCACAAGCTTGACCGTGCGAGCGAACGCGCTGGCTAGACATGAAGCACGAACGAAACGTTATGGAGTACGGCCTTTGGCATGGTTTCGCGTGCACTTACATGTATGTAGTGGTGCAAAATAAGAGACAGTTGGCAGACAATACTGCTGGTAGGATTATAATTTATAAAATGAATAAAAATCTTTAAACATCGAACTTTTTTGGTATAGCAGTTTTACAGATCGTTAGTGCTGTATATTTAATCTGATTACATAGGTATATCGGTTTGAGTGTGAGATGTAAGGTTGCTTACAGCTCGCGTGTAATATAATGGCATTACAGGTCAGGCTTCACAGACACGTTAGTTTAAAGTTGACCTAGTTATAACTTTTTCATTTCTCATACTCGGAAAGTAGTGTTTGTTTGATCAGAGCAGCGGGTCGAAAACGATGCTTCCCTCCCTTAGGCGGGAAAGACTCATAGTAATTGCTTCCCTCCCTAGGGCGGGAATGAATTTTAGAAATAGAACTAAAATTGGTTATTTAGTCGGCTATATATTTTTTTACATAATTAAGAAAAATATCGATTAAAAAAAATGCTGCGGTCTTGTGAGTGTATACGGCCAATGTGAATTAAAAAAAAAACCTATTAAAGTGGGTAGCCCGCGGCGGTGACGCGGGCGGTGTGTTCCATATTTGAAATTTAAATTAAAAAAGAGAATTTTTTACTTTCCTTATATTTGAAATGAAAAGTAGAGTGTTTAACACGGGTGAAAGTCATCAATTCCCACTCGGACTATATCCGCCATCGCTTCGCTTGTGCGTCTAAATACCTCGTATGGGAATTGATTTCTTTCCACCCTTGTATAACAATCTACTATATCTAAACTTAATACAAAAGAATCTTACTTACACTCAAAATAATAATAATAATAGACTCAAAAAAGGTATATCTGAATATCATATCAGCCTGTTACAGTCCACTGCTGGACATAGGCCTCCCCCAAGGAGCGCCACAGCGCACGATCTCCTGCCCTTTGCATCCAGTCACTACCAGCTGCTTTTTTCAGGTCGTCTGTCCATCTAGCCGGGGGGCGTCCCACACTACGTTTACCTAAGTATATCTGAATAACTACCTATGTGTTTATTCTGGGAGTTATTATAATAAAACCATTGTCTCCCAGACAAGAAAACTTCAAAAACCCTAAATATATATTAAGCAAAATATTTTTCATTAATAAACTTCATTAGAAATTGGTTTTACATCGATACAATTATACGGAATGCAGCACGAAGGTTGTAGTAAAAACACGACCTGTCAAGTGTATTGCAGGATAGTGTTACACAAGAAAAAAGCGTTCGATTCCAAGCCAAGAGCAAATAAAAAGCTGATGAAGCACAAGCAAGGTGTAGAGATGTTGTTCTACATAGCTTTTGTCGTTATGGAATTCCGATACTGTATTGAGAGCCTTAAAATATTATAGCAACCGATAGTTAAGTAAAATATACGTGACTGATGATAACGAATCAGATTTAAATGAAATTCGATATTTAATATTAAGACCCCGAATTCCAATAAAAGATTGTTATTTTTTTCTAAAATGAGACAAAATAAATGATTTGTAAGTACAATGAAATTCGTTGTACATGGTACTTACTACAGTGAGGGATAATGGGATCTGAGTATGTAAACTAGCTTCAGGCGAGACATACACCTATAATAGGCAAACCCATAGACTTCCTAGCCACAAAACTAAATACGCACACCCATTACGCAACAGTCCAAAATTATAAATACATGGACAGCCCCCAATACGGTTTCGTTTTCAATCACATTTTGGTCTATCAGGCTGTTGACCCTCGTTAAAAATGGTCAGGGCGTAAAGGCTCATTGGAGCTACGTGATCATTATCACTCGGTGATGATTAATCGTTGATTTGAGTTAAAATGAGATCACTCACCACCGAAGGCCAGATGACGTTAGTCATGTCACCCAAATCACCCCGAGAGAACGCTGGTGGAATACATAGTTGGGGACATGACTCCATATGGTATGATTCAAACAATAGAGTCATTGGGTTCATTGATAAAGTTTTCACTAAATGGTGAGCTATTTTATGGTTGTGGTCAGGATATAGAAAGGAAAAGTCAATGATTCACTCGAAGTGCGGGCTGGATTCTGTCATGCATGCTAATAGTTACGGTTTAGATTGACCATCCGAATAGCATTACCGAATTGTAATTTGATATTTTAACTTACTATGTTGAATGAAATAAGAGTTCATTGTTACTGTTACTTCAACTGTTCTAAACTGATTGAGATTAAAAATATTCAGAAATTAAGTTATATTAAAAAGTAAATAGTCTTTTTACACCTATTCCAAAAATATAATACCTATATGCCAGCCATCCAAGTAATACTTACATGGTTCGAGCAAGAATTGTCGGATAACTAAACCATACTGACCAATACACCCAAAATAAAGTTGACTCATATTATTGTTTGCAGTTCTTTGTAAGTCATCATGGGACTCAACTTGGGAACTAGAACACCGCAAGAATCTGTATGATATGAATTATGGATAGGTTATTGGAGTATATTTTGATTTTCCTGTTGCAGTCCTTTTTAATATGACAATATTTGGAAGTAGTCTTGAATTTTTGATCTTGTAAACAAAAACTAGCTACGGATAAGACTATGTAATATGGACATGAAAATTGGACCTACCCCAAAACAAATACCTTTTATGTAGCTTTGGAGAATAGTTCTTATACGAGTAGATATCAAGGTGTACTCTAGAAAATAAATAATAATAGTCCTCCTGGCCGATTTCGACCACTGCGGCCAATCTCAACAGAGATCATCTAAATACGCAAGAGATATTATAGTGCACAAGTGTGAGCGCAATACAAAGGTGCACTCACTGTTCCGATACTCTCAAAGTTCGGTGAGACGGCAATTCGACATGACCGGATAGAGATCAGGTGCAGGACCTCGGGCGGCTTAACGTGCTTTGCGTGGGGTGTAACTCCGCCAACTTCCCGACTCCGAGCTATTTCTGAGAAATTCATGACAGAAAATCTCAGAAACAATTTAGGCTCGACCTGGGATTCGAACCCAGGACCTCTCGGATGTGAGGTAGAAACTTTGCCACTACACCAACTAAAAAATAAAATGAATTGCAAATAAAAAGAAACGTACGTCGCTCCATCAAAGTGACGTTTTAAAGATAATGTCAATATCGAAACTCCCGCGCACAAAATGCCACTGATCAAGTCTAAAGATAAATATAGAACAAACTGAATACCTCACGTCTCTGATACATCATTTTGTTATTTACGACACAATTTGCCAATTTGCTATTAATTCGATAATTTTAATTTTAATTTTATTTAAGGTATACATACAGATAACAGTTAATTCTTGGTCAACATACAAGTCTTAATTAAATTTACGGAACTATAATCCACGAATTGTATACACAGCATGCTTTATAAAAAAAGAAAAACAATTTTATTTTGGATGTAAGAACTTAACTAAACTAAAATTAAAATAAAACAATTTAGACAATTTGAGTGAGCCTATTCTGATTCGACAGCGCATAGAGTGTCAGATATAGCTTTCTTGAACCAACGGAAATTGCCATTAAAAATATCTATATCCATGTCTTTGCTACTATTGGCCAATTCATTAAAGTCCTTTTACAGATTTTAATTGTTTGGTACACATACGGATTGGTTATGTCTATGTAAATGTACCAAACATCAAAATCAGTAAAGTAGTTTATGCGTGAAAGCGTAACAGACAGACTGACTATCGTCGTTTTGTCGTCTTCACCCTGCTTATGCGTTTTTATACATTTAAACTTTAACTAGACTACCGATTTCTACTTCACTTGGAGACGAATCCAAATGTCATCGACCCTTTACAGTTACAAAAGAAATTAGATCGTTGACAACATCCGAAATCCTTACAGTTTAATCACTAAAAAACTACTTAAAACTCAATATGGGGGCTCCTTAGAGCAATTACTCAGCTGTCTTATTAGGGCTCCGCCACCCGGGGTCGCATTAGTCCTGTTAACACGTGTAAAAAAGGGTTTTTTAAATAAAAGATACAAAGGAACAGCCAAATCAGTTTTTGAAATTGAGTGGCCATCCAACCCCATAGCATTGGCATAATACTAATACATTCACAATACCTATTTTACAAATGCGAAAGTAACTATATCTGTCTGTTTCGGTTTCACGCCTTAACTACTTAAACCGATTTAGATCAGAACTTAATGGGTGTACACCATATAGTGGACCTCGGGAAAGGACGTAGGATAGTTTTCAATCTAGAACTATGCTAGCCGGGAAGCTGACAACCCTATCCAGGGTTTCGGAGGGTTATTTTAAACTAGTAGCTGCCCGTAACTACGTTGGCGTTGTAACTTCAAAATCTTATATAAAAAAATGACTTGCTGTTTGTTAGTCTCGCTAAAACATTTTAGTCACGAAATAATCGCGGAAGTTCAGGTAAGGTTTAAAGGCAAGACGATGTCTGCCGGGTCCGCTAATTCTTTATAAATTGTAGCTTTATGTGTTATTCTGATGTATAAGCTACAGTAAAATCTGATAAAATGTCATTAAAATTCATACAGTGCGTTTAACGTGAAAGAGTAACGAGCATCCACAGACTATCGCTTTTATTATATTTGTAGGATATCTAAATTTTATTACAATTATATTATTTATCCTACAAAACATTGCGTTTACTTTCCTTCTTGTTACTGTATTTTTTGTCTATTTGATTATGATAGCTGATCTGGCTGTTCAAACGTAAGCTGTGAAATGGAATTAATCGGTACACATTAGTTTAAGATCACAGCCATGGTGTTAATGCTAACGCACTTGATTTTATTGGGTGAATTATGGAGCCAGCCATTTCCTGCTGCATTCCTATCAACTACCAACTTGCATTCTTTTAACTTCTCATGTCACCAAAAGTAAGTTAGGCAGGAGGGCCTACAAAAAATATCCTACTTATTTTATAAACGCTAAAGTTTTTAAGGATTTTTGTTACTCCTTCACGCCAAAATACTCCGATAGCCTGGAATTGGTAACTTTTTATTCCGTAAAACCATACGAGTTAAACCGCAGGGCACAGCTAGTCTATAATATTTACGAATAACTCGGGTAAACTTTCTAATTAGGCGTTAGAGTCCCTTCATAGTATGATGGATAAAAATGCAATTTTCACTCATGATTTTTGAATAGAAAGTAAAATAAAAAAATATATATTACAGGTGTTGAAATTTCGATCATCAAATAATTAAAATCTACCTACGTACTAGAGTTTCGAGCTACGTTATTTTGTAATCGTAAATAGGTAAAAAGCAACAATGAATAAGCTTCAGCCACGGTTCAGCCCAGCATAATATTTCTCTATGAGCCCACCAGCGCTGCAGCGGGCTCTTCACTCACCGGCCGAAAGTTCAGAAACCACTTCCATTTATCTTCGGACTCAACCAAGCGCACGTATTCGGTATTAATCTTGTTAGCTCGGCGTTTTCGAACGAACGCGTAGACGTCAAAAGCGTGCTATTTATAAATAAACAACCAGTGCGGCTGCGTGATTATGATAAAAAAATATGACATAACTACACCCTAGCGCTAACGTAGTAGCTAATTGTTTAAGTAATTAATACGTCTGTGTCGTCACATAGAGGATTTCCGACAGAATTAACGATTAATCACGCAAATAAACACTACTAACCTTTGCCTTGAGAGCGTAGACAGTATTTTCATTTTGGTAGGATTTTACGGCGTAGTACAGCAAACTCCCGCCGAAAACACATGCACAGGTTGTCAGTACATTCCGACTCACATTTCCACACTTCACATGACTAAAATTGCGCGATAAAAGCGGAGTAATTTGTACTTTTCTGATTAATTTTGACGAAGTTCGCCCTAACGTGGCCATGTTGGCAGAACAGCTGATGTACATGTGCGAGCGAGAAGGGAATAGTTGCGCGAAAGGAAACGAAGCAGACAGACGTCAATTCGCGCATGCGTGCGAAGTGACAAAAAATGTACTGAAGTACAGACAGACACCATACGTGACACGTGACCAACATTATACAGAGTGATATGTATCTAATGTTTTATACCAGGTTATTTTATCACTGAGTACCTACCTGAAATTACATTTGTGAAAGTTTTTTAGCCAATAATTACTCAATTAAGGGGCAGATTTGTTTCTCAGTATTACATGTTAAAAAATGATAGAAAAAATTTACAATATTGTGATCTTACTAATCGAATTCCTTGCTAACTTGCACTTTCAATGTGGGGGATAAAACAAAAACTTCCTTTGATATGAACTGTAATTCTGATACGTGCGATTTATGGCGCTGCGTCATCTCATCATAGAAGGGCTAGGAAGTACTACATAAAAATAAAAAGCTCATTCTGACTTCCTAACTTAGGTAAATAATCTACACTATTTAAATAAGGAAGATTTAGTTGATTGTTTAAATTGAATTGTCTTTAAAACACCTGGACCGATTAGAAAAAGACTGACTCACAAAATCATACTCAGAACACCCTGTATAATCAAAACATTGCAATATGAAAACAATTACAATGTATGTTATGCTTTAGACAAATATTAAATACTATTAATTATCTATGAATAATTAATTTTCTTAACTTTATCAAAAATAGGGAAAGTGAAGAAAAATGCCTTACTGTTTCACAATTTTTAATAACAAAGCTTTCAATGGCTTCCATTTCACAGGTGATTTAGTTATTTAAACTGTACTGTCAAATATTAAAATAGTCAAATATTGTTGGCAAATACTTCCAAATGACTCAACAATCACAAAATACCAACCCAATTTATGCTTATTTAGTAGGTACCTAAATTTATTTTAACTAGTCATAGTTACTAAACTATCGGACTCTATGCTTTGGTTTGCTTCGTCATTCTGTTCAACAACCACATCGGATGTCTCTGCATGAGGCACATCAACTTCATGGGACTGTTCCATCTCAGGCTCTGGTTGTACCGAGCACATAAGAACACGTTTCACAGCTTCAGCACTGTCATAAGCCCCATACTCAGCTTGCCACAAAATTGTTGTTATCAACTGCTGCAAGTTCCCACGTGTACGAGGGACCTTAAACTTCCTCAACTTGTTGGCGACATATTCACCAAACACAGAATACTCATCTCTTGATACCGCTGGTGATCCTATGACAATCGGTTTCTCATATTTAATAGAATTGGGTGTGTATGTGGACATCCTACGGGGAGGAGTCTGCGGTTCTCGTTTTATTTTTTTGTACATCCTCCTTCGTTTGGGTTCATAGGTTTCATAAGCATCTTCCTCTAGCCACTCTTCATCAGTGCCTCTAGTATCATGAAGTTGTCGGACTAAGTTATAAGTAGCTTCACTCTCTTCATTTTCATGTTGGTCTTCTATGTCTGTGTTCTCGAGGACATCAACCTGAAAAAAAAGATGAAATAAGTAATAACCTTATTAACCTTACCACCTCGGAAAATACTCATGAAAACGCAGACATACTGCATAATGTATGTGGATTGTGATAAATTATTCAGTTAATGTGAGTGAGTGAAGGGTTTTATTCTCCAGAATCAGACATAAGACACAAATTAAACTATTGTATTTGATTGCATTTCAATCGATTAGATAGTCCATACGCTTTATTATCGATCGAGGGTGTAATCGATAACTGTTATCAGTATCACTGCACGAACATAACCTAAAGGCAACCCAAACATAACATGATAAATACCCTTTGTATTTCGATTTTGGGGATTCGCCCTCCTGTCGTACTTCTCGCATTATCAACGGATATGGAATAACGTACGTTTTTGTCTTTGTACTTTCGTCGTTTCGGCGCTACGGCGGACTGGTTGGACTCTTCATCTTGAAGTTGAAAACTTGTCTCATCGAAATTGCCGCTTTGAGATAATTCCCATTGCAACGGGTGCTTGTTTATCAAATGCGATCTCAGGTTAGTAGTATTCCCGAAAAACTTGTACTGCGTATCACACAATTTACAAAGCACAGCGAAACATCGCTTGTTTTCATTTTCAATCCGATCAAAAAATCGCCACACAACCGATGAACACTTCTTCATGGTGATCTTTTATCGATTCCCGATTGATAGTAGCCAATTTTCCGTCCGTAAAACGATTATGAATGCGTATCGAATCGAAAGTCCCGAGTTGGATTTGATGAAACAACAAGATGGCGACTCGAATGAATGATGCATCGACCAGCGCGCAGCACAGCCGGCCAAGCGAGCGAGTCACCTCTCGATGACTCGATTCGGTACAAACTTCAAACAATGAGTCAATACAAAGTAGAATCTATCTGTAGGAGTTAAGAGCTATGTTGTGTGCTTTCTGACTTCACACAATTTTGTTCTCTTTGCACGTACGCATGGTCACACGTCATGTTAAACAGGGCGGTATCTTATATCCACATAATAAGGGTGATTTTGCAATGTAAATGACTAGCTTGATGTGGAGCCGTTTGTACCAGGTTTGGGACTGGCTGGCTCTTGCTGGTTGGCCTCTGATTGGCTAGGCAAACGTCACTTTTAATTAATACCAACGTGAAGAAAATAGTGATCTTAAGGGTACGTTTCACCAAATACTACGCGACATTTATCTATAGATCAAATTTAATCTGTGTACTTATATGTACTACACTAGCGCAAGAGTAGTTAGTCATATTTTGAAGTATTGATTCGACTTTGTTTTATTGGGGCAACGCAGTTGAAATTCGATTTTTACTATTTAATATTATATCTTATGTTTAGTTACTGGAAGTTTAAATGAAATAAGTCCTTGTACTAGAATAATTGAATGACTTTGTACCTACCTACCTATTTCAGTAACCTGTCATATTGATGTTCCTTATTCAAACACTATAGTATTTAATAAGCGATTATAAGGTTTTATGTTGCTCTATTATAAATATAAAACTAGGTCACTAATAACCGAGGTTGATTTACTAGTAAATATATATTTTTTAAAGGTTGGAAACTTCTAACTAGCCAGGGGCGTTTTTTGTTTTCTTCTTATATATAAAATTCTCGTGTCACAATGTTTGTTCCCGTACTCCTCCGAAACGGCTTGACCGATTCCCATGAAATTTTGTGAGCATATTGAGTAGGTCTGAGAATCGGCCAACATCTATTTTTCATACCCCTTAATGATAAGGGTTGTCCACAATAATTTATATGGCAATACAACGTTTGCCGGGTCAGCTAGTTCTTATATATTTTTTTTAAATTCATTCTGTGATCAGCTAAGGAGTATTACTGTTATCAATTTAATATTTGTTTAAATTTAGTAGTTAGTGAATAATAGCTGTATAATGGTAAGTGTTTTAACATTTATCTAGCATGAACGAATGGTTATGGGGCAAACTCCCTGACCCGCCTGATCCAGGCGAGGTCCCATTAGTATGTAAAAATTCTTACCACCAACTTCAGTCTTACCACCAACATTAATCAATGATTTTATGTGAACGGGCTCAATACCGTCAGTTTGGAAAACACAAGTAGTGTTGCCATTTCTGAAACTTCAAAAATCTTCGTCTGTCGCTATCTCTTATCGTGCGATAGCTCTATTGTCAGTTTTGTTGAAATTACCTGAACGCCTGGTAAAAAATAGATTGGAATGGCATTTGGAAAGAAAAGGATATTTAGCAGATACTCAATATGGCTTCGGTAAGGGAGCTTTTTCAGGTGAATCAGTTTTAGCTGCATTTTAGTCGCCTGCTTGTCGATCTTTTACAGGCTTTACTTCGGCGAGTGTGGTCATGATCTACACCAGCTTATTCTGCCGGCCGGCCCCCTTTTACCATCGGACCACCAGACGTACCGCCGGATACCATCCGTACCGTGTCGATGTTCCACTGATACGAACCCAGCGCTTCTCATCTACATTCCTGATGCGCACTGCAGAAGAGTGGAACTCACTACCTGCGTCAGTGTTTCCCTGCAAATACAACCAAGGAATCTTCAATGCTAGAGTGAATAGGCATCTTCTAGGTTATCTCGCTCCACCTTAGACTCAGTCTTTGCCTCGTTGGGCTTAGTCTTGGGTCAAGAGCAAATCTATCCCAAATAAAAAAGTAATATCTGGTGCTTATGATGGAGTTTTACTTAATATTCTAAAAACTAAACTTCATGCTCTGCAAGGCCCACTAAAATAACTCTCTTCATTCTAAAAATTTTGTCCGAACTTTCTGTCGTTTTATCTGGCTCTGAAAAACGTTCTGTCAGCAGAGGTCTTCCCCAAGGCTCTGTTCACGGCCCATTATTGTTGTACAATGTATATACCTATGACTTAGAATTAGGTACATGTACCTAAATAGAGATGTAAATATTTTGCTATATGCTGCTGACCTATTCTCAATGAATATATGAAATCTCAATGAATAATGAATTTAAGTTTCTTGGGGTTGTACTGGCATCTTAACTTACTAGTAACACACACTGCGAATATGTTGTTACTCAAAATATGTGAAAAGATTGTAAATATGTTGCGTTGTCTGTCAGGTGTTTGGTGGTGTACACATCCGTTCTGTTCGAAACTAATTTTCAATGCACTTATTAGATCATTATTAGACTATGGAACATTCTTATTACAACCTGGTATTTTAAAAGTTTGAAAAAATTAGACTTAGTTCAATCCAAAGCGCTGCGAATAGTTACTGGTGCTTTGAGATCTAGTCCCATAAATGCATTGCAAGTGGAATGCTATGATCCACCTTAAGATTTAGACGTCCATTCCTATGACAGATTCTTGTTCCAGGCACTTCAGTTCTCAAATAAGGATTATTTATTTTGACTAAACTACAGGCTCCATCTAATATAATTGATAACTCTAGATATTGGGCTCACAAATCCCCACCATGCCTCATGATAAGTTATCGCAAATATACTTTGCTTACCTCTCCTACTTACCGATCTCATTATCTACCTATAGTTCAAAGTGAGTTGGAGTCCCTTATAAATTCTTTAAAAAATACATCACCTTCCGCTTGAAAAACATGACCTACATGCAGCTATCAGCTTTAATCATTGTAGATTCCAAGTTTAAGAATTATTATTAAATTTTTATGGATGTCTCTAAACATTCATGTTCTTGCACCGGGGTTAGTGTTTATCACCAGCAATACGATATAGTTTAAAAAACCAAGAATCCTTAATATTTACTGGGGAATATTTTGGGCTTTTAAAAGCAGTAAAATCTGTTCGTCTTAAAGATTAAAAACAGTTACCAACAGTTATTTTTACTGATTCGAAAAGTGCGTTACAGTCTCTTGAAAATTTTCCGTTCAAGTGTAAGGTTATATTATATTAGGGTTAAAATAAATGAATGAGCATCGGGAGGATTTGAGATTTATTTGGCTTGGTTACTTACACAGAAATAAAAAAAATAAAGGAAATGTAATTGCAGATCGCTTGGCTAATGAGGCTATATCTACAGGTGATACTGGTAGCAAAATGAAAGAGAGGATAGAAGTGTACCAAAAGGCAGGTTCTTATTTAATATTTAACCATCGATCCCGTCTAAGCCCTGGTTTTCCAAAATGAAGTTGGGCAAGCTTCAGATGTCGGTAATATCTAGAATGAGAATAGGACATACATGCGTAGTCACCTTGCTAAGCTTCATACTGTTTTGTTCGATAAAATATGTGAGTGTCGCGAGGACGTTGAGGATGTAAATCATATCTTTTTTGCATGCAGTCGATACTCCCATTTCTCTCATACACTCATGTCCCATTTTCGACCTCAGTTGCTTCTTTACTATTCTTAAACAATATTAATGTGTAAGTATAACAAATGTATCTGTTAATTTCTACTTTTTTATGATATTAAACTGTACCATATTTAAAACTTGAAACAGCATGTTATTTACAACGTTATTATATTTTATTATTCATATAATATTATTTCCTTTTCTGATTGTGCTTCATTCCAGGGTCCGAATTGTTTCCATTTTCCCTGTTTCCCAAATTTGTTACTTGATAATGGCTACGTCATACAAAGCCATAAAGAACTAGTAAATAAGTTGATAACAGAATAAATAAAACAACACGTAGCGTTTATAATATTTTTTATTTATTTGTCGGTATAAGAGGCTGTAAAAAGTTATTGTCTAAAAGTTTTAATCAATCTTTTGGTAAACTACATAGGTAGGTAAAAAGTTGATTAAAAATCCACTTTAGAAACGTCAAAAAATTATTCAAAACTTTTACAAAAATTCGCACATCGTAAATGCACAATTTAAGTGAATACGAACGTCTCAATTGTTACAACAATATTAATGAGAATAATATAAATGTATCGAAATTAATTTATTAATACTGTTTGTCTCCACTTGTCCTTCTTATACATATTTTGGGGTGATAATGGGACAGGCATTGAGTTATTTAAAATATAAGGAAGCGGACTCAATTGAAAATTGGTTTTATTTAGCCTGCTCTCCTCCCCCTTGAAATTAGAAGTGTTTGTTAAAAAAAGTTGCTATGGAATCGGTAGGAAAACCCGGTTGGGTGTATGGCACATATGCATTAACGTACGATTCTTATTGTATTACATTCGTTCGTCGGTGCCAGTGCCCTTAGAATCGGTTTGTTTTGTGTTTGGAATTTCATAGTTTAAAACTGATCGTATTCTGTACTCCTCACTTTTTGTTTATTGGTAGTTAATTTGATACATTTGGTTTGGACACCCACTTGATTCTCATTTTCCAAGAAATACTTATGAATTTGCGAACACAGCACCGAATCATACTTAAACCTGCAAACGCAACAACTCGCTGCCGATGGGGAACATACAACACGACATTGATATTCCTTACAATCTCTATTCGATTTATAACTACAAAACTAGATACTGTACTGTAACGGAGAACTCTTTTTACAATACCAGAATACTGTTTCTAATCTAACATAGTGATGTTCAGTATAATTTACATTAATATAATAACGATTCACATTATTTTAAATAATTTATAAACTCAAAAACGACGAGAAGTTACAACACCCAGGCTAGGTTGCAGAAATATTAACTTTACAAGATGATTAAATGCTAAGTCGAGTATAAACTTCAGGTCGTTTTCGTGACGACTAAACGATCCATACATACATAAATAAATTCAAAATATCATTCATATAACATACGTAGGTACATTCATAAAGCTTGCTGAATTTATTCATGAAGACAACGCCAGCGAAATATTTACAAAAATCTTAAGATATGACGACCTTGATATAAATAAATATGTACATACATGACATACCAACGTAATGATTAAAAAAAAACAAATTATATATTTTAAACAAA
The DNA here is from genome assembly GCA_963921415.1 of Pyrausta despicata. NCBI lineage: Eukaryota > Metazoa > Arthropoda > Insecta > Lepidoptera > Crambidae > Pyrausta > Pyrausta despicata. The sequence continues at coordinate 11,118,186 of OY992864.1, forward strand.
ATGTCATTGTTATTGTCAAATAAATGCCGATAACATGTTCGTATACATTAGTGAAAAAAAAATTTTCGCCGAGTCTCCCGTTGGCTCTGTACTACGCTTGAGGGTCCTCGCTAAAGAATGTATTGCTGAAATCCATTCAATCACAATAATTGCAAATGCACCCATACATACTTTACAATTGCATAATACGCGCATATTGTCACCGAGCGGACTTAAAACTATAATACAAATAAAATTGGCTCACTAAAAGTACAAGCGTATGAAATCCTACATATCTACAATCAGTTGGAACTAAAGGGGGAAAGAGAATAAAAAAAAACATCAACTAAAACGTTAACAAAATACACTTTCTCTATGGAAAATAAATAAATTTACAAATTAGATACACGTTTTAGAACTACTTACTAATAGTCACTTCTCCGCCGTTAATGTTATCACTACTTCGATTGGGATCATCGAGGTGAGTGGTTTTGGACTTCCCAAAACTATTTTATATAAAAGATTTTTTGTTGATTCCACTTGCTCTTATTATGAGTATAAAACAAGATTTATAAAACACGCACCTGATCTCTTCAGACGGGTAAACTGGTACATTTTAATCACAGTTGTTTTGTCAAGGTATACTTCATAAGTACAAAACCACTCTCTTCAAACGACCTTATAACTTATAATAATAGAGTTCAGAAGCTTGCCGTTACGCCGCACTTCACTTTATCCTATCATAGCCTAGACCGAAACCAACAAAACTACATTACTCAGTCCAATTTTCAGTCATTGTCTTAAGAAATTACACCCCACACACCATCTAAGTACAAAAAGTGTTTCCGAGTCATTGCAAGTGCCAATGCGACCATTCCAATGCAAATGATTGTGTCATCAATAAAATCACACTAATTTTCCCCATTCATATGCCTCTTTAGAACCAAAGGAGTTAACAGGTAATTTCTTAATTTGAATATCTCTCGAGAGGGCATTTTGTAATCGCGGAATATTACCATCGTTTGAGATTTACTGGTGACGGCAGATGGATATTTGTTCATAACGGAACCAACCGTTTCCCTATCGGATCCATTAACGAATCACTTAGACTAAATTAAGTAGAAACCTCGGAGGGAAACAAATGGAAACCGATACATTGATAAATAGGGAGCTATTAATGCCATGATCTATTTATCTTGTAGGAAATCTTTGATTTTGTGACGTGAGGATTTTCCAAACACGTATTGGCACTGACAACAACATAGCCAACTCCTAACACAGTTCCACCTTATTCGATAATCTCAACTCTTCGAAACAAACATTATTACCGAATTACGTACCATCTACATTCAAGATAAGTAACAGTAACTAAGACAATTGGAATCTTGCCGATAAATCTACGTTTAAAGCGAACTAGGAATATAATTGAGATAGATAATTTCAGTAGCTTTGGTAGAATAATATTATTTGTTTTTATTGTTGAGTGCTGCCTTTTGGACCTAGGCCGTTTCTAAGCAGTAGTGATTCTATTATTGAGTATTAAATAAGTTATATGACTATAAATTAAGGAAAGATATGACGTAAGTGACCGCTAGAGCTGAGGGTGACTATCCAGTGCTCTGGTGGGCCGCGGACCAGCGCGTCTTAAGAGAGCTAAACTTTGGGAGCGCACGAAGCGCTGCAGACGTTATCAGGAATGGTAAAGAGATTCTTAGCATAAGTGTGGAACGGTGCTAGTGCGCGAGCGCAACGGCAGCCCCGACCGCGACGAGGGAGCGGCTCAGGCGCGACCGACCGCCTCCTGCGCGGTCGCCGACCGAAAAAACTCGAAATCCGTCGTCGACATCGTGGACATCGTCGATTCGTCCCAGGTGACCTCGGTCGTCGTTGTCGTACCGTTCCCGTGTCTTCTCCGCGCTTTCGGATGTCGCTTCTTCTTCGGGTTGTTAGCCTTCTTGTGCTTTCGTTTCTGCCTCAGATTCTGTCTGTGCACTTGCTGCATGCAGACCCGCGGCTGGTGTTTCTTCGGCGGCTTCTTTAGCTTGCCGTGGTGTCGACGCGTCGCACACTGCGTGTATTTCACACCGTGGCCCTCCCATCTCCTGGTGAGGGTCAAAGCGTACCAGGAGAGGTTGCCCAGCTGCCGACTGACAGGAATCTGCGTTCTTCTCGACTTCCCTCGATTGTCTAACGCTAAATATGTTTTCTTCCCACCTCGGACTCGCGAGTATGTGTTGTAGTTGTTCTCCTCTATGTGTTCCTCGAAGACGCAATCGTCCGAGAGATACTTCTGAAACAATAGACAATAATTTTAATTAGTTTTAAAAAAGGAGGCAAAATTCAGACTTCGGAAAGGGAAATATAAAAATTAGTGGGATAATAATAATGGTTTATATAAAACAATAATTCCTAATCTCAATCTGTTTCTTTAAATCATAATAATCGCTGATCATACAGCACGTTAAATATATAGACACGACAATTGGCAAACTCAAATTGGAAGTTCCCTTTTAGAGCACAACATTGCCCCCAAACAAGCCCGTTATGCACCTAACAACCAGGTGAGCTCACAGCACAAACAGATTGGCTATTTTATTCATAAATATGTGTAAGAGCACCGCCGTAAGGTACACTAATGCCTCTTAAATTGTTCCAAGAGTCGGACATTAGCAATTCGAAGACATTAAATTCAATCCAGGATAGTTTGCTGCTTACTGGGTGGTGGGTGAGAAATATTGCCATTCTGATTTATGGCAGTGGCAATTTAACCTATCGAAACTTCTTTGGGCTAACCAGCTGTGAGATAGAGCCCATGAATATATCGCTATTGGGTTTCCAACACACGTAAGATATGTTTTCCCGTACGCGTCAAGATATATAACTTTATTAACCCTGGAAGAAGCTCGGAGCGGAGTACTGCGAAAGTTTTATAAATTGAAGCAAACAGATTTATAGTAACAACAGTTACAGAAAACACCTTATTTAAATTTTATCGTAAACATTTCTGCAGTAGATTAGAATACCTCATTCTCGTAAACGGAAAATATGGTGTTGGATTTTGCGCCCCCGCGGAGTTACCGTTGGCGCTCTTAAATTTCATCAAGCGCTGCATTAAATGTAACGACGCGTTTAAATGAACTTGTGCCGTCACTAACCCCCTTCTTAGAGTAGGAAGTGGTCGCCTTACTAATTATATGAAGCTTCTATCGTCCCTGCGACTGTTGGAAGTCCCACCCATGGCGCAGGCCCGCTGGGTGCTTTGTCACAGCCCGGACAAACCAGACTTTTCATACGTTCGTGTAAACGAGTATCTGTTTCTTTATTGTTATAAATGCAACTAAAAGAGCCATCGGTGGATGTTATTTTATCCTTTAACTGTAGAAAGTGTTATCTATTTGATGCACAAGGAGCCGTTTGGATCAGGTCAATGGCGTCCATAGCTTGTACTCCACAATGGCTTAACGTGGGCCGACGTGGGTCATCATTATTATGACATTATGAATCCCTTACAATACAGACATTGATATCCTTCATGAAGCCGAAAAGATTCCTAGACGTTTGAATTTTAGGTTTAGTTATGGATTTCGGTCGTTTGCAAATAAGCGTGGGTTAACATAACTGTAATTGCTTGAAACGCAGGATATCTTACTATTTGGCTAACATTAAAGTAGGCTGTACTTGCTAAGCTTTGCTATTAGCGAGTTGCAATTTCATAATCGGCTAACAGAGGACGCCTCCAGGCCAACTTTTAGTGTAGAATTAATTTTATACTTCACAGAATCCTTATAACTGTTACCAGTGTTAATCGCGGGAGACAGCTTGATTGCGCGTAGAATAGAGCGTCAAGGATGCATCGCGAGTTTAAAATGGCCGGTGTTTAATTTTGCCATTGTGTCGTTTAGCGCGGACCACAGGAGGCGTGTAATGGTCTATCCCGTAAATTGTCAAAGGAAAACTCTATACAAGACGTCAGATGGCGAACAAAGGTGTCTAAGACGCAGTTTACTAGTCTCCAACAACTAATTTATCGCTGGAAAAATATGAGTAAGCTGCGGGATCGTATTTTTTAACGATGTTTTAATTGGAAAACATCTTAGATAAAAACTTTGTATTTACTGTGACTACGAGAAATAACAATTTAATTATGCAGATATAAAAAAAAAACAAATCGCTATTTATCAAAAGCCAATCAGTGTGAATGTCACCAAAGAAATGTTATCCAAAGGAATAATAATTATTCATGAGTCCTTATATCGTCCTATACAAATCGATTGTTATTAATAGCTCAATTAAGCTGGAATAATAATGAAGTTGCAACTGCGATCCGAACGTCCGAGTAATCTTATCTAGAACTATTAGGCCCGATTCGACGACGGGGCGCAATCGCCTGTGGGCGAAGCGTGAATTGGGCGATAAGTGATAGGGATCAGGAACGAGTTAGCTTCGAGATGTCGATAGATGGTACCATAAAATTAGTTTTGAAATGTTGGCATTACTATTTTTACTATCGGCTAAGCCTGATCAAACGACTAAGTGCGGATATAGCCCAGCGAAAAAACTAACTATGTAAGTACTGACTCTTTTCTTCCTGTCAGTATTTTAGAGGTTTTTAATTCTCATGCTGTAGGAAGTCATACATAGATAACCATTTTAATGAACACCTACTTTCAATTATTGCAATGAAATTATGTTCACGCCATGATTACCATCTTACACAACTCGTAAGTGGTATGCATTACTATCAGACTATGTAAATCAGATAACCAATTACTTGCAATGTGTCAACAGTTTTAGATTGCAATCTAGCAACATTCAAATAAAATAATTAACTTGGTTACTGTAATATTGAACATCAAATAAAAGAGAGCTCCTAAATGTAGCAAAGAAAGGATCAGAAACATTTCATCATATTTTTTATTTAAACTTTCTTATTTTCTGTTATTTGTTTTTCGTCAGTTTACGCGAACAGTAGACATTGAAATTAGACACTTTTTATGGATTATTTTGCGATTTGTTTTATTGCGTGTATAGGAACGTAACTTAATATTTTTGAGTGATGGTAGTTTACAATTTTTTTAAAACTATGTAATGACAACTAACAGCTTACCTCTACCTGTGACCACGGGCGCTGAAAAGGGTCCGAAACGTCAGGTTAAAACAAAATGTAAATAAATCGCGAAATGATCCGTAAAAAGTGTCTCATTTCAATTTCTTATTTTCTAAAAACTATATTTTTTCGTACTTTTTATTCGGTGAATTATCTTTCACAATATGTAGGTACATTCCACAAAAGGTTACAACTCGATAAATCAGTTGCAGGTCAAAAGTTCCACCGATGTTATCGATAGATACCGTGTGCACGATAAATATCGACATCGATAGCGATGCGCCACTACGGGTTATCGCCTGCATCTTTACGGGCTAAAAATAAATTGATAGAGATCCTTTGACGACTGTTAAGGATTCGATATGACGGAATTAAATTTTAGTGCCTGTCGACCAATGACAGGAGGACATGGGCTGTGACAATATCAGCCGTTCCGTTTTCAATTTTTTTAACATACTTATTTAAAAAACTCGTTTTATATTTTACGTCTGTATTTACCATGCACCTATCTAAATTGAAAAAAATCTATGAACTATTGTAATCATTAAAATAAAATTGGCTTTTGTTTTAAAAAAGGAATTTGACAGAAATGTAAGTCATGAAACTGCACCTTAAATGTCAAGGAATCGCAGGGAGGGATCACCTGGGTCATTCTGCCCCATCAAAATGAGACGTCCGCTAAATTAGAAAGCCGCCTAATTTACGCGTTTCGTGTAATTTATACGACAATAAACATGTCAATTACGGTAGTCTAGCGTGACAGATTTATTCACCCTTCCACTATGTCGTTGAAAAATATTACGTTTCAGTCTTAGGCTGTGTAAGGAGCAAGCTTTGGCATTCATAGAAAGTGATTGATTAAGAGGAAAAAGTTGTACTTTGGACCTAACTACAATTTCTTGCGTCCTCTCTAAATAGTCAACTAGGTCTAGAATAAACAAAAAAAAAAAAATAAAAGCCCGGGCCAACCCATGATTGAAGATTAGGAATTTTCGCACTGATAAAATGAAATCCTTTTAATTTTATAACGCATCGTCGAACCAAATCTTCGTAAATGGAACAATTATTTTCTTTAAAAATAAAAAAGTTATGGTCGGTGCCGAAACAAATAGGTAAAAACGTCACATTTAGGGGATCTCGCTTTATTCTTTCCGAGAAATTAAATCGATAAAAAGATCAATGGCGACCAGTTCCGAGTATTATCCCGGTTTGATGGGATTCCGTCAACCTTCCCGAAAATAGGCTCTATTCCGGTGTTTTTCGCATTCCTTTGCGCTCTAAGCTGTCGTCTGTGAATTTTGTGAAACACGAGAGCTTGTTAAAATTCACGCTTTGAAAAACAACACGTTCGACCAAAAATCTAGAACCATGTAAAAAACGGGTCCATATTCGGTTGCATAATTTAAAAAGGCATAATATTTATCAAATAGCATTTTTGTCATAATGTGTTTTCGCATAACTTCCTTTGTTAATAGCGTATCAGCATAAAATGTTAATACATATATTTTTTACCATAACAATTACATTATTGGAATCTCACCCTGTAAGATATGCCCCATATAAGATATAATTGTAAAATTTAAGATGTTATTTCATAACTTAAAAAAATATTATAAATCACCTCAAAAATTAAATCTAAAAGCAAATTAATTACATGACATATGCTTCTCATGTATGGTCTTCGCTTTCGTGTCTAGTAACCATACTAATCGAATCTTACTCGTATTTTTCCGACTCCATTCAAATTATCTAAATTGATCGTGACACAATAAAGTTTATTCTTAGTCCAGTACATCGCACCACATTAATTACTAAAAATCGTCTCACGGACTTAGATATAGCGCAAGATAGGCATTAGGTATGGCATTCAAATTATAGGCCAACTAAAGACCTAGACAGTGAACTAGCTTTAATAGCGAATAAACCCGTCACATAAAACAACCCGATGATTAATTTGCAAACCATTAATTTAAGCCAAATACTAGACAGGCAGAACATTGTTTAGGCTAACCTGTTATTAGGAGGAACACCGTCGACCTCTTATTGGGTAGTTACTGGTTATACTCATATAATCTATGGTCAAAACAAAAAGTTTAGTTAAATGGCAATGATTAATGGATAGTAAAAAGTGAAGAAGCATAATTAAGATGTTTAGATATCGTTAAAAAAAGGTTATATGAGACAAGATAACATAATTTAGCTATGATCTAGATTAAGTCATGTTTTGAAGACTGGTTACATGTAAAAAAAAATCATGCAACACATTCGATCTAGAACGGGGCAGATTAAAAAGAAAATACTTGAGTAGTTCACTTTTATAACATACATTCCGAATCAAGTATAAATTTTGGTCAGTTTTTTTTTAATTTATTGAATATCCCACCAGTTCACCATACGAGTAGCACGTACCTAACCCTTGTATTGAATTCTCCCTCATCCTAGAACAAAGGTGTAAAAATAAAAGGAATGAAGTGATAAAAATTTTACGAGTCCAGTGTGGTGTCACTAATGTATACAGTTTATTGGAATTAAAAACCCTCGAGTTTTGGCCTCTCAGGTTGCGACTGAGTGTCAGAAATAGATTAAAAGATAAGAATATATAGTTTTTTTAATTAAATATTTTATTTAAATATTAAAAACACAGTTTTTAAAATTAAATTAAAATATTTAACAAAACAGTGTTTTAAAAAAATCTCGGGCATTGCGGCATAAAATGGGTGATTAATATTAATTAAAAAAAACACTTATTTAATTGACTATGGTTTTAAAGTTTAGTTTATGTTTACATTAAGTACTTAGATTTTTTTAAAGTTAGTGGTTAAAACTGTGGCAGAGTTTATATATATTTTTTTCTAGTTTTAATTTTGGTTAGTACCTACCTATGTATAAAGTAACTAGAAGGTGAAGTTACTAAAAAAATGAAGATCGTAGCTACTCTACAGCTCGTAATAAGTCCAATTGAGATGAATATGATATTTAAAAATTCGATATCATCATTTATCATTAACAGTTTATATCGAATTATAATCTCCTAATCTAGGCGACAGTTCGGCGTCTTTTGCCCTTTTTTGGTCTTGGGTAATAAAAAAGTAGCATAAAATATGTGATAGCCGACTTTGTTAAGGCTCTATATTTAATGAGAGGTCAGTTTTTTCCGATCGCGATAGCATTTTATGTCGAAGGGAACAGTTCTTGTTACGTTCGATAGATGTCCAAGTATCGACAAATTGTGTTTTTATTACTTTTGAAGTATTTTACTGGTTAATAAATGGAGCGGTAAAGTAAGTAGATACATTTATTTGGTGATGACATCGGAAACATTTGAAAACCTGGTGCCGAAAAGGTTTTAATTTTTTTGAAACATTAATTTAACAACATATAATTTTCAAAAACTTGTTCTGACAAAATATTTATTATAATAATGGAATCGTTAATTTTACTAAGAAAACCTATGTTGGAGGTGCAACATTTTCACTGATGTCTTTAATAAAATTTTCAATAACTATATCTATAATCACTTTTAATCACTACACATTTTGAGGTAAGATTGATTTCACCTTTCGGTCGTCGATAGTAAATGTTTTATGGTCCCTTTAGAATGCAGGTTCATTGTTATTTACAAAGAAATCTAATTCAATGTCTACTAACGTCAAAATGTCGATAGAAAGAGCCTATAAATTAACCAACCCCTTGAAAAAACACTACATTCCTCTGAATAGACATAGAATGGCCATAAATAAAGCGTATTAAAACATAAAATAGGGTAAACAATCGTAAATAAAAATTACAAGGTAAACACACAATCGCGTCGTTAATTTAAAAATAAATTATGTCTATTTTGTTGACCGTTTTACACTTTTTTTTTACTTTTTAAGAGTCCTTGATTTTTTGTGGCCAGTCACACAGTTTGGCGGCGCCTGTACAGCGGTGAAACCCTTTATTCCAAATTCGAATTCAAAGTTTGGATTCAAATTTCCATATTTTTTGGGCTTGATGTTGGTATCTGTGAAAGCTGTTACTATTTGTCTTTTGCCCGCCACTATCTCAAAACGCTTTACTTTGCTCCAATACATTTTGTTTGTTCTTTCCACTTTGGAAGCCAAATAGTCTTTGTTTTATGAATTTTGTCGGCTTTAGGGTCTGATAATATTATGTAGAGCAAAGTCCAAACAAGGAAATGGTACAGGATGAGTTAGTAGTGATCCCGGATGATTGGACAAGATCCCACGGAACCCTTACAACTTACACGAGTCATTTAGGATTGGCGTACAATAAGAGCAATATCTTTTTGAATGAATAAGATATCAAATTGAATTTATTGATAACATAGTTATTGCGAGTATCAGAACTGCGGTAACTTTATTTTTAAGCATAAGCTTAATAACTAACTATTCAAAATATTCGAAACTAACTTTTATTCAAATACATACCAGTTGAAGATCGATCTATAAAATGACTGGAAAAAAACCCTTTTTACCCTTACGAAAAACCAGGTGTCGTTAATAAAAAACTGAAGCATTAGCTTTTACTATCGGAAATCCAAAATTTAACCGAAACGATAACTACAAATGATGCATTCCACGCAATTGCTCTCCGTACACACCGGGTCTAAGGATCATAGGTACCTACCACGCCACAGATAGTGCAAGAATGCTTATTCAGTCCCAGGAAGCCGTGACAGGCTCCGAGATACAAATGATGGATGCCTCAGGAGGCAGCTCCAACTCGCATCTTAACTTCTACCCACAAGAAAAGTCACAGAGAAACATGACCATGGTCAAGTCATAACTTGGTAGTGCATGATGATTTGCATTTTCCAACAGTTTAATTATAAAATATTTTTATATTAAATATTTTCAACAAACGTCATATGACATCGTACGTGCGCCTTGAAAATTACAGCCTCTGCTTCGAAAAGACATAACACTTAAAAAAAATTTTCGGCTCCGCTCATCGGGGAGTAATCGAACCCCCGACCTTTGGAAGTCCGGTCCAATGCTCTAACCACTGAGCTACCGAGAACCTTAATGTAGTCGTTGTATTTTGTAAGTGCTTTTTAACGCTTTGAGCGTTTCATTAATGATTGTGGGAGACACCCTCAAATCACCCTAGAGAAAATATTTTTACAAATATTTAACAATCGGTTAAGATGAAACAGGCTATAATTTTATTTGTTAAGTATTTTTTTGTGTTTACAACGCAATTTTTTTAATTTCGAATAGATCTGCTTCCTTAAATCAATATCGCCTCGGCTGTAATTGTCCACTTACCGTACTTATATCATAGTGTACTACTCGTATTATAAGGACCTTTGTCTTCCAAATATAAATATTAGTTAACCATACCATTGAGGTGTGATAGAGATGAAAGCGACAACATTAAATATTTATGAGTTCCAAGTTTCAACCCAACACATCCAACGTAGGCTAAACAAAAACGGTGAGACATTTATTTGGATCTATTTAAATTTCAAATCGAATAGTTTTGGTGAGTTCGTCCTTAACTCAATTTGAGGTTAGAACAAAGGCGACGAGTTAATATGAGGGTAGCTCAGATTTTCCACTGTGAATAAATCTTTCAGTATTCCTTGTTCGGGAAGATGAGAATGGAACGGTAGGCATTTTTCGTATCTTATTTTGATCTTAACTGGAGCACCTAATAATCTGTGCCTACATAATTGATGCTGGCATTTTCTAGGCATGACTGTTACAAGCCCTACGTCAAAACTATAGTTACGTAAATTATAACTCTCTCGCCCTTAATTGTCACCCTCACCAAAAATAAAGTTTTATTCTTTTCTTTGACGAAAAATCTAAGCACTATTCGATCACTTTACGTTCTTGACGAAACAAAACAATCCAGACCCCATCGGGCCACACATCTATGACAAATCGATTCTCGCCGCTCGCGTTAATGAATCGAGAGCTCACTGATTAATGGTGTCACTACATCCTTATCGCCTAGCGCCTCCTAATGGGATCACCCCGTCGACAAAACTACGAAAAACTACTGACAACAATAAATTACAATAAATCGCGGGTCTTTGTGAAGTGGCAGCGCTAAGTGTACACCCGCCTTTACGATTAGCGGGTGTCGCGTTCGATTTTTGAATCGCGTTCCATTTTTCAAATTGTAAATCTGTTATGTAAAGTGTTTCTGGATGCTCACAAATAGGTTTCATGTCTTAATAGTTTCTTTTAATGTAGGTAATGTTATTTCACTAACGCAGCTACAATGGAATTTAGTTAGGTATTGTAAGATACTTTTGATTAATTGTTTGTAATTTATAAACATTCAATTACTTATCGATCATTGAAAAAGGTATTCATATCCACGTGAAATAATTTCGTACCAAACAGTCCACTAAAATTTTTAAAAAATCGTGAAAAAAATGAAGAGCAGAAAAAGTGAAGCAATCCTTTCGCGTCCCCTTTCCGATAGTAATCGCTTTGTTTGCCTCCAAAATAATTTGTCGCACAAACTGAGGGGCTCAATATCAGGGGCTTTATTGTATGGCGGAGCCTTTTCTTTACATTTTGACGTTGATTTTTACTTTTTTGGACAAAATATTTCATCATTGATGATCATCATCATCATCATCCTTATCAGCCAGTATCGGTCCACTGCTGCACGGGGGCCTCTTCCAGGGTGCGCCAAAAAATGATTATTTAATAAGAATTTCAAAGCGTAGTAACCGTAATATTTTTCAATTATTGAAAACCATGCGTCGATCTCTGGCTGTTTTTTTAATTCTAAAATTGAAAAAAATGACGTAATCATCTTACGTTAAAACATTTATTCCAAGAGAGGCGCTTAGAAGCCACATGAGTTTTTTTCCTTATTACAATTAATAACATGATATGGATCTGCAGTAAATATATTGGAACTGAATACTAACACCTCTAGTTATGCAAGTTGGCCTAGCAGTTGGTTTTTATTTAAGGTTTTATTTCAAAACGCTACAACTATTATTGAAAATTGATAGTGGTTCTTAAAAAAAATAAAAAAGCCTTTTCCACACTTTCTTATCCACCTCCTAAAACACTGGTTGATAATTTCGACCTGCACTCATAGATCTTTGGCTCACGACCCTACAGATCAGGACTGCCAAAGCACAAACACAAACATTAAGACATAAATCCAATTGGAAGGTACCAACATTCAAGAAATGCCCGTTTACGTTATTTATGGCCAGGACATTGCAGTTTTTGTTGAAATAAAACTCTTTCGGTGGAAAAAAGTATTTTTATTATGATTGGAACACGCAACGTGACAACTGTGATTTATTTGAACTGTTTAAAAACACGAGTTAGGTCGTTTATTTTTCACACGCTTTTGCAACAATGTAATAAGATGTTAACACCATCTTCATGATTTATGTAATTTTCCAAAAATTATGGCAAGCTTAATATGTATTTATTATTTTATTTTCAGAGTCCTCCGCACCCTTTTAACCTTGGTGCAGTATACATACATACATATTGTCAACATGACTGCAACTAAAAAAAATATTGTACCTAACTTCACTTTAACACTCTAAAATAATTCAAAGGATGTGTAGGTACTATAGGACTGTTAAAAAGGTAGGTATTTGTATAGATATTTTTTTAAACTTTTATTGTTAGTAATGAAGATTTCTCTGATTTGTATGCCACCCACAATCACAAACAGTAAAATAGATCATTAAGTACAAATATTTTAATTACAATAGCTTCACTATTGATTTGAAAAAAAAACAATCCCGTCACATTGTAGAGCAAATTAAATTATATAAATTATTATAGACTGCATTCAATTCAATTCATTTATTCATAGCAAAATACATATTGCGTTGAACATTTCATTACTAAACAGCTGTTAAACTTTTCGTTCAGGTGTTGGCAGACATGAAACAAAATCGTCTCTATTGTGTAGTTAAAAATAAAATGGGTCTGGATCGATCCTAAGTGGATCAATCGATCAAAATTATGATCGATATAGGCGTGAGGAGAAAGTGTGGTGCATTGTCATAATATTGAAACAGATTTAATAGAGTTTTAAAAGGAATGTTTAAATGAATTTAACGATTTCAAATTGTGAGAGGCCGGCGGCACAGTTGTTTCGACTTTTTTTTCATTTATTTGGGTCATCGAACAATATCACAATAATAGAGTTATAGGTAAAAAGTTTACATAAGATTTGAACTTAAATGCTTTGTTGGACTTAGAAGTCACTATTGATGAAATGATACACATTTTAAGGATTGTTTCGCGATTTATTTAAATTTTATTTTAATATGACGTTTCGGATCCTAGCATCACAGTGGGGTGAGCACGAATATCATCGTAATTTATACGTGTCGTCCAAACGTCAAAAACTATCAGTTTCCCCATACAAGGTTACAAGTTAACGATAGGTAAACGCTACGAATACGTTACAACAGTTGTTCATGCTCTCACCCCACAAATATACTTAAGTGTAAATGTCACTACATTGTCATAGAAGTCTCAAGTTGATATAAAAACAGTGTGTTAGGTGGGTAAGCCCTTAAGTAAGGTATTTTAAAATCTTTACTTATTAATACGAAACAAAAAAGATTGTTCAGTAATCTTTCTAAACTGAAAAAATTTTTTTGAAAGTTGTACCTAGTTGTCCACTTTCGTGGCTGTAGCTAATCATTATAACATTTACAACTAATTCTTAGTTTTTTATTTCTGATTATTTCTGATGAATATGAATGAATAATGGTGAATTTCTGGATGGTTTAGGACGCATTCCTATTGTCTTATTGTCTTATTGGTCAAAGTTACCAGTTTCTCAAATGTTTTGTAAGCGTGATTCGACATTATTTTGTTTATTATCAAACCCTTTTTGTACAAGTCCGCGGCAACGTGTGCTGAACAGATTGCGATGAAACTATGTTTGTTTGGACAACACCGACTGTGTTTCCGCATGTGTTATCCGATAGCAATGTTTATAATGGATGATGAAAATATTTTCGATCATCACTTGTGAAGTTTTGTAGAAATATTTAGAATTTCATTTTTAAATACGGTTTGTCTATGTTAGGCGTTTGTTCCGAGAGAAGTTCATGTAGTGAGTAGGTAAGTTATTAAGTAAAACATGTCCCTAATAATAAGTGTAAAGAAACAAATGGTGACTTCATACAATACTTATATTTAAAGTAAGTCAAATAAGGTGGATTGGGAAGTGGTAATTTTGTCACTGATAAACTTTACGCGTATATCTACACTATTATTTTAAAGCGGAAACATTTTACTGTTTTTTTTTTGTTTGAATTAAATAGAACTGGACCGATTTAAAAGCCTATTTTACCATAAGGATCCTACAATTGCCCTGATGAACATAGGCTACATTTTCGAGAACGAAACGAGAGACGAGAACCACATTTCACGCGGTCGAAGCCGCCGGCGGAAAGCTAGTCGGTAAATAATTAGAAAAAAAAATCTGCTGTATGTAAAGTCGGTTTACTGACGATAGTTGAACATGAAAACGTCTTGGTCACGCTGCCTCTTTGTCGCTCGTTCCGCGCTCTCGCTTGCACTTCAAGCCTTGAATGGAACGCCTCAGAGCGAGGTCACGCCGCATGCGTCATGTTTTTTGGTGCGTGCAGCCGGCTCAATCGAATTACAAGACTTTGTCACGTCAAAAATAGTTGTTAGGTAAGTAATTTAGTAAACCATGTCCATGGGATATTTCCATAATATAGGAGTGTAATTAAATAAATACCTTAAAACTACTAATAAAAGTATAAAAATAATGATAATTTAATTTAAGAAACAAATGGTTTATTAAACAATTTATATTAATAGTTAGAGTCAATTATATGGTTCTTATTGTGTTGTGATGTAGTAATATTGGTATTTGTAACCGTTTCGCTTAAAACTTATAAATAAAACGGTAAAACTTTTTTGACTTGACCAATAATTAAATCTAATGACTAAGCTTTACCATGACAGTAATCGATTTTATGTTTTAATAAAAAAACCTGTCATTGTTCATTGAACACTCATTTATAGCGTTATTTGAAATTTATAAGTCACTTTTACGGTCAAAGTCGTGTTAAATTTCATTTAACTGTTATTCGGATGATGTTTGTCAAAGGTTAACCGTTTCAGATAAGCATTTCGAATTTCTTCGGTTCGATAAAGATACCTCTGTACTCGTTATACTTCAATAACTAGTCTATTGAAGAAATCGATAGAAATATATATTACCTATTTATTGACGAAGAAATTCAATGAAGTCATGTTTAAGTTAAAATAACTCAAAACTTATTTGTTGTAGATAGTATTCTATTGACTGTAACGGTTTTAGAAGTGTCCAGTATGAGGCTCATCCGCTGTTTTGATGGTGACATTGGACTTCCATTATATGATTTTATTTAGTAATTTAAAAAACTTCTGCACAAACTTGTGTACAGCGGCGGACTTAATGCCGGAGGCATTTTTTACCAGTCAACCACTGGTCCAAGCAGAGAACATACAGGAACATTTTATTTGCCGCAATGGAGATTATGAAGATTTTTAACTTCGGATGTTACAAGTGATCGATTAAAGATCTAACAAACACATTACCAGGTACATTCCAGTGCAAATCTGAAGATCGGTAAGCTCAGCTTGAAGTAGGCACTAAGGCAGGGCTTGTGCGAAACACTAATGGCTGAATATGTGTAGAAAATTGTATTCTAGGTTGGAGACCACTCCTAATCTACACTAATATTATAAAAAGAAAAGATTTGATGGTTTTCACTAAATAATAAGCGTAGAGAAGATGTACAAGGCCCCTAGACAAAGCTACATTTCATTAGTTGATCAACGTGACTTCGATCTGTCAATATCATAAATTTTACAAAAGTAGTCGGTGAGTTTCGTCATCGACTATGAAATGTAACTTCGTCTCGTGGTCCAAAGGACTTCGTAATAGTCGCAAAATCGAATGGCAACTTGCGACCCCCATATCAAATGTGATTAAATTATAATTTATTTATTTATTAAACAAACAACGCCTTACAGTGAAATGACAATAGTCCCACAAAACTATTTATATAGTTTGTCTGTGGGATGACGAGTCTCTAACATATCAAATCAAATCTTAAACACTAAGTTAAGTTAGCTAGAAAATACTTTTTAAGTTTTCTTTTAAAAACATTTTTATGTTGTTCCCGTCGTATATCCCCGGGCAAACTATTCAATAGGTATGGCAACTGTTTCTTTAATGTTCTATCACCAAAGAAGTTTATTTACTTTAGGTACTTCGAATTTGCCCGCCGACACTGACCGGGTGCAATGACTATGATTGACATGGACGTCTGCCAGTTGTTACGATGGAATAAGGACACTTACATTTGCGTACTGGTAGCCGCAGGCGTCCATACACAGGTACATGCAGGTGGCGACCCCCTGGATCGTCAGGAGGCCGACTTTGTACGTCGCCCGCTGGAGTATTGCTGAAACAGAAATTCTTTTGTTAAACTTCGTTAATCAATAATCATTGGCAGATAAGTGCAGTCAGAAATAAAAATATGTCATTTTCATCATTATCATATCAACCAACATCCGTCCACTGCTGGGCGTAGGCATTTATATGTTTAAAAGGTTGGTCCCAACCACTAGGGTATAAAGCCGAGGTAGATGCTCCAGTGGTATAGATGGCACGACTATAATTACATTAGATTCGCAGATAAATTCGAATACTTTTTTAATACCTCTAACTCTATCTTAATTGACTCAGTTGTATGTCTCGTTGCGACAGCATGCAATGCCAAAATGAATTCAAAGATTTGGAGCTTAGATGACTATTTATCCGGTGAGTCATCTATCCTAAACGCAATTTATATATAATACTAGTGGCCGCCCGCGACTTCGTCCGCGTGGAAAGCCTTTATCTTAAAAATTCTTTATGAATTGTAGCCTATATGTTATTCTGATGTATAAGCTATATTGTGGTAAAGTTTCATTCAAATCCATTCAGTAGTTTTTACGTGAAAGAGTAACAAACATCCATACATCCATACATCCATACTTACAAACTTTCGCCTTTATAATAGTAGTAGGATTTAATTACTAGTGGCCGCTCGCGACTTCGTCCGCGTGGAAAGCCTTTATCTTAAAAATTCTTTATGAATTGTAGCCTATATGTTATTCTGATGTATAAGCTATATTGTGGTAAAGTTTCATTCAAATCCATTCAGTAGATTTTACGTGAAAGAGTAACAAACATCCATACATCCATACTTACAAACTTTCGCCTTTATAATAGTAGTAGGATTATATGGGTCGGGAATTTATCCCCTGTATGTGATGCATGTCACAAAATGTAGAAGTCCACACCAGTGTGTGCCACACCATTCTCTGAGTCTTCCGCACCCAGCCTCGACCAACGAAGCGACCTTCATTTTATAAGGCAGAAAACAAAGTGAGGAGATGCCAGGTTTTTTAAAAACTATTATTATTTCAAAATATCTTCCTCGCTACAAAATGAAGCCGATATAAAAGTCCCCCTGGCCGATTTCGACCACGGCGGCCAATCTCAACAGAGATCAGTCAACTACGCAGGAGATATTATAGTGCACAAGTGTCAGCGCAATACACAGGTTCACTCACTGTTCCATCACTCTCAAAGTTCGGTGAGCCGATATAAACAGGGACTCTTTCGGATTGGTGATTGAAGATTGAATTAAGACCGGCAGTGCAAAAAATGCATGTGAATAAAAGGAACTACTTACAATGTCAGTACGATTCACATAACTTTGCAGTGCCTTGCTAAAGCACCAGCACAAGCTACTTTGATAACATATATCTACCGTCGTTATAAACAGTTTGTCAAATTATTTCGCTATCATCTTCATGGCCGAGTTAAATCCTTCGTGACCCAAATTGAATAACCTAGTCAGATCTCGCAAACACCACAAATATGTCTCCGAAGCGAAAGCTAATATTGAAAACCATTTATTTCGAACGTGGGTACAACTAACTACAAATGTTATAAAGCTGCGTTATATTATAAAGAACGATTAGAATAGCAATGAAACAATTTTCGGCCAACCTACAATAGGAGAAGTTAGGTTTTTAAAGGAAAATCTATCTATTATTTTCTATGCATGAAGTGAACTGATAATATCACATTAGTGGGCTAGTTTTTGATCAGGAATAGGACCCAGATCTTTTGTTTACTTAAGGTAAAGGCAGGTAACGTTGAATGTTATTGTAAGTGCTATTAGGATGATGACCTGATGACGATACCACTAATACGGACTCATATTTATTTACTGAGAAGAGCATAGGGATTAAAATCATTTGAAACAAACAACTGCGAAAATAGCAGACCCCATCCTTACACGTTTCATTTGACAAATGCCCTAACTGTGAACTGAGCATAACATTCCTCGAGAAACAAGACGTTAAGTTACATTCAGCGTCGGAATACGATGTCATACAAATCACGGCTATGAGCTTTCGCCTTGTAAGGCATGCACAGACGCACTAAAACGACGCTAAATGGAAGACGTTTAAGGTTTGGCCGTCATAGTACCAACGCATCGGGAAATGGCTGTTAATGTAATATTTTTAAGACAGAAATGGTCGCTAGAGACGATGGAATGCTAGCTGTGAAGACATGGCCTTTACTCGTAGTAAACTTTTAAGTTCCTCCGCCTGTTAGTAGACTAGAGGGAAGAATTAATTTTTTGAATGATACTATTTTTTTTCATTAGATCGCGGTGTAGATCCAAGAGGAGGCTCAGCAGTGGGCGGGCGTTAAACAACTGAGATGATGATTATGACTTTCTCATTTATTTCTCTGCGTAGAATCCCAAGCAGCAAAATATTCGAATAAGAATTTGTTTACTCAGCCTTTAAAACACTCGTTTATCGTTTAATGACGGTTAACTCGACGGTTGGGCAATATTTGCTAAAAATTTTATATTTTCACTAAGTATTGATATATATCCTCCCTAAGATCGTTTACAGAACTTATTAGTCGAGTAAAAGTATCTATTCTATTTTTGGAACTAACGTTGGCGAGCAATTCAGCTGCTATTCGTAGTACACTTGATATGTATAAACGCAAATCGATTGCGTTTATTGAACGACATATCCTATTTACGCATTAAGGGTGCTCTTAAAACAATTTTAGTATTTTCTACCACTTTTACTTAAGTCTTACAGCATCTTTTTGTTGTTTACTCAGCGCTTATTCCACTTTACTGGAACTTTAGTCAGAATAATTTGCGCCTTTTCGCGTCGAGTAAATGTTTTCAGTGCTTTTACTGAACTGTTTTAACGACTTAAAACGAAAACAAGAAGTGCCCTCGACTATGATAGCACCTCCGCGTTTTGACACTAATAGGTAAACTTCAAACCTTGTAAGTATCCCAGCTTGAGGCTTCCCTATCGATGTACGCCAAAACTCTATCTAAAACGCTCAATCCTGAAGGAATTAGAAGCGTCTTACACAGCCGCTTATGCTTAAAGAGCCGTAATTTAAAAAAAAAATTGCTCGAAGTATTCCATCGACGCAGAAGAATTTCAATCATTTAGTCCGTTTAAGTATAATAAAGTGAAACAGCTCGCTCTTGTTTGACATCTGTTTATTATGATTAGGTGAAATTACCATAACAAAATTATTTAATAACAGAACAACTAACAAGAATGCTCTCAACTCCTACGTACAAAGACAAACGTACAAATTGTAGCGAATTAATCTGAGTGTTCAACGAAACATAAGACAATATGGCAAGGATTGAATTAATATGGCGCTTAGGCAGTTATAAAGAGGTTTAGCTAATCTCACGGAAGATCTGTACTTAGATAGGTTGTGAAGCTAGTTGCATACAGGATGTGTTAAAAACATGACTAATTAAATAAACTAATAAACATCGTACGAGATGTAAAGTTCTTGTTATCAATCCATAAAAGAGGCTTCACAAGTATATTTATAATAAAAATCCTCTGCTCATTTTGCCAATCTGGAATTTTGCTTATCTGTGATTCTATTACACATCCATTTATGTATCATCAACACATTATTTGTGTGCTAATCGTACTTAATTATTTCAACTTTGGAATTTATGATAATGTTTATAATAGGCGTGGCGTATTCAGTCTATTCCTCAGGGTCTTCTGCAAAATACAGGGAACCTTACCTTGTTTGTCCACAAGCTAAGTTTGTAGGACACGCTTTATCTAAGAATACGTCCTCAATATTCATATATTCGTTATAAATAGTCCTGGTCTTAGCCATCGGCTTGGTCTAGGCAGACTAATTAACAGATAAACTAAACGTCTTGGATATTGCTCATAGGCAGTACTTAGTCCTAAGTATTGTGGATGGTTAGCTTATAAATTAGATAAATATTTAAAAATTAAATTGTGTTTTTTTTAAGATCTTTAAGATAGTTTGGTGTTAGCATGAGTTACGCTATAACTGTGGTAGAAGGTAAAAGCTAAACCAATATGATTTAAGCTTCTACTGAGCCTAAAAACTAAAACTGTGTACGGGTACAAGCCTAGAAAATAAGCTTTAGACTCGAATAAAATGTATGTTAGTATTCGTATCGTTCCTAAAGAACATAAATTGTTAAGGAACTAAAGTTTTTTCATACTAGCGCCTACAAATATAGAATGACGGAAGAAACTCAATTCTGACCGAATTAAGCAGGTACACGCTACTGGAAAAATATATTATTAAGTATATGTAAGGGATTACCTACAGTTGCGAAGATATTCCTTCAGTGGACCCATTCCGCTAATACAATATGTATTAACAAAATCGAAATTGAATTGCCTGATATTGGCACTTGTGTGTAGACAAAATTTCAAAAACGGGTAATTTAAAACTTTTGTTACGTCTTCGATAGCTGAATAAGGACGGCCACTGATTTATAACTAGTTCAGGTTTTTTTGCTGACTATACAGTCGCATGCGCATCGTCCACTTTGACCCCGGTCTTATACGATGGTGCCGATTCTCATGCAATCGAGAAAAGTTCACATTCGTAAAATGTATGAACGTATGAACATTTTTCGATGATTATTATTATTTTTCGTATTATCAGACCGTATTCTCAGAACTTCACAATAAATTTTTTTCTATCGTTTACCACTCGAACTCCTGACCAGTCGATGTTGAAATTCGTATACGAAATATCTTGTTAAAATAGAATTGTCAACAATAAATTAAGGTTCTACCTTATAAATACTTGTGCTTGGTTTTTTTGTTACATGATAAATTGTTGAAAATCTTTAGTTTGCTTATTTAAAATATGCAAAAGAGTTTTTACAGTTAAATATGCACCAAAAGTAAACTAATATGAAAATTCGTGTACTTAATGTATTGAGTTTTGGTTGTAAGTATTGTCATGACGGAATATTATTTGAATACAGCAATGTTATTTAAATATTGCAAGCCATTGTGTTGTTTTATTAATAACGTGATTTCTTGGATATATTAGGTCCTTACCTATGAAATTGGCGTTTTGTATGGGAGGAACAAAAAGTCGAATTTTTTTTATATAGCATATTTATTTAATCAAAGTATGAGCCATTGTAATCTATGCACTTTTGCCATCTCATAGGTAGTTCATTGATCCCTTTACTAAAAAAACCATTCGAACGGGAATCAATAAAATCTTTGAAGGCGACTTGGACTGCCCCATCTGAGTTGAACTTTTTCCCTTGCAAGAAGTTATCCAAATTTCGAAAAAAATGGTAATCTGTTGGAGCAAGGTCCGGGGAGTACGGTGGATGCCTTAGAGATTCCAATTGAAGTTCTTCTAATTTGCTAGCCGTCTGTTGTGCAGTGTGTGGTCTAGCGTTGTCGTGAAGCAGCAGTGGCGTAGAGCGATTGACCAGCCTTGGTTGTTTAGCAACTAGCTTTTCCATCATGGTTTGCAATTGCTGACAATAGATATCTGCCGTAATCGTCTGGCCAGATTTGAGAAAACTGTAATGAACGACACCGGCGCTAGTCCACCAAACGCTTACAAGTAACTTTTTATTGGTCAATTTTCGCTTGGAGCAGGCTTTGGCTGGCTTGCCAGGGTCCAGCCATTGCGATGAGCGCTTCCGATTATCGTAGAGAATCCACTTTTCATCACAGGTAATGATTCGATTTAAAATCCCTTCGTTATTGTGCCGGTCAAGTAATGTAACGCAGCAGTTGACGCGCGTTTGCCGGTTTGCTTCACTCAATTCGTGAGGAACCCACCTTTCAAGTTTTTTAATCTTCCCAATTTGCTTCAAGTGGATTAAAACAGTTTTATCACTAACGCCAAAGCCTGCAGCTAACTCGGACGTGGTTTGCGATGGATCCGCTTCCACAATAGCCTTCAATTCTTCATTATCAACTTGGGTCTCCGGCCGTCCACGGGGCTTGTTTTGCAGGTCGAAATTTCCAGAACGAAAACGTTGGAACCAAAAACGCACTGTGTTTTCTTTTGCGACACAACCGCCATACACATCATTAACCCTTCGAGCCGTTTCCGCAGCACTGGTGCCACGGTGGAACTCGTACTCCTAAATAACGCGATATTTCAAATTTTCCATTTTGTAAATTGAGCGATGCAAACAGAAAAAAGATAAGTAAAAAAACAAATGAATGACGGTTTACGAAACACAACTACATGTGGAAATAGCTGTATAAATTTGAATTTCGAATTCCTAACCAAATAGGAAAAATTTGTGATCAAAGTGGCCAGTACGACAAAACGCCAATTTCATATGTAAGGACCTAATATTTATGTTAAGAAAGACTCCTTGGGTCGGTTGCCCAAACGAACGGTTATCTAATTAGTTATTATCTATTCTAATATAAAGTCGATTGGTAACTGTACGAAGGGTGCTCCAGAATACGTAACACACGTATCTTTCGAATTTTCAGTAGAACCGGCAAGTTCACATGCCGTTGCCTTGGGTTACCGTGCGGAAAAAGTACGAATGCACGAGAATTGGCTTCTTTGCTAGTCCCGTCCATTCGTCCAAATTCTTAGAATATTGTTGGAGTAAATCATCGGTAGTTAATCGACAATTATAATGTTTAATAAACGTATAATGTTTATGGAGAGTTTGTAATGGCTACTGGATTTTGTTAAAATTGATAAGTAAGTTAATTAATATGTTGTTAAATTCACATTCCTCGCGATTCGACAACGGAACCTGACAACTTTCAGATGAGAACCGACTGGGTGAGATAAGGTACTTCAACAATTTTTTTTTGTATTAATAAGGCTCCTACTTACTAGACTTAACATTTTCTTTCGTAGGCGAAGTAGATAAAGTTGTAACACAATTGTACAGTCCGTAACTTATTGCAGCTTAAGATCCTGTCATCCGAAAGTTATCTTCATAATCATACCGACAATATCCAACTTACATTGTACATGCGAGCGCACATCAGGCTACACATGATAAAAGCTCTGCTAAATCGCCCTTACCACTATCGCTTAAGTTACTACAGTGTCTACCTTGTTGTGCTGCGGTGTGTACAGACGGCAGCACATTAGGCTATCCAATATCGCTGCATAATCGCTCTTATTAAAATTACACAAAACGCCGCAGTGTATAACCTTAATTTGCTGTAGTGTACGTGTGGGATACCGCTTCACTAGGCGCCGGCGCCTGCGGCCTATTCGATGCTCTTGCGCAGGTATTACGCGGGTTTCGTGTAGGGTTACCATGTAGACGTTGAGCCTAGGAAATTGCTTTTGATTTACTTAACGGAGGAACGTTGACTGCAAAAAAAGAGTCTAAGGAATTTGATGTAATCTCTAAACCTACTTAGTTAAAAACCTTTAAATCAGTAAGTACATAAGGTTCTGAACTTGATCGATACTAAAAATTAATAATTGTAGAAGGAAAAGCGACGGAGTAATGATTTAGGTGCTTTCAAGAGAACAGTAACATAAAGAACGAAAGGGCTACATTAACCTGCGCTGCGCTTATTCAATTTTTCAACACAAAGATCTAAGGTATTATTCAGATCCAGCTTTTTTTTTTTTTAATATATAAGCTACAACTGCAGACTCTTAGTCCGCACCTTTTTTATTTTGTAATTTATTTGCTAGTTCATTAAAAGTTTAACTTTTAACATGCTCCGCTATAAAATGTAATATAATTAAAGTTATATATAGTATAATGATCTCGTCATACTCGTATTTGTTTTAATATTTTGACTCATATACTACACTTAAGTAAGTTTTGCGAATACATTTTTTTTTAAATTAAAAACCACCAAGTCTGACATAATATTTCCTTTACCATTATACACCACTGTTATATATAACCGACCTAAATCAAAATATGCTGATAGAATGCGACGAACAGGTTAAAAGATAAACTAATGGCCAATCACCACAGAAAGCTATCAGCTAATAAAGCTTTTATAACAAATTTACAACAGCTTTGCTAATCGCTTCCTCGCCATAACGATACCTTTAATCTTGTCCCGGGACCGCGGATTAGAGGTGTACCCTAGTCGATAAGGAGCTATCGATACTAGAGCTAATCACGTTAAAAAGCTGTGAATGAAGCGGCTTGTGCAATTTTCTTATATCCGTCGCGGTGAGTGGCCGACAGTAATGAAAGGCTTTAGCCGCCTAGTGATGTGCTAATGTCGATTTCAATAAAAAACAAACGTATTTTTTGATGTTTTGAGCCGTTCCAATTTTGCTTGTATTTTTGTAATGGTTTTAGCAATAGTGTTTATTTTTATTTACTGTGTTATAATTTAATTAGAAATCTGTATACATGCATTTTTGAAGCATTTCCATACCCGGTCTATCTTTTTACAAAAAGATAGTGCTTTGTAAAGCAATCTAACCTGTCGTTTGAAGTTTTAGTAATCATTTTCACAAAGATCTTAAATTTACTAGACGTAGCTAACATGCAAATAATTCTACTTTCCCCGCATTTACAAGGCACAGATGAGGACGTAGCATGTATATTTAACTTATTAACACTTTATTAGTTTCTCAGGCTTCAACGGAACACGATTCGGCCTTTAGTTTACACGCATTTTCCTTTCCATAACGAATGTACTTTCGCCTTTTACTTTATCGATACACGTCCCTTTCCAAAGCCGTTCCCCCAGGCTGTAATGGGCAAATTGTTTTGAAATCACCGCTAAATACGTACAAGAGTGTCGATCCCGACACTCGGGCGCAAATAACATGAATTAACTTCAAGTTAAGTGAAAATAAAACACTCGACATCGAGATAATGTTAGGGAAGAGAAACGCCCAGCTCTATTGTCACTATTCGAACTAAGTTGAACTTTGTTTTCATCCTTATAGGGTGCATTTTGCGATGGGGTATGCAAGAAATACGATATCCTTGTAAATGAATCGGAATGGGTCACAGTGAATGGGTAGTAGTGTACTGCTATTTGCTTGTTAAATATGGTTTTGTTAATTAAACCGAAGCCGCGGTTAGAGATCGTTTATTAACAAAGTTCGTGATTCAATCATTTGATATTGCGTTAGGCAAACATTGTAATTGATAGGGCATCGGGTCAAACTTTCTGACTAGAGCAGGGTCCATGTGCAGTAATAAATCCATACTTTCTATAAATAAATAAATATACAACATCGAATACATTGATCTGACTCCGTGGTAAGTAGCTAAAGCACTTGTGGTACAAATATTAGAATCAACAGTGGTATTACAAATAAACTTAAATAAATACTAACTCCCAGACCAGTACAAACCAGACCAGACATAGTCATGCACACAAATGTTTGTACAGTGCGGGGATCGAACCCGCGACCTCTTGGTTGATAGTCAACTTCTTACCCATTACACCAAAGTATATGTGCATAGCATACCGTCGTCGCACTCGCGACTGCCATCGATTTGGCCGCAGTGACCAGTTGACACGCTGTTAGCCGCGAGTTGCTACAGTATAATGCTAGTGACTGCCTAGTTGTTGTAGTGGCAAAGTTTTTGCCTTACATCCAAGTGGTCCTGGGTTCGAATCCCAGGTCAATTGTTTCTGAGATTTTTGAATTTCTCAAAAACAGCTCGGAGTCAGGAAGTTGGCGGTGTTACCCCCGTGCCTCGGGAAACACGTTAAGCCGTTGGTCCTGCGCCTGATCTCTCGCCGGTCATGTCGGATTGCCGTCTCACCGAACTTTGAGAGTGATGGAACACACACACTTATGCACTATAATATCTCCTGCGTAGTTGGCTGATCTCTGTTGAGATTGGCCGCCGCGGTCGAAATCAGCCAGGAGGACTATTACTATTATTATAACGCTAGTGTGCACCAGTGCACTGGGGGTAAAGAATTTAGAGAATCGAACCTAAACGAGACAATTAATCACAGTCATAGTACCATGTCCTGAACAAAGTCATCAATATTTATGACGATGATAATGGAAACACCTCAAGCTACTTGATTTGCTAATTTGAAACTAAACTCCGTTCATTAAACAGTCTGAAACCGAGATGGCTTAGGAAGATATGACGATTTATCGTTTGTATTTATTTGGTGTTACATTCAGTTCGTGACACTTAAATCAATGTGTTGATTCTGGGATAAAACTGTATAAGTGGTCTTAATTTCGAAAATTTGACAATGTTTGTAAGATAAAATAAGTAGCTGTGTTACAAATTCCGAATGATTTAAATAAACGATCGTCTATGTCGATTTTAAGAAAATTAAGCGTTGTATTTCATGATAAATTGCAATGATAAACTTTTTTAACGGATTATTGCGCGATTTATTTATATTTTATTTAATCAGATCAGGTAATCCGTAAAAAAGTATATCATTTCAATGTTACTTCCGCCTATTGCAGGCAACAGCCCTCACTATTTTGGCTAAATCATGCATTATGTTTTATATATTTTGTTGTATGTTTTTACATTAATTAATAAGTGGACATTTTGTGATGGGACCATAAAATATTTCCGAATTTATGAATTCTGAATCTGAATGTCTACTGATCGCGAACTGAAGAAACAAATTTCACTTCAAGCAAAGTCTATCAAAATCTATATTATTTACACTGTTTTTGAAAAACTTGGGATTAAAAGTTAATGAGGATATACACATTCGGTCCGAGGTAGTGGTCTTAGCGTAGTTTTTTTAATACCCATTTAAAAGACGTAACTAGATAGTTTTACTAACGAACTATATGATCAGCTGTCGATGAGGAAAATAGGCTTGATGACCCAATTTTAATTACTCACTAACGACAGTATAATAAGAGTTGCCATTAGGTAATAAAAAACCTGTCATTTGCCTCCCAAATATCGTAAGAAAAAAAGTGTTTGTATTTTCATCTTACTTATTTACTCGTTGCTTAAATATGTGACAGTATTTAATTCAGAAATTATATATATAGATTATATGTGTGTAACTCCTTACATTAATCTAGACCTGTAATCTATTTTAAATTTTGTGAATTTTACACATATTTTACGATTAATGTGATTTGTTATCAATAAAATAAAGTATAATAAAAATTAAATTAATTAGAACCTAGTTAATGAGCATATTTTCGCCAAATCGACGCCAATCTCAATTTTTATAAAATTGACATTTAAAGCCCGAAAATATGGGCTGTGATAATGAAAATATTTACAAAATGTCTCATGCGGCTGCGTACCTTGAAGTTTTAAAATTGTAAGAAAAAGTGTCAATCAGAGGCGTATTGGCCCCGATCCGGCTCTCGAACAGCTCCGGAGTCGGAGTATACCGTAAATTTGGGTAGATACACATGTACCTACCTGCTTACTCTTAACGTCATATCCACCATTTTTACTTATTGTTATAGTACCTCGTGGTCAACTGGAATTTTTAACTTGTTGTTATGCAGTTGTTGTCCCAAAAAATTATTAAATGTCTTAATTTTTGTGTAGTTTAACCTCAATAACTTCGCCTTGCCTTAGTCTTCCTGTATTGAAATTAGAAACAATTCTCGAACGAATTTCTCCACAAGGCTTTCTGCGCAGTTACTTTATTAGGAGTCATATGAATATGAATATGAATATTTATTTATTTGCTTTTGGAAAAGGGTACATTTTTGTAGGTTATAATTTTATGAATGTATAATTTAGTACAACAATTGTATTGTAATTGCTGAAATCAGACGATCTTTAATGCATTTTCCTGATATATAAATGCAAATCAAAACCTATTAGTAATCATAAGATAGAAAATGTAACTCTTTTGAACGAGTAAAAAAGAAATGCTAGAATTTTTTATCCATATTATAACGAATTCAATAAACAAAATACTTATGACAACAACTTTAAGTCGCGCCACATAAAAAGAATGCCGGAGGTTAGGATTTGTGTTTTCAAAAGAAACACAGTTTTGTTTATTAACGAGATAATTTATTTAAGAAGCTATGTGAGATTGAACTCTCACACGTTGTTACTCTAACATCCCTCATCGGACAAAAAAATATTAACATTAACCTACATTCTTTCAATGACAGCTTTGGTAGACCAAACTAATTTAAAGAGGTGCTGACGAATTCTGAATGTTTGTGTGACGAGCCCAAGCAATTGTACCATGGGTGTTTATTAAAGTATTTAAGTATTTCTACATTCCAAACATATTCAATTTATCCGTCTCGCTTTCTCACATTCTATCGCTACAGACAATAGTAAGGAAAAATGCCTATGTTCGTCAAATAAATATTTCATACGACTTTCTGTCACCGCGACTCGCGACTGACGGCGTGTCAGTCAACCAATCGCCACGGCTAAATGCTGCAGGTGTGCGCTGGGCCTAATACCATGATACCAAGTCAAGAAAATTCTACGCTTGCTTTCTTAACTTTACGGCTGAGCTGCGTATTTACAAACCACCGATCAATGTTCTCAAATAAAGTGTCATTAGGGAAGAGATAGGAGTCCATAACTTTAATTAATGTTGTCTTCGTTAAAAATTAACTGTTACCCAACGAGCAGTAAAACATATTCCGTGAAGTTGGTGTCGCCACACTACAGTATGCACCGGTCCTCAAACTATCACTTTAAATCGGTATTAGCAGCGATCAATGGGAAAACGTGAAATACTGTGATTAAAAAAAATGTAATCACATCCTCGTCGCTACTGCTAAATAAGACTTTTTGACTTAAATAAAACTTGAGTCTTTTTGCATGAATGGTTTATAATAACTGAGCGCATACGTTGAAAACTACCCTATAATATACTTATTATTAAAACTAAGCACGAAACAGTAAAGTAAGCCCATCTTTATACGTCTTACTGCAGGCCACAGACCATATCCCAATTCTAAGGTGGAGAAGTGTTTGTAAGAATACTACCCGTACTGTCAGATGTTATACCTAATTGACGATAAAGATATTATGATGACCAAGCTCAAAAACTAAAATTTATAAAAAAATACCGAGACCAATGAGAAGCTTGTAATAGACATTACTTTAATGTACGGAATGGTCACCCAACTCAAACACGACCGCGCCGCAGGTCGCCTATTTATGGTGTTCACTCTTACCAACCTGGACGAATAGAATAGTTTCCGACGAGTAGAAACCAGTGATTAATAAGTGCAAACCGCGAGTTTTATCTAAAGAGACACAAAGTGATACCGTCAGTGTTGTTTGTCGCGGTGACAGTACTAACATTTCTAACAATGAAAATGTGAGGGTGGATCTGGAAACTGCGGCCGCCCCGAGCAGACGACGCCGCACGCCACCAGTCAGCTCGTGACCACGGCGTAGTGCAATCCAGGCGAAGCGTCGCGCGTCGTCGTGAGTACGAGTACTTTATGCTTATTAAAATATATCGAGTTTAGACACGATAACAAGTAATTACTGAACGAATAGTTTGAGAAACGCTGCCGTAACGTAATGTCACCAGAAATATGCGTTGGTAATGAAATTATAAGCGCAAGATAAGGTCAGGCGGGGATCGTATAAATAAAAATTATGGTGAAAGTTCGCTGTCAGAACTAGACCGGCCACCGGGAGATTAGAACGAGAATATTTGGACAGACGGCATCCCGAATCTTATAGGGATTGAAATAAGATAAGCTACAAGTAAGGATATTGCATTATTTTGATAGCTACGTTAGATACAAGATCATCATATACTTTTTTGCAGCATGAAGTCATACGGTACTGTCGCATACATTCTTTTAAGCAGGTACTACCAGACAGGCAAGTATACTAATAAATTAATGAGTTATCGCTTTTAAACTTTAATTTAAGACTAAAGTATTCACAGGTATTACACCTGAAAAAATCAAAGCAATGAAGGGAATAAGCTGAGGCTGCATCAAGATTGGCAGCTTTCTACAAAAGCTTATTCCCTAACTTAGTTGTTGCTTAAGTATTTGTTACTAACCCATGTGGATTCCTGTTGTCCGAAATAAACTATTTTTATTTTTTATTTTAAAAGCATCGGACAGCTTAATGAACGTCATACCATTTCTCGACGGGCCAGCAGCAGTGTAATGAATCGTTTAGTCATGAGTCGATTAATACCAATTGATACTCCCAAGTTTTTCCCACGTTCGCAAAATTTCATTAAACGCGCTATATCCTCGTGTGTACCATACATTATAAGAGGAATTGAATATTTAAATTCAATCGCACCTGCTCTATATTTGGTTGTAAAACTTACGATAGCTTTTGTTTTGTTATTTATAAAACTTTTATTAATCCGAGCGTTTTTCTTTGGATGATCTCGATATGGGTTTGATACTAATGGTTTAGAGAAATAATAAAATTGTAAACATTTCTTTTGGACTTCTCCATAGTAATATTTGGTTCTTGTAATTGGTCACTTTTTTAAATTACAATATTAAAATTTTAACTGGGCGGAAAATGCCATTTTATCTATACACATACATTATAAAACTTGAAAAATAAATTCGTTAAATAATTAATATTGTTTAATTATTAACAAATATTGCTTGCGACCTCTGAACTTATTTAGGGGCGGCTGAATTTCACCGATTTCAAACGGCGGATCTAGACTTCATCAACAGCCGATTTAGGGAATTTTGTCATACTGTCACGTGTACTTCTGCCATAAAACGAAAAAACGTTTATCGTTTTGACGGGTTTCGTTTTACGTAGTTCATCAAGACACCTTACTATGAAAAATCTCAGCACCAGCGCACATAATATGTCAAGTTCGCTACTTATCGCCTGCTGACCAATCGCCGCGACTATATTATTGCTGACAGTCGCGGCGACAGGAATCCGCATGTGTGCGCTGGCCCTTACAGCTGATCAGAATCAAGGTTTATTATATCATAGTAACGAAACTGCCGCCAACCAGAAATAGATATGATTCCAAAGAAACCAATCAAATCCAATCGTAAGAATGCATTCATAACTCTGGCGCCGTCGTCGTCAGATCATAAAACCATTTTGATCTCGGATCCAAATGCAGTTTACGACTGTTACAAAGTAGCCGGAAAGGAGAATGATAAATTGATATATAAAAAGGTTGAATTTTTTACTTTTGCGTGAATATAAGGGATTGGAGAGAACTTACATACCAATATACAGGGTGGCGACCAATACGACAATTGAATTTCTAACTGTTACGCTCTCACGCCTAAACTACTGAATAGATTGGCGTAAAAATTAATACACATAATATGTAATGTTGATGACGATGTATGTGTACCAAATTTCATCCAAATCTGTTAAGTTGTTAAGACGTGAAAGCGTAACAGACAGA
The DNA here is from genome assembly GCA_963921415.1 of Pyrausta despicata. Lineage (NCBI taxonomy): Eukaryota > Metazoa > Arthropoda > Insecta > Lepidoptera > Crambidae > Pyrausta > Pyrausta despicata. Next base: position 11,149,944 of record OY992864.1, read on the forward strand.
AATTCAATTGTCGCTGTTCGTCACCCTGTTTAGAATAGGTCTACTACGAGTGAAAATCTATATCTATTATGTATATTATTATGTTTGTTAATATTTATTTAGGTATATAATTATGTGTTCGCGTTCATAACAAATGTTACTAATCTCCAACATTAGGTCAGTTCACTTTATTCAACTATCAGTCTTTAAACTTTGCAAGGCCTATTTTTTGCAAGTTAATAACAAATGATAATCATGTCTATTATCATAGTAACAAAGTTCAAATAGACTGAGACATGTCTCAATTTGTATGAATCATCCACTGTCACATGGCCGGAATCTAGGAAGCCACAGTACAGATATGGAAACAGTAATTCAAAATCAATGTTTGAATTTTTATCTCACAACGTAATGTTCAATGAACTTACAGATTTTAGTGAAAAACAAACGCAAAGGATTAGTAAAGTAAATATTGTCTTAAATTAATTAGCAAAAAATTATAATTCGATGAATAGTTCTAGAACCTACCTGTTGGAAAGCCATTACCGCGTATGATATGATATTTAATTATGATGCGTATGATATGCTAATTTAAAATTGGTGCAGTTTTATAAATCAATTAACGATTTTTAGACACGGAGAAAGAGAGAAAAGAATATTAAGACAATTATTGAACTGTTTTGTTTTGCGGTCAGGCCACATTGTGATTGGGTTAGGATTGGGTTAGTATTGGGTAATTAAATATTTATTTGATATTGAGTTTTTTTTGTCTTAAATAGGTGCCTTAATGTGTGTTTCATTTTAATTTGTCTTGCCACATGTCATTGTTTATCTTTGTATCCCAGCAACACTTTATCCTACAAAATTTTCTTCTCCTTCACGTTCGTTCAAACCCAACTTACTGAACTCTCTCTTACGCCTTCCCCATGTCACAAGACTTTGCTTTCCCGAGGTCATCGCTCGGCCTTGTTCGGCGATTTTCGCGCGATCGTGACGTCACGCGCGACGTGCGTCGGCGCACGTACGCTAATGACGCGCGTCGGTTAATACGTTGGTATCGGATATTTTAAGGGTTATAGGTTATCGGAAATGATTGCAATGTGAGGACTTGAGGTGATTTGAGTGTTTGACAAGGTTTTATACCTAAGTAATTAGTAAAGTGATGAATCTGTCTCTGACATGTGACGCTAACTATGGTGGTCACGACCCTCAGCCTCAGTTTCGACAAAAATTGAATACTTATTCCTATCAATCGCTTTGTGATAAATCCGTAATAGGCATTCACTCTGCAAACTTAAGATAATATTTTTGTCATGAATGTTCGATCCCCGCCTCAGACAGTTGATTTATTCAACTGCAAAAATATAACCAATAGATCTGTCGGCTTAGAAGCACCCTAAGTTGTTGGCATAATTTTTTGAGGACCTTGGGATGCGCATGGGAATGCGCTTCCACTTTTAGTCTTATTGTCATTTGGCAATAAAATAGTCCAAAAAAAGTTATCTTGCTGTGGACAAAAAGATACATTCAATTTATTTTGTGCATTAAATCACGATCAAATTTCCAAATGTAGTAGTCAGCGGTTTCAGGGATTGAATCGCGTGTAAATTTATAATCTGATAACTTTAATTGCTGATTAACGATAGCGCATAGCACCCTGAGTTTTGGGGTTGGTTCCTGTTTTATGTGATTAATGAAACAAAACTTTAATATACTAATCGCAAGACATGTAATAATGACGGGCTCTAAAAAAAGGATTTGACCTTCTATTAGATATTACGCACATTTATTTCAAAACGTAAATCTATAACAATCGACGCAAAATATTTACTGGCACAGTTGATTGAGTTCGTTGTACGAACATAAAATGTTCACTTTATTGCCAGAACCGATAAAACATAGCAGTTACATATCATACAACTTTGTTCAACACGACTAGGTACCTACTGGGTGATAATTGAAATCTTTCACTTTTCAAATACAAAATGTAGAGACGCCTTAGGGGAAAGAAATCAAAATACCTTGTCAATCCAGCACTAGACAAAATTATGCTTTTAATATCAAAGACTACTTGATACTTACTGGCTTACGAATATGCTGAAATATTCTTGTCCCAGACTTTGATAATATTGGTGTATTAAATGATTTGTTTTCAACAAATTCACCCAATTCTCGCCAGATCAGTAGGAAAATACTATTTATGATATTACTAACTAAAAATTATAAATTAATTGGTTTTTAAGTTCAAAATCAAGTCACCAAATGTCACATTTCCTTGAGAGTTGACACGTGTGTCTGCGTCTGACATTTCAAGCATTTGTTCTTTGCTTCCGTACTACTTTTTGCCTAATCTATACTGTGTTATAAACCTCCAGTGTCTTAAAATCTCTGTTTACATATCTGTCTAAAACGTCACGTCTTTTCCTAGTGGTTACATTTCACAGTCCCACTTTAACACTTTAACACATTTAGCATACTGGTCCTGTTTTAATGGTTTGCTTGACCGATTTATATGACAAATTACTAGGCCAACAGCAGGTTGTAAGGTCAGAGATATCAAAAGGTGATATGCTATAACTTATTATTGATATTACACAAAGTCAGAAGGGCAATAAATAATTAGCGGTTGTATGTTTCCAATGTTACTCATATTCATGTTCGTTTTGAATCAATAGTAATATAAATAAATAAAGATTGGTTTGTGTTTGAGTTGGGTATGCTTCAAAACTACTGGACGGATTTAAAACAATATTTTACCATTAGCATCTTACATTATCCTTGATGAACATAGGCTATTATATTGCATGTGTATATGTACAAAATAATTTCAAATGCCGTGCGAAGCCGGGAAGCCGTAACTATTTATTTTCTTTAAAATCTGTTATAAATGATAGATTAGAAAAATTACAGACGCAAACAAACTGCCACTCAATTAATCCAGAGTCTATACGATAAAATTAAAACTATTTTTATAGGCTGTTGGTTAGATGTAAAATAACTGAAATGATTTCTATTTCAGGATTTTATATCCGATTTGGTTTTATGATTGTCCGAGTCCAAAAATTGTTCAGCATTATTGTTACGGATTTTTGGTTTACTACATTTTGGTTTTGGAAAGTGCATGTCAGATTAAGTCTTTAATACAAATTTAAAGTTTATAAGTTGGGAACATTTATATTTTATTTATAACTAAGGGCACACTTGCGGAATACTGTTCTTGCAACTTGCAACTGTCAGAGATTTAGCCGCGGCTATTGGTTGACATGCTTTCAGTCGCGTGTCGTGGCGACAGAGTGTCGCATATTATGTGCTATGGCGGTATATGTTAATAATAATAATAATAAATCTTTATTTGCATAAAAGCATGGTATTTGTTGGTGGTACAATAAAATGAGTGCAACATGTTTTGCTTATAATAAGCATGCAAATTTAATTTTTACATGAATAAAATTAAATGAATAAAAATAATATCAATTACAGTTTAGTTCACAAATTATTTCAATAAACAATTACATAATTGAATTGTCCATAAATTAAAACAAAGTCATATTGCAAGCAAATTACAAACAGTTCAAATCATTTATTATTATATTTTCATGTCAAAAACTCCTTAATGTCATACACTTTTCGTTCAATCAGCCATCTATATAATCTTGATTTAGATATATTCATTTTGAGGTTTTTAATGTCATTGGGTATTTTATTGTATATCTTACACCCATTGCTAAACAACTTTTTTGTCAGATGCTAATGCAAAATATGAGGTTTTGTAGATGTACACAACTGCTAACTTCATGCCATATCCTAGGTGTTTTATATCAAAGTTAACAAAAGGATATAACAAAAGTAATTTCGGTTATTCAGATCATTGACTGATTTTATTGTAGGAAGAAGTGGATGATGGGCTTTATTTTTAGATTTATAGAGGTTGTAAAAGTAGAAGATTTTTTATATCACACTTTCTTAAAGTAAATTAAGTGGTTTAGACGATTAGTTTTCGAGTTTTAGCTTGGCGTGTAAAATGGCCTGACTAAATCTTTGTGGTAATAAACAAAAACATCTCACAATTTTATTATCATATACGTATAAGCCAAGATGGATGCCCCAGATGCATTTTAATTAAATTGGTTTCGCAGATACATTCGATTACTTTTTTTCATATCTATCAAAAGAATCTCTAATTCTATCTTAATAAATTGCCAATGCCAAAATGAATTTAAAGGTTTGGTAGGATAGATGCCCATTTTTCCGGTGAGTCATCAATCCTAAACACAATTTATATGGCTCGGGCATCTATCCCCTGTATGGGATAGATGTCACAAAATTTAGAGGTCCGCAAAAGTCCCTAATATTTTAAATATGTCAAAGACAATGTTTTTTACTTTTAATAAATTTGTAGACAACAATTTCCAAGAGTAAATTTGTTTCTTAAATAAATAATTTTTATTATTGAAGTAATACAGCGATTTCGAAAAGTGGGGCATCTATCTCGGCTTTACTCTAATCGTTAAGTTATTCCAATATCTCCCGTGTATGTAGTCCAACCCTGACATCATATAGGTATATATGAATTTCATACAGTCCTGTCATTGTTTACAACAATACCGAGACTGAATTAACAATCTTGAAAATACTCAAGGTCATTGTCAATGTATTAACTGTTCTATTTCCTTAATTATTAATTAAAGAGTCACTTTGAAGCTCAAACAGAAACTTGGTTATTGGGTCAGTAAGTATATAAGTTAAGGTCAATTAGTCAGGAAGTCTGAGGAATTCTTTGATGATAAGAAAAAAAAATCTTTTCGCTGAATTAATTAAATACTTATCAGAAGATTATGACTTAAATATGACATTCTTTTAAGTGTCTTCAATTCCAAATAGGATAGTTAGTCCCAATCAGTAAGTACCTAATTAAATTGACTTACTCACAACGTTAGGTTGTTTGATAAGTTAAGAGAGATTGACACATCTATTTAGTAAATTTGGTCGATTGTTTTTTTTTTTCACTGAATATGACTGGTAGATACAGCAAATATCTACTCATATATTTAACAGTTGAGCCTAAAAACTCGCCATTGCTTTGCACACCTAAACTACGAGTATGAGGTGTTAAATGCTACAGGTTAACCTACGCTACTTATACTTATTTTAGAAAGATCTTCAACTCTTCTATCTCATTTCATTGAAGCATTGAATCACAAATAAGTAAGAGAAACCCTTACTTCGCTAATCACTCATATGAAGCCCTTTTCACACTGCCGTATCCATTTCAATCAGATCGTTAGCCGTCACACGCCACTGGCTCCAATTAAATTACGCCGCGTTGACGTTTCGGTGACAGCAGCTGTCAGATGGCGCGGATTAAGTTGACGTAAGACCCCACGCGGGGCGCTGTCGTCGACACTTTACGCCTGCTAAACGATTTCGGATCGGAGTCATAATAAATCGTGTTTGAATGGAGAGGGGAAATGTTTTGACGCATGGGTGTTAGTTTATTTTTGTGTGACTAGATACACTGAGACCAGGCGCGTGCTAGCAACTTTTTGACACCGTGACAAATCTCAAATAATTGCAAAAATACTTTACCTTAATATCTTTTAGTAATAACAAATAGGAATTTGGAACTATGTAAGTAGGTAGAAGTAAAAGTTTTGTTTCGTATTTAAGATGATCCAATCTATTATGGCTATAATATGATCTGAGTTTCCCGAAAGAAACACCTTTGTACGCAGAACAAATAGATTTCCACGATCGTAACATACATATTTTATAAACAGAAACAAATAAAATAGCTACAAACATTACACGTTATTTATCTAGAAGCTGTACAATAAAAAACATTTTATTATTAATATGAATAACACACGGCGCCACATCACTTACAAAATGTACAATAAAATCGCATTATGTGAATCTACAATTGAATATTTGCATCAATTTAACCTGTCAGATATTTAACATCGACAAAACATCTTGACTTGAAGGTAGGGGAGAAGTGGGTACGTAACATTTGAGTTTAAGGAGTTATTTTAAAAGCATTATTTATGGTGATTGTTATATATAACCTCCACTTCTGTCAGTTGTCACTACTGACGTTTGACAGCCTGTCATTATGTTATGAGAAGTTTTCTATTTCAAGTGCAAGTAATAAGCTTTTTTACTAACTAAGCGCGTAAGGATCTTGGTCATCCAATTCCAGGTATATGGAACGTTTGTTCCCACAATTAGTTAGAATATTTCATATATCACGCAATGGACTACAGATCAATACCATTTTTAATCTTTAACTTGGAAAGAGAGCGTTTTTAATTTTTCAGATGCCCCTGGGGCAGCTTTGAACACTATTAAAATGACTGAAAAGGAAAAAAAAACTGATTAAGAAATTGGCTTCCTTGTCAAAAAGACTATAGATCTAGAAGTTTTTAATATTCAAATGAGGCTCGGAACTTATTTCAATTTAAAGTTATGTTCATTTTATTAAACAAGTACATTAAAAATTTAAACTTTATTCTTGCTTTTGGTTTTTATCTCCATCGGTTCTAACTTTAAGTCTGTTAATATTGTTAATGAAATGTGTGAGAAATCTTAAAATTTCGTAGAATTCAATAATATTTTAAAACTGTCCCATGCATGTTCAAAGTAAAATCAGGTGTGGGGCAGGTTTAAACATTTGACATCTTCTTTTAAAATGAATTTTGCTTCTTTAATTTGCATTTTTTTTTGTCAGAGTACAAGAGAATCTGAACTTACGACAGAAAGTGTAAAAAGTGTTCAAAGGTGCCACCCTCTCCCGTAACTAAATAAGATATAAATACATCATAGGTAACGAATAAATAAACTAAAGATTCAGCATCAGTTATTAAACGAATTATTACGTTGCATAAATATGACATTGGTTTAAGTAAGTACGAAGTTTTTATTGAGCGTATAATCCGTTCTCTTTTGTGACTTACAAGTTTATTACGTTTTCTGAATAGGAAGTGTATTATATTAACACTATGCAAGGTGCAATTCCATTCAAATGGATGAATAAGTAAAAAATTACAAAATATTGTAGTCTTTTTACCCGACTACGGCGAAGCAAAAAGGAGTGTTATTGCTGCTGGTGTCATGTAAGAAAATACATTTTATAAGTAAAAGGGATAATAATAATATAATAATAGTAATAATCATTTATTCATAAATTAAGGAAATGAACTAAGATACAAAAAGGGGAAAAAATAAATATTCTTAGGCTAGAAAGTATTCTCTCTGTCTGAACTAGGATTAATCTGTGTTTCAGACTATCGCGAGCAAGATTTTCTAAAGTAATACTAATTTACTTAAGTTATATAATTTAATAAAGTTACATAATATGATATCTACCTACTTAACAAATGTAAACCTCGTTCTCATCTCCTTTTTAAAAAGCGTTTGAAACCCACCATTGAATTAATATGAAATATTCTGTATAAAGTACTCTAAGTCAAGTAAGCTGCAATAACATACAGCGATGAAAGATAATACCGTGAAGTAATAAATTATTATTGGCGACACAATAATGGATTTTAAATTGAAAACGCTTAAGAACAGTAACCGATCGTATTTCTATCGAATGACACTTCGCATTTCATGAACAAAAGTGCATGTCATAAAACAAAACTGCTTTTTAAGATCAAGAATTCTATTGAGATGAAAGGAAGGAAAATATTGAAATCTTTCGCGCATCGCTACCACCATGGGAATATGTTAAAATATGACTTACTATCTTCTCTAGTTTCGACAGGGAGATGTAGATTAATTTTTGGAATCAAAACTATTTATCCTTAACTAGGTATCCGTTCCTGTGGTCCACTCTAAATAATAACTCAATTTTATCCAAATCAGTTCAGTAGTTTAGCCGTTAAAGCGTTACAAACAGTGATATTTTTAGAATTATTTCAGGAACAAAAATTAAGCAATAGGCTTTAAATATTTTTTTTACCAAAAGCAAATAGCAGGCTGTAACTAACACTTTTACAACGCATCGGTCAACTACCGAAGCGAAGCAAATCGTCCGTATAAATTGAATGAAATTGATACCCAAAGAAACCGGTTTACGGGTTTTGTTTGAATGAATTAGAAATGCTATACAAAATCTAGATCTGCAGTATTATATTTTTTCCTCATCACTACATAGTTTAAAGCCAAGTTGTTTCACGCGTCTGTCCCTATGTCTGTATCTATATACAAGTGTGTAATGTATATCTTTAAAATTATTCAACGGATTTTGATGCAGTTTTTTTTAAATAGAGAGAGTGATTCAAGAGGAAGGTTTATATGTGTATAAAACAACGGAGTAACTATTTAGTAATCTGTGACAACGGGCACGACTGCGTCTGCCGGGTACAATTAATATTGTTAATTAAATTGAATAAATATTACCGCCAGGGAAATTAAGCAACTTTCTGACGCCGTCACTCGCAACTGACAGAGTGTCAACCAATGACCGCGACTAATTGGCATGATGACACCTATCTTAAATATTTTCAAGACCATGGCGTTTAAAAAACATAGCCCCTATGATATTAATACAGCCAGTTTATTTACAAAAAGCTGTAGCAACCAATTTTTAAACACACAAAACTCAATAAATATTCGATCAATTGACTCCGATTTCTGATACATAACCGTGACGTCACGTTCATGTATTCCCATACAAAATCTATGGAGACAGCCCGTTTGGACAGATAATAAAAAGTATGTCAACGATTGGTGGTGTCATCTAGCTTATTCTTTGACAATCGCAAGTCAGAGCGACAGTACACAAGCGTACCACAAGGTCTTAACGTGTGTTTGTTTGTAAGTAAACCTACTTTTTGTTGTCAATTTGAAACTACATACAACCACTAATTTTATAAGATAAGATCGCAATGTGTAAATTTGCTTTACCGTGAGAGCCATTTGCAAAAAAATAGGACCAATAATTATAAAAAGTCAACAAATTAAATCGTCCGAAACGTATCTCTGAGGCCGATCAATTTGATACCCTTGCCGAGAGCCGTGAAGTTTGCTTGTTCTACAAAAAGCACTGCCATTGTGACTTATTCAACGTAGTCACGATGACTTCGTTATCTTGTACTAGCTGTCCCGGCAAACGTTGTTTTGCCATACAAATGTTAAGGGTAGACAACCCTTATCACTAAGGGGTATGAAAAATAGATGTTGGCCGATTCTCAGACCTACTGAATATGCTCACAAAATTTCATTAGAATCGGTCAAGCCGTTTCGGAGGAGTATGGGTACAAACATTATGACACGAGAATTATATAGAGACTAGCTGACCCGGCAAACATTGTTTTGCCATATAAATTATTGTGGACAACCCTTATCAATAAGGGATATGAAAAATAGATGTTGGCCGATTCTCAGACCTACTCAATATGCTCACAAAATTTCATAAGAATCAGTCAAGCCGTTTCGGAGGAGTACGGGAACTAACATTGTGACACGAGAATTTGATATATATAGAGATGACAATTGTAGGTACTTCGTGTTAAGTTCTAGATATATAGAGACCAGTTCATAAAAAGTGCAGCGTAGGGCGACACCGGCAAAATTGACTGTTAGGAATCTATGTGCAGTGGTGTATTTTAAGTTGGTACTTATTTGCACATACCTTCGATAAGCTACACTGAGAATATTTACACCTTATCGTCAACTGTTTTTTCCCCTTCCAATAGCGCAAGCGCATGCACTCTGTCGCCTATCGATTTTCCTATTATTTCCTCTTCGTATGTAAGTACGTAGGAAGTCAGTAGAAAACAAATCACTGTTTTGTTTTCTATTGTGTTCGAAGTATTTTTTCAGGAAAAAGTGAAAACTAGGTTACGAGTAGAGAAGGGCAAACATTTAAATACTTAAAATAACAAACAAGTAGAGATTCGCATTGTTCTTTTAATGTTTTTCTTGAACTTTCTATTGATCTTGTTACTTGACATGTTTTTGTTTTGTTGGATATTTGAATAATTTTACAAAAAAAACATGAATAAGCACTCATGCTTAACGTGTTTTTTCAACCATCATCAAACCTGGGTCACATTTCCTTTTTCAGGCCTAAAAAATAAAAAATACATACAGTAGGTACAACAGTAAAAAAAAAGAAAACGTTTAGAAACGGATCCTACTCGAATTTATAACTCATTAGGTAAGTAATGTAATTTCTATCGATTGTATTAAAAATGTTCCGAATGCAACAAAAATAAAAATAAAAATACCAGCGTAATAACAAGTTATTACGGCTATGTCACCTCCGTAATAGCACACTCGCACTGTGAATACAAAAAGAACTACGTTTATTTCTAAAAAGGGTTCTGTATTAAAAATAAAAACTCTCAAGGCTATGAAAATAATATAAAATAATATAAATTCATTTGCAGTCTGATGCGTTTTAGAAACCAAGCTTAGAATGAATTCAATTTTTGAACTTATTTGAATTTTATTTGTTTAGTATTTTTTTTGCGTTTTTTACAACGCATTTTTTTTTTAATTTGTTATGTCTTTATTTATTTTTTAAGTGTTGTGTTTTCGAAATTATTTGAGTTAAACGTATTTTGCACTTTAAAGCAGTTGCAGAGATATCTGAGCTATATCTCGCTACCGAAGTATGAATTTTAGTAACTCAATTAACTAGAACTCTTCAAAGCGCTATGTAATAAAAGAGTCATTACCTATATACACTTTTTACCCTTTTGAAAAGGGTCCAAAACTTCTGGTTGAAATAAAATGTAAATAGATCGTGAAATAATCCGTAAAAAAGTGTATCATTTCAAGATATTTCCTTATTTGTGTGTGCTTAAATAAATGTCCTAAAACATTTGCTCCGAGGAAACGCTACTTCTACTGTCACTTTAGCTAAATAACGCAGGGAACCCCAAAATACTTTATCACCGAACATTATCTAATAACGAGCAGGGTTGGCCACTCAGTAAATTGTCGGTATCACATGGTCGCATCTTATAAATTATCATTTTCGGTCGGGCCGATGGGTCGCCGGCCGCGCCCGCCTTTGTCGCGCCGAACTTATCAGATGTCAAAAGGATATAATTTTTACTGTGAACTTGCCACCCCTTCTACGTCTGTAGGGCTGAACACGACGCAGCCTGGTAAATCTTGACGAATAAATCGAAGCCTTACTTAGGCAGGTATAAAACTATAAAAATATATTATAAAACTAGCTTCAACGGCTACACGAATTTTGACCAGCTATAGTTAAGAACCAACGAGATTATTTTATTACCGAATTAAAAAAAACCGCATTGAAATCGGTTCGTCCGTTCGGGAGCTGCGATGCCACAGACAGAGGGGTCAAACTTATACCACCCAGTTTTTTCGTCGGGGATCAAAAATCAATTTTAGCTAAAGAAGGACGCACGAAGCATAAAAAAAACAAAGAGTTTGTAGGTACTCATGTGTTGAACTAACTTTCGCACTCACTCAAAGAGGGCTGACGTAATTGGCATGATGACACCTATTTTAAATATTTTCAAGACCATGGCGTTTAAAAAACATAGCCCCTAGGAAGTTAATACAACCATTTTTTTTCCAAAAAGCTGTAGAAACTAATTTTTAAACACACAAAATTCAATAAATATTCGGTCAATTGACTCCGATTTTTGATATATGACCGTGACGTCACGTTCATGTATTCCCATATAAAATCTATGGAAGCAGACCGTTTTGACAGATAATAAAAAGTATGTCAACGATTGGTGGTGTCGTCTAGCCCATTGTGAAAGCACTGAAGAGTATTGATAAGTTTCTATCTCATACTTAGATGTACAAAACATTAAAGACGCAAAATTGACATTAGTGACAATAGTCATTTTGAATTTATTGTCTTAAGCGGATTCGGATACAAGGTAGCAGACGGAATAGTATTTTTCGAACATTTGTCAAGTCTGTAATTATTTAAAAAAAAATAAAGACTTTGTCAAATTCCTCTGAGTGCCAACCCTCGTGACCAGGAGTCCTGGTCCTGATTCGTTCCGAATAATGTTGCTTATGAATTTATTAGTGGATAAACGCTAACGGACCATGCATGAGACCAGATTTTGATAATGAAGCAATCATAGGAATGAAATTCCTTTCTGAAGATTCCTTTTGAATTAAACAAAGGACGAATGAACCGCAGGCGCAGCTTATAGAGACACAAATATACAAAAAAGTTGAAATAGAGAGGTGACTTTTCTCAACTCTCGACATCATTGGAATTTTCGGCGTTGTGGCACCATCAGATAGGTTCTTTTTTTTATCGTCGGGCAAATGCTGTTACGCATACCGGCCAGCCGCGGGGGCAGCTGGGGGTTATGTGGGACTCCAGGTCTCAGAGAGAGAACCCGCCTACCCACTATAAACCTGACGTGCCATGTGAGTCGGGGACGTGGCGGGTTCACCGTAGGCCGAGAGGCCACAGGCATTCACCGCATTTTGGATAGGTTCTCCTAGTTCAACGTGAAAAAGAAATACTCAACGACAAATCTAAAACTGTAATCTTTGAAGTTTTTGCTGTAATCTTATTTTGGTTGACAACATTAATACCGTTTCAGATCCAGATTATCAAGAACCAACTCAAACTTAGTAACATATCTCCATGGCATGTTATCAATCATAGTTATGTTTATAAATATTTAACTGTATTTAAGCAACTGGTGGTGCTTGTGGCGTAGTGGTGGAGACGCTTTGGTAGTGATACCAAAAGGTAAGGAACCTAACGCGCGGTCATGTTTGGGATGAGTGACCATTCTGACCGTATAAGTGACATCTATTTACAAGCATCTCTACGCTTCGGAAGGCAAGTAAAGCTGTTAGTTCCCGTTAAGGCGTTAAGCCTAGTCAGAAGCCCTCGGGCGGCTTTATAACATCTGACAGTAAGGTTGGTCACTTACCTTACAAACACCCCTGAACCAATCCGCACTGAGCCCGCGTGGTAGAGTATCGCTCGTACCATTACGTAGTTGAGGTGAGGCCTGTGCCCAGCAGTTATAGGCTGATGAGAAGCATCTAATATAAGTTACTAATTTATGTAATTCTCTGTCATCTCCGAGAATTTTCAGATCGCCAGACGAAAATATCATTTCGGTTTCTTATCATAAATTATAAATGATTTTATAGTTATGACTATGACGTAGGTAGTGAACAAATATCAAACTCAAGGGCCGGCGAAACGGTTGCTATTGCCTTTTGATCTGCATATGAATTACACATTTCGTCTGCTCTGAAGTAGCAGAGATCAAAACAATGATAATTCGTTATGATCTTGAACTTCTTGTGATTCAAATGAGTCATTGGAAAATATTGTGAGCTCGTTGCGTCACGATTTAGAGGGAATTTATTGAGCATCAGAAAGTCTCTCGGCGAAAAAAAGTTGTATTCATTCAATCAACAGTCTCCACAAGGCACAAACCGTCGCATATTGTCTGAGAGTTACATGTTAGGAGACTCATTTCTTTTTTTGTATGTCAGATGTAAGACTACCTAAATATTACTCTTCTGAAAACTCAATTAGGTACACACGCAATATTTCTAGGAAGGCTGCAGAACCAACTTTCTCATGACTTGTCTAATGCTTCATTTCTTGACATTCGAAGTTTTGACTTGTCAGTCAAAACTTCGAATGTCAAGAAATGAAGCATTAAACTGTCGTTTAGAAAAAAATCGGACGAATATGTACTTACCTCGGACCTATAGCTCATGAAGTGGATGGGCATCTCTCATTCTTATTATAGCAAGCTAAGAAGATAAAGAGCGACAAAAATGGCCAAGAAAATACCACAATTTGAATACTACAGTGTCAGGTACTCGAGTGAGTAATGGACACATTGGGAATTCGGTGCTTCAAATCTGGAGAACCAAATTCCATGTTAGTTTGTTTTAGTTATATGTATTACAACAATGATATTCTACAAGGAAAGATTTCGGTCACGTATTTAGTTGGAAGCGAGTAGGAAACAGTCAGATCGATTCAAAATCAGCGGCTCGTTATTTGGAATCGATTGTTATTGTATCGATTGTAAATAGACTACCAGTGTTGCTATTTAACGGAAGTGTATTTGCAATTAGGACAGGCAAACTTGCGATTTTTTCTAAGTGTCGAGTAACATTATTTTGATAGATTAGATGTGGAAACAACAGGAAAGTTAGAAAAACTAAAATTCCTATAGTTTTATGTATTATCGTGATATGATTGATAAGCATTCGAGTCACAAATTTTGCAGTCGAAAAAATCAATCTGTTTGAGGTTTACGCACGGGCCGAATACGAATTGGACGCAGGTTAGATTCCTGCCACAGACACTTATTTTTTTCTTCTGCAAAAATATTAATCATAATGAACACACCTGGTAAGGAAGAAGATGTGACTTCGAGTCCCTTTCGAGGCAGTGTAAAGTGTTCCCGTGCTTCATATCTAGACCTCAGTTCTATTAAATCTAATGTAGTTCAATTGCATGGCGTTAGCATGTCAATTGCATATAATGACACTATTGGATAGCGGCCGCTTTTGATACAAATCTAAATTCAGCTAACCAATAGCGTCATCTTAGCGCCGGATAGGCAACGTTAAATAGCAAAATTAAGGCCCTGACTGAACCACATCAACGTTTACGGATGTTTTACACAGGAAGTTCAGGAAAAGACATGTAATCTCAGTTTTTATTCTGTTGCGTACTTATGGGTACCATCACAAAACAACTAGGTATAACAAAATTAAGTAATACTCAGAAGTATTGTATAAAAAGCCTAAGACAAATAGTTATTACTTTTGAACAGAAGCACGTTAAGCCGTTGGTCTTGCGCCTGATCTCTCTCCGGTCATGTCGGATTGCCGTCTCCCCGAACTTTGAGAGTGATGGAACAGTGAGTGCATCTGTGTATTGCGCTCACATTTGTGCACTATAATATCTCCTGCGCAGTTGGCTCATCTCTGTTGGGATTGGCCGCCGTGGTCGAAATCGGCTAGGTGAAATATTATTATTATTACTTTTGAACAAACCATGCGGATGTTTTGTCTGCGAGGACATTGACTGATGAGTATTTTGGCACGCCTGTAAATATTCACTGAAGAACGTAGACATTAGGGGATTGACAGACTCATTTAAATTTGTAAAACGTGTTACGTTGAGGACGATAGATTGGTTGGGTAGCGTACGCGTGTAGATCGTACCTACTTAAATATGTTTTAATTTGTTGAGACACGGTTACGAGATAAAAAGACACATGCTATTTTCTGTTGCCGTTATACCCGATGATGGCAGTAAGCCGCAGGTCTGCCCCATGCCTTAAAATTATATCTGTTTTTCTATATTTTATATTATGTTTTACTTATAGTGTTTTTTAAGTTACTTAAATTATTAGCATTAACATTGCAATTTTCTTTACAATTACACACCTAAAGAAAAATGGACTGCCGCAGGCGGGACTTGAATACGGATAGTATTTCTGTCCTCCATTCTTTTGTGTTTCTTCATACATCTAAATAACTAAACTGACGTAAAGTTCAAAGTTTTATTTTTAAATTAAAACAAGTTTATCGCGGAAATGTATCAGACTATAAGGACTATTTCACGATTTGCCTAAAACTTGTCTTACTGATACTCAGACAGGCGTTAATTATTCAAAAATTTACCTACAAAAAGCTTTAGTTTTTTTTTATGCTTTTTAATAACGACTTTACATTAGCGACTAATCGCTCGTCTACATTCCCGCAGGCAGCACAATTAAACATATAGGTTGCCTTCTAACGGTGCACAATAAGTTCGGTATAAGCGCGCTCATTTCAAGCGCTTGCATATTAATGACTCTATTACACAAGCTCCGGGCCCTTAGACAACGTTACACGGCACAGGCGATCGATAAAACTAGCAAGCGAGAGCGTTTCAATGGCAAAAATGTATGGAAATGACGTTTGTCCTTGCTTAGTTGTCACGTGATCTCGACGAAGGTAACTGTCATTTCCATACATTTTGCAAACGAAGCAATCTTTCGTTTCGTCAATTGCTTATTCAATGTAACTCTGCCTTGGGGCCCTGGAGGCTTATCTTTAATGGCGCATCTGGATTTAGCACTACCGTGATCTTGATATCTTTAATAAATAACTGGCTGATAGGAATTTCTATTCGAGTACGGTTTTATTTCTATGTGAAAAGTTTTGTCAGATGTAATAATTTCGAATTGTTTTTGAGACCAGTTACATAAAAATACGATCCTAAAAATACTAATATGAGAACACACCAATTACCTAGCCCCAAACTAAGCGTAAGCTTGTGCCAGGATAACGGATAAAAATACTTAAGCGCTTAAATACATTTAAACTCATGAATCCGATACAAATGCTCGTGCTCATCACACAAACATTCGTTCACAGCAGGATTCGAACCCACAACAGTCGGTTTTGTATGCTGTACCTCAGATCACTAGACCAAAGCTGTCGTCAAATATTTGTACAATGAGTATAACTTTCTGCCAGGCCGAATTGTGGGGTTAATCAGTACCCCGATTTACTTGAATAGTTGAATACGGGTCTAATAAGCACGTTCCAATAAGTTTCACTAACTTGTCAATAAATAAATATTTGGAAAATAAATAAATTAAGTTACGTTAATAATCATCTTCCTCGGCCAAAGGATCAGCCTTGCCATACAAAGAGGAAACGCTGCCAGCCTTTTGGGCACCATACCCAATGGCAGCTCTAGGGGAGATATTTTTTCTATATACATAGTTTGAATTTTTGTTTCCTTAATTTTTTTTTTTTTTTTTGGATTATCTGTTTTTATACTATTAGGTTGTATTATAATATCTTAGTTTAATTATCTTTATTCAAATAAATGTTTAAGGCAGTTGTTAGTTATCTTTGGAGATGAATAAAACTTTAATGTTAGTTAGTCAAATGTTGAATTAAGGAACCCTACATGTTCGCAAATCTATATAAGGGATCGAAAATCTAATCAAATCACTTCAAAAATCAAAACAAAACTTATATCTCCCCAGACACCAGTCGAGCAAAAAAAGCGTCACGTTGATCTCATAACATTTTACGGTAGAAAATCTGAGCTGCGAGCTTTACAGGATGATTTTAATGGTATTGAATTAACAACCCCCTAAAACTTAGGTGCGTAACGCGCTTTAGCTGTTAATTAATTACAAATTATTTAATTTAGTGGCGTATGGTTTACTCTCACGGCACGTGCGCGCACGCAGGCCGGCGTACTGCGCTCCACACGGGTTGATACTTTAAGCCTACATTATACGAGTACATGCATATGAACTGCAACATGCAATGTGACCGAGAAATGAAAGAGTTTCCCGTCTATATTGAAGCAGTGAATCACATGACTTCCAGAGGCCAGCTGCACATCAGCCTACCCATTTTTGTTGCATAATTGCCTGTATAACATTCGCAAAAGATACAGCAGTGTTTATCGTGATTTGCTGGCCAACACACATTAAATGCTTTTTTCATGATACATAGTCTAACAGCATATACGGCATATAGCAGCCTGTACCCGGCCTAAGTTTTGGCTGTACAGAGCACACCAGGCTATCCACTTTTGTTGCAAAAAAGCCCGTATTACTAGTACATAAAATACCGTAGTAAAGATAACAATAAAATACGACCTATATTATGTTTGCCTTACCAGGCTAGGTTTTCTTTAATTCCTTACCCAAATCTGTATCCCATTTATTACAGTTACAACAATACAGTTAAAAAAATACATTTAAAGTAACAAGGATCAAACGGTCTTCGTCGCGGTAGTTCCCAAGGTGTTGAATGGTAGTAGTGGGCGAAACCGCCGGAGATAATTTTAACCTGCTACCTCATAGGGCCCATTACACCCACTCGTTAACTCATTAGCCCTGTCTTTTGTACTTTTATTATCGTCGGTAGTTTTAGCTGGTCCGTTTAAGATCAATTAATGCCGTTGAAGTAAACCTAAGATTTTCGAATTTACAACACGTAATAGTGTATCATATTTCATACATCATATATATTTTAGTATCAATGTGATGTTCATTCAAAATGATATAGTAGGTATTCAAATGTGATACTTAGGTACTAATATCGACCAACCGATCGCGGTGGAAACCCTTGGCGAAAGCCTATGCTCAGCAGTACTAATTAAAAAAAGCAATAGGCTTATTCACGCATATTTTTGGCTAGACGCCCAACAGACAACAATTCCTAGTGGATTAATTCCTAGTCCTAGGTTTCCATGGCCTCATAAAAACTTTTACGATAAGCAGTAGGTAATTGCAAAACTTTTCCATTGTTTTGAGAGAATCCAATTTTAACAGAATATTATTTCTGGGATTTGGGTAGTCCAACTCTGGCACGTAAAACCTTGCAAAACTTCTGTAGGCTCTCCAATTATAACATTCGTGATATTTATTTATTTAATTAAGTTCTGCACAAATATGTGTACAATTGTGGACTTAATGCCGTAGGCATTCTCTACCAGTCAACCATAGGTCCAAACAGAGAAAATTCTGGCGGTGCACAAAAATTAAAAGGAAAAAAAACTGTGTAGCTCATGTAAATAACGTACTAAAGAAGAGGGAAAAATAATCATACAATCTAAATACCTACTTAGATAAAGTAAATATGAAATCATAGACATACATTATTACGTATACATAATTAGGATGGTACACATGATAAGAACACATTGTTATCGAGACAGGAGAGACAGTTAATTCCGAAAATTTCGACGTAGATCGCTGGATTTCCGTAGGGAGTCCGTCTGATGTAGTGTTAAGAAAAAAGTATATTTCTGATGCTGTAGATATGGGTGTAACTTTTGCATCAATTCAAATATCCTTTCCTCATAATTTTTTTTCTGGACATAAACATGAAAAATCAAAATTAAAAACTTCATTATACACACTACTGTTGCATTTATACTTATGTACAATGGTATCACCTAATAGCTTGATTTGAATTAAATTGAACGTAGTCAGAAAATATTACACACACTTTCATTACAGCTTAATAACACCATGAATCTTATACGTAGCATAAGGATGAAGGATCGCGCATTCTTATAATATCTTCATTTGGCATTAACTTATCTTCGGTAGCGTACTAGTGTTGTGCGATATGCCTAGAATTCGTTCTATCGGGACATCGGCATTTAGACTTTGGGACACAAAACAAATAAAATGGGACATCTATTAGTTTAAATTAGTATAAGAAAGGTAGGTTAGGTTAGGTTCTCAGGATTAGTTTCAGTAATACACTTTAAAACATTATGAAAAGGTGGCAAAATTTATCCGAGCTTTTCGGGATGAATAGCACATGATGCAATTTTTATTTTAAAAACTGACTCGTCTTTTGCATTTGTCAAAACACAGTTTCTCGATTTAATCGTAAGTGATGAGCTAAGAATTTAGGCGATATGCTTTTTGTCGAGATATGCTCAAAAATCGTTACCTTCCCATTTATTTAATAAAGTTTACTCACTGGCTTCCAGTCGTCCAAAATGGCAGCATGCTAAATATTTATAATTGGTCACATATTACTCAAATTGAACTCATAATAATTTGTGTGAAAATAGGGACGTCCCACACATCGGACACTATTCCAGGACTAACCGATGGTCATAAGTCAAGTATAAAGCTGTTAGGTTCACGGAATTATGGCTTCGCCTGAGGCTTACTCATGTGGTAATAATGGAAGCAAATTTATCGAAAGATAACTAGTTTCAATTTTGTTGTTTTATTTCTTTTTTAGGTCCTTCTTATCGAGTAAGGTGCTAACAGCTTAGCTTGTTATAAATTTTAGGGCTCAATGTCGATACTGTCCCTAAGCAGGATCTGTCTAAAAATACAGAAATCGATATAAAATGTGTGCGATGGACACAGTTCAGTTATTGCAAAAGAAATGAAATTATTTTGCTATAGTACTTTAACGTTTTTATTAATCTAAATATATACGCATACGCATATCTATTAACGCACAGCCTAAACTACTTGACGGATCAGGCTGAAATTTGGTATGCAGGTAGCTACTATAATGTACGCATCCGCTACGAAAGGATTTACCGAAATTACCATGGGAACGGGAAATATACGCAGACAAAGTTGCGGGAAACCGCTAGTATTTTATAGGGTAAAATTCATCAATATTGACTTAACACGAATTTACCTTAGAGCGGGTACACATTGGGCGCTTTATTACGCGCGTTTTGAGAACCAGGGAATCCAATTGAAGTGTACACATGCAAACGCGCGCTTCTGGTCAAGCGTTGGTTGTATGAAAACGCGCGCCTAACGCTAACGCCGAGCGCTCAAAGTGCGCTCTTATTCTCGCGACACTATAAAGGCACACTCGGCATGGGAAACTAATGTCAAACGGTTGTACGTGTCCAGAACGCTATGGGACTTATTACCGACCATTTGATGTACAGTCAGATTCATAAATATTTGTACTAGTAATGTTCACTATTGAAACACTGATTACTACTTGTTTTCGGGTCTGAACGATATATGAATATATCGATATTTAAATGCGTTTTAGGTACTCACTGCTCCACGTAGATTGCACGGCGGATTGTCGGCTGGACTGCACACAGCCGTGGTCACGAGGGGCTGTGTATTTAGTTTTGAGTTCCAAACCGACAATGTATTGGTCAGTACCTCAAGGATGCTTGTAATGTGCACGAAATATAAGATTAAACTTATAAGTGATGGATGGATTGATACAATCTTCTTTTTTGTACATCATGCCTAAAGAAAATAACGCCGTTTTTTTTTCAAGTAAATTGTAGTTTCTGAAAATACTTATGTAGAATATTGTTCCGACAGTACGAAATTGGTTCACATGCCTAAAACAAAGGACAAGTCAAAAATGTTGTTTGTTTTTGCCGCATGCTAAGTAGAACGTGTGAGATAATACCGAGAAAACGAAAACGAGAGTATTTTTTGTAGAAGGAACGAAGAAATCAATTTTTGTTGATGATTTAATGAAATTCTCATAATAACAAGTAGGGTGAGTTTGATCAAGCTTCTCATCACCTATGCGAAAATTTACAAAATATTTAAGTATTTTAATGCTCCGGGAGGCCATCGAAATTAGAAGGCACCCTAATTTTAATAGAGACCATGGTTGGAAAATTCCACCAGCTTGGGATCCTGTTTTAGCCAAGACTTAAGCAAGACCCCGCACAGCAAGAACTCAAGATAATGTTAACTCTTTTTAACACGCTTTTATTAGATCGGGGTGTATGTAATGTATGTAACGGAATTTTTGAGCTCAATTTTCACCAACTTCCAGAAATCGGATTAATTTGAAACTTTGCACACGTATTAAGTACCGATGACAATGTAATAATTTGATCAGAGTTTTCCATTATCCTTATGCACTAAAAAAAAAATAGTTTAAAAAACAAAAAAAACACGCTTTTATTGCTAACTAAAAAAGAGAAAATATTTTCTGAGTACACGGAATTTATATTACAGTAGAGTAAAAAGCGTGCGGTGCTTGGTATAGTAGTATGTGAAAACCATCCTATTATTGGCAACTATAAAAATATAAGTATGAAAACGTCATAAAGTGCACCCCACGCTTTTTACTCTACTGTAATAGAAATGCCGTGTACTCAGAAATTATTTTCTCTTTTTTTAGTTAGTAATAAAAGCGTGTTTTTTAAGTTTTTTTAACTATTTTTTGTGTAGTCAGGAACGTAACCTAATAGTTTTGAGTCATGGTAGTAAATGTAAATAAATAGCGAATTAATCCATAAAAAATGTATCATTCGCATAAACAGAAGAAACAAATATAATTGCAATATCACTGAAAAACGTAGCTTCTTATAAAGCTTCGTAGTAAAAACGTCTAAGGATTTCAAAATCGTAAAAGACCACACCGTGTTAGAATGATTAAAATAACATTACATTAAAGTAATGAAGTGCCGCGTTTGCCCGTCCATTTAAAAACTTAGCCCTAAAGCTGTAACTTAACAGTAGGGGGTCCACGGAAGCTCACCTTAGCTCAAGTTTATTGCTTAAAAATAAGTTAAGGTTGCATGAAAAAGCTGTTGGTACTTAGAAGTGAAGTTCACTAGCAGAATATTGTGTTACGATAAAATAAGTTTTGACAGAAATATTAGAGTTAGTAGAGAAATAATTTCTTAGTCAAGCCATAGTCGAACCAATGCAAATATTTGCGTGTAAAAAATAAATATGATTGAAAAAATATAAAAAAGCCGCTCTGCTTGGAGATAAAAGAAAAATTTTCAACTTTTGAAATCATAAGAATTTTGTCCCTGTCAAATTTATCTAACAATTTACAATCAAAAAAGTTTATTTCTTATGACTATTAAATTAATCCAGCAAATAAATCTTGCGAAAGCGAACACACTAGTTCCGCTCTCCCAGCTCAGCCGAACAACTCGCATAATGAAATCTCTAACAGTATTTTACTCGGAACAGCTTCACTATCTTAGTGATCTACACCAATCGTCGGCTCGACTAAATAATCGTAAAGCGAGATTCACAAAATCGATTCAATTACGTCGATTCGACAATAATGAACACGATTATCTGAAACGCGATCGCTGCGTCCGCGCCGCACTATTAAGACCGTATTAGCATATCGACGGTGAGCTCTTACCACGAGTACTAGATTATTTATCGAATTGGAAATGAAATTGAAACTATACATAATATTATCTATAGACAAAATCCAGAATAACACACTCATGGCATGAGAGAGAGAGTCGATTGAGCGAGCTTTTTTAACATTTCACATTTAATTTTGACCTAAGATGTGTTGTGCAGTACAATGTGTTATATTTCTGAAATATCAAATTTTCTTACAGTTTGCTTATTAAATTAATTGGTTTTTATAAATGTTGATAACAGTAAAAAATATCAAGTTCAGCTTTATACGAAAAATTCAACACACTATAATTTTAAAACTCATGTGCAACGTAAAGTAACTAGCTAGCAGTTAAAATATCTCAGCCGATACCAAAAATGCAGTCGGTAAAAGCATCACCTCTTTAAACATGAAAGTTTACACAATCGAATAACGATTTCCGATCGGATAAAACAGGTAATTAACCACCTCGTAAAACAAACACGATTATCAATTGAAATATCGATTGCATCGATGTTTGGAGTCACATCATTAATTATGCTAAATTAATGGAGTTTTTAACCCGTGAGGCGGGAAGTTAGTTATTGAAGGGAAATAGCTTGTTAATTAGTCAAACATACTATGAAAGGGCCGGAAAAATAAATAATTAAAATATTTTGAACCTATCTACAAGTTTTGGAACGCATGTTTATTTGATAAAGCATAATGTTTGATAGTTTTAATTAAATTTTTGCTTAATATTTAAAGCCCAGTTGATGAATTTACATATAAACACTTACACACAAATATCTTAAAAGTTTCGCTTATATTAGTAACCTACTAAACCGTTTAAGGTTCGATAAGTAGATAGATTAACTCTTTATTGCACATCACAGAAAACAAAATTACAGACAAGTTCAACAATAAGATTTACAGAGAAGGTGGTCTTATCTTCAACAGCGATCCCAGACAAACATCGTGTAAAGAAACATTCAAATACAAAATGAAATATTTGCTTCATTCATAGTATTGCGGTCATTTAGTACTAAAACTAAATTAAATTTTAAATTACCATTACTTCATTGAATCGTTAATTTTATTCGCATTCAGTGGTATTCCCCCTTTTAAACAAGGAAGGGCATTTACGTGTCCGCCGTGTAGGCGGAATCCAATTCATGATCACATTAGTTTCAACCCAACTAGTTACATTAGTTAGTTCTACGATATTGTAATTAAGCTCAATTAGATCGAGAAAAGCGATTAGTGCTAGATTTATGGCTCTTCTGAAGTAACAAGACTTGTGATGGGACACGCTAATGCTTCAGTAAAAATAAAATAAAACGTACTTGCAGGCATTATTATATAAGAAGCATTAAAAAAATAGGTTAGTATTTTTTTTTTCAATGGTGATCGCACAGGATCAGCCAGGAAAAAAAACGAAATAATATTATCTAAGATTGGGACATTTAATGGTGGGACAAAAACACGTAACATCTCCATGAGTTAAACATTGACACCCGTACCAAGGCGATAATGACCATGGATTTATATTGATTATGACAGCAAAGTTATATTGCCATATTAAATAATACGTGTTAGGTGTTATTGTCAGATTATGATAATAATAACATTTAACAATTACAGCGATTTTATTGCGGTATATTATGTGATGTTGTTTTGCAGTGTATACATATACTATTACATTAATAGCTCATGAAAACTTTGGGTTATCGTTTTGAGTAGTGTTTAATGTTCTTGTTAGCTTTGAAGCACTTTAAGAGCGGGATACACTTTGAATGTCGCCATTTTTTTGTTAGCTAGAAATGTACTGTCAACCAAACCAAAGGCTACTTGCTACTTATCAAGCGTTTAGTTTTCCGATTCGCGCTTTGTTAACGCACGTTTCCAGAACACGGAGTCCTATTGAAGTATACACATGTGGGGTTTGGGGCGTTTGGGACCACAAGCGATTAGGACTGCGGTCCGAATCGCCCAAGGTTTTTTTGAAATGGGTCGTTTCGGACCACGAGCTTCAAAAATTTAAGTTTTAAGGTTTACTTAGTGGGCTCATGATAAGTATTCTTTTTGAGATGTGTAATTAAACTACATTTTTTTCAGAATTGACTGCGGTCCAAAACAACCCATTCAAAAAAGGATTGGGCTAAACGGACCGCGGTCCCATGGCACCATTCGAAGAGGGCTCTTAGGCGTATAAAACTGCGGTCCAAATCGTTCGTGGTAGCAAACGCCCCGAAGACCCCAAATGCAAGCGCGCGCTTCTGGGTGTGTGCTAGGTGTAAAGCTATTATTTATGTCATACTTTAGCCATACCATACCACCGGTAGCTCATTCTTGCTATGAATGTTTATATCAATTTTTTTTACAGGATATTAATTATAATATGGGGCATACTTATGCCCCATATTATAAGAAGGTTGGCGTAGACATCCCCTATTCGTTGGCACTGCCTGGCTCTACAATTAGCGATTAATTTATAAATCATCTTTCTTGTCCCAGAATTGTCTCATTCACGAAAGGGCCTACTACTTCATTCGTCCGTATTTTCGTCTCTAGCTATCTTTCATCCCGTTCTCTCCTACAGTCCAACTGGCATTAGTGACAGAGCCGTACTCCCTAGCGAACCTTTCGTATTTTCGGGTCTGGTCAGCACGTTCTCGCTCACGAGTCACCTTGAAAGAGTAGCACCACGGGCTTTGCCAATGTCTAGGTGGCCGAGTGGTATAGGCACACGGGCTAGATTCTCATAGACGCGGGTTCGATCCCCGCCTTAGATAGTTGATTTTTTCTACTCCAAAAATATTGTCTTTAGTTTGCAATGTGAATGCTTATCAAGAAAAATCATAAAACTATTAGAGCGGCAGGTGGGGATGGCGGGCGCAGAATTATCAAACATATGAAATGCGTCCATAAGTAGTTTGGTGACTAACTAAAGATTTGACGCGGCCACTCGTCGCGCCGGCTACTGATCACAATCAACGCGCATTCAGTGTGGACGTACACCTCTGGCCACTTCAAAAATTGGCGTTTAGAGTAGGGGTCTGCGCGGGCGCACTAATAATGCAATCGTCAGCATCTGCGCTCGAATGATTGAGCCGCCTGGCCTGAAACGCAGTTACACTTCTCTGTTTCCGGTCGTTTGCTACACGAGTCCGAATGTATGACTCGGTATACATAGTGGGTCTTGTAGCTCAGCTTTGTTTCTTGTGCTAAGTTCGTATGAAGTTAAATATAGTTTTAATTATAAAGTGAATTTCCTACACAATTTTGGAACAAGGCATGAATTGAAGAACCTAGCTAGGTAGGTCATGCTTAGCCGCAGGCATAATAGGTAGAAGCTAGGGAGGTAAGCTAAGCTACAACTACCTACATAAATAGGTAGTTCCATTTCAGACGCTATGTCTATGTGCGAAGAACAACCGCCAACACATGTGTGTGTTGGCGGTTGTTCTTCAGTTGTGGCAGCGACTGCATGCCGCAGGTGGTCACTGGGCCTAAGTGTTGGTACTAAAATATTTATTAATTTAACTTTATTGCAATGAGACCTGAATGGTGCCACGATACCAAAGTCGGTGTTTCGAGGCACGACGATGACTGGCTGGAGAACATGAGGCAGAAAAGACTTCGCCGTGATTTGCCACCTCCTGCGGACTCAAGATATGTATGCGATCGGTGTGGCAAGAAGTGCCGTGCAGCCATAGGGCTCTTTAGCCATCAGCGGTGCTGCGGTAACCAGGGAGAAGCCCACTAGCGCTGCAACAATCATCTGATACAGATGATTTATTGCACCGATAGGGATAAAATTGGTGGAGTACTAAAAGCCATTCTCTCACCAGTCAACCGCGTGGGAATGCAGATAGATAACTAACAGTTAGAGTACTGAAGTAATATTTTACGTTTCCGTTTTAACAACAACTAAATAACTACTTCCATTGAAATTATTTAAATGTAGACTTAACTAACTGTTAACAGGCCATTTAATCCGCGCTGTTTCGCTTGACAAAATGTCTTCATTAAACCAAAACAATCTTCAATTGCTAACGGAACTTGTAATAATACTTGTACAATTTGTTTTTGAAATAATTAACTTCGAGCAAGATATCTTGAGGCAATTTGGACAAAAAATGGAAATAATGGTTTCTTTTATTTCTTGAATACACTTTTAAATGCAGTTATTGGGTATTTGCACCACAAATCGTTTGCATACTTTTAATGAACGAACATTTTGTATGGCGATATAATCATCATCCACCATCATCACTCTTGTAACTACTTTTTGTGAATATTTGACCAGTTAAAGTGTTTAATTACGTGTTAGTTTTAAGAAATTGAGTTTTGGATTTGGTTTCGATTGGTGTCTAATACCCAATTTTGATTAATTCTATGACAACAATGCAGCAAAACCGCTTACTTATCTTCATCATTATGAATTCCTAAACAATTAAGTAGTTGTAATTCTATTCATAAGAACCATTCTTGTAATCTGTGTAAACAAGAATTCCATTACTTCAAAATAGGTTACAACAGCTATGCACTGATTCATTACGATATTAACTTTTATTGTGACTCGTTAATGTTTGAGCTGGAAATTATTTCTATAATTCAGATTGCAACTTGTGAAGCGCTTGGCCGTAACCTATTTGGACCAATATAATTGTTTACAAGGATTCTGGGTCAGGGAAACTTGAAGTAACCAAACAATATCTGGTCTGACACTGATTTGACTGTAATGTTTGTCTATAATATTGTTGTAAGCTTATACGTTTTAGCAATAAGAGAAAGTTGTGTTATTTCCAGAATATTGTGATTAAAGCGTTCTTAGGAATGTTTTGTCTCTCTCAGGAATCGAATAATAACAGCACAAGACACATATTTATTTTCATTATTCTTCCTATTGCCAAAAAATAGCACAAATAATCTGGTATGCTAAGACTATCAAAACATGACGAAACTCAAGTTTTACAAAACGCTATCAGCTTTCAAACATATAAAATCAATTAATTGCCGTTTTGATGGGTAAGTTTCGTATAGCTTGTCAAATTGAAACAATTAAAATTGTTTCCTTTTGCGATTTATGCCGTATCTTCAACAGTGTTAATAATTCTAAGAGTTATTTGAAGGAACAAAACAAAGAGGTTTTATTTCTAAAGACGCATTGCTTCCCAGAAATTTGCTGATTGAAATTCTCCATTATCTCGGTTAAGAGAAAATAAACATTCGATTAATGTTGAAATACTAACTCCGACTAGTTCTGCCTATGTACCGTTTAGGTTATTACTAGTTTAGCATATTTTTTTATTCGTGTCATCAGTGGAGTACTCTATTTAGGCGGCCCACATTTTTGGTAATTTTCTTTTTGAACTGCCTCGTTGGTGTAGTGGCAAAGTTTCTGCCTTACATCCGGGAGGTCCTTGGTTCGCCTCCCAGGTCGAGCCAAAAATTGTTTCTGAGATTTTCTGTAATGAATTTCTCAAAAACAGCTCGGAGTCGGGAAGTTGGCGGTGTTACACCCCCGTGCCTCGGAAAGCATGTTAAGTCGTTGGTCCTGCGCCTGATCTCTCTCCGGTCATGTCGGATTGCCGTCTCACCGAACTTTGAGGGTGATGGAACAGTGAGTGCACCTGTGTATTGCGCTCACACTTGTGTACTATAATATCTCCTGCGTAGTTGGCTGATCTCTGTTGAGATTGGCCGCCGTGGTCGAAATCGGCCAGGAGGACTATTATCATTTTCTTTTACATACTTTTAACAATATCGGTCCGGCCATTGACGGGTAATTAAGCGCCATAAAGACTCACAATACAAAAAATTCTACGAATTAAGATTAACGTTAATAAGAGCCTCTAATTTATCTTACTTGCAAACCCTAAGGAATCTAGGAAGACCCAATAATAGGTCAAACAAGGAATGCTATTTCCTACCAAATGACTTAATTAAGACTTAGTTTAAGTACCAGATGGTAGTGTAATAGAACCTCGTATCTCTTCCTCCATTCCTTAATTAATGAGGCTGGCCAGTGTTCCTGAATGAGCGATTAGTTAATCGCGCGTTTATTTGACTTGTGTATAAATGGACTCTATAGTAGGTACTCGTATTTAGCTAACGTGCATCCTCACCAACATGTAATTCGAATGCTGGTAATTGTTAACTGTAATATTTCTGGTCACTGTTATTTATTTTGCATACAGCGGTGGTGTGGCGAAGGTGTTTTCATTATTTTTTTGGGTGCGTAAGGTGGTTTGGTGCGGCGTTAATTAAAACATATTTGTTTCAGCATTTTTTTCGTTTTTTGGAATCACGTAAGCTGGGGGTTTTGAAAACTATATTTTAAGAGATAATTTGACTAACCTTCGACTACATACAATACGAACTGTACTGTACCTATAATTTTTAACGACTAAAACCTTTGAAACTTAAATAACATTTGTGAAAAGAAGGTACGTTTTTAAGAGTCATTCAAATCAACGAGTGTTACATTGGAAAGCTCATCATTTGAAATTTATTTAATTCGTTTATTTATTTGCGCAAAACATTTGCACTGTAAACAGTTCCTTAGTACACCATAAAGCTCATCGCAGATTTGATTGCGCCAGGTGCTAACGGACGATGCGCACGCGCATATTCAAGCTAATTCCGCGCATGAACAAGACGGGATCACTTGCAGGGGGAGGGGGATATTGGGACTTTAAGAAGTTGAGAGATAGATTAAGAACTGGGTGATATTTAACTGACCAACAAAAAAGTTTTTTTAACGGAAAATTATGAAGCCCTGATTTGATAGCCCTCCTTCCTACAGGGCACGGCCTGATGTCGAGTTAATCACTGTGGTATCTTATGCTTACGTAATTAAGGGTTATTTTGTAACGAAAACGAGTAGTACGATGTGGAGCCGTTCTTACCTCGATAAGTCATCGCATCGTACAGACGTCTCGCTCTACAGTCGATCGCGATCGAGCGGACATCTGCGTAAGCGCAGAAATTAATGCGCGGACTGCGCGGGCCAATTTTGACTGACCGGCCTGAATGGCACGCCCATTCAGTACTTTTAGAGATCCGTAATAACTTGTTTGCGAATTCTAAACATGCACTAAACAGAAAGTAAGAAACGTTAAATGGTTAAAATATTGAAAATTAAAAAAAAAACTCCGACAAGCGTCAAGAAAACAGCTGATGAGCGTCAAGGGCGGAACGGATTTTGACCAGCCATAGCAAAGAACCCTAGTGATTAAATCATCATTCGTTTTTTTTTTAAAACCGCTTTGAAATCGGTACATCCGTTCGGTTGCTACGATGCCACAGACAGATACATACAAATACGTATAATACATACATATACATACATATAATAATAATAATATAAAAACTTAAATGACACGACAATGTTTGGTTAAAAATAATAACCAAACATTGTCGTCCACTTCCGAGGGTGCGATATCAGAACCATACCATAACACCTCAAGTCGTGTTACGACATCTATATGAAAAATTAATACCGGCAAAGAATTTGTTTAGTGCTGTAATCCAAGAATACGAAGAAAAGATAGAAGACAAAACAATCTGAACATTTTTGTCAGACTCAGAATCAAATCATCTGGGCCTTACAAATTGACAACTCTCTCTCTCTCTCTCTCTCTCTCTCTCTCTTAGTCTCTACTTTGACAAAGCAATTAGCTAAACTAAATAAGTAGAGCTGACGATTATTTCGAAGCTTGCTTCGGTATTGAATATCTTTACGCAGTTTAGTGAAATTATACAAAATTTTAATAGTAAACGTAGTGTGGGACTTCCCCTGGCTAGATGGACAGATGACCTGAAAAAGACAGCTGGTAGTGACTGGATGCACAGGGCGGGAGATCGTGCGCTGTGGCGCTCCTTGGAAACGCTTATGTCCAGCAGTGGACTGTAACAGGCTGATATGATGATGATGATGAGAATCACCTGCATAAATTTATTTTCCCACGGAACCCTACACCAAGTTGCAGGTTCCCCCTTTTTTTAAAATTTAAGTTCACTTATGATAAATTGCGTTGATTTCCGCCTCGCGAACGGTGTTAATGTCCCAGGATTATACGAGTGCAGACGATGTAATGAGGGCCCGGTGACTTAATGAGTTTGTATTATTTTAAAGTTCGAGGATTTCCAGAAGACGTGTGTTTATAGCGAGGATGTAATGACATAATTTACACCAGTGAAAAGAACGAGGTTTTTGTGCATATTTTCATTTTGGTTCAGGTTTTGACTGTTCGGCTTCTTGTTTAGTTGTGGATTTTTAAATAATTAGTAGTAAGTTACAGGTGATACCGCAGTCAAGGCTAAGGACACATCTGTGTCATACTGTTTGTTGACACGCTGTCATAAGCGTCTGTCCATTTAGCCCGGCTAGATGGACAGACGACCTGAAGAAGGCAGCTGGTAGTGACTGGATGCAAAGGGCGGGAGATCGTGCGCTTTGGCGCTCCTTGGGGAAGGCCTATGTCCAGCAGTGGACTGTAGCAGGCTCATATGATGATGAAGTCAAAAGCGAGTGGCGGCGACAGAATGACGCCGGTGTGCCCTGAGCCTTAAGCATGTTGTAATAAACCCGTCTTTTAAATTAAGGTGTCTGAATGTAAGGATTAAGTAGCATCTTTTCTAAAATAACTTACTTCTCAAAATCACGTTTTGCAGAGAAGCAAAAGCGTAGTTCAGTACTTACCTGAAACAAAATAATAATTGTAAATAAGTAGTTCATTTAACTAATGTGAAGTGATTTTTTAAAAGTGCACAACGACTGGTTTTGAGTTTATTAAATCATAAAATGGATATGCATCTAAGTGGCCATGCTGGAAGTCATTTAAATAAACAATTATTTTTATCTTTGGCGCCACCAATCTTAAATTGTTATGATTAAATTGTCATAATTACAGCTTCATATCATTAGCTTACAAGACAAGTAATGGGTATGTCTATTACAAAGTGACATTTCTAAATATAAACATTGTTAGTCCTTACTCACAATTACGTTCAAATAAAATGTATAATATATATGTTATACAGGGTGATTTCAATTAGCCACCACATTAACAACTATTGAACATTATGAAAATAAAATTAATATATCAAAATATAGGATGCTCCATATAAAACACATACTTTACCTGTTATTATAATATGTAGACAAATTTTTACAAACTGAGATGAATTTTTATTTACATTACAAATGGTTAATTAATTGCCTTTCATATGGCGACATGCGTATTTAATTCACACCCTGTTTGTGTATAAGCTCTATTTATTAATTATGTAATATACATACAATAATTACGATTAAGATGCGTCTGGAAACTGCATTCTTGACAAATTAGTCTAGACGCAATGCAACCAATAGTTCTACAAATCATTTCATGCCTATTTCCTACAAGCTTATAGACTAAAATCGCAATAAATAACTTATTTATCATATCCATATGGTAATGGCGACTTTTAATTGTTGGGTAAATATTGAATTCATTAAATAAATGCTCCAATTTGTATGAGGAAATGTTTTATGGTTCTATGTTAATGTGTGGTTTTGCATGCTTAGTGTCCGTGATCTTTACAAGATTTTTACATGTTAAGTCCTTAACACGCCTTTAAAATTTATTTTTTAAAGTTTCCATGACTTCACATATTGTGACAAAAATAATATTTTAGTTACGCATCTGTTCGCTGATGCGTGTGATTTGCGTTAAATATTTTAATTAGATTGAGTAATTTTTATTATTTGTATGTATGTTAGTCTGTAAGGTATTTATAATATGAGCCTGTATGATTTGAAATCTGTTGCCTGAAATAAAGGAATTATTATCATTATTGTTTTTATACATTTGTATCTCAGCGATAAACTGGGAGTTTTTAGCATTACACGGGCCTTATTAGTAATTTTTATTAGAATACCAATATTACTTTAAGTATGATTTGTCAAACAAAAATCTTTTATTTAGTTTAGGAGTAAATTGAGTAGTAATTTGAAATTACCACTTGATAATATTTAAAAAAAATTAAACACTAACACTAACTATTTAAAAATTAGTTCTTGATTTAGAATACTATTCAATACGTCACAAATAGTTAATCAAATACAGAATCTACACCGTAATTAAATAATCATGTAAGATTTATGTCTTCATTACCTCTCTCAAAACCAGCAACCCTGTATTATCACTGCCATAAAGTTTAGAATCGTTCGAATATTAAGTCTCATGTTAAAATATAGACTAGATTTACACATCAGGACTTGCACGCTATCCCTATATAAATTAAATCTCGCACTGTGTAAACAATTTCAAAATATCGACCTGATCGATAAATCCACATTTGCAATTCATATCGATAGTATCCTTGATAATTTATCGATCGATCTCTGGCGCCGATTTATGTGTAAACAAACATAATACGAGTTATTATAAGCAGTTGACACTTGATGATCTAGATTCTTGATACTATACTAGATTAATAGTTTGTGCAGTCGTTCTAGTTGTTGCTGAAAATTCTATACTCGCCAAAGGTACTTCACTACGTTACTATTCTGTAAGTCTGGTATGAGACACGAAGCACGAAAGTCAAATGAAAAACGTTAGATTTTGCTACCTATGAATCAGACGCTCGTAGTCTGTCACGTGTAGCCACGTGTAGTGGCGAATCGCGTCGAGTGTTTTGTTGGTGTCAGTGTTGTGATTCCAGGTTCTGTGTCACGTTGTGAGTTGTATTGTAAGTCCTGCGACTTCCAGTTCTAGTTTTTTCAAGTGGTTGCAGTTGGATGTATTTGGGTTCCTGCGCCGGCGTCGTTTAGTTGGAATTCAAAGAATAATAATCCTATTTTTCAGCTTTACTTATGAATCATTTCCGTTTATCAACATATCAATGTATGATTCATTTAATGTCAAATTACACATTTCGTTCTATATATCTCTAATCTGATATTAAGTCTCAAGTGTCCCCTAACCTTAATACCTCGATTTGTAGACTAGCCTCATCGTGCGGTTTCGCTTACATCGGCTCGGAACTTTCTTTGGTCCTGCTATATAGCTCACGCGGCGGATGCGGTCGCTATAGACGCGATTTAGCAAGTCTAATGACTGATTTGCAAGTAGGGGTGCAATTAACGACTTGCGGTGGTATTAAATATAGGGACGAGAAAGTTCCGTGTTTTATTGAAGATTATTATCGATGTCTTTAGACGGATTAATAATTTATAATGAAAAGTTTATTTGCTAAGGTTTGCAGTGTAAGCACTCTTAGTGACAAAGTAACTTCTCTTCGTGTTACTAAGGACCTCATGAATAAGTTACAATATTTTTGGCATTAACAATGAAAATTTCTTTACAATGTAGAATTAAAACATTCAAAAAAATCGGACTGCCACTGGCGGGATTCGAACCCGCATCTCTCGCAAGCCGAGCGATTGTTCTCGATTGGTAGAGCAATTCTTATTTAAGTGTGTTTTAATTTGACCTCATGAATAATCATTCGTTGACAGTTGACAGCTAAACCTTCAGCCATTCGTCTTCTGTCGACTCCTGTCACTTAATTATTCCTACGGGACTCGCGTGCCCCAACCGGGAACCGAACTGATTGGATTGATTGCCGGGCTATCGCGGTAATATGTCTGGTTTAGAGATAGGTGGAGTGGTGGCGTTGACGGCTGACGGGTAGCGGGTTCTGGAAAGATCCTGTAAGAATGCGAAATTAAAACACTCTTGAAGAAAAAGTATCTACCCGCAAAATTGATGAACCATGGCTGGTACAGCCTAAGAGGGCTTAAATAAAAGTAATTCAGACAGCTGAGTGTCACGGTAGCTCAATGGTGTGGGTTCGAGTCCCTCCTGTGTCCTGTGCAGTCCGTTTTTTTTCTAATACTGAAGTTTTGAAAGTGTACATGTTAGATGCGAAACGATTGTTTAAAATCTCTGGTTACCATTACATTTTTAATTGAGATGGTGGTTGCGGTTTGCATGGTTGGGATATTTTGAACTTAAAACATTGTTTTTTTTTCTATTTAAAATACCAAGGGCTTTTAGAACTAAAGCAAGTTTACTTATTGGCCTATGCTACGAGTATCTCTATATTTTTTTACACGCTACGTAGGCGTAAAATCTAGGCAGTCTTATCTCCAAGAGCGATCCCATCCAGGAACGGTGTTCGGCGAACAATTCAGGAAGAAAAAAGTAAGTTTAATAGAAATGGATTTAGGGCTACCGCCATTTCAGGAGCATATTCTCTCGCCAAATTCCGTTCAGTCCATTTCTATATTAACCCCAAAACTACCTGTTTACGTTTCTCAACGTAAATTAACACGTTCGCCGCCACAATTCAACAAATACGTTATGAATAACATTCGGAATTCAAACAATACACTTGTGCTAGTAAATAGGCCGCACCAGCGCCATCTATTTCCGTTTTACAACCGTGTCGTAACGACTTCGGTGACTGAGTGCTCGTTTTGGACGTGTCAATCAATTCGTGGTTTTATGTATAAATGTATTGGAAATTGTAAAGAGAATAAGTTACCCAAAACAGTCTAGCCCTTGGTATAGATTTTAAGTGACATCTCGGAATTTCGTAACTACTCGCGTAACAGCTGATAATCACATTAAAAGATATAATCTACACTTACTCTCACAAATATAATAAAAAGGAAAGATTTAATTGTATGTTTGTTTGAATTTAAAAGGCACCGGAACTACTAGACCGATTTAATAAATTCTTTCACCATTTGAATGCTACATTACTTATCCCTGACGAACATAGGCTATATTGTATGTGGAGATGTAGAATATGCGAACCCCGTGCCCGTGTGAAGATGGGACGGACCGCTAGTCAGAAATACAAGCATGAACTTTAAATAGCTCGTTAGGTCAAAAAAACTACCTACAACAAAAATATATGCAGGTGACTATACATTTCCATCGCCTATGACTTATATATATATATAACTTGGAATGTATGAAATATAATTTTTATTATGATTAAATATAATCTTTGCAACGCCTTTACTTCGGTGCCCGTAATCAGTTATACATGCCCCCCATTTTTTGTATATCAGATACCTAAGTATTGATATACGAAGTGAGAGGCTTTCAAAAATTCCCATAAAACCCAAAAAAAAGTGCAATTTGAGAGGTCGTCAATCAGGAGTATTACGTTTTCAGACGATTTCAGATTTTAGTGCGAGTCAAAAACCTACAGCGCCATCTAGTGATTTTATTGCAAAGCGCCGCATAGTCAATTTCAATGTTTTCAAGCTATCTTTTTTTAACCGACCTCAAAAATAAAAAATATGATAATGCATGGTATTTAATATTTTTTTAATGAATTATTTCTGATGTCCAAGGTGCGCACGGCTACAAGTCAAGTTAACTACTGCGGTATCCTATGCCTACGTTATAAAAGTGAATTTGCAACGAAAATGAGTGGCTCGATGTGGAGCCGTGTGTACCTCAGTGATTAGCATAGGCTCAACAATCGTTGATATAACGAGCATATGTCTGTTGTAGAACAAATATAATGCGTTAAGTAGGTAAACAGCCGGTATTATTTACTAAGTCGGTAGTAGGTTAGTTAACTTTTCCCTCTACGGCTTGGCTCAGAAAGCGTACTACGTACTCCCTAACGATTCGTTCGTATTTTAGTATCTAGCCAGCGCGTTCGCTCGCACGGTCAAGCTCGTAAGGGTGACAGAGATGGCTACACCCGCATATGGTTGACGGCTTAGAGAGTAGGGGTCGGAATCGGGTTGGTTTTTGCCGAATGAACTGACACTAGCGCCTTTTAAGGATGGGAATCCTACCACCAAACCAGTTTCGAGCTTAAAACTTGAAACTTATTCAAAATTAAGAGTTATCAAAGAAACCAAATGTTTTGATGATCCAGAAACAATCAAATATCAGTGAATACTAATTAGCTTATCGTACACGTTTAATTAAAACTAGTGGATCCCGCAGACGTTGTCTCTTTAAACGTTATTGCACAAGATAAATACAATGAGTGGACTTAATGCTAAAAGCATTTTCTGCCAGTCAACCTCAAGGTCGTGCGGAAAGATGGTTATTTCATTTGGTCGGCCTGTAGTGGAAGTATAAGCGCGAACATACATTTCAGCGATTCATTTCATACGCATCTTTTAAGTAGATGCGTAAAATACCAACAAACGTCCATTAATCACGAAATTACCAAGGGTTTTCTTGTATTTTGATTGATCTGTACTTTTGTCGTGTTTTGATTGATAAGTTGTTTAGTTCTTTATTTTAACGCTCTTTAGAGATTCAGGTAACTTTGGTGTAATGGTCAAAAAGTTCACTATTAATCAAGAGGTCGCGGGTTCGATCGCCGCACTGTACAAACATTTGTGTGTATAAGCATGTCTGTTTGTACTGGTATGGGTGTTATATGTATTTATTCAAGTTTATTTGTAGCACCACTGTTGATTCTGATATCTGTACCACAAGTGCTTAAGCTACTTACCATGGAGTCAGATAAATGTAAGTGATATTGTTGATTTTATTATTATTATTATTTGTTCTAATCTAAGCAATCTGTTTTTTGAATATCTGTGTTTTCCTAATCCCAGTCAGTAATAACTCTTTTGGTTTGTACTACAAACACCACTTTTTTACATTTCGCATATTTAACAAACACTAATCCACGGATGATTTGAATACAACACCCCAGAATGGGGTTTAAAGTCTAAATTCTTGGATGTTCCGCGTTCAGCAGCCTTGATAAATGTTGTTTAGACATTGTCTAGTTTGGACCTTTGTTCCCTTGGAGTTTAGCCTCGCCATGCGATTGTCACGGGCCTAAATTATAGTAGTCAGTAATTAGATACAAGGCTGCCTCGTTGGTGTAGTGGCAAAGTTTCTGCCTTACATTCGCAAGGTCCCGGGTTCGAAACCCAGATTGAGCCAAAATTGTTTCTGAGATTTCCGTCATGAATTTCTCAAAAACAGCTAGGAGTCCGAAAGTTGGCGGTGTTACATACACCCCCATGCCTCGGAAAGCACGTTAAACCGTTGGTCCAGTGCCTGATCTCTCTCCGGTCATGTCGGATTTCCGTCTCACTGAACTTTGAGAGAGAATATGGCGCTCACACTTGTGCACTATAATATCTCCTGCGTAGCTGGCTGATCTCTGTTGAGATTGGCTGCTGTGGTCGAAATCGGCCAGGAGGACAATTAGTATTATCAGGCAACCTCAAAAAGCCATTAAGAATATACCACCAACACAATCAACAATAGATCGTCCGATGTTTAACTTTTCTGAAAATATCCAAAATGGCTGCCGCTGTTGAAATCTTCCAGATTCAACTCATAAAGTCTGTTTGTTTATCTTGATTTTGTCAAAAGTGACAGTTGTCTGTCACCAATAGAACAAATCCTGGCCAAGTTTTTCTACATACCTTAAACGCTAAATCACTTTCATTTCATACAATTACATTTAACAAACGACAGCGAATTTCATCACTGGCTATGCACGTATAAAATTTTTATGGAAGCAGGCGTTAATTTGCGAAAATCCATGACTAAAGCTGAAAAAAGGGATTATTTGGCCTTAAATTTCCACTAAACGACGCCAGCGCAGGAACCCAAATACATCCATCTGAATAAACTAGACCTGGAATTCGCAGGGCTTACAACACAACTCACAACGTGACACAGAAGATGCACCTGGAATCACATCACCGACACCAACAAAACACTCGACGCGTTCCGCCACTACACGTGGCATTCTTAGGAGATGTTATCGCTTCGACAGACTACGAGCGAAAACATCTCCTTTCGTATAAACTTTGTATACGGGTGCAGATTTGATCCCGCAACGAAACATCAAACATCCATTTATAGTTGCGCATACGCATCCCATCCCATGTTTAATTCTTCACACTTATATTTACGAGCTAATCCATGCCTGAGTATATAGATGACTTCCGTGCGAATATAACATATCTAGCTAAATTGATGTATGCCTAAATATGGTCTAGGTGTCTAGTTAGCTATAATGATAGACCAATCTAGGCGAACATGTAGGAATGCTAGCCAGTGGGGTTGTGGTTATAAAACTGTTAAGCATACAATGTCTTAGGTTCGGTTTTCTGGTGGAAATTGAAAATTTACCTGAACCAACCTTTATGCATAAAGGTTATTTCGACTTTTTGAGTTTCACAAATAACTTTTTTCGTAAGTATTAATCAAATTATGGAAGGAGTACTTGTAAAGGTTGCAAGACTTAGCTATGACGTCGATAGTCATCATATTTATTTATTATGTTCAATAGGATAGGATTATGATCAATCATAGCAGATAAACTTGCAAGGAGTTAAAAATATTTCAGGTTTCAGTGAACACCTACTTACCTACGAATGCTCATTAGAATTACTTAGATTTATTCTCATAAGTTTGATAAGTTGGTAATCTCAATTTAATCCATAACTATTCGCATCGTCTTGTTATATCTAAACTTAAAATCCCACGGAGATTTCAGAGAGGAATTAGTTCAAAAATAGCCGTATTAATAACATTGGTACGGCCAGCAAAAAAGGCGATAATCACTGGCGGACGCGGCGCGTCGGCAAACAAATCAAAGCGCGACGCAATGATGCTGTTATGTTTTTTGCTGACCCTACCACGCTAATGACTTTGGATTAAGAGATCAAACTTGAGTATGTCTGCTGATGCAAAAGATTAATATTGAAGTAGCAATATATAAATATTGTTATTCGTGCTGGTAAGCTGGCAGGTGGCAACGATAAAGTATTTAAAAAAACATACTTCGGTGGCCAGATTTTTTTAAACCAGTTTTTTTTATTAGATCCAATTATATTTGTTGATCATAAATAACATTTGTTTTTTATTTTATTTATGAATAGTTTTTTCTACCTGCTAAGTTATAGAAATGTTGAATGTTTATATTGTTTTTGGTGGTTTTTAAGTCACTAATTTGTGGTAAAGTAAAAAAATTTAAACTATGAAACCTAAAAAAGGCAACAGCAAGACAGCTATCCTCGATCACTGAAAAATCAACATAAGATACTGATATTTACAGTATCTAATGTTGTTTTTTTTTGACGTGACAACGTCTTATAAATTCGTTTGCCGGGTGACACCTCAAGAAACTGCGTTACGCTGCTCCGCTCACGTTTCGCGCGAGAGAAAGAGAGAGATAGGCATACACACCGGTTCATGTTATACGAATGAATATTCACATTAAAATTATTTTACCACTCAGAGTCGTTGTCACGTAAAACTTTCGCGCGTATACCGACTTTACAGGCAACCAATTTTTTTTTCTAGATAACCAAAAACCTTTTAGTACGGCCCTTTTACATCACATTTTTCTCTTAATATACAAACCTATATTTATGTGGAAATTTTAATCCATATCGAAATTAAATAACCTCCGTAACTTACAGCAACTTGTTTAAACAACGAATCTTTTTAGCCCTTCTAGCAAAGACTTTATAGTCTTAAGTGCAAAAAGTGTC
Source organism: Pyrausta despicata (assembly GCA_963921415.1). NCBI lineage: Eukaryota > Metazoa > Arthropoda > Insecta > Lepidoptera > Crambidae > Pyrausta > Pyrausta despicata. The sequence continues at coordinate 11,190,028 of OY992864.1, forward strand.
CATGTATCATCGGTACGACGAGCTGTATAAATAAGCGAGACGAACAGACAGACGGACAGGCTACCGGGATCCGGTGCTAATGGACCATGAGACGTTGTCAACATATTGGTGGTCGATAACGGTAATTTTTAATTCCGTTAACGTTATTATTTATTTATTTATTAACATTTGCACACTAGGTGTATTTACATTATATAGATAAATGTTCACAGTCTAATAATAATTGGTATTTATTTTATTTTCTTAGGATGTTTTAACTATCGTGCGGATTTAATCACGCACGCGGGTTTGCCCCGCAGTTGGAAAATAGAATACGCGCGTGCACACCGCAAAACGCTCACTTATTTTCATAGCAGTATAGAAGTGCTCATGCATCACACTCCGCGTCCTGCGTACACATTGCACGCATTACATTAAATAGGTACCTTTATAAAAAAAAATTTTTGTTTCTAAGATTTTCCGTCATAAATTTCTCAAAAACAGCTCGGAGTCGGGAAGTTGGCGGTGCTACCCCCGTGCTTCGGAAAGCACGTTAAGCCGTTGGTCCTGCTGGTTGGTCTCTCTCCGGTCATGTCGGATTGCCGTGTTACCGAACTTTGAGAGTGATTGAACAATGAGTGCAACTGTGTATTGCACTCACACTTGTGCAATATACTATCTCCTGCGTCTGGTCTCTGTTGAGATTGGCCGCCGTGGTCGAAATCGGCCAGGAGGATTATTATTAATTATCATAATGTGTAACTATATGTATCAGGTATGAAAAATACCTAAAAATTAAGATGTCGGAAAAGAACCGTTCTACGAACATTGACAACAAATAAAGCTAAAGTATAAGTAACGCATATCGTTTCTCGTTATTCACAGTAGCCGACTAGTTCGATTAAGCGATTCGTTTCGGTCTCTCAAACAAAACGATGAGTCCATAACTCATCATGACTCAGTCGTCACACTCAGCTATTTACTACTGGAAATAGATATTTGCCTATCTGATTGGTCATATTTGATTTTCAGCCATTCGGCAAAGATAGGCTTATATTTATATATGCTATATAGGCTTATTATGTTTATAGTCATAATAAATCGTCGGTTTCAAAATATTAATTTTAACCTTTTGTATAATCATCAATAATAAAAATATTTGATAAAATGCTGTTGTGGAAATAAGCCCCTTTAAATACCTAAAGGGGCTTATTTCCACAACAATTTAACTTTCTTAGAATGTATTATTCATTAAGATATAGTTATATATACTTCGATGCCGTAAATCATAATAAAAAATGATTTAAACACTTTCGACGCGTCGGTTTAATGAACGATCGATCGAAATCGAAAGTTCCTGATCGCGTCACTGCCTAGATAGATTATAGATCTAGACCGAACTCCGGATAGATAAGTAGGCACCTTATCACGATGCTGAGCGGAAAGGCATAGTCAAGTGTAATGATCTAAGGCCTAGTCTATACCTCAGGTGACATAGTTGGAGAAAAAAATAACATAGAGAGTTGGGCATGAATAAACTTAATTAAAAATAAATAACTAACAGCAATCTGTCTTTTCACTAACAATTGTGTTTATTATAAGTGCTTGAGGCGCAGTGGTTGCAGCTCTTTGGTAGTGATACCAAAAGATAAGCAACCTAAGGCGCGGTCATGTTTGGGTTGGGTGACCATGCTGACCATATTTTAAGTGACGTCTATTTACAAGCATCTCCGTGCTTCGAAAGGCACGATAAGCTGTTGGTCCCGGTTAATATCGATAGATATTAGTCGTTGAGCGTAGTCAGAGGCCCTCGGGCGGCTTGATAACATCTGACAGTAAGGTTGGTCACTTACCTTACAAACGCCCCTCCACCAATCCGCACTGAGCCCGCGTGGTGGAGTATGGCTCGGACCACCTCATAGTTGAAGTGAGGCCTGTGCCCAGCAGTGGGACGTATATAGGGTATATACGTTATAGGTGTATTGTTTTACTATTTTATTATATTAAATAAAATTAATAGTATTTTTAAGCTAAGATGAATAAGATTTTAGCTGCAATAAGTAGTTACTGTCAGAACATTAATAACTCCAGCAAATACATTAAAGTACCTAATATTAATAAAGGTAAAAGACATTAAGATGCATTGGGCATGATTTACAATATAAGCCTTAGAGATAATTAATCTTGGTAATTATTTAACTTTACAAACATGAGCAAATAAATATTTAATTAATATTTACAACATATTTTATTATTGCAACTTTATTTGCTGTCCTTACATGAATATTTGCTACTACCTAAATCGTTTTGAACAAGTCTTTTAAGCACTAACGAAAAGGTTGTTATTTTAAACCTTGTCTTTTATAATAAAAGACATCGCGCATCAACCCGCTAAACCGATATTGATGAAGTATTGTGTAAATCGTATGTTTTTTTTTATTAATTAAAAAAATGTAGTGTCCAATGGTATTCAAATAACAAACTTTTTTAAATACGGTTAGAACTCTTCAACTACGTTAGATGTAAAATACTGCTTATCTTCAGTCACTCATTATTAAAATTTGAGGAACGCCAGTACTTTGCATGTGACTAGGGAATGCAATACCGGGGGATCCCGAAATACCGGGATCTCGAAAGCCATGCGATGGATTAATCCCGTTTGTAAAATGGACAAGATCCCGCGCGGGATTAGTGGGATTGAAGAAAGGCGAAATTAATGTGTTAGGTAGCGCACTTAGTAGGCGAACGTTGTTCTTACAAGCGTAGAAGCAGGACGAGTATTTTCTGCTGCTGGTCATATACTTTGTAAGGTCAGGAGCCGTTTAGCAGATGAAACCATCAACACCTTAACGTTTTTAAGTTATTTTCAAAATAATATATAGTGCTACTTTTGTCAATTTGAATTTGAAAATAATTATTAGTTTTTAACTTGGACGTCCTAGGTACCGCTGGAGAGATGTTGCAGTTCAAGATCTACTCAACCTCGGCCATAGCGATTGGCAAGAACTGTCGCAAGACCGAGATGCATGGCGTGATCTGGTGTCGGAGCCCAAGACTCACTTTGGGTTGCTGAGTCACCCTAGTAAGTAAGTAAGTAAGTTTTTAACTTTGTCAGATATAAATAAGTTTATTATAAAAAAAAAGATTTGTTTTATTAAATACCGTAAATAAATTGTTTATTATTCGGAGATCCAGTAAATACCTGGAACCCGCGGGATCGAAAATGACCAGTCCCGCAAATACCGGGATTGAAAATTTTCTGCGAGATACCCTATACGTCACTATTATATTACAGTTGTAATTAACATAGTCAAGTGTGTAATATTAATAAAACTTAGCACTTACGGCCAAAGACGCCGTAAAACATGACCTCATATCTATCTCAGTAACTAAGTACTTTAAAGTAATTATTTTATCCGTACCCTGGAGGTATGACCAATGAGAACAGTCAGACCATAAAGATACAAGTTGTGAGACGGCTACATGAACAACAGACGAAATGTCTTCGCGACATTTCTGTTTTTGTATGGGGTTGTATATATCGCACCCCTTACTACGAAGGCATAAAAACATAAAAAAAATGGTTGCCTGTAAAATCAGTATACGGGCGAAAGTTTTACGTGACAATGACTTTGAGTGGTAAAATAATTTTAATGTGAATATTCATTCGTATAACATGAACCGATGTGTATGCCTATCTCTCTCACTCTCTCTCTCTCGCTCTGTCTCTCTCGCTCTTAGGCGGGCTAACTGTGCTCGAGTGGAAGGGACGCTGCCTTTCACATTTTATGTCTGTCTCACTCGCTCTTAGGCGGGCTAACCATGCCCGAGTCGAAGGGACGCGTGCCTCTCACTCGCTCTCATTGTGAGCGCATAACGCATGTAAGCGGAGCGTAACGCAGTTTCTTGAAGTGTCACCCGGCAAACCAATTTATAAGACGTTGTCACGTCAAAACTGAAAAACCCCGACATGAGAGTTAGGGAACAAGCTGGCGAGCTTCAAAAGCTAAATAGATTTTGACCAGCCTTAGCTAAGAACCACCGTGATACATTTTTTTTGATTAAACAAACCTACGATGCCACAGACAGAAAAACATACACACAAACAGAAAAGCGGTCAAACTTGTAACACCCTTCTTTTTCGTCGGGGGTTAAAAACATATAGAATCCAAAAATATCGCGACTACATGTCGTCTGCTGCTGTTCCATGTAGCGGACTTTCAGTCGCTTTCACGTCAAGCCACACATTTTTGTAGCAAAATTACCTTTTAAGAGTCGCATGATTATAGCTTAAAATAACAAAAACAACCGTTCTTTAATACCTACTTCGAGTTGGTTAGAAACTAAATCCACGACTAAGTACGAGCAGGGAAAAGTATTATAGTGTTCAAAAAGGTTGTAATTTTTATTCAATTCTGTTGTTAGTATCTCTCATAGGATAAAGTAAGTTCTCTATCTGAAGCTAAAAATTCAAAAAAACACGAAACGAAACAAAAACACCGACTTATATTTTTCACAAATGCAAACTGGTTCATACATTTTTTCCTATGTTTTTTAACGTCAGAGCTTTCAATCACTCATAATGCGCACAGCCAAGGAATGGAATGCGCCTCCGCCGACGGTGTTCCCTCTTTCTTATAACTTGAGCTCATTCAAAGCGAAAGTAAATAGGCACCTTCTGGGTAAGCTCGCTACATCGTCGACATCTTCTTTGCCTCCTAGAGGGAGAATGATGTCAAGAGCGAACCCATATTTATAATTAAAAAAAAAAAGCTTACATCTCAGAGGCAAAAGTTCACTGAGCTGGCGTATTTATCTTTACTTCACAACCAGGTAGTTATAAGTAATTACCACCCCACAATTACTCGATTCAGCGAGATTTGCATACAAATCGATTAAAATTACGAGTAGGTGTGAAAACACACCACTTTATCGCACCATAAAAGGAGATATGTCTTGACAAACTTTTTCAAACCAATAATTTGGTGCTAACCAGCCTTATTAGGAATGGCCTGTTTGTAAAATATTTATGAGAACACGAATGAATGGATATCGATTGAACTAGTTCCTCTAATAGTCGGTAAATTGCATAAATACGGCAATCCATCATCATCAGAGTATTAATGCAGAAGCAAAGATGCGGTGCTAGCGGTGCTAGTTTGCAAACTAGGACTTTATGGGCAAACAATTTTAATATCTGTTTTTAAGCCTGACCGGCTTAAAAACTGACTGTTTTTTTAATGTAATTTGTACACAATTAATAAATAATAAATATAAATAAATATTTCTCAACAATCACACCAATTCTCTAGTCCCAAAGTAAGCTACGAGGCTTGTGTTATGGGTACTAGATAACGGATATACATACTTAAATACTTTTTTTTGTAAATAAATACATATTATAAATAGAAAACACCCAGACCAGTACAAACACACATGTTCATGCACACTTATGCTTGTACTGTGCGGGAATCGAACCCGCGACCCTTGGTTTAGAAGTCCGACATGCGGACCACTGCACCAAGCGGTCGTCAAAACGTCATAATTAAAGACAATTCAAGTAGATACTTGAATTCAATTCATTCGCACTCTGGTCTTTCCCATCTTCTATGGATATGAGGGGTGGCTGTCGAGGGCTGCTTCGAGATGTAGTGCTGGCGCAGAATGCTTCGGATACCGTCTTCTACAACTTAGAGGAGTTAAAGATCAACACATAACCGCGCCTCTCTTCGGTCTGCCTCCAGAGAACAGCATCATATAGCACGCCGCTGTACAGATAACTTAGAAAAGCTTATTATAACCGGCAATATAGATGGCAGGAGACCTGACCAGGTGACTGCGGAACTACATACTACGATGTCCCAGGCTCCCCCAAGCACCAAGCGGAAGACCGAAGTGCATGGAGAAGTCTTCTGAAACGGTTCCGTCGAAGCCCCGATCCTTAGCAATGACGACCACTTAGGTGTAATGGTCAAGAAGTTGACTATTAACTAAGGTCGCGGGTTCGATCCCCGCACTGTACACACATTTGTGTGCATGAACATGTCTGTTTGTACTGGTCTGGGTATTATATATATGTATTTATTTAGGTTTATTTGTAATACCACTGTTGGTTCTAATTTCTGTACGAGTAACTTAGATTAGTGCTTACTAGCTAAACTACTTACCACGGAGTCAGATCAATGTATGTGATGTTGTTGTATTGTATATTTGTATTAATGAGGGAACGACTTGAGGAGGAGGATACAGTGTGCTTGAATTCAAGTACACTGTAGTACCAAAAAAACACTATTATATACCAGGTACTTACTATCTTTGTAATCGTACGTTAATATTGCTATAATAACTTAATAGTTGTTTCCTATATTTTTAACTTTTGCGTTGAGACCTAATAGTCAGTCTTCAATCGATTTTTACCGGTTCGCGAGACATTGCAAGTAAACAATATACGAGTAGGTATGCAAGCATTCCGGAGCCAGGGATCGGTCACAGTAGTCGCTACTTGAGGTAATATTTACTGCAATCGTATTAACAAACTGATCTTAATTCTGTCGGCAATGAAATAAGATACTTTAGTAGGTACATGGATACAGTCAATGGTAGAGCAAACTCGCTAGGTGCATTTGAAAAAGTTGGAAAGCTGGTTATTTGCTAAGAACAGTATAGAATGCAACAGAAAAGCAGAAGAGTCCAAGTACTTATGTTTTACATGTAGGTGGACGAAGAATAATCTTGATAATACAAATTGCAACTTAGAATGTAGAAAAACTAAAAACTGTACTAGTTTACTCATGAGACTGTAACACCTTACTGTAACTTGCAATAAATATTATGATTATGAAAAACGAGTTTGTAAATTCAAAATTCAAGTTGCAAATCACTACATATCATAAAGTCGCCTCCCGAGTCTGTCCCTATGTCTGTAATATTCATCTATGTATGTATGCTTAGATCTTTTAAAAAACCTCAACAGATTTTGATGCAGTATTTAAAATAGATAAAGCGATTCCAGAGGAAAGTTTATAACACATCGGGTAGGACAACGTCTGTCGGGTTCGCTAGTTTTAGCAAAAGGAGAAGCCAAGAGCTCCATGTTTTTCTAAAGAATACGATCGGATTATGAATAGATCTGTATCGGCGCGGATAATTCGCACCGAGGCGCCCGCGCAGCCGCAAGACGGACATTCGTGTCACCTAATTGACAACTTGCTGTGTAAGAATAGGAAAATGCGTGGAGTAGCTTATAAAATATTGTAAGGTGAATCTGTCAAAAGTTTTAAAATAATGTAATATGAATCTCTTGAACCCCTCCACCAATCCGCACTGAGCCGCGTGGTGGAGTATGGCTCGGACCACCTCATAGTTGAGGCCTGTGCCCAGCCGTGGGACGTATATAGGCTGATGAGATGAGAATCTATTGAAAATCGTAGCACTTGAATTATTAACAATCTGGTATTACTACCTGTTATGATACGGGTGATGCACATCAGAACCCTCGGTCACATGTAGACCCACAGTCTCAATCTCTACTTTGTTACTAAAGCAATAAATCAAACTTGCTTGATTGAATTACTTGATGTGAATGCCAATACCTATATTAAAATATTTTTATAAATCATAACTCACCCATACGGAAAATAAAAGCTGCGTCTCACTTATAAAAAAAAAACGACTCAAATAAAAAACGTATTATTCATAATCATAATTATTTAGTTATAAGTGATACTGATTGTAAAAAAAAGTATTAGAAGCCACTCTACACCTTCTTTGCTCACATTCATTAGATGCTGTGTAACTTAGTTGACCGCATGTTTGCGGGCGTAACGTTATTCCGATGAGATTTAATAAGTATCTATCTATTATAGAGGTATACATCGTTTTACCTATTATAATAAGCTCTTAATAATTTATTTTAAGCCTATTCTTAAAATATGAGCGCTAATAGACCTTAAAGGTAATCGTGGAAGATAATAATAGTCCTCCTGGCCGATTTCGACCACGGCGGCCAATCTCAACAGAGATCAGCTTACGCAGGAGATATTATAGTGCACAAGTGTGAGCGCAATACACAGGTGCACTCACTGTTCCATCACTCGCAAAGTTCGGTGAGACGGCAATCCGACATGACCGGGGAGAGATCAGGCGCGTGACCAACGGCTTAACGAGAAAGACTTGGTTGACAGAATAAAATTGTTAGACACACACTCATACAGTTTGAGAAATCTGCGTAGGTACACGTTTCGCTGAAAATAATTACGTTTTTATTAATGGAGCTCACCATTTGTATCAGATGCCACGTTCAATTGCTGATTTTTTTCACATTTTATTTGACAGATTTCTGGCTGAGTGCCAAAATGAGATTTCTGCAGTGATGTCTCAATTAAGGAGAATGAACCAATTTGTGAAACGAAAGTTAAGCTGAGTAAATTAATGAATATTTAAAAAAAATGTTACTTTTTTGTCTTTCTATTTAAGGAGGTAGTAAAATTTAAAAATAATTAAAATAATTTGTCAGTTGATGGGTTGACACATCTGACAAATTACTTTAATTATTTTAAAATTTTACTTAATTACCTAGATGAGTGGAACAGTCAAAGCATGAAGATATAAAAAAATATAATAATTTCTATAATATTTCATACATAACTATGCATAAAGTACATAAATTGTACATCTTCTCCTTAAACATACCTAAGCCTGTGTGGTCCAATAATTCACGGTAAAACATTTGTTTTATAAGTACACACGCCAGCACATAAGTCCATTTATTTTGTTGAAAAATAGCACTTTTTCAGTCCAAAAAACAGAACATTGAGCTACCCATTTTTGTTGCAAAATCGGCTTTATTACGGGTGCATAAATTATAGTAGTGTTTATCTTGATGTGCTGTCTGTACGATGCGTACACGCAAATCTGCCAACACCGCATTGTTGGAGTTGAATTGTCGTAAGTATTTTTACTACAGACGAAAGAACTTTCATACGAACTACGTGGCGTCATATTCAGTTGTGATAGAATTAACTTTCCTACAAAATATGTGTTTGCGACTAACTGGCTACTGCAGACGAGGTTTCACGAGAATTTCAGTGGTTTTGTAACAATTAAACGTAGCGCGAAACTTTTCTGCAATCTCAGTTCTAGTTTAATCCGTAGGTACATTTGCATTTTGTTATCTCTCAGCAATAGAACTATTAAACGTTTATTGATTATAATGAACAAATCGAATTCCGTAGTAGATTTCTTATCCTATAAAGAAAACAAGGATTTTTCTAAGCCTCTACTATATTAACCAAGTATTTTCTACACCTCTACGATACTCTGAATTGTATCCAGCTCACGACTAAACACTTCTAATCCTCTTATATTTATACAATCGCGTTCTACAATAATTTGGATCGCGAAATAACAATAAATTTTATTAGGTATTTATAGAAGAAGATCTGGGAAATGGACGATTGTTTACAAAACATTCCTTTCTCTCGAATATTAGAAGCATTAATGTTTAAAGCGGTGTTTTTAAATATGTGAAAAGATTTCAGCAAATTACGAAACCATAAAAGCAAAACTACTCACACATAACATGAATAGGATTATCAGCATACGAACTTACCTGAAACAAAAAACATTCAATTATAGTTTGACAACAAAGTGCGGTGCTCAAAAATGGCGAATCATTTAATAAAAATCTTAGCACACAAGTATCATTAAGAATTTACTCAAAGTATTCCTAGGAGTAATCTTTCTCTCATCAGTCTGTATACGTCCCACTGCTGTGCACAGGCCTCGCCTCAATTTATGAGGTGGTATAACCCATACTCCACGCGGGCTCAGTGCGGATTGGTGGATATGTTATAAAGCCGCCCGAAGGCCTCTGACTAGGCTTAACGACTAATATCTATCGATATTAACCGGGACCAACAGCTTAACGTGCCTTCCGAAGCACGGAGATGCTTATAAATAGACGTCACTTTAATGGTCAGAAAGTCACCCATCCCAAACATGACCGCGCCTAAGGGTGCTTAACTTATGGTATCACTACCAAAGCGCAGATACCACTGCACCACAAGCACCTCGCGCCTTATTATAAACACCATCCCAGCCAGCTACAAACATTTATGACCATTATGATCTTCGCACATCCAATAAATCACAAAATACACATATCAGTGTTGCAACACGAGAAATCTAACTCAATTCTGAACTTCCTAATGGCGTCGGTGAGGCTATCTTTATCTTAGTTTATGTCCTAGCATCGCTTCCGCAGAATATTTAAGGGTCTCACGTAGCTAGCCACAAATCAGTAGGTACCAGTGTTTGTGCACGCAGCCACGCACATAAAATATCATTATTCGTGCACAGATCATTTCCATTCTTCTAGGTGATCTCGCTCTATCGTTTGCTGTAATCTCAAATAGATTTCAGTATGAAACTGACTGCTCTTAAATTTTTCAGTCCAAAGGATAGTACATTTTGGGTCAAAGACAAAACTATCCCAATAAAAAATAAACATGATTAAAAAAAATATATTTCTTTAAGTTATTCTAACATTTTAGGGCATCATTATGTGAAATTAAATATTAGGTGGGTGAGCACTAAGCCTGTGTGGTGGAGTATGCCTCGGATTTTCCAGCTGTGGGACGTATAAAGGCTGATGAGATGAGATGAGATATGATAAGGTAGACGCGTATATTTTAAAAAAATGTGGAAAGTGTCTTTAGAGGGACAAACAAATCATAAATCGCTAGGCACAGTCCCACAGGGACACAGGGCGTTACTGCCTGTAAACTAACCTGTCATCACGTCGCACCCTTAAGGTACAAATATCTATGTGTCCAGCCCATATCTGGTCGGCCCCGCCTAGTAAATTTTCCAGCTAATTACGGATTTCTTGGGAGGTCCAGAATAGACCTGACAATTTGTATAGGAATGCTAGCTGCCTTTAGGGCTTGCTAGATATAATTGCTCATGGAATATTTTATATGCCAAAATAATATTGATGGTGAAAAAAGTAGAAAAATGAAAGTTTATGAATATCTAGGTGTCGAAAAATATTGATGAAACTACATACATATTAATAAAAAAAACGTTTAATGTGATTGATATTATACCATCAGGCTAGAAATATGTAAAAGATCTTGTATCGGAATTTGCTCAGTTAAAAATGGCAGACGATTAGCTGTTGACATGAACATTAGTATAAATATTCTACATAAATATAAATACACATATTTAACACTACAATATCTCGAAAAAGATCTGTCGTACACAAAGTTATACCAGACCTTTGGCATTAGTTAGAAAATCTTTATGATGACACATAACTGGCCTCGAAGACAAATAGCATTCAGCTTTACAGAAGTATTTAGCACAACGTACAAATACCAATCGAAAGGGCTATAAAATGATAGGACATCAACGACAGCTTGAAATTTCTTTGATCTCCGATCTTCAATGCTAATACAACAGTCAAACAAATGGACTCATATCTCGCTTTTATGTCTCTAACTTTAAGACCGAAAATAAGCCGTGTCGCTGATTGTACTCTTAGAAAAACTCTTACACCTGTTCAAATGTGATGTTTAGAGCATAAATCATCCCGGTAATGTCTCTCATCACTTATATCCCTATCCCTTTTCCACTTCTTACATTTCTAATTTCAGCGTCTCATTCACCGCGGCCTTGTTCGAGGTGAATAGCCAGCGGTACGAATTTGAATACATAAATATTCGTAATAATAGCAACTGTTATGATTATAATGGGAGAACATTTTTAAGACGTCTGCTAGAACAGTAGTAATATTTGTTTTACCGTAACGCATTTGATCCCTGTCTGTTTAAAGGAGATCAAGATTATGCGTGCGTCAATAGTTGAGTTACAAACGATAGTTAGGCACAGTGAATCTCATCAACTAATGTATCAATATAACAATGAGTTAAAATACTATTTGTATATTATGACATCAGTTTCATGAGACTGCAATATAAACTGGTAGTTTTAAACTATTTTATTAATTTTAATCGATTTCGTAATATCGGTCTTACGATCGAAATTTTCCTACTTATCAAAGACAGGTTGCATGAAGGTATGTATATGTTAAAGCTGTGTATAACCTAGTTTATTGCACACCTAGGAATAATTTATACATATAATTAACATCCACAAGAGTAAATAATTACAAAGCTATATAACCAAACCCGCAGTAGTAGATATTGTTTTTCATTAGCACTTCTGCATTTATAAATTGTATTCTATTAATAATTAATGTCATTTGAATACTATCGTATAAAATAACAATAACCATATCGATTTCATCAATGATAATTGCATTTGCATGGGCGTTTATGGGCATATAAATAAAATTATTCCAAATTACATATTCATCGATATTATTATTAAGTTTATCTGTTCATTCATTATGGTATAACTTAACCACGGCGCACCATGGCGCAATATCCTGATGCCTTGATAAGGTATTTTTATGTGATAATGGTTTTTACAACGGGTAAACACTGCGATTTACATTATGGTATATGTACTATAATTGTATTTATAAAAGTAGTATTTTTATAAAATTAATCAATTGAATGTTTAGAACTGTAAGTAAATTGTTTTTTTGACCATGTGGAAGTGACAGAGTGCAATAATCTTCTTACAAATATTTATTTTCATGCACAAGAACGCTAATATGACGGCAATCTGTCTGAGAGGCTCAAGGTTTTTGACCCAAACTCAAATAAAATTGGCGACCCACCAAAACCTAGACTGAGAAACAAAACACTAGATATTAGCTCAAACAATAGTTTGTGATATTTTTATCCGTTTTATATCGTCTGCGTAAATGCTATTCGGGTTGGTCACGAGGTGTTTTTACGTGTTTTATTATTCTTTCAATCACATGAAACGCAAAGTAGGTTAAAGTCATTCATCATCAAACTTTTTCAAACTTATCTTGCACTAGGAAATTGGTAAAGCTCATGTTGGCGATGTGGGCAGAGCACATACCGCCAGGCCCCATAGGCCACTTATTGTCACCGTGACCAAAGGCAGCTACCGACAGCGTGCCAACCAAAGGCAGCTGCTAAATCACTGAACGTCGCGAAACACTGAAAGATGCATTAATAATAAATAATAATAAATAAAATAAAATAAATGGTTTCAACAAACACACCAATTACCTAGCCCCAAACTAAGCGTGAGCTTGTGCTATGGCGACTAGAATAACGGATAGAAATACTTAAATACATTTATAAACACCCATGACTCAGGTACAAATGCTCGTGCTCATCACACAAACATTTGCCCCTAGCAGGATTCGAACCTGCGACAGCCTGTTTTGTAATCTGGACCTCAGAACACTAGACCGAAGCTGGCGTCGAATTTGGACTTAGCGACACGAATTTCTAGACTGGAGACCATTTGATCGAAAGTACTCGTACCTAACTTCCCTACAGCGCGCAATCACCTTATGATCTGTGGTTATGCATGCATTATATGTAAAGGTCGCAAGATGGCGGGACTTCAAAGTATAGGAGACACCTCTGTTCATTAGTGGGACATATTGTGACTGATTGAGTTGAATTTTTTTTACATATCCTTTAGCTTCAACGATCTATTATCAACATGCTTATCACCAGCAATCAACTTAAGTGAAAGTATATTTTTTCTTAAATTATCATTATAAAACATGCGTCCTTCCTTCCCCTCGCCATTTCATGCTGTAGATATAGGTTTTTGTAACGAAAATCACAAAGCAAAACGTGTTGTTTCTTAGCTGCATGATTATTTTCTTCTTGAATGAAACAACTCAATCTGACAGACATTACTAATTAAGAGCTCTCTCCTCAGTTATTAAAGTAGATGAAGATCGTTTAGATAACTAAGAAAGAATAATTTCAAAGAATTTTAACACCACAACAAACAGACCTTAATTACATCACGTTTCCGGTGGCAATGAGAAAGATCCTTCTGCAAATGGTCATCTTGACTCGTTTTGAGCTAATTTAGACATTATAGTTAAAGAAATAAAGATGTTTATAAAGATAGTTGGGTAAGCTAGAGCATATTCTGTGTAAGATAAAAATGTTCTCCCAGCTGATAACAGGGCAATGACCCCGCAAATCTGACGTAGAATAATCACAATTTGAGACAGTGATTATTATGTAAGGTGAATTGTTTGGATTCTTTTTGATAACAAATTAAATTTGCGGCACTGAAATGAAATTGAGTGATATGACTAATAAATGTAATGACTGCCTCGTTGGTGTAGTGGCAAAATTTCTGCCTTTCATCCGAGAGGTCTTGGGTTCTAATCCCAGGTCGAGCCAAAATTGTTTCTGAGATTTTCTGTCATGAATTTCTCAAAAACAGCCCAGAGTTTGGGAATTGGCCGTGTTTCAGAAAGCACCTTAAGCTGTTGAACCTGCGCCTGATCTCTCTCCAGTCTTATCGGATTGCCGTCTCACCGAACTTTTGAGAGTGATGGAACAGTAAGTGCACCTGTGTATTGCGCTCACACTTGTGCGCTATAATATCTCCTGCGTAGTTGGCTGATCTATGTTAAGATTGGCCGCCATGGTCGAAATGGGCCAGGGCTAATATTATTAAATGTAATAATAAATGTTTGAATAAAGGTAAGATACGCATATTCATAGTAATATAGCTCAGTAATTTATCTCCATCAACCAATACTAGGATAAAACGAACGTTTTTTCTACTGAAATGTAAAATCTATTAAATTATTATACTAAAGGTGTCGCCATATAAAAATCTCAAGCAGACACACTTTGAAGTTGAAAAAAGCAATGTTTCATGACACATTTCTGTTGTTAAGCAATTACCTGGGTACAAGAGTCTCCACTTGGTACATTAGGTGCGTCGTATTGTGCCTAAAAATTTGAGGTTTCCCTGCTCATAGAAATAAGTCATCTGAGTCACCTACTATCAAAGATCATGCGTCAATGTTATCTGATTATTTGTTTAGGTAACTAGTTCAAGCATTGTACGATAGCAAATGAAACGAAATGTAAATAAGTATATCTCGTAAAAGATGTGGCACAGCTTATACTAAACCACAATAAAAAGCAAGTAACATAAAGATTAGTCTTAGACGCTACTAAGCGTCTACTAGAAAAACAATTAGACGGGGTTTTACAATCAGCTTCCTATCCTATACTCCATAACCCTTTCTCTGTATTTTCAACTCCACCTATCTCGTTTACTCGCACAGTAAATCTGCGACTAAAGATAGGGACGGCTAGATTCTAAACAAATCTGAAATTTAGGTTTTTTTCTTCTTCGTCGTGATAGCTTAGGGTTCTTACTAACATAGCTAGCGTCACGTGTCAAGGCTCTCCAGGCATTTCTGTTTTGGGCCAGTTGTATCGCTCTCTGTACATTCATCTAAAATTAATTATTATTATTATTTAGGTTTACAGAATGGAATAAGCTGGCCACGTGTTAAGGTTGTACCTCAAGTGGTCAAGCATCGTCACCCACTGGCTGCCTATCGATGATGTCGTTCGAAAGGCAGACCCCAAAAACGATAGCGAGTCGATCTTGACAACTCCAGTAAAGACTGGCACGCCCTGACCGCTAACGTTTGACTCTTAAAAGTTTGGGGAAGGTATTCAATTTACCCAGCAGTAGGATAATAATGGTTAAAAAAGAGGTTTACAGAATAGAGATTTAGATGCTATTACAATAAATATCGAAGACGATACAATCAGCAATGGTGGGGAAGGTCTAGGATCTAACAAAAGTGAAGAAAGCGATCGCGTGCAACAACGCAGACGGCTTGTGTTACGCGTACCATGGTGCGGTGATGGGCGAAGCGTGTTTAAGATAAGTACTAAGGTATCCCGTAGTATCAATATAAGAACGCCCTTCTACACAAAGTGATATCTTGAATTGGTGCACGGTGCTCGGGTATGTTTAATTCAAAAATTTTAAAGAGGCTTCTACCCTGAGCAGGAATAGCAGCTTGCCCATACATATCCTAAGCTTAATTAGCACGATGTAGAGTACAAGTTTAGAATTGAACTTTATTATTAACATTATTGTTATAATTTTTGTACCTTTCTACATTTCCTTTGTACCTTTGTACATTTCTTGTGCAATAAAGTATTAAATAAAAATAATAATAAAATAAAATAAATCTTGTTTTAAGTGAGACCACTTATCAGTTATAATAAGTCACTGGTTGTCTAAATGACAAAACAACTTCATAGTATTTTTATTTACTTATCATCGACCACTTGTACAGCAACAGCGCATCTCATGAAATTGTAAAACCCTAATATTAGTACTTAGGCGATCGTTGTCTATACTCTTTATATTTAAGTTTCCACTATGTAATAATTTTTGTAATGACTATTTGTGCCATAATAATTTAAAAAAACATATGAAATTAGAGTCCGACAAGTATATTGTATAGTCCGTGTATTTTGGAAATATATGGAAAAATATTTGTTTGATATTTTTTTTCATAATAATATCAATAAGGTATTGTTTCAGTTCATTAATAAGGTATTCTATTGTTCATTTTCAGTAGGATATGATCTTGTATAAATACAAGTCAAACCATAGTTAAACAAGACAATTTAACTTCAATAAGACCTAGCCCTAATCTGTAACATGATCCTAGAACTCAGACCGTGTGTCGCATCATTTCACATATGAGATGCGCCGGCGCAAGGCACAGCCACACATTAGGTTTCACATCTCCTGGCATTTGACATCTCGAAAGCTGGTGTAACATCCTTTGTGGGGATGCAAAAGGACTCTCTTATTACTATACTACTCGTATTACTTATCAGTTTTGTGACTGACTTGCTAATTTAAAACCGCAATCTGGTACACACGAAGAACACAAATATATAATGAAAAATATCATCTTCTTCTTTTGCGTTATGCGTCACGCTAACTAGATACCATAGACATTTACTGTTACGGCGCTGATATTGTCTTTTTGGTTCTCAAGTGGTTATTCTTCTGCATATGAGCTTTGCTATAGCATACACATTCAGGTACAAAAAAACTTTCTAAGACTCTAACTAGGCATCCCCTGGAATAAAAAAATAATTAATTTATCGTGGATCATTAAACGATTCAGCTTACTTTAGATACAGCTATGATAGATAGTATACGGTGCTATTCCTATTTAAAGAACTTAAACTGCAAAATGTAAACATAAATCATTTATTACAGTACATTAAAGCATGTAGATAAAAACTCCAAACAAAATGGACACGTCGTTAGCCAGTAATAAAAACGAGGCAGAGCTTGTAAAGCAAAAGTTCAACAAACCATTTTAGGCTTATCTGCGAATGAGGGTGCAAACGGTCGCCCTGGGCCTGCCCTTCCATATTCATGAAACACGACCCTCAAACCATATTACTCGAGTTAAATATTCAATTATTCGGTCAAGTACTTTCACCTCAAAGGTCAGCGACACTCGAGAACACGGACAGCGAAAAATGGCTTTTTAAATTTCGAATCGCTAATTTTGCAAATTACTACAAATTAAACTAAACACACGTCTTCTCCCGCCCGCGAACGGCGAGCGTTTGAACAAATACGTTCGAAAATCAAACAGACCCACGTGATTGGTAGCCACGATTTTTGTGGCCCTACACTATGATTATGCGAGATGAAGTTATCAAAATTTTGAAACAGAAAATTGTGGGTTTTTCGACCCTCGTTTTCATGTTTACTTTTCTGGCCATATAATTTTATTAGTGGTTATTAAGTTGTCCGTGAATTTTGAGCGATATCTTGATCAAGTGATGTTCAAGAATTATGTTAAGTGGATGTATTTCGATGTCGTAACACAGATTCTGAGCGAGATCATATACTCGGTTCAGAAATACGGTTATTCAAGGTTGCGTAAACAATTAGCGCATAGTTTGTTAAAGATAAATACTAAAGAATATGCGCTAGCTAGATCATTTGCAATACAATAGTCGAGGCTAGTTCGGGCGTGCGCGAGAAAATATTCGATGTTTCCGACAAGGTAGATTTGGATTTATTTCGCATTATGACATCGGATACCTATGTGTAGAGCTTGACAAATGGTCGATATCTGATTTTATAATCTATCCGTTTTCAAGCAAGGTCAAGGTATCTTTCATCCGAATAATGAACATCAGACACCACTTTTTTACTGAGCTTCCAAGGGAGCGAGCTCGCCTAAAAGATGCCTGTTCACTCTAGCTTTGAAAGTTCCTGGGTTGTAACTGAAGGGAAACACTGACGCAGGTACCAGTGAGTTCCACTCTTTTGCAGAACGCATTAGGAATGTACCTCTAGATGAGAAGCACTTAGTAAGTAGTAATGGAACATCAAAATGGTATGGATTGTATCACGCGGTACGTCTAGTGGTCCGATGGTAAAAGGGGGCCGGCGGAATACGCTGGTTGTAGTTCATCCCTACACTTGCCTAAGTAAAGCCTGTAGAAAATCGACGAGCAGGCGACTTTGTGGCGATAGCTCGTCGCGAACTTTGGAGTTGCGTGCTTACAAGGTTTTCTTATCTCTTATCACTTATCGAAAGACGAATTTTAGGCTGGCCTGATTTGCAGATTATATAAATTATATATGTCAAACTGTCGATAAATTCTGAACAACTAAATTACATCACTAGATCTGTGTGTGAGCATTAATGTAATACTATAATCATTGCGTTTGACGTGTTTTTTTTAACATTGTCGACGGTACGCCTCTATGAAGTTGTGCGATGATTTACTGTCGATAAATGCAAATTAATTATTATATCATGTCTGCGATCTGTGTGTTAACAAGTTAATCTCTAGGCTTAGTCTTTATTTTCAAATGGATACTTACCTATGAGATATAGGTACGCGTATGTTTTTTTTAAATATTGTACTATCTAGACATTTGACCACAATCCCATTTAATGGTGAGTGTTGGTGTGGCCATGAGTTGTAGTCCATTCCACTCCTTAGCAGTACGCAACAAGAATGTAGATTGGAATTTTTGGGATTGGAAACTTTTCTATTACAATGTTAATATCTACCAAAGACACGATCTGCTGAATGTCGCGGTGGAGATCGTTTGTGGAGGCCTTTGCTCAGCAGTGGGCGTCGAACGGCTGACAAAATTTACCATTGCAACATTATGATACATGGTTTCATCAAAATCCTTTCAGTAGTTTCTTGCGTGAATAACAAACAACCATACTTCCTTCCTCACAAGCTTTGTATTTGTGAGATATACAAGATATGTACAGGGATTTAACTGCATCTACTGACTATGTCTACGAAGCAGCTGTCATATTTCTGTTTGTATTTGATGATGTATTTATCTGCCTACTTTTTGTATTGCCCTATAAGATAAAGTTTAATTAGAACTGTTAGCACCCAAGTCCTAACCTAAGTAGTTTTTTTTTTCGGAATATAATAATTTAAGCGAGAACAACTGCCGACAAACTGCTGTGCAGTTTGGCAGATGTGAAAACAATGTACATATAATTTCTGTATATTTTGTAAAAACATAAAAAAAACATAATTAGGTAAATCTTGCTTATTAATCCAAATGCACGGTTGTTAATAAGGAACTGCAAAAAATGTGTCATGAAATCGGTACTTTAAGCAGACAAAACAAAAGCAGATATTGAATCTTAACTGCATCGGTTCAATTGTCAAAGTTGACAACCGTAAGACAGGGTGTCATTTTACCCTTCTAAATAAAATCAGCAAGATATTCATTTGCGACAAAAAATCTTAAAATGTAGTGTCTGATGGCTATCTACATGATTGGTTAATTGAGATAAGAAATATATAAGATTTCAATCGATAAGTAAGTAAGATATATTTTTTTGTAACTTAAGCAAGTACCTACTTATAAAGTATAAGTCAGGTTTGTTTGTTAAAAATTTAGGTTAAAAAAACCCGACATGAGCCACGAAAACAGCTTATGAGCTTCAGCAACTTATGGCTGGACAGATTTTGACCAGATATAGATAAAAACTTTGGAGAAACTTTAAGGATGCTAGGAACCGCTGCAATCGGATGGTGAGATCAGCCGGTATATACATGACAACATTTCTGACTCTTCCCCAGCAGACGTGTGGAAGTTTCTTGGTACCTTGGGCATTGGTAAGAAAAATGATAATCTTCCTCTACCCTAAACCCGATGATTTAAATATTCATTTTTCTTCTACTCCCATTTTAGACCCAGGTATCAAATCCAGCACGATCCATGAAATTTCTTCTTACTTTTCTCCTCAGGTTGAGCCTCTTTCTTTTTCCCAGGTGTCATCTGATGTGGTCAGGAAATGTATTCTGTCGATTAAGTCTGGAGCTGTTGGTTTTGATGATATTAGTCGGGCCATGCTTATCATGGTTTTAAACCAAGTCCTACCGTACGTAACCCACATTATCAACTTCTCCCTCAGCTCTGGATCATATCCTGACGTATGGCGTAAAGCCTACGTGATTCCGCTACCCAAAATCACAAATCCTGTCTTGCCAGCTAATTTCAGACCAATTTCTATACTCCCTTTTCTTTCAAAGGTACTGGAAGCTGTTGTTCACTCCCAAATTTCAAAATTCTTTCTCTCTAACATCTTATCATTCCAGGAGCGACTTTCGCAGTTTCTGGAAGTCTACTAACAAACTAAATAGTAAGCCGGGTCTGCCTGTGAGTGTTGATGGTGCCTGTGATCCGTCAGAAATAGCTGACGTATTTAGGAACCATTTTACCATAGATTCCCCATTGGGACCAACACAGTCGACGAGCGATGAGGGTTCTAGTGGCCGCAAGGTCAGCGTCCGGTTTTTAGCCAAGGACGTTCGACAGGCAATAAAATCAATGTCCAGGGGCAAGTCTCCCGGCCACGATGACCTGAGCATTGAACATCTTAGATTCGCGGGATATCATCTGCCCAGAGTGCTCACGATGTTCTACTCGTTGTGCGTGGGACATTGTTACTTGCCTGCGCCGATGATGAAGACTGTGGTGGTACCAATTATTAAAAACAAGACTGGGGATGTTAGTGAGAAGTGTAATTATCGACCAATATCTTTAGCCACTGTTATCGTAAAGGTGCTGGACAGTTTGCTTAGCACTCAGCTGGATAAACACTTACATATATATGACAACCAATTCGGGTTCAAGCCAGGTCTTTCTACCGAAGCAGCTATATTGTGTTTGAAGCAAACTGTCAAGTACTATACGGATAAAAACACACCTATTTTTGCGTGCTTCCTGGACTTGTCGAAGGCGTTTGATCTGGTTTCCTACAATATCCTTTGGCAAAAACTATACCAAACATCGATGCCTAAGGAACTAATTAGCACTTTTAAATATTGGTATGAGAATCAGATCAACTTTGTAAGATGGTCAGGGGTCTTTTCAAAACCTTACAGGTTGGAGTGCGGCGTGAGGCAGGGGGGGCTGACATCGCCAAAACTCTTTAACCTTTATGTAAACGCGCTTGTGGAGGAGCTCAGCAGCACACATGTCGGTTGCCATATTGATGGAGTCTGCTTTAATAATATAAGTTACGCGGACGATATGGTGCTGCTGAGTGCCTCAGTAGGTGGGCTGTCACAGCTGCTTGATATATGTGAAAAATATGCAAAGCGGCACGGATTGACGTATAATGTCAAGAAGAGTGAGTGGATGATCTTTCAGGTTCGGGGAAGGTTCCTAACTCAAACACCTGAACCGAAATTAAATGGATGCTCACTAAATAGGGTAACAGAGTTTAAATATCTTGGGCACATTCTGACCCCAGACCTGAAAGATGATGCTGACATAGAAAGGGAGCGTAGGGCGCTGTCTGTTCGTGCGAATATGATAGCCCGCAGATTTGCTCGGTGCTCAAGAGGCGTCAAAATCACTTTGTTTAGGGCATTTTGCACGTCCTTCTACACGAGCAGTCTCTGGGTGAAGTATACGCAGAAGCAGTATAGCGCCCTACGCGTACAATACAATAATGCGTTCAGGGTGCTGTTGGGGCTGCCTCGCTTCTGTAGCGCCTCAGGGATGTTTGCTGAAGCGCGCGTGGATTGCTTCTACACAATCATGCGCAAGAGGTGCACATCCCTGGGGCGCAGGGTGCGGGCCAGCCCGAACACTCTCCTAAGAGTATTTGCCGAGCGCTTTGACTGTCAGTACGTGTATCACCTTGGCATGGTGTCACAGGGTTGCTCGGCTGACCCCGGACAAAGTGTGTTAAAAGGAGTAAAGGTTTTGAATAATAGCCGAGATGGGCATTTAGTAGGATATATTTTATTAGAGCCGTGTTTACACCTTTAACACCTGAACAATATACATAGGCCAAAGACCTCTGATAAAACTAAAAAAATAGCTCAGACCGGTAGATACTGGGTCTGGTTCTATAGAAAATTGCTAACTAAGAAATTCAGTACCTTATATGACTAATAAAGAAAAACCACCTTGTCTTTGCTTTAAACCATATCAAGAAATCCAATTATTTTTGATAAATTAAGAGATTAAGAAATTAATAAATTAATACCCGTTTATAATTAAATTTTAAATTTCAAATGCTACTAAATTGAAATAAGTTTGGAATCTAAAGTTTATCAACACTTAGCTGAGCTCCCAGGACTGAATCAGCTGACCAACGAAGCCTCTTTAACAGCTAACTCGAACTCCAACAATTTCATAGAGACGTTCAGTAGAGGTTTTCCTTTCTTGATAAGAACGGCCAGGGCAAACTCCAGAAATAAAGCCCCGAGCCAAAAGGTGAAGCCGGAGAAGATGAAAACAGGAAGAAGAAGAAGATCCAAATAATGAAGGCCACTGAAAGAAATGTACAATTAGTCCACACTCCTGCCCGAGCTTAATGCTAAGAGTTAGTCAACAACTTCAGATATATTTACCTGAGGTTACTAAATGATGCTGCCTTACATGTTTGCTGAACCAAGCCTCAGCTCAACATACTAATGTGCCAAGAACAACCTGAAATAATAAACATGTGGAATTACGATATTACCTTTTCTTTATCAACATCTCGGTTATAGAATAAAATTTCCTGAAATACATACCTGGGCCAATACTTAACAATTGCTGTATTGCTGTGTTTGTATGTAAAAACAAAAATCTGAAACAAGAAATCGATGTTTTAACTATTGTGTTTCACACATGGCGCTACTCGTAACCTCCAAATTTCAAGGCAATAGACTTACCATGATAAACAAAATATGTGCCGCGGCCGAAATTTATTCTAGCAAAGACGGCATGACTCTGGGGCACTTTTTTTTTTTGAGTTTTTATGGGGTCAAGCCCCGACCGAAATATCAAAAAATCTAGTAGCTTTTTTTTTTTTCTTTTTCACGCCATGCTACTTTTGCCGCGTCAGCTCCCAGAGTGCTTTCAAAACGGAAATCCTATACTTGTCAAACACGAAGACATTGACAACACAGCTGTCACAAATCCACTTTCCCTTTGGGCAAAGGGATCAATGCCATACAGCCTAAACATAACGCAAAATGTACCATCGTTATTAATAACCAAAATTTCACAACGTTACAATGGTGCATGTACTGGCTAATACAAAAATATTATTTTAAATACTATTTATATTATTCTTATTAATTATTTGTTTTGGTAAATTCTATGTAATTCTAATCTAATTCTAATTTCATTTTTATGAATTGTATGTGGTCCTTAGAAGACTGAATAAATAAATAAATTATAAATTATAACAATCTTCTGTCCCAATTTCAATCTGGCTTTCGACCTGGCCACAGTACCTGCACTGCCCTACTTAAGGTCACTGAAGACATCCGTGAAGGTATGGAATACGGTAAGGTCACTGTACTTGTCCTTATAGACTTTTCCAACGCCTTAGTACTGTCGACCATAGTATCCTTCTCGCTCTATTAGCTCACTCCAAGGTATCCTCACAAGTTTTGGAATGGTTTGCCGCCTATCTGCGGGGTTGTCAGCAGGCTGTATGCGTAGACAAGACTGTCTCCAACTGGCGTGACTTACTTGCTGGTGTACCCCAGGGCGGCATTCTGTCTCCATTACTCTTCTCCATCTTCATCAACTCCATCACTCGCGTCATTGGCTGTTCTTACCATCTGTATGCTGACGACCTTCAGCTTTACGAGCAATGCTGTGTCAGTGAAGTTAGTCAAGCTGTTCACAAACTCAATAACGACTTGAACAAGATACTTGCCTGGTCGAATCGTTTTGGTGTTGCAGTAAACCCGTCGAAATGTCAAGCAATTATCATCGGCGGTCAGCGGCGAATATATCTGCTTGATCATTCTTCCGTTCCTCCAGTTCGCTTCAACGGGGTTAATATTCCGTTCTGTACGAGCGTTAAAAATCTTGGACTTCACATGGACCAAACTCTCAGTTGGTCTGTCCATGTGGCAGAAGTTAGTCGGAAAGTTATGGGTACACTGCGTTCTCTGTGCAGATATAAACACTTCCTTCCTGTCAAGACCAAAATTTCCTTAATCCAATCCCTTGTTCTTCCTCTCATTGATTATGCTGATGTGTGCTACCCTGACCTTAATCAAGCCCTTGTAAACAAGCTGGACCGCCTGATCAACTGCGGCATTCGTTTCATTTTCTGTCTTCGTAAATACGATCATATTTCCGCTTTTCGCTCACAGCTTGCTTGGCTTCCTCACCCGCTTCGACGTAATATTAGAATTCTTTTGAGTACTTTCTCCATACTTAACGATCCCAATTCCCCTTCTTATCTTAAATCTCGATTTTCACTTCTTAGTTCGAAACATTCGCGTCAACTCCGTTCCTCTGATAAATTGACCTTGGCCTTTCCACTTCACCGCACCAATTTTCAAGCCAACTCCTTCCACATTCAGGCCATCAGGCTCTGGAATGCTCTTCCCGAAAATATAAAACAGGCTCCCAGCAAATTATCATTCAAGAGACTCATTCGCACCCACTTTCTTACTTTATCGCAACCGTCATTATAGATCTTCCTTTAACAGTTCGTCAAATTTATTTATTTATTTAGTGTATATTATGTGTATTTTAAATATGTAATCATATATATATATATATATATTTATGTATATTGTATATTTTATATTTAATCTTATGTGTCATATTATTCTTATTTTTTGTTTGTTTTCTCTTTTATTTATTTTGTCGCACCGCCCACTAATCATTTCTGCTTAGCCCAAAGGTATGACTGGTAGAGAATGCCCTACGGCGTTAAGTCCACCTTTTGTGCAAAGTATTGTTGTGCAATAAAGCTTAAATAAATAAATAAATAAAAACCACCGTGATTAAATTAACTTTCGAATAAAAATGACCACTTTAAAATCGGTTTATCCATTCAGGCGTTACGATGCCACAAACAGACAAAAATAGAAAAGGTTTCAACTTTATGACACCCCTTTCCTTCTTTTTTGGTTCCCTTAAAAGATGCTTTATATTTGATTAAGGTACTGTAAATGATTCCGATGTGCGGAGCTGCTGCCAAACATCCAGGATTGCAAGAGATTGGAGAGGAGGCCCAACATTTCATCACCAAAGCACATACAATAAACTCTTTACATTTGCTGTGATTCTTGCAATGCTTCTTCACTCTAATGACAATTAAAATAGTGATAATATTTTGTCTAGATACACTTCACTAGTCGCGGCGTTGTACTACAACTGCGGCAATTTGTAACAAAAACACGGACCTTTTTATCCGAACTATATCAACTCTTCAATAACTAAATCATTTATTTATTGAAGTACCTACATTTTTGACGTTTCCTTTTTAGTCAATATTTTTGGCAATTAAGCGTGCTTAGCAAGCTAAGCAACCACAAAAAATATGTGCGTTAGAAACGCCAAAGGTATACCTACGAGTACAAGTATTATTATTAAAAAATAACCAACTTTATATCGTAACGATTCGTACGTACACACGGCTCCACATCAAGCTCCTCATTTCCGTTGCAAGTTGCACCCAGAAAGATATACCGTTATATACCGCTGTGATGCCGATAAGTGATTGGCTTGACGTGAAGCCGTGCGTACAGCAACTTCACATGTGAATACCTACCTACCTATTTTATTGCAAAATTGTCCTTATAACCAAAGATATAAGCCGTTATCTTTACTTTGACGTTCTGTCGTATGTACATTCCAAACGGCCCAATTTATCTCATTATACAATCATTATCAACTCATTCCGAATGTAATCCCAAACATTTGATGCTAACGGAGCATCGAACCTGCGCCCGCGCAATAACAATAAACTTACGTACGATTAGTAGCTATTTGTTTTAGTTACAGCATGCAACGCCGGTATCGACAGCTAGTGATCTATACAGGGTGTTGTAATGCACAGAAATTGAATAACGGTGACGTTAAATCTTATAAAAGCATAAAAAAGAACCTTGCCGGGAATGAGCAGCAATGTTTTCTTTTGATTTGGACTCGACATACATACTGTGTTTTACATTTGCAGCATTAGATTATTATACTATATAATAATAATATTAATTAACCTGTGGATAGCGTAGTGGGTTACTCATTTAATATTTTTTTCTATTTAATATATGTATAATGTGTAAAATGTAACTGTTTGTTATCCCCCTTGGAAATAAAATAAAATAAATACTCACCATTTATTTTTAAATATAAAGTTCTTGTATGATTTCATTCCATTGAAGCTGAATCCGGCTTTGTAATGATAGGGAACAACCCAATAAGATCAATATGAGTATGTTAGCGAACTTCGGGAAGTTTTTTTATACTTATCTTGCTACCTAAACTAAACCTACATATAAACATTTATCTTCGGCCATAATTAGTTTGCATTAACAGATATTCATTTGTACTTTACTAACAATAGTCATTATGTCATTTGTTTACTTACAATAATATGGATCTATGATCTGAAATAAAGTTTATTTTTTATTTTTTATTATATCGTCTCTTAACATAGCTGATTGTGGCCAAAAGTCTGGCTAGGATAACCACTTAAAAAAAAATCTAAGCCATTTTTTCTTGCGTCCTGTATACTCGTACTAAGAAGGAATGAATGAGCCCCAATATGGTTTATGCGCGCGCGCGGTGCTGCGATCAGACGGCTAACGGCGAAGCATCCTCGACTCGTAAACAAACCGATCCGATTTTAATTTCTATCGATAGGGGTGCGCTAGGTTAACGTGGACACTCCAACAAACAAAATAAAAATAATCTTTGTGTGGCTAATAAAAATTCATAACTGCAGTTATGATTTTTTATTTATTTAATCTTATTTATTTATCTGTCAATAACTTTATGTTCTATCTGTGCATGTAGTAAACTAAGTTCTTGGTTTTGGATTTTCTCGCGAACCGAAAATCCCTTAAAAAGGTAGGTAATTAAGTATAATTATTTCGATTAATGACGTTTGATAGTAAGCTTAGATAAAAGAGTCTGAATACTAGCTGGTATTAATAACTGAGCAATCTGAAAAAAAAAACATGTTAAGAAATAAACATTGAAATAAATATTGCATAGTACTATTTACTCAATCGGTAGCTAATCTAAATCAAAATCGCATCGTTAAAAATATATCATTAGTGTAGTGACAAAAGTGCTGTAATCATAAATACAAGATTGTATCTTAACCCTGACAGCTTATTAGCAACCACAAATAAGTAATTAAAAACTTTGGACAACTGGTAAATGTTGCTACCAAGTTATTAGTGTGGTCAAAGTCATACACACATCTATGTTTTAGAACTTGTATTTCTATAACTTTAAAATCAATATATTATTTGTGATAATCAATCTTTGATTTGTTACTAAAATGTACGAAAAAATGAAAATTACTATTTAAAAAATGCATTATTTGATTTTATAGGTCGAATTTTACTGCTATAAAAGCACATTCTGTTAAGGTTTTCTATCGATACTTTTTTGCGAAGTAAATATTGTACAACACTAAAACCAGTTTTATTTTTTACGCAGTCTTTATGATCGACACCTATTCGAGTTTTCATGTCTAATAAGTCTGCAAAATGTGCGCCGATTAGATTAATTAATCATTTCGTAACATTCCTGTTCCTAATTCGTCAGGCTGTCAACAAGCCTAACGAGGTATTTATGAATGAGAACACAGACAGAGGCAAATTACGGCTACAGAAAGTCGAAAATGTTGCCTGGCCCAAATTATACTTTTTATGAGTGTCTCTGACTTTAGGATTTCTCTGCATGAAAGAATATTCATATTTTTATTTATAGTGATTTCTAAGTGGTAGATTAAGTAACTTAAATACACTTATTACGATAAAACAAAAAGGTAAGTAATAAAATTATCTATCCAAAATAGTATCTTTATCTTTTAGTTGTCTTCAGACAACAGCTCAGCACTCATAAAAACAGATAAAAATATACATATAAAAAATAATTCCTTAAGCTATCCTGGCGTATCCACGTTAATCTGTCTTAAGTTAGTCTATTAAATCACAATCCATGAAAATATTTATATTTATTAGATCGACATAACTATCTGAAGTGAGTTATATTGTTAATACGCCTATAAAGTTGGATTTAGTTGTGTTGTATGTTTGTTTAAATGTTAAATGGGCCACCCGGTAGCTTGTCCTTTATTGGGTCCTTTGGAAAGGACGTAGGCTGTGAAAAGCTCCTTTTAGTAGTCTTTGAGACTTCATGGTAAGTTTACCATTCATACCAGGGCGCTAGTATAACAAAATGCGTTCTCAAAGACGCACCTGTTGAGCACGTGAGCGATTGTAATAATAATCTTCCTGGCCGATTTGGACCACGGCGACCAATCTCAACAGAGATCAGCCAACTGCGCAGGAGATATTATAGTGCACAAGTGTGAGCGCAATACACAGGTGCATTCACTATTCCATCACTCTCAAAGTTCGGTGAGGCGGCAATTCGACATGACCGGAGAGAAATCAGGCGCAGGACCATCGGCTTAACGTGCGCACCGAGGCACGGGGGTGTAACACCGCCAACTTCCCGACTCCGAGCTGTTTTTGAGAAATTCATGACAGAAAATCTCAGAATCAATTTTTGGCTCGACCTGGGATTCGAACTCAGGACCTCTCGGATATAAAGCAGTAACTTTGCCACTACACCAACGACGCAGTTTGCCTCGATTCATTTGATTCGATTGAGTTTGATCGAGCAGCAACATATAGAAATATGTCAATATGTCATTTGCCGTCGCAAACTATCAACTGGCAGTGACATATTTGTCAAAAAAAGAGGTTTGTAACTAAACGTGCATGCTGAGTTTGGTTACACTATTCTAGGTTATTGCTTGATCTATGGTAGTATGAATAAAAAGACAAAATAGGTTGGACTACCAAGTATCCGCTTACAACAATATTTTGATTGCGCTTTACGCAAAGATAGGTACTCGTGTTGTCTTGCAAGAAAGAGGCAAAGCTAGCTTTTTTAAACCTCTTTTGATTACTAGCTTATAATATAAGATGCATGCCTATTACGACCATACGAATATCAGCACAAAATATATGTATGTTTTACCCTTAATTTTCACCGAAGCGCAGCAATAAAACAGTATCTTACATCGATTTAAAGAGCACTTTCTAATATTTATGCGTATTTCCGAGAAGGGCCATTCGTTGGTCGCCATTCGCTCAATTACAGGCGATACAATGTAAGAAAACTCGAGATGAGAGCAAATTTGGCGTTGGTGAACATCGGTCGATAAGGCTGTCTGGTCACTATGGATGTGTAAAAGATATTTAAACAGTTTCAGCAGTATTAAGTCACAAATTTTATTTTTACTCAGCTTTTATGTGCATGTCATGCAACTTTATAAGCTCAACAAATACAGAATCAGTAATGTGTTATATTATGACTCTGGGTTATAAGTATTTATATTTATGCGATGATTGATTGTATGTTAATTGTTTTATATGTTCATGAAGTCAACATTGAAGTTACGGCAAAAGCATTATTGTTAAGTGTAAAGGGCTTAGCCTAGCTATAAAAAACACGGAAGTGCCTGATAATTGATGATGATGATATTAGATAAAATAAACGAGCAATTTCACATCATAACATCCCAGTAAGTATCTAATTAATGAACAACTTACATCACAAACCTCTTTCGCACGGAGATCACTTAAAACATAGCACCAATAAGGCCATTAATAGAGCGACATAAAAACAAATTAATCCGCCATTAAATCAACGTTATCAAAGCGCAACAAACCGACAGACAGACGATAGCGTTTTATTACTTATTTATCTGAGTCGACCCGTCCCATCAAAATATACATAAAGTTTTTTACTACTGCCTAATCTAAAATTTCGCCGAGATTCGCTGGGCCACGGGGTGGGGTAAGGCCGGACAGTGATGGTAAGATTAGGTCGCACGCTTTTTAATTATTGGTACTGGCCTCGTGCGAACGCAGCTATGTACTAGTTGCGTGATAAATTTCTTCATCGTCATTAACATAATTAGACACAAAAAGTCCACAAGAAACGTAGATATTACTAAGTACATTAAAAAAGACGAGCGGCTGCATCCAGTCAATCCTGCGATCTTTATTTGTCAACCTATTTTGCCAGTGGACGCCCCACCAAATCAAATCAAATTTTTATCAATTGATATCTATCTAAATGACAAACAATACTATTTTTTGTAGTAAGCAACAAAAATAATTTTGGTGATACCAAATCAAGCATTGATTTGTAACATCCCAATGTTACTGTGACTGTGGACATCCCAATTTCTACGTTGCTGCGTTGCCCTCGACTGAGTCGTCCCTTTCGCAGCGTGCCTTATTTCATAAGGGTATTAAATTTTTACGAGGACCAAAATAAAGGTTGAGAGCAGTGTCCACGGACCATGGAGTGGTTTCCCATCGTTTACCGAAGGGGTATTGATAACACCCACTAAACGACGTTTTATGAGCGGAAAATTTATCTTAAGGCATCTCTTTGGCTTTTCACGCCACGACTGTGGATGAATAGTTTATAGTTTAATGTGTCAAGTTTGTATTGTTTTTCTTTTTTCGAGAGGGCCACGCAGACGTTGTTCTGCCTGTTGTTTTTTTTTAATATAGTAGGTCTGGGGGCAACTCCACTTATCAGTCGTAACAAAATCGCCAACAACATCGCTTTCGTCATAGAACTATAAAAGATACTAGAACTGTAAAAAACAGGCGATTCAAATACAGTTTTGCTACGATTGATAAGCGGCATTGGCTCCCTGAAGTTATGCGTGTACATATCGATACCAGAAGTATGAATTAAGGTAAGGGACAAAACATGACTTTACAGGAGAGCGAAAAAACGTTTTTGCTTTTTGTAATCTGTGTATAACTTTTTTGTTTACAGGCCGATTTAGATGAGGTCTATGGCAAAGTTTCTTAGAATTTAATGTTCTTTTATGCTATAAAAGCTAAATACAATAAAATCTTATAGTTTAGAAAATAGCCTGTCCCTTACCTTAAAAAATGTGAATCACTTATCCATTACGTTAGTCGAATTTGAGTTCAAGGCAAAGTCAAAATAATGTAAGTAACACAAAGATACGAGAACTTGCATAATAAAATAAGGTAAATAACTTCTACTAAA
The DNA here is from genome assembly GCA_963921415.1 of Pyrausta despicata. Lineage (NCBI taxonomy): Eukaryota > Metazoa > Arthropoda > Insecta > Lepidoptera > Crambidae > Pyrausta > Pyrausta despicata. Next base: position 11,221,555 of record OY992864.1, read on the forward strand.
AAAAATCTATGTAAGTACAAATGTATAACATAAAGATTGCACTTTATAGCAGGACCTTAACTGTATAGCAATACAGCTTATATTGGGTTATTTAATAAAGCTTAATTTCAAAAGAAGTGTTTTCTGTAGACAGGGTGATGTGTTTATTTTTAAAAAGTGCCATAAATTACAAATTTGTTTTTAAAATTATGTCATAATCAACAAAAAAAAACAAATATTATCATAATCAACTTTCGTCTTTTCCAAAGAATAATAATCTCTAATTTCTAGAGTTAAAACAAAAAGTAAGAAAGAAAATAACCCCGTAATCACGGGGTCAGTTCCTACATTGACGATTGCTGCTTCAGACTTCATGTACCCCTCTTCCATTGAGTCGTGAGATGCGGTCCTGCTGCTGGAATCGGAAGCTATGTTATCAGCCTGGAGATCTCGGTAGACGTCAAAACTTTTTTGCCGTCTCTCTACTCGAAGTTTCTCTCTCCGCTTCTCAACCTTTGAATCTACGTATTCTGCAATGGCTCTTTTCTGCATGTCTTCTTGGGAGTCGAGGAGTTTAAGAATGAACTCTTCGTCTGGCAGGATTATCTCCACGAAATCTGTAAGCTCAAAAACTGCATGTATGGGATCCTCCAAGGGGGCAGTTCTTAATATCTGCTCTTCTAAATCTCGAATCTCGTTCCGGGCAAGAGAAGCAAGTTTGGTGGCCTTTTCCTTCTGTTTTGACATCTCTACTGGGTTCTCTTACAAGTGTTTTTCTCAACTTCTGATTGAAATGCTAATTTGAGAAAGTAGTTAAAAACAATGTCTTTTGTCGTTTGTTTTGATTACAGTCCAATTCGGGTTTTTCTATACTAATAGGGATGAGAAAGCTTAGGCGATCCTCCTCTGGGTGCTGATGAGGTTCAGGATCCTCTTTGCTTCTTTGTAGAGGTCAGTGGCTCTGCCGCCGACTAGTATCGACGAGTAGTCAGGGCAGACTCTGCCCTGACTACTCGTCGATATTAAGACCGACTTGCTGCGACTGGGTGAGGAGGAATTGCTTCAGTTGTCTTTTGTTGATTGTAGCAGTTGATATTTTGGCTTTGTATTGCTCTAAGGTAGTCTTTGTGTGTCTCCACCTCCTCCATAACCTGTGCTGTAACCACAAGATCAGCATACTTAAAAGCCGTAAAGTCTTGGGTATGAGGCATTATGAGGTAAAGATATTGAATATGGTCGGACGGGTACTTTTCGGCTTTTAACTTGTCCAATACTTATTGTCTCTCCTGAACGTAGTCGTTTAGTTGTTTGGGAAGGGGCTCCAGTTATGACACAACTGCCCCGGCTGATCACTTGCTGGATTAATGAGTAGGTTGTCATTTCCGAGAGTGCTGTTAACATCTTTATATGGACCTTAACGGCAGCAGGAACGATGTCGTCAGTGGTGGATGCAATTACGTTGTAAACCAACCGACGGACTGGAGTGCGAGAGACAACTGTCTCGTTAACTACAGTTCCTCCCCTCTGATACTCTAGATATGTATTGATCTCAGCGGTTTGCAGAACAGATGCCATAAAGGCTGCATACCGTTTCATGATCCACGTCCGGAAGTCTCGTTTGTTTGCAACGGGACGACATATACTGTAAGCACCATAAACAGCCTGGAAGGCTTACATGCTGTGGGGGATCTCTTTCTCTTCCCTCTTCATCTCCCCATAAACGGTTCGGTGCTCCCGGGGTATTAGAGACAAGTCGTCGGTGAGAATTGTCATACCTTTATCTTCGCAAATCTGGTCAATGAAGTTAATGTCCGTAACATATTTTATGCAACTTAAGTAATATGTAATAAGGACTCTACCTATTGAACCGTCAAGGGTATCGGACTGAACCTGGAAGAGATCCCGAATTCTGTCCAGGGGATCTTTTCTTCCATTGAAGAAAGCTAACACGCCGGCAGCTGCGGATCTGTTAAGAGGAACCATAACTGGCTCCTTCTTGTCTAAAAGAAAGGTAAGCTCTTTCCCTGCCCTTGCGTATTGGCGAATGATGCCTGGAAGGGCCGGAAGGCGATCACTGGTGATGTCCATGATGTGGTCATCCCGGTCCATGACGCTGACCGTTACCGGCAATTACCTTAATGTAGCTGTGCTAGTTCATGACTTTAACTAACACAACCATGACTTTAATGATCATAGCTTTCTATTACAACATGTATTATCATATCTTATGTCTACACATATGTTACTTAATTATTAAAATCATATCAATAATTAAGTAATTGGAAACATCAATCATTTTATATTGTGAAATATAGCTTTTTGCAAGGAATTACTGAACTAGTAAATCGAGGAGAGACAGTGATTATTGAGGGCATAATCGAAAGTGTTTTAAGGATCATGAGGGAGCAATCATTCATGATCAGAACTATTGGTATCAGAGGATTCATCATGGGAAGAAGGTGATTGAGTGACTGAGAGCCATGGGAAGATTTTGTCTACTGCTATAATAGCTTCATACCGTTTGCCCTTTCGAGTGATTGGGGTATCCTCAACAACATACCGATCATTAGGAAGAACCTTTTTAATGCGATATGGCCCTCGACATTTAGGTTCAAGTTTCTTTGACTGACCCTCTATTCCAGTAGGTGCGCGTATAACCCTAACTAAATCGCCTCCTTTGAATCTAACATCTTGATTTCGTCGGGCATCATACGAGGATTTGTCTTTCATTTGTTGAGATTTGATTAATTCGCTAGCTTCGGATCTTATTTCTGGAAGCGATACTGGTGTAGAGGAGGCAGTTGCCGTAATAACATCATTAAAAATACTTTGAGATGGGTCTGTAACCGTTCTTCCAAAAAAAAGTTCGGTTGGTGTCTTTTTTGTTGTAGAGTGAACAGTCGTATTAATTCCTAATTGTATGTCGGTAAATGATTATCCCAAATTCCGTTTGGTTTATCATGATTCATGGCTCCAAGAGCTGCCAAGATGGTGCGATTGTACCGCTCAACCTGCATGAACAGTGTCAGATGGAATTTCCACTTTAGGATTTGGGTGTAACTCACCTGCCTTTTTCCCACTAGGCAATTTATGATGGGCACATTCTAAACATGCAGCTACATACTTCTTAACGAACCGCCTCATTTTTGGGAACCAGTAATGAGCCTTAATACGTCCCAACGTTTTGTCATAGCCAAAGTGGCCTATGTCATCATGGTTTGCTTTTAATAATTGCCACCGCGCACCACGAGGAACTAACCAATGTACGCTAGAGTCATCAAGTATTCTATAAACCCGACCGTTAACTAATTTGTAATTTTTGAAGACTTCTGCAGTTTCCTTAGTCTTTAGGTCATTCAAGATATCAGGAATACGTTTTAATATGGTCAAATAATGTAAGCACCAAATTTGCAGACGCCAGCGTAATGTAAAGGACACAAGAGACGATAATAAACTTTAAACATATTAGCGTAAGTCCATTCTGTGAATGTTTTTGTAAGACATTTTAATGTAAGGGACTTGCAATATAAAAACTCCATTTTGCAAAAAGGCGTAATGGTCATGATTTATGAATTTATAAATATGAGTATAAGGTAAAGTTCGACAAATTTTTATAAGGTTAGTTACTCTATTTGTTCGTAAAGGGGTAACAATTTCAAGCCCCTTAAAGCATTTTTTTAGTGAAGTATCAGTCTAGACTATCAAAAAATATGTACTGTAAGGGACATTTTTTGCTCAATATTGAAATTCTAAGTACGCCAGTTGATAAAGCGCAAAATTCCGAATCCAACGGTATATATAACTCATTTTGGCCAAATTGTCCCTTACCTTAATTCATACTTCTGGTATCGATATATTTCGGCGATTCATTATTATTTAAGTAGATTATGAGTTTTTGTAACGTTGTAAGATCCTGTGCTGTGCGTTAGCAAAAACGTATCCTACCTAGTTAATATCATACTCATGCGTAGCCAATCAAATGGTTAAATATTTTTTGAAATAAGACGCAAGGCATACATGCGGTTACCATCGCTGCGACTCGCGACTGTGACCGATTTCGGTTGACATAGTGTCATTCATTCGCTAGGTGTATGGGTATAAAACATTAGTACAAAATCTCAATATCCAATTTTATCAACGCCAGTTCCTGTCCAACCATTCTAATTAAATGTCTCTTAAATGCAGCTAAAAGTTAATAAAAACTTTAAATGAACCGTTTACTACAAACGAGCTCGTATTTTAAAGTTCGACGATATTATGATACCGTAATGGTCCAATCAAAAAAGGGAAAGTGCTCTGAGACGCTTCAAGTTTCATAATATCATAATATTACCAAGTAGCGGAAGCCCACGACATAGTTCGTCTCAATTAAGGTTTCACTACTCTTGTATCCCATGTTTTACTCTGTTACCTTTATATGTTCTTGACTTTTAATTTCCTTACATTAACCGCCAGCGCACACCTGTAACTCGCGACTTATAGCGTGTTAAAAAATCACGGCGACGGTCCTCCTGGCCGATTTGGACCACGAATCTCAACAGAGAGTGCCTGGTGCACTATACTACTACTACTACTACGTACTAATAATAACAATAATAATCCTTCTGGCCGATTATGACAACGGCGGCCAATCTCAACAGAGATCAGCCAACTACGCAGGACCGGGGAGAGATCAGGCGCAAGACCAACGGCTTAACGTGCTTTCTGAGGCACGGGGGTGTAACACCGCCAACTTCCCTACTCCGAGCTGTTTTTGAGAAATTCATGACAGGAAATCTCAGAAACAATTTTGGCTTGACCTGGGATTTGAACCCAGGACCTCTCGGATGTAAGGCAGAAACTTTGCCAATACACCAACGAGGCAGTCCAGCAAAAAACTGATGTTTGCTGATATTCATGATTATCTATTATATATGATTGTTCATGACAGAAAATCTCAGAAAGTCACGGTCAGGCGACGGTATTATGCAGGTGTGCATTGGACCTAACGGGCAGTGCTAATCACGCTGAACTAAGTGACAACAACGGCATCATATGGCCGCTATTGTGTGTAGTTTTCAGTTGTTAAAATTGTGTTTCATTTGTTTTCTTTTATCGTACTGTGTTTTAGATTTTTTGTTTTGTAACGTTGATCGTGTCAAATTTTTATCTTCTTGGCTTATGTGTGTTCGTGTTGTTTTATTTTATGTGTTTGTCATTTTTGATGTCGTTCTGTGTTTGTGATGTACCATATCAACATAAATCTCTTTTTTCCAACTTTTTTTATTTACCAAATCCGCCGAAATCGATCATAAAACTCAATGCATCAGACTTCTTTAATTTATCCGTTTCAAATTAGATCCCCTAAGCCAATATATCAGGATGACCATTAGTTATTCATCAAAATTACCCTGATTTATGATTTTTACCCTAATATCGGGCAGTCACGCGAGATTTTGAACCAATTCCTTAATAAAGTAGCTTATTCCTTTAGGATATGGTAGCTTTGGTTTTCGTGTTTGTTTTATTGTAATTTATTTCTTCAATTTATAAGTCGGGAACACCATTGACCATTTATTTATTGAAGCTTGAAAAAAGCAAGCTATAGACGATTGTAACGACAAGTTATATTGGAAAGGCAAGATGGCTTGACAACATAGTAATACAATAATAGAAAAAAAATAAAAATAATAACTGTACCTATCTCCTTAACTAAGAAAAATCGTAGAACATTCATGAAAGTGATTTTGATATATACACCAAATATAAGGCACCTAACATTTAGCTTTGAACGTCAATTTCTTAGACATCTTGTAAGTGCAACGTACAGTCTCCACGACTCGCTTTTAATTGCGTGTCAGTCAACCAATCGCGGCGATAGTATTACGCAAGTGTGCCCTGGGCCATACTGCCGGTCTTGCACAAACGCAAACAAATAAACTTTTGTCATCAATCAAAAACGTTATCGTCACCGATAAAGAATATTAGCACACGACCTTCAACTTTTCTTTTACTATTTGCCTGCATTACTCCCAACCCAACTAAAAAAATCGACCTTCAGCTGAAAATAAACAACATTGCTACACAATTACGTTGTTACTCAGAAAAAGCCTAAATCACAGCTGTAAATAGTTTGTACACACGACAGCACATCAGTGTAAACATTACGGTACCTTAAACTTTTGTAATAAGTGCGTTTTTGCAACAAAATGAGTGATGTGCTGCGCCTGTACAGTATCGAAGCGAGCCGAAAGGTAAACATTTGGGTACGAGCATTCGTCTAAAGTCTAAACAGATGGTTAGGTCTGCCACTAACTGTTTCAATTATCAAACGAATAACATCAGGGGCGGATCGTGACTTTGAGAGGCCCTGGGCTAAAACTACTCGGGGGGCCTTTTCTCTTTGATAATGAAGTGAATGGGTACTTAGGTTAAAATATTTATTCTTTTGATAAATATATTATTATGTATAACAATTCTGCATTTTTGTGCAGCAAATTCCATAGACCTCTTTTTCTTCTTCTTAATAATAATAGTCCTCCTGGCCGACTTCGACCACGGCGGCCGATCTCAACAGAGATCAGCCAAGTACGCAGGAGATATTATAGTGCACAAGTTTGAGCGCAATACACAGGTGCACTCACTGTTCCATCACTCTCAAAGTTCGGTTAGACGGCAATCCGACATGACCGGAGAGAGATCAGGCACGGGACCAACGGCTTAACGTGCTTTCCGAGGCACGGGGGTGAAACACCGCTAACTTCCCGACTCCGAGCTGTTTTTGAGAAATTCATGACAGAAAATCTCAGAAACAATTTTGGCTCGACCTGGGATTCGAACCCAGGACCTCTTGGATGTAAGGCAGAAACTTTGCCACTACACCAACGAGGCAGTATTTCTTCTTCTTACAAAAAGGCTGGTAATAAGTGCACGACGAAAGCGAACGCTTGAGATATCGGTATTTTTGTTTATAAAAGTAAGTTCGCTAGAGTATTACTGAGCTTTATACGTACCTTTCGGAAAGATTTTTCAGTAATGTGTTCGCGAGTGACGCGAGCTGTCAAAAATTTTAGCTGTAATGATCCTTGAGTTAGAATATCTGTAGAACTTAACGTTCTTTAAAATATTTAGATTCTCCATGTTTTGACTCTGTGACCTCTCCGAATAGCGAAAAGGGATGAAAAAGTTCGTGAGCGAAGCGAGCGCTTGAAATTTTGGGTATAATGGGTCTCTCAGGATACTACTAAGGTCACGTTGAAGCTGGCAAGCGAAGCAAAGTCTTAAAAATTTGGGTATATGTTCTCTCAGAATACTAAGGTCATGTTGGGTGTGCAAACGAAGCAAGTGCTTGAAATTTTTGCTATAATAGAGAGCGCCCGAGATTTTTGTGTTTTTAATGAGATACGTTTGCCTGGACCTCCTTACGCCGAAGACGTGTGTTTCCTATTTAAACCCTATGTTTGGTTAACTAATTACTCAACGTAGGTACTAAATATATCCTTTTTTCATTGATCAGTGATAAAACCTATCACTAATACATGTCAATAAAAAAATTTATTACTAGTGTGCGCCGAGCCTTAAGGTCATCGCACCTGTTGCGCAAGCGATTGCGTCAAGCCCGATCAAGGTGATCCGTCATCTCACTGCGCCTGCGCCAGTCGCGCGCGAGTGCATCGCGTACTATATCATATTACAGCCGACTGTTACGATAATTTGCATATTAACGAGATCAAGTTCAGGAGGCAAACTACGAAAAACGAAATCCGTCAAAAATAATTTGCATATTAACGAGATCAAGTTCAGAAGGCTTACTACGAAAAACGGAATCTCAAATTTTGTTGTACACATAACCATAATCATAACATTCGTTAATTTATGTGCTGTGAGTGTTCTGTACAACGCAAGAAGAATTAATATCGTTTTGACGGTTTTTTGTAGCAGGCCTTCAGGCATCTGTCAAGCTGTTGTGTTCCCCTGTATTTATTTTATTTACTTTAAGTGCCATCTACGAGTATATTCGTAGAAAATTATCTGGCGTACAAAGAGTATTCTCGTAGTTGGCACTTAACGTGTTAAATTCACTTTCGGTATCATTTTAGTATTCTGTGTTTTTACTTTTTACTTACTTGCGTCCATGGCCTTCGAATGGCAGCCCGATGGCAAGAGAAGACGATCCAAACATTCGTGGAGACGGACTATCAACCAGGAGATAACAGCTGCAGGTCTACTATGGGAGGATGTCAAGCGCAGGACAGGGGGAGATGGCGACAACTCACGAAGGCCCTTTGCACCACGGGGGACGGGTGCAAACAACAACAACAACATGTTTTTACTACCACGGCACATATTATGCGACTGTCGCCGTGACTCCCAACCCCAACTGACAACGGTTCAACCAAGGCCCGCGGCTACATCGCAGAGAGTTCGAGTCGCGGCGTCGATGTGCCACAAGTGTGCCCTGGGTCTTTACAACTCTCTCTCTCTCTCTCTCTTAGTCTCAACTTTGACAAACCAATTAGCTAAACTAAATAAGTAGAGCTGACGAAAATTTCGAAGCTTGCTTAGGTATTGAATATCTTTACGCAGTTAAGTGAAATTATTCAAGATTTGAAAAATAGTAAACGTAGTGTGGGACTCCCCCCGGCTAGATGGACAGATGACCTCAAGAAGGCAGCTGGTAGTGACTGAATGCAAAGGGCGGGAGATCGTGCGCTGTGGCGCTCCTTGAGGGAGGCCTATGTCCAGCAGTGGACTGTAACAGGCTGATATGATGATCTCACCTACTCTACGAACTACACAGTTACAAAGAACATGCCTTTTGGAAGTTTAATACTACTTTTACCTTAGCAAAATGAAAGTGCATTAAAATAAAATAAAACCCAGTTGGCACCGACCGGAAATCAAAGGCCCTTGGACCCGCCGTCAGGCAATTAAGCCGTTTGTTTTGTATTTTTCCGCGCGTGTGAACTGCGTCGGCGCATCGGAGCTTTGCCGCTCTGTGAAACGGTCGTTCGGGAATGCGAGCAAATTCATAAATCAATTTGGTCCAATTGTTCACTTTTTGTACACAAGTCTTTTATTTTTGGATATAAATTATAAATATACATTTTATTATTATTATCAAGATTATCAACTATCAACACATTGTATTTTTTTTGTTGACTGTAACCATGATTTTATAGTACAGTGGTCAGCACGTCACCGTAAACACTGCGGTAGTATCTTAAGCGCTTGTGATACGGGCGATTTTGTAACAAATATGGGAAGCCTGATGTGCCGGCCACGTACTTTAAAATTAAATCGATTATATGCTTTTAAATATGTTACATGTCAGTCCTTTAAAATAACGCATACAGTTCTTACATATACAGCATTAAACATCTAATAGCAAATATAAATATTAAATTCTGAATATAATGTAATCTAGTTCAGCATTCAAAATAAATGTTGATTTACAAAAACAAACATATTGAATAGAATGTTAATATCAATCAAAATTAATGTCCGAATACAAAAACGATACCAAGTAAATAAACCAAATGTAAATATCATTCCTTGTAGTCAAGAACCGAATTGATTTGTATTTAATTTTTAGTATATTTTATTTAAAAGTTAAAAATAAACATTCAACTTGACCGAATGAAAATCGTACAAAGCAGTAACTCACCGAGATCGCCCGGCAGATAGTATGTAGGTATGCCACAGTGCGATCCCGCGTGCGATAGCAAAGACGTCTTATTTCGGCTTATTTGTATCGTTTATCATCTTATTATCGCTCATTAGACGCGGACACGCCTCTATTGTGGGCGTTTTTCGTAACTTTGTTATAATACAAAAGTTCGGGCATTTGTAAGGTGCTCGTTATTTGGGAGGTGCACAATATTGCTTTGAGGTCGAGCGCCGTCTTTTTGATCAGTTAGTTATCTGCATTCTGCATTTGTGGATGAACTGTAACTTAAGGATAGTATTCTATATCAAGTGCATACTAGCGGACCCCGCAGACGTTGTCCTTCCCGTGTTTTATAGGCATGATGACACCTATCTTAAATATTTTCAAGACCATGGCGTTTAAAAAACATAGCCACTATGAAGTTAATACAACCAGTAACTTTACAAAAAGCTGTAGAAACCAATTTTTAAACACACAAAATTAAAAAAATATTCGGTCCTTTGACTCCGATTTCTTATACACTACCGTGACGTCACGTTTTTATATTCCCATACAAAATCTTTGGAGGCAGACCGTTTTCACAGATAATAAAGAGTACGTCAACAATCGGTGGTGTCTCTATTTAAAAAAAAAAACGCAAATACGGTTTAAGTAGCTGCTCTCAAGATTTGGGCTTAGTAACACAGACATTTTTTATTTTATCGAAGGTTCAGTACTAAGTGGTTGCTGTTTATTTAAACAACAAACATTTGGTAGGCCCTTTTATTTTGGCTTATGAAGTGGCACCAGGTCTATAATTAATGCTTTATCCCGACTGCCAAAGAGGGGCTATGTTTTTGATGTATAACATTTAAATTTTCATCATCTTATTACCAAAGCTGTAATGTTAGTATTGTTTTAAACTTATATGTTCACCCAACCATGTTTAATGCCGTATATCAAACATCACTATTCTAATGGTAATACGTGTTTGAAACTTTGAAATCACTAATGCCATACTTCGTTTCGAGGCCTAAAATAAGTAATTAAAGATATAGAGCAATTATCCAACATTGACGTTGTAATTGGACTGCTAAAGATGTATTGGCAACACAGATATGTTACACAGTCGCAAACAGACATGTAATTAACATTGATTATATATAATTAAAGAAATGCCTATGTGGATCGGAAGTTCTTCAAAGTTTCTGCCCATCTGGCAGAATAGATAGTATTATTTTGGGTGTTTAGTTTGAGAATACATACAGAGTGTTCAGAAGTATTTAAACGTACAATAGTATATATGATGACCACTTCGGTGTAATGGTCGAGAAGTTGACTATTAACCAAGAGGTCGCGGGTTCGATTCCCGCACTGTACAAACATTTGTGTGCATGAACATGTATGTTTGTACTGGTCTGGGTGTTATAATACTGTTGGTTCTGATATCTGTAACACAAGTGCTTAAGCTACTTACCACGGAGTTAGATCAATGTATGTGATGTTGTTGTATAAATATATACTCGTATATTCTTATCTTTTATGTATAATAGATAAGAATATATTGCTGTAGAGAAGTATTAACCGTTTTAAGCCGAATCGTCCGAATGAAGGATTAATTGCTAAGGCAAACGCGAATATGGAACTGTTTTAAATTATTGTTAATATTAGGTTTGGAAATATATTTTAGTATTGGAATAAGTCAAACTTAATCTATTTATCTCAAAAGTCTCTGCATTTTGCTTATATGTTGTTCAAAACCTCTTTTATTCGTTTATTTGTATCATTTATTTAGTTGGGCAAATTCTTGACACCCTGTATTCAACCACAATAATATTGTGATCTAGTTTTAATTTAACGATAATTGCCCACTGTTACACTGTGGCAATTATACTATAATTAGAGTTTCGGGTACCGTTGTTAGTTAGGGCAGTAACTCTTTCGCAATTAATATGTTAAACGGTTTAGAATGGCTAGCCATTTTTTCTGACACACTGTATTAAAAATCTATTGTTATTTGCTTCGTGTACACAAATTTGTTCATACATTGTTATATTTTATCGTGTTTAGTGGTGTCCTAATAGAAAATGTGTTGAAGAACTTCGTCAAGAAAATCATTAAGTATCAAGTTTAATAATAATAATAAACAACAACACCATCATTTATACATTAATCAACTATCACTTGTGCTTGTGTTACAGAAATTTAAATCAACAGTGTTATTACAAAAAAAACACGGGTTGCACTCCGGGAGTGCCGGCAGAAGTGAAAACTTGATTATTAACGTTGTGCATTTTTGATTTATTTGAACCGTCTTACGGTTTTTCGATCAGCATCACGTGACCTGACGCGAGTTTCACAGTTTCTACCCATGCCACAAAAGTGCTCAACGCCGCTAAAGAAGTTTTCACTTCAAAAAAACTAACACGGGTTGCACTCCGGGAGTGCCGGCAGAAGTGAAAACTTAACAACCGTCTTACGGTTTTTCGATCAGCATCACGTGACCTGACGCGAGTTTCACAGTTTCTACCCATGCCACAAAAGTGCTCAACGCCGCTAAAGAAGTTTTCACTTCAAAAATCTTTAAGAAATACATATACACACAAATGTTGCACATAGCGAGGATCGAACCCCAAACTCTTGGTCTAATGGTCAAATTCTTAACCATTACACCAAAGTGGTCGTCAAGTTCGTGTGGGAAGGGCACACAAAACACACAAATATTTACCAAATATGACAGTTGAATATTTGCAATTATATTTGTCAGGTTTAGGATGCAATTCAAAACCTTGATGAAGTGAACGCGGCCTGCGCGTCAAAAAGCAGTTGCAAATTTCAACAGGCTTTGCCAATGTCTGAGTGGTCGACTGGCATAGGCACACGGGCTAGAGTTCCCATGGACGCGGGTTCGATTCCCGCCTCAGATAGTTGATTTTTCTATAGGCAAAAATATTATCTTTAGTTTATAACGTCAATGCTTATCATGAAAAGTCATAAAGCCAATTTTATATATGCTGACAAAATCAATAAAATCAATTTATTTCTGTAAGTAGGCTAACAACTAGCACTTTTACACGTCCCAACATATAAATTAACCCTACCACCGCTTCGGGACAATTTGGGCCAGTGCTGAGAAGAAGCGGCGCAAGAAACTCAGTCACTATTGTCATTGCCTCTTTTCAAAATTGATTTACAATAATTGTAATTGTTTGCATTTAAACATTTACATATATCTTTGTCATTTATATAATCATAAATTTTATAATATCCTTTCGACATTAATACATATTTTACAACTGTTTTAAATTTATCTAAAGGCAATGAAATTAAATTTTCAGGTAATTTATTAAAAAATGATACACATCTACCCATAAATGAGTGACCAACTTTATGAAGCCTAAAATGTGGAACGGCAAGCCTATTTTTTTGTCTTGTGTTGAAGTTATGCAAATCGCTATTTTTAGGAAATAGGTGTAAGTTTTTTCGAACGTAAATTAGGTTTTCGTAAATGTACTGCGAGTAAACTGTAAGTATTTTAACTTCTTTAAACAATTCTTTAAGTGTTTCATTTGATTTAAGTTTATAAATGCATCACTTTGTCACTCTGGTTGACAAGACGTCAGTCGCAAGTCACGACGACAGAATTCCGCAGGTGTGCGCTGGCGCTAATCCTTTTCTGTCCCAATAGGCTAGATGACACCACCAATCGTTGACATACTTTTTATTATCTGTCAAGCCGGTCTGCCTCCATAGATTTTGTATGGGAATGCAAGAACGTGACGTCACGGTCATGTATCAGAAATCGGAGTCAATTGACCGAATATTTATTGAGTTTTGTGATTAAAAATTGGTTTCTACAGCTTTTTGGAAATATACTGGTTATAGATATTATTAACTTCATAGGGGCTATGTTTTTAAACGCCATGGTCTTGAAAATATTAAAGATAGGTGTCATCATGCCTATTCCGTCAGCCACTACTGCCACTTCAATTTCCTTCCGCTACATTCTAGAATATTTCAGTAGTTTTTAAAACATCCGATTTAAAATATGTTTAAACGCGGGATGTCATGTAGTGTTTAGCATAAGACAAGTTTTGCGAAACCCGGTGTGTCGTCGCGACGTACGACACAATGCAAAATAGAAGACGAGTTACTGCCTTCCCCATGATAGCTCCAAGTCAGGAGCTGACGCGAACGTTCTAATATGACACCCTCTGGATGAGTAGGTCTTTAAGTTCATACTAAGTTATCATTATAAATACCACATTTCTAATTAATTGGATAATTTTTAGTGGGTAGGGGGGTTCTCTTACTGAGGCTTTGAGTCCCACATAACCCCCAGCTGCCCCCGCGGTTGGTGGGTATGCGTAACCCCGGGTCCACACTATGGTGCCAACGTTGGCTCAAAAACCTATTACCCAATGAGTGGACCTAGAAAAAACTGTTGGCCTCAACGCTGATTGGTGCTTTGTTGGTGCTCTTCTGTAATGACCAATAGCGTCAGTTTTTGGGCCAACTGTTCGCCCAACGTGTGGAGCCGGCTTAACAGCATTTCCCGACGTTAAAAATAAGGCACATACATACACTAGTAGAGCTAAATCGTCACCGAATTAAACAGTCTTACGACCTTTTTATATACATATATGCTTTGACTACAAGTAAGATAACTGTAAGTTTCATACTGAAATTACAGACAAGGGGACAGACGCGAGATGCGACTTTGATTTATATTATGTACTGATGTCTACCTATTTGTTTCTTCGGTTTACGCGAACGGTAGACATTGAAATGATACACTTTTTACGGATTATTTCGCGATTTATTTACATTTTGTTTTAACCTGATGTTTCGGACCCTTTTCAGCGTCCGTGGTCACAGGTAGACTCTAGTCTTCCTGTGACCACGGACGCTGAAAAGTAATAAATCGCGAAATAATCCGTAAAAAGTGTATCATTTCAATGATGTCTACCTTTCAATGCAACAATACTGAAACCAGCCGTTTAAGTAGGTAGGTCCACACAAATTGTATATGTATATTATTATGATATTATTCGAACGAGGAACGAGGTCATACGACATGCGACTAAGGGTACTGATGTTTGCAGTGGGCTGTCGCAGAACCGACGAGAAGTGGAGCAGGAAGGTTCTCGAATGGAGACCACGCTTAGGTAAACGTAGTGTGGGACGCTCCCCGGCTAGATGGACAGATGACCTGAAGAAGGCAGCAGGATGCAAAGGGCGGGAGATCGTGCGCTGTGGCGCTCCTTGGGGGAGGCCTATGTCTAGCAGTGGACTGTAACAGGCTGATATGATGGTGATGATGATAACATTATGATTTATACCTTTACGTGACACCCTTTGTTTGTCTAAAAGGCTACGTGTGCGACAGTGTGCAAGTGTGCCTTGAGCCTTAGGCTGAGATCAACCATGTCAAGGTATTTAAGGTACTTATTTAATTTCGCAGCAGCTTCTAACTCGTTCTGTTGTTAGACACTAGGATAATATATTATGGAGAAGACTTATTTAAGCCAGCGGGATACTGACAACAGCACCCATTGCATGGTTTCTGCGCAAATGCCGTTTCCATTGTCATAAAGCCGGACGTTCGGCAAATGACTGTTGAAAATAATAATTAATAGGTAGGTCATGTGGTAGGCTAAAAATAGGATTTTTTTATATTAAAAGTCATAAGATTGAACCCTTGGTTGGTTGTTGTCCCTAATAAATAAAAATAACCCTATACATGTTTGTGTGTGTATATGTTTTTGTTTTTGTGTGTGCCTGTCTGTAGCATCATAGCTACCGAACGGATGGATCGATTTCTATGCGGTTTCTTTAGAGTGTTTGTTCACCACCGCCGTCACCGTCGCGTCAACGAGAAAATGTATGTGAATACTGTTTCGCTACTTCGGCGCCGTCATATCGCGCATACATTTTCACGTTGACGTGACGGTGACGGGTAGAAAAACGTACTTATTCGACAGATAAAATAATTAAATCTCGGCGGTTAAGGAACTATGGCTATCATAATATATCAGCTTACCAGCTGTTTTCGGGGGTTCTTAACTGTAAAGTTAGTTTTTTGAATTTATGTTAGAGATGCACTAGGTATCTACTATGCTATAGATCAGACTGAAGTTTAAGTCACTGACAGTAAGCAAAAAATTGTCATTTATCAAAGTGTGCCAGACATTCGAGCAATGTCAGTTGTTTTAGTTTTCCTGCGTATCTCATCATTTTTTATTTTATTTATTTATATCATTACGTTATATCAATTCTGATTCGATCGTACAATGAAATACCAAGCATCGCCATCTCGCTGAGTGATCTTGAACCTTCTAATTAAAATAAAAAATAAATATTTCACAACATCACATCAATTCTCTAGACCCAAATTAAGCTACTAGGCTTGTGTTATGGGTACTAGACGACGGATAAACATACATAAATACTTTTTTTTGTTAATAAATACCTTCATATTATACATAGAAAACACTCTAACCCGTACAAACACACAGGTTCATGCACACATATGCTTTTACTGTGCGGGGATCGAGCTCGCGACCCTTGGTTTTAGAAGTCCGACATGTAGACCACTGCACCAAGCGGTCGACAGAACTTCTTCTAATTAGACCCATAGTGAAGAAACACGGAGATCCTTGGGGATCCTATGCTCAGCTGTGGGCGTGTATGGCCGATAATGACAGGCATTCAAACTTAATAGATAAACAAAATAATAAATATAAAAAAAAACGAAAAAGTATTACAAAAGTGAACCTAAAGATAAAATTTATTAAAAGCTCAATGTCAACATGACAAGCGTTACTTATCAGTACAATAATTACTTGATTACGTGTATAAACTTCCGTATCAATAGCTGATAAGCTGATAACAGCCTGCCTCAACATTAATAAAGTTTATGGTGTACATTTAGAAAATTTTGACTCGATAAATCAGATAGGTGAACTGTAAGAAAATCTTCTTTTCACTTGAAAAAGTATCACACAGTACATTTGTTATAAAACCAAAAAATAACTCAGAATAATAGACAGACATCTTTTTCAAACGTCATAAACCGTAGCAGTTATAGTTATATTTTTTAATATATGTATAACGTGACGTCACATAAAATGAAAACTTATACAACACTATAGTGTCTACTGTAACTATTTACTCTGTGTCTCTCCATTAAGGCAGTGAAAAGGGCCACTCCAGTAACTAGTTAAATATGGACTCACAATTGCATGTTGAACATGATATGAGCTACTTAATTGGAGATTCAAATAAGCGTGTAGCTTTCTGTTGTCTTAAAATTTTAAGTAAAGGGTAATGAAATAATGTTCCTACATAATATGTAGCTATGTTGTATACGCAGCTCTCACCGTAAGCTTCACATTTGTGCATTTCGGCGTTGAGACCATGAGATCCTGGGCCCTAGTGCCCGTGCGCTTTTCAAGGTTCTCCGCCAAAGGCTCACTGCAGCCAGTGATGATCAAAATGCTGGCAGCTACTTTGGACAAAGGTTAAGTTTGGCTATCCAAAGAGGTAATGCGTCCAGCCTTTTGGGCATCTTTCCCTGGTGCAGCACTGGGGCCAATTTTTTTTACAATGTTTTGTAAATACTATTTTACTTATATTTTATATTTTTAGGTTACTTGTATTATATTACGTTTAGTTACTAAGGTAAACGCTTGTAAAATCGTTATTTACACGAAGCTCTAGTCATACTTGCCATATTACAAACATTTCCAGCCCTCCCACAATTAAATGTTGTAATATTATAACTGACTAGCTTCCCACAGCGGCTTTGCCCGCGTGGTATTTGGTTCTCAAATATACGAGTATTATACAAACCTTGTTATTGAAATACTCTATCTATTAAAAGAAATTTGCATCAAAATCAGTTGGGTAGTTTTGAATATCTAATATAATATGTAGTGATGATTATCATTTTTGGGTTCCTTTACCGAAGCGTATTTAAGAACTTTAGGTACTCTCCAAGCGCCTGTCCGACTCAGTTATACAAAGCAACAATTAAGTGGAAGGAAACTAGTTGTAACTAACAATTAATAACATTCCCCACACTACTTGTACATCAGATACCAAAGCGTATTGATAATACTCATTGCGAGGCTACAAAAATTTTAAAGGTTACGTCAAGGGGTCTCTTACTGAGCATCACATGTTATTACAAATTCTATTACGTTTTTAGACGATTCCATATTTTAGCGCGAGACAATAGCCTACAACGCCATCTAGTGACATAATTGCAAAACGATGCGCATTCATTGGTTTCAAATTGTGCAAGCTATCTTTCTAAGGGACATTACTGACCGTTTATTAAGCATAATATTTTATTGTGTTCAGTAATTCTTACCGGTCAGGTACACCAAGGTAAAATTTTGTATAAAATTGTTCCTGTTCTTATAGATTTTGAAATCGGATAAATCATAATGGATCTTACTGGTGTAGGTCAAAGATAATGGAAAGGAAATAACAAATTAAAGGAAATCTAAACCAGCAAGGGAAAATATTTTTGTAATGAGCACGTAAACCATAGATTTTTATGTTTAAAAAATATACAGGGCGACTGGTAATTAGCTGCGGAGCCGTTTGAGGGAGGTAGTCTAGGGTAACCCTCAAAGTAAAATATTTCAAAATAACCCAAGACTTCCTCCCCCCAACGGCTCCCCCACTAATTTTGCGTGTATTTGGCGCCAGATAAAAAACTGAGTGGAGACACTTTTTGGTGACTTGACACTTTTTGCTGAATTGTACGAGCGAGTCTATGTAAATGACAAAGGTTAGTTTTAGAATATTCTTTCATTTTTTATTCAACATGCTTTTATGACTATTTTACGACCACTTTGGTGTAATGGCCAAGAAGTTGACTATTAACCAAGAGGTCGCGGGTTCGATCCCCGCACTGTACAAACATTTGTGTGCATGAACATGTCTTTTTGTACTGGTCAAATTATCACACAGTAGGTACATTTGTTATAAAACCAAAAAAACAACTCAGAATAATAGACAGACGTCTTTTTCAAACGTCACGTCATAAACCGTATCATTAAAAGTTATACTTACCAAATTACAAACATTTCCAGCCCTCCCACAATTGAATGTTGTAATATTATAACTGACTAGCTTCCCGCCAGCGGCTTTGCCCGCTTGGTATTTGGTTCTCAAATATATTATAAAACCTTGTTCTTGAAATACTATACTTATTTAAAAAAACTGCATCAAAATCAGTTAAGTAGTTTTGAAGATCTAAGCATACATACATATTACAGTCATAGGGACAGACGCAGGATGCGACTTTGCTTTATAGTATGTAGTGATGATTATCATTTTTGGGTTCCTTTACCAAAGCGTATTTAAGAACTTTAGGTACGCTCCAAGCGCCGGTCAGACTCAGTTATACAAAGTATCAATTAGGTGGAAGGAAATTAGTAATTTGCCCGCACTACTTGTACATCAAATACCAAAGAGTATTGATAATACTCGTGCGATGCTACAAAAATAAAGTCAAGACTGCACTCTTAACTATTCGTATTCGCTGTTGATAATTAATACATATTCTATTACCTTTTCAGACGATTCCATATTTCAACGCGAGACAAAAGCCTACAACGCCATCTAGTGGCATAATTGCAAAACGATGCGCATTCATTGGTTTCAAATTGTGAAAGCTATCTTTCTAACTGACATTACTGACTGTTTATTATGCATATTTTATTGTGTTCAATAATTTTAGGATACCGTTATACACCAAGGTAAAATTTTGCCCTATTAAAGTCTAACTCACACAGGTACCGAATAAAGTGGTCCCTGTTCTGATTTTGAAGTCGGATAAATTATAATGGATCTTACTGGTGTAGGTCAAAGATAATGGAAAGGAAATAACAAATTAAAGGAAATCTAAATCAGCAAGGGAAAATATTTTTGTAATGAGCACGTAAATCATAGATTCGAATGTTTAAAAAATATACCACCACCCTCAGAGTAAAATCTGTCAAAATAACCCAAGACTATTTATTATGTATTTTTTGCGTTCACAACGCTATTTTTAAATTCGAAAAGACATAACACTTAAAAAAATCCTTTCGGCTCCGGTTATCAGGGAGGATTCGATCCCCCGACCTCTGGAAGTCCGGTCCAATGCCAGGACCGAACTTATAAAGGTCGGGGGTTAACTAGGTTCCCCCCAACAGCTCCCCCACTAATAACGAATCAACCTGTATAATCATCGACAAAATTAGCGGAACAGAAAAAAGCGAAAGCCTAAATAACTAATCTATATATGCAAAAGAAAGTGGTGTTAGTTACACTATTGATATTTCAAGAACGGATGAACCGATTGGGCTGAACATTGGTGGAGAGGTGGCTTAGAACCAGGAAACGGACATAGGATACTTTTATGACTATTTTGTCGACCACTTTGGTGTAATGGTCAAGAAGTTGACTATTATCCAAGAGGTCGCGGGTTCGATCCCCGCACTGTCAAGTTATTTGTGTACATGAACATGTTTGATTGTACTGGTCTGGGTGTTATATGTTAAATTTAAGTTTATTGGCAATACCACTGTTGATTCTGATATCTGTAACACAAGTGCTTAAGCTACTTACCACGGAGTCAGATCAATTCAATTCAATCAATCTTAAAAAACATTTTTTTGTATGTGATGTTGTTGTATATTATATTATTATTATTACGAGTATATTATGTATAATTAAATTATGCTTCGTTATAGAAACGTGTACACAAAATTTGCTTGCTTGCAAGAATTGATTACAGACAGACACGCGGCAGGTTAAGCTATATAAAAGCTTGTACATAATGATAGGTATTAGTTATTTTTAAATTTATCATTACCATTTGATTACACCTTAATCAATGGTTTTTGGAATGAGACCCAAGTTGCTTGATGTATTAGATTTTTTTTTTTCATTCATCAGCCTATATACGTCCCACTGCTGGGCACAGGCCTCACCTCAACTATGAGGTGGTGCGAGCCATACTCCACCACGCGGGCTCAGTGCGGATTGGTGGAGGGGTGTGTGTAAGGTAAGTGACCAACCTTACTGTCAGATGTTATTCAGCCGCCCGAGGGCCTCCGACCAGGCTTAACGACTAATATCTATCGATATTAACCGGGACCAACAGCTTAACGTGTCTTCCGAAGCACGGAGATGCTTGCAAATAGACGTCACTTGTATGGTCAGAATGGTCACCCATCCCAAACATGACCGCGCCGTAGGTTACTTAACTTTTGGTATCACTACCAAAGCGCTGCAACCACTGCGCCACAAGCACCTCAGATTTTTAATGTTAAGAAAATACAATGTATCGATAAGGATGTAATAATTTTGAAATGAAACGTAAGTGAGCTTCTTGAATTCTCAGGGCGCAAGGTTATTTCCAGGAAGTTGCGGAGAAGGCACACAAAAGAACACAGTGGCGAATGCTCTTCCGACGGAGGAAGTGCGATTTGGAATAGAAATACTCATTTGCGTAAATACGATACGATTAACACGATTTGTTGGTCATCTTACAATAGTGCTTAAACCTATTCAGCCGTGTCAAACAGCACGCAAATTTATAAATATTATGAATTGGGATGATGACACCTATCTTAAATATTGTCAAGAACATGGTGTTTAAAAAACATAGCCCCTATGAAGTTAAAACAACCAATATATTTCAAAAAAGCTGTAGAAACCAATTTTTAAACACACAAAACGCAATAAATATTCGGTCAATTGACCTAGATTTCTGGCACATGACCGTGACGTTACAATCATTTATTACCATATGAAATCTATGAAGACAGACCGTTTTGACAGATAATAACAAGTATGTCAACGATTGGTGGTGTCGTCTAGCCAATTATACAATATATTTAATTTAAATGTAGATTTTGATACAAGTCAAATAAAATGACATTAATTTATACCTCATATTACATTGATTAAATCAATAGAAGTATACTCGTATTATGCATTGACTACGCCCCATTTCTTCTTTCTATTTAATTAATTCTTTATTTAAGAAGAAGAAGATGAGATATTTATGTAACCACTGTCGAATGAATAGCATCTTACACTATCGAAAGAGTAGCAACTCTTTACCTCTAAATTCAAATTCAAATAAGACCCAACGAGTCCTTCAAATTCAAAGAAGAAGTTATATGGGTTAGGTAATTAAAATATCATATTTGTACAGAGGGCTGGCATAACGTTATATCAGTGAGACGGCCTTTCAAGGAATCTGTTATACGATAGTTTTATAGCACCTAGTGGGGCCACGAAACGAGCGTGTTACGTACACAAACCGTAAGCAACCTTTACAAATACTCATTTAATAATTCAGTTATTTCAAGCGACGAATTTAAAAACTATATATTTTGCAAACATATTGTTAGACTAAAGTAAGATATTGTTAGGTGAATTATCACAAATAACGTGTGAGTGTCATTTTCTGTTCAACCACAACATAACCTTATACATTTAATAAATAAAAAACTTCTCGTTACATACCATGTAGGTTAGTTTAACCAATTGATTTTGTCAAAGGTCTCGCGTTACGTTATCTAAGAAACACCTGAACAAAGCGCGAAGATGCAGCTGGTTACATTGATCGAATAAGAACAAAACATGTTATCAATACTGGTAATCTATAGAATTCATAATATTCAAAAGTTTTATTGTTAAATTTTTACTTGAGTAAGTAAGTAAAATTATTGTGAAACAATCCCTATTTGACTTGGATATTTGCGGTAACAGCGCGTTAAGAACTACCGCACTTTAAAAACTTAAAGGACAAGGTTCTGAACTGGATTAAAACTGATGCCACTGTTGTTTGTGATTTCTGTAACACATGTGCTTAAGCTACTTACCACACAGTCAGATCAATGTAGTGATGTTTTTATTAGGTCCTTACCTATGAAATTGGCGTTTTGTATGGGAGGAACAAAAAGTCGAAATTTTTTTATATAGCATATTTATTTAATCAAAGTATGAGCCATTGTAATCTATGCACTTTTGCCATCTCATAGGTAGTTCATTGATCCCTTTACTAAAAAAACCATTCGAACGGGAATCAATAAAATCTTTGAAGGCGACTTGAACTGCCCCATCTGAGTTGAACTTTTTCCCTTGCAAGAAGTTATCCAAATTTCGAAAAAAATGGTAATCTGTTGGAGCAAGGTCCGGGGAGTACGGTGGATGCCTTAGAGATTCCAATTGAAGTTCTTCTAATTTGCTAGCCGTCTGTTGTGCAGTGTGTGGTCTAGCGTTGTCGTGAAGCAGCAGTGGCGTAGAGCGATTGACCAGCCTTGGTTGTTTAGCAACTAGCTTTTCCATCATGGTTTGCAATTGCTGACATTAGATATCTGCCGTAATCGTCTGGCCAGATTTGAGAAAACTGTAATGAACGACACCGGCGCTAGTCCACCAAACGCTTACAAGTAACATTTTATTGGTCAATTTTCGCTTGGAGCAGGCTTTGGCTGGCTTGCCAGGGTCCAGCCATTGCGATGAGCGCTTCCGATTATCGTAGAGAATCCACTTTTCATCACAGGTAATGATTCGATTTAAAATCCCTTCGTTATTGTGCCGGTCAAGTAATGTAACGCAGCAGTTGACGCGCGTTTGCCGGTTTGCTTCACTCAATTCGTGAGGAACCCACCTTTCAAGTTTTTTAATCTTCCCAATTTGCTTCAAGTGGATTAAAACAGTTTTATCACTAACGCCAAAGCCTGCAGCTAACTCGGACGTGGTTTGCGATGGATCCGCTTCCACAATAGCCTTCAATTCTTCATTATCAACTTGGGTCTCCGGCCGTCCACGGGGCTTGTTTTGCAGGTCGAAATTTCCAGAACGAAAACGTTGGAACCAAAAACGCACTGTGTTTTCTTTTGCGACACAACCGCCATACACATCATTAACCCTTCGAGCCGTTTCCGCAGCACTGGTGCCACGGTGGAACTCGTACTCGTAAATAACGCGATATTTCAAATTTTCCATTTTGTAAATTGAGCGATGCAAACAGAAAAAAGATAAGTAAAAAAACAAATGAATGACGGTTTACGAAACACAACTACATGTGGAAATAGCTGTATAAATTTGAATTTCGAATTCCTAACCAAATAGGAAAAATTTGTGATCAAAGTGGCCAGTACGACAAAACGCCAATTTCATATGTAAGGACCTAATATATATTATTATTATTATATTATCTTTTTTTGTTCAATGCCTTTTAAAATCACTTATGGTAATCGCTGTTTTCAGGGCCCTGTTTTATGACGTTGTATGCATTACCTACCTCAATGTTTCCCTTGACACGTCGTTCGACGCACCAAAACAAGGCTATTGGGTTTCCATACTAATCGTTAACTCAAAATTGACATAATTAAAGATTATCTCATTCTGTGGTACGGTCATAAAAGGAACTACAATAAAAATGTGCGTAGGATTTTGATTACGGCGATCAATTTCACAATTTACAATCTTTATAATTTTTGATAGAGTCGAAACAACATATACATAAATAAATATAAATATACAAAAACATCACATACATTGATGTGTCTCCATGGTATGTAGCTTAAGCACTTGTGATACAGATATCAGAATCAACAGTGCTATTTCAAATAAACTTAAATAAATACGTATAATAACATGACCAGTACAAACAGTTCAGGCACTCAAATGTTTGTGCAGTGCGGGGATCGATACCGCGACTTAAACTATTATTTATTTTTATTTTTCTAGTTAATAAGGATAATGGAAAACTCTTATCAAATTAT
The DNA here is from genome assembly GCA_963921415.1 of Pyrausta despicata. Classification (NCBI taxonomy): domain Eukaryota; kingdom Metazoa; phylum Arthropoda; class Insecta; order Lepidoptera; family Crambidae; genus Pyrausta; species Pyrausta despicata. Next base: position 11,245,972 of record OY992864.1, read on the forward strand.
TGCATTGACATCGGTACTTAATACGTGTGCAAAGTTTCAAATTAAGCCGATTTCTGGAAGTTGGTGAACATTGAGCTCAAAAATTACGTTACATACATTCATTCATACAACCCGGTCTAATAAAAGCGTGTTAAAAAGGGTTCCTGTAAAAACCGACGTTTATATGAACGCGCCCTAAATATTACCTTTTCGGTAGTCGTTAAATCAATGCAAGAAGAAAGTTATTTAATGTAAAGGATTTTTTAAAATACTTTAACTAACTAACATCAAATGAATTTCTAAATGTGTTGTAAGCGCAAATCTTGAGAATGGCTGAACCGATTTCGCTTATTTCTATTTTCATAATTATGATAAGATACCTTGAAGTACGAGAATGGTTCTTAAGGAGATAAAAAAATTAAAGACTAACGGCTGCAATGTCTCCGGAGTTCGCTTGTTTTCAAATAAAGTTATGCAATGATCGTACAACCCAGTATTATCGATAAACAACTAAAATATAAAACTGATTCTGAATTAAGAACTTGTAATAATAGTCCTCCTAGCCGATTTCGACCACGGCGGCCAATCTCAGCAGCGATCAGCCAACTACGCAGGAGATATTATAGTGCACAAGTGTGAGCGCAATACACGGTTGCACGAACTGTTCCATCACTCTCAAAGTTCGGTGAGACGGCAATCCGACATGACCGGAGAGAGATCAGGCGCTGGACCAACAGTTTAACGTGCTTTCCGAGGCACGGGGGTGTATGTAACACCGCCAACTTCCGGACTCCGAGCTGTTTTTGAGAAATTCATGACGGAAAATCTCAGAAACAATTTTGGCTCAATCTGGGTTTCGAACCCGGGACCTTTCGAATGTAAGGCAGAAACTTTGCCACTACACCAACGAGGCAGTCTTGTATCTAATTACTGACTACTATAATTTAGGCCCGTGACAATCGCGTGGCGAGGCTAAATGCCTAGATATCAGGCGCTCATAATTCACTACAGTTAACAACTAAATTCCAAGGGAACAAAGGTCCAAACTAGAAAATGTCTAAACAACATTTATCAAGGCTGCTGAACGCGGAACATCCAAGAATTTAGACTTTACACCGCATTCTTAGGTATTGTATTCAAATCTTCCGTCGAATAGTGTTTGTTAAATATGCGAAATGTAAAAAGTGGTGTACTTATGTAGTGACAAGCCAAAAGAGTTATTACTGACTGGGATTAGGAAAACAGTTTTCCTGAATTTTTAATATCTGAGTTACTCAGATATTCAAATAACAGATTGCTTAGATTAGAACAAATAATAATAATAATAAATTCAACAATATCACTTACATTGATCTGACTCCGTGGTAAGTAGCTTAAGCACTTGTGTTACAGATATCAGAATCAACATCATCGCCCGTATCACAAGCTCATAAGATACCGCAGTGTTTACCTTGACGTGCTTTCGTCTGTACTTAGGTAAACCAGCTTCATCACCATTATTTCTACAGTCCTCGGCACACAGACTTAAGTTAAAGTTACGTTGATAACTCTCTCTGTTAACAACCACATTATGAACATGACGTGCCGTCGTCATCTGTCGAGTGACAGACAGCGCGTGAGACGATCGTGACAATACAGGTGGCAATAGGTCACGAACTACCAGCTAATCCACTCAAGTAGTTAAGTTGTTTGTAAATATAGAAGGTAATCTCTCTGAATTGAACGCGTTTTTGATTGCTAAAGAGACCTTTCTCGAACAACTGCGTGTTTTTTTTGTATATGTGTGTTCCTTGCTCATGATGTCTCCCTGACATGTGATGTTTATTAAATTTTAGTTTTTTATCATCGCATAAATTTAATTTTAACTAGACGAGCCTCTTCGAAATCTGTTATATCTCTATATGTCGCGGTAGGCAACAAGCTTTAGAAGAAAGATCCTATTGATACGTGTACAAATAAACAAAAAAACAAATACAAATAAACTTGAATAAATACATATAACACCCATACCTCGAACCCGCGACCTCTTGGTTAATAGTCAACTTCTTGACGTAGGTGACCAAAGTCACCTGAATCTCTAAAGAGCGTTAAAATAAACAACTCATCAATCAAAACACGACAAAACTACAGATCAATCAAAATACAAGAAAACCCTTTGTAATTTGGTGATTAAAGGACGTTTGTTGGTATTTTACGCATCTACTTATAAGATGCGTAAACGTCCAAATACGAGTAGAAATGAATCGCTGAAATGTATGTTCGACCAAATGAAATAACCATCTTTCCGCACGACCTTGAGGTTGACTGGCAGAAAATGCTTTTAGCATTAAGTCCACTCATTGTATTTATCTTGTGCAATAACGTTTAAAGAGACAACGTCTGTGGGGTCCACTAGTTTTAATTAAACGTGTACGATAAGCTAATTAGTATTCACTGATATTTGATTGTTTCTGGATCATCAAAACATTTGGTTTCTTTGGTAACTCTTAATTTTGAATAAGTTTCAAGTTTTAAGCTCGAAACTGGTTTGGTGGTATTCCCATCCTTAAAAGGCGCTAGTGTCAGTTCATTGGGCAAAAACCAACCCGATTCCGACCCCTAGTCTCTAAGCCGTCAACCATATTCGGGTGTAGTCATCTCTGTCACCCTTACGATCTTGACCGTGCGAGCGAACGCGCTGGCTAGATACGAAAATACGAACGAATCGTTAGGGAGTACGTAGTACGCTTTCTGAGCCAAGCCGTGAGGGAAAAGTTGACTAACCTACGTATAAAATTGGTATAAGATTTTTGCGTCGCAAACTCGCAAACTAATCTCAAAACTTGACGCGTTAGTGGACTTAGTAAATAATACCGGCTGTTTACCTACTTAACGCATTATATTTGTTCTACAACAGACATATGCTCGTTTTATCAACGATTGTTGAGCCTATGCTAATCACTGAGGTACACACGGCTCCACATCAAGCCACTCATTTTCGTTGCAAATTCACTTTTATAACGTAGGCATAGGATACCGCAGTAGTTAACTTGACTTGTAGCCGTGCGCACCTTGGACATCAGAAATAATTCATTAAAAAAATATTAAATACCATGCATTATCATATTTTTTATTTTTGAGGTCGGTTAAAAGAAGATAGCTTGAAAACATTGAAACTGACTATGCGCCGCTTTGCAATAAAATCACTAGATGGCGCTGTAGGTTTTTGACTCGCACTAAAATCTGAAATCGTCTGAAAACGTAATACTCCTGATTGACGATCATTTATTTGAAGATTTATTCCACATGACCATTATTTCAATTGTTTTATAAAATTTTTGAAAGCCTCCCACTACGTATATCAGTGCTTAGGTATCTGATATACTAATAATGGGGGCAAGTATAACGGGTTACGGGCACCGAGGTCGTTGCAAACATAAAGTTTAATCATCATAATAAGTATATTTCATAAATTCTAATTTATATATTTATATCTAAAGGTATATAAATCATGGGCGATGGAAATGTATAAAGTCACCCGCATATATTTATGTTGTAGGTACGCTGAAACGCAAAACACCTGTGCTCACAATAATTCTGTGTGGGTCTCCAAGATTTCAAGGCAAAGTGACGTAGGCACTACATAGAAGTACATTTGTAATGTTACCATTACAAATTACTTGAAAAGTAATCAACAGCAACGCTACTACAAAAAAACGGAAATTCAATGGTCAATATCGTGATTACATAGTCTCTGACTAACATATTAGACGAGGCACCATTTGTACTACAAAACGATTTATTAAAGTGATTAAGTAACCACGTTCTCTAACTGCAATTCACAATTCTACATTCAACTTTGACAATGTTTGAGGGTGTTTAGTGCGAAACATGATTTTAATAGTAGTAGTTTTTTTTAAAACAACACTGTGCGGATCCATGATTATTTCTTTTGTAGTAGCGCTGCAGAAGTTTTGACCAAAACTGTAGTAGTTTTGGACGAGCTGTGATACATTTCTAAAGTAAGCCGGAGGTAAGTACTCGTATTTTCAAAATATTGTTATGTTAACATTTGAACGGTTCCCTAGAAACAAACAGATGAGGTATTCGGGTCAGACGGAAACGTGCGAAGATATAAATCAGTTCTCAAATTGGTCAGTACCAAGCAAAGTGCTGGTTTATTTGAAATTGTCTCGATTTAGACCCAGTGGTGATCAATATCGAAAATATTGATCTTGGAGCCGGTACCGTCTGGACATTTTGGTTCGAGATTACAAAATAAGTTGCTTGAAAAACAAATAGTCCATTTTTTTAAAACCCCAAAACGAGCCAGGAAAACAGCTGAAGTGCTTCAATTACTAGACGGATTTTGACCAGCCATAGCTGAGAGCTACTGTGATTAAAACTATCTTTCGAATAATAAACCGCACTAAAATCTGTCCATCTCTGTGGGAGCTAATATTCCATCGTCAGACACACACGCACACAATAGAGGTAAAATGTATGGGTGCTATACATCCCCAGTCCCCTTTTTGTCGGGGACTTAAAGTGCCATGAAAATTAGCCTGACTTCAAAATACATAATCAGCTGCTACTTTAAAATTATTTACAAGCATCTCCGTGCTTCGGAAGGCACGTTAAGCTATTGGTCCCGGTTAATATCGACAGATATTAGTCGTTAAGCCTGGTCAGAGGCCCTCGGGCGGCTTAATAACATCTGACAGTAAGATTGGTCACTTACCTTACAGACACCCCTTCACCAATCCGCACTGAGCCCGCGTGGTGGAGTATGGCTTGGACCACATCTTAATTGAGGTGAGGCCTGTGCCCAGCAGTGGGACGTATATAGGCTGATGAGACTTTAAAATTAGAAGATTGATATTGGTAATTCATAATGACTTGGTCTGACAACAAAATTTAATTTATAAATTTAATGAAATTAAAAATCTTTTATTTCGGACCATAAATCCAAATAGTGTCAGTAGCAGTTGACTTAAAACAACGTTAGTATTATATAAAAATTGAGTTGAAAATTATATGTAATTTGGTGGGTCACAAATGCTCCGCCACCCACTGCCTTAATTTGGGACCCTCCTACCTTAATGCAATGCTGTTACATATTATTATTACTTAGCCTATTAAAGCCAGTAACCGGTATCTATCTGTCTATTTTGAAACCTGTCAAAAAGAGCAACGAAACACTTCGCAAATAAATGGTAATGTAAAAAAAAGTTTTACTAATTTCGAATTCACCTTTTCTTTCCAGGGGGTCGATTCGCGTGCAATCGAAATAGGTTTACGTTCGTAAAAATTTCGATCGATAAATAAATAAATATTTCTCAACAAGCACACCAATTCTCTAGTCCCAAAGTAAGCTACGAGGCTTGTGTTATGGGTACTAGATAACGGATATACATACTTAAATACTTTTTTTTGTAAATAAATACATATTATAAATAGAAAACACCCAGACCAGTACAAACACACATGTTCATGCACACTTATGCTTGTACTGTGCGGGAATCGAACCCGCGACCCTTGGTTTAAAAGTCCGACATGCGGACCACTGCACCAAGCGGTCGTCACCACTCGAATGCAACGTGTGATGCTGACCGGTCGAAGTCTGAATCCATACTAATCCATTGTAATATTATAAATGCGAAATTAACTCTGTCTGTCTGTGTGTAACTCAATCATGCCTTAACTACTGAACCAATTTGCATAAAATTTGGTATTGTGATATTTTGATACCCGAGAAAGGACATAGGCTACTTTGTACCGCGAGAAAATGACGCATTCCCATGGGAAAATTCAGGTGCGCCGATCGCTTTTACGCCGAAACTACTGAACAGATTTAAATAAAATCTGGTAAGGATAGTTTGAGACTTAAGAAAGAACATGATTTACTTTTGACCGCGGGAAAAAAAACGCATTAAGTTTCCGGGGAATCTGATCACTTTCACTGCTAAATTACCAAATATTTGAATTATATTTGGATAAAATTGGTATAACGGGAAAACAACGCATTCCAAAAACTAACTAACGCGGACGAAGTCGCGTGTAAAAGCTAGTTTCGTATAAGACTTATATTGTAGCTGTCATGAAATGCACCCTAAGAGAAATTTAAAGTTATTATTTTATAGGTGTATAAAATTAGGTTTAGTAGACTTCATACAAGTTGCATATTCAATTACAAATTATTATTCATTCGTATAAAGCCAACTTAAGCTTTGTGTATAATAATAATAACTTCAAAATATCGTTGACATGTGCCTTTTAAGGCAGCTATAAAGATATTTCATATACTTTCAGATTCCGACTGGTCAGCACCACAGTTTCGTTCGTAAAATCAATCGAACTTTTTTCTAATGTAAACTTTTTTTAATTGTACGAGAATTTCCTCCCAGATCCAACTATCCGTGAGTCAGATACATAAATCTGTGCCTGTCCTCCCGCTGTCTACTAAGACGGGTGTAGCGCAGAAGTCCTAATAGCGGCCTAGAACACGGGGAGCATTGTGGTCGGGTGTCGCTCAGTGGCCGCCATGTCGGCAGTCAGGAAACTGCGCCTACGCACACGCGATGTGTGGCGCAAGAGATCTATAGCTTCATTTACAAAATTGTATATGAAACAATGAAGGGCGCACAATAGATCCCTGAGCAACACCACGTTGGTATCATGCAGAAGAGAAATTAAACGCAAAGTTGATCTAAAATTTTAAATGGATATAGATACCTAAATTAACACTTCATTGTACAACACAAAACAAAAATTACAGACAAGTTTCACAGAGAAAGATGTACAATTTAGGCGGTCTTATCGCTTGTAGCGATCTCTTCCAGACAACTTTCGGTTAAAGGAAATAGGTCACTAGATAAGTAGTGCATGAAAATATCCAATATTCAATCGCAGAGGTGTAATAAAATTTACCAGATATTATATCAGAAGCTGAATAAAAGTCCAGGATTATAGTATTATATTATATAGTATTTTTAACAACAACATCACATACATTGGTCTGACTCACTGGTAGCTGAGGCACTTGTACAGAAATCAGAATCAATCAGTTAATTAGTTAGTGATTTGCCCTAATTTAATTCTGAATTATGGTAAAATCACATACGGCCGTTATCGCCTTAATCTTATAACTTGGTCTCAGTTTAGTAATTGATTCAACGTCTGCACTGATGTATCTTTAGATACGTGATCAGATTGCGAATTGCTTAAGTTCATCTAATTAGTACGAGTATTCCATCAGGCTTTCTCTTTAGCATTGGCATTTATAGTGATACAAATACGAGGTCAGTTTAGACTTACATATCTTTCTAATCTGTAGGTCATTACTATCACATACTTAAATCTGATCTCGGTCCTTGAATATTTCTAATTGAGATAACTAGATACTATTAGGCTTATTAGGTCTAAGGGCTTATCTATCTGAACTATCGATTTACGATCTACGTATATACTAACATAGTGTGTAAGATGTATTGCTTACTAACCCTACTTGGATCTTTTGTTGTCCGAATAAATAAATAAATAAATAATAATTATTATTATTATATTGCCTATATGTTTATTGATCACTTTTTTGCGTCGCAAACTAATCTCAAAACTTGACGCATTAGTGGACTTAGTAAATAATACCGGCTGTTTACCTACTTAACGCATTATATTTGTTCTACGACAGACATATGCTCGTTATATCAACGATTGTTGAGCCTATGCTAATCACTGAAGTACACACGGCTCCACATCAAGCCACTCATTTTCGTTGCAAAGTCACTTTTATAACGTAGGCATAGGATACCGCAGTAGTTAACTTGACTTGTAGCCGTGCGCACCTTGGACATCAGATATAATTCTTGAAAAAAATATTAAATACTTATGCATTATCGTATTTTTTTATTTTTGAGGTCGGTTAAAAGAAGATAGCTTGAAAACATTGAAATTGACTATGCGCCGCTTTGCAATTAAATCACTAGATGGCGCTGTAGGCTTTTGACTCGCGCCGAAATCTGAAATCGTCTGAAAACGTAATACTCCTGATTGACGACCTCTTAAACAGAAGTACCTACTGATTTTATGTAGAAATTTTTGAAAGCCTCCCATTTCGAATATCAATACTTAGGTATCTGATATACAAACAATGAGGGGCATGTATAACGAGTTACGGGCACCGAAGTAAAGTCGTTGCAAAGATTATATTTAATCATAATAATAAGTATATTTCATAAATTCCAAGTTATACATATTATAGGCGATGGAAATGTATAGTCACCTGCATATATTTTAGTTGTAGGTACGGTGAAACGCAAAACACCTGTGCTCACAATAATTATGTGTGGATAAGTCTCAAGATTTCAAGGCTAAGTGACGTAGTACCATTACGAAATACTTGAAAAGTAATCAACAGCAACGCTACTACAAAAAAACGGAAATTCAATGGTCTATATCGTGATTACATAGTCTCTGACTAACATATAAGACCAGGCACCATTTTTACTACAAAACGATTTATTAAAGTGATTAAGTAACCACGTTCTCTAACTGCAATTCACAATTCTACATTCAACTTTGACAATGTTTGAGGTTGTTTAGTGCGAAACATGCTTTTAATAGTAGTAGTTTTTTTTTAAAACAACACTGTGCGGATCCATGACTATTAATTCTTTTGTAGTTGCGCTGCAGAAGTTTTGACCAAAACTACTACAACGAGCTGTGATACATTTCAAAAGTAAGCCGAAGGTAAGTATTTTCAAATTATTGTTATGTTTTGAACGGTTCCCTAGAAACAAACAGATGAGGTATTCGGGTCAGACGGAAACGTGCGAAGATATAAATCAGTTCTCAAATTGGGCGGTACCAAGCAAAGTGCTGGTTTATTTGAAATTGTCTCGATTTAGACCCAGTGGTGATCAATATCGAAAATATTGATCTTAGAGCCGATACCGTCTGGACATTTTGGTTCGAGATTACAAAATAAGTTGCTTGAAAAACAAATTAGTCCAATTTTTTTTAAAAAACCCCAAAACGAGCCAGGAAAACAGCTGAAATGCTTCAATTACTAGACGGATTTTGACCAGCCATAGCTGAGAGCTACTGTGATTAAAACTATCTTTCGAATAATAAACCGCACTAAAATCTGTCCATCTCTGTGGGAGCTAATATTCCATCGTCAGACACACACGCACACAATAGAGGTAAAATGTATAGCACCCCTCTATTTGTCGGGGACTTAAAGTGCCATGAAAATTAGCCTGACTTCAAAATACATAATCAGCTGCTACTTTAAAATTATTTACAAGCATCTCCGTGCTTCGGAAGGCACGTTAAGCTGTTGGTCCCGGTTAATATCGAAAGATATTAGTCGTTAAGCCTGGTCAGAGGCCCTCGGGCGGCTTAATAACATCTGACAGTAAGGTTGGTCACTTACCTTACACACACCCCTTCACCAATCCGCACTGAGCCCGCGTGGTGGAGTATGGCTTGGACCACCTCTTAATTGAGGTGAGGCCTGTGCCCAGCAGTGGGACGTATATAGGCTGATGAGACTTTAAAATTAGAAGATTGATATTGGGAATTCATAATGACTTGGTCTGACAACAAAATTTAATTTATAAATTTAATGAAATTAAAAATCTTTTATTTCGGACCATAAATCCAAATAGTGTTAGTAACAGTTGACTTAAAACAACGTTAGTATTATATAAAAATTGAGTTGAAAATTATATGTAATTTGGTGGGTCACAAATGCTCCGCCACCCACTGCCTTGATATGGGACCCTCCTCCCTTAATGCAATGCTGTTACATATTATTATTACTTAGCCTATTAAAGCCAGTATAACCGGTAGCTATCTGTCTATTTTGAAACCTGTCAAAAAGAGCAACGAAACACTTCGCAAATAAATGCTAATGTAAAAAAAAGTTTTACTAATTTCGAATTCACGGGGGTCGATTCTCGTGCAATCGAAATAGGTTTACGTTCGTAAAAATTTCGATCGATCACCACTCGAATGCAACGTGTGATGCTGACCGGTCGAAGTGTGAATCCATACTAATCCATTATAATATTATAAATGCGAAATTAACTCTGTCTGTCTGTGTGTTAATCAATCATGCCTTAACTACTGAACCAATTTGCATAAAATTTGGTATTGTGATATTTTGATACCCGAGAAAGGACATAGGCTACTTTGTACCGCGAGAAAATGACGCATTCCCATGGGAAAATTCAGGTGCGCCGATCGCTTTTACGCCGAAACTACTGAACAGATTTAAATAAAATCTGGTAAGGATAGTTTGAGACTTAAGAAAGAACATGATTTACTTTTGACCGCTGGAAAAAAACGCATTAAGTTTCCGGGGATCTGATCACTTTCACTGCTAAATTACCAAATATTTGAATTATATTTGGATAAAATTGGTATAACGGGAAAACAACGCATTCCAAAAACTAACTAACGCGGACGAAGTCGCGTGTAAAAGCTAGTTTCGTATAAGACTTACATTGTAGCTGTCATGAAATGCACCCTAAGAGAAATTTGAAGTTATTATTTTATAGGTGTATAAAATTAGGTTTAGTAGACTTCATACAAGTTGCATATTCAATTACAAATTATTATTCATTCGTATAAAGCCAACTTAAGCTTTGTGTATAATAATAATAACTTCAAAATACCGTTGACATGTGCCTTTTAAGGCAGCTATAAAGATATTTCACATACTTTCAGATTCCGACTGGTCAGCACTACAGTTGCGTTCGTAAAATCAATCGAACTTTTTACTAATGTAAACTTTTTTTAATTGTACGAGAATTTCCTCCCAGATCCAACTATCCGTGAGTCAGATACATAAATCTGTGCCTGTACTGCCTGTCCTCCCGCTGTCTACTAAGATGGGTCTAGCGCAGACGTCCTAATAGCGGCCTAGAATACGGGGAGCATTGTGGTCGGGTGTCGCTCAGAGGCCGCCACTGTCGGCAGTCAGGAAACTGCGCCTACGCACACGCGATGTGTGGCGCAAGAGATGTATAGCTTCATTTACAAAATTGTATATGAAATAATGAAGGGCGCACAATAGATCCCTGAGCAACACCACGTTGGTATCATGCAGAAGAGAAATTAAACGCAAAGTTGATCTAAAATTTTAAATGGAAATAGATACCTAAATTAACACTTCATTGTACAACACAAAACAAAAATTACAGACAAGTTTCACTGAGAAAGATGTACAATTTAGGTGGTCTTATTATCGCTTGTAGCGATCTCTTCCAGACAACTTTCGGTTAAAGGAAATAGGTCACTAGATAAGTAGTGCATGAAAATATCCAATATTCAATCGCAGATGTGTAATAAAATTTACCAGATATTATACCAGAAGCTGAATAAAAGTCCAGGATTATAGTATTATATGATAGTATTTTTAACAACAACATCACATACATTGGCCTGACTCACTGGTAGCTGAGGCACTTGTACAGAAATCAGAATCAATCAGTTAATTAGTTAGTGATTTGCCCTAATTTAATTCTGAATTATGGTGAAATCACATACGGCCGTTATCGCCTTAATCTTATAACTTGGTCTCAGTTTAGTAATTGATTCAATGTCTGCACTGATGTATCTTTAGATACGTGATCAGATTGCGAATTGCTTAAGTTCATCTAATTAGTACGAGTATTCCATCAGGCTTTCTCTTTAGCATTGGCATTTATAGTACTACGAATACGAGGTCAGTTTAGACTTACATATCTTTCTAATCTGTAGGTCATTACTATCACATACTTAAATCTGATCTCGATCCTTGAATATTTCTAATTGAGATAACTAGATACTATTAGGCTTATTAGGTCTAAGGGCTTATATCTATCTGTACTATCGATATACGATCTATACTAACATAGTGTGTAAGATGTATTGCTTACTAACCCTACTTGGATCTTTTGTTGTCCGAATAAATAAATAAATAAATAATAATTATTATTATTATATTGCCTATATGTTTATTGATCACTACTACTTCATTATATACTGTCGACTAATTTTTAAGTTTTTAAGTGTAATGTCCTTTCGAATTTCAAAGAATAGCGTTGTGAATGCAAAAATTTACTTAATAAATAAAATACTTTCGACTACTAACTCTACTGCTCTATTACTGTGAATTTTTGCGTAAACGTATATTTTTATGCAGATAATCTGTACTTGTTTTAAGAATCAATAAAAATTATTTAATTATTATTATTATACATCATAATTTTGGCAAGTTTTGCTCATTTATTTTGGCGAGAACCTACTTTTAACATCACAATAACCCTCAAACAAAACACAATACCCATTGGTTTCCTATTGTATATTTAGTATTTGAAGGATTTATGGCCAGACCAGAAACTAATCGCGGTTAACATAGTTCTGTATAAACGCAACCTTGTCTCAGAGCCAAACCAAAAAACTAAGTAGTCGTCACACTTGATTTACATTCGTACCGTGGCCAATATTTTCTTTGAGTCCTAATGAAGCGCACGAGGTGTCATATGACATCGCGCCAGACAGGCTTCAGACAGCTCGCTTGTGAGATATTATTAAGTCTACGTCTGTAAGGTGATCAGCTGTCATTTGCACCACAAAGCAAGCGTGGACGATCGTGTTGTCTCCAGTTAGAGACTTCTATGCGGTAAGTATAAGTTTTATATTATTTAAAACAGATTATTAAAAACAAGTGCGTGTCAGACCACGCATTAAGTAGGGTTCCGTAGGCAATTTTGGCACCGCGCTGTTTTGCATTTGCATCATCATCATCTAGCCGTCAATGTCATCATTGTAAAGTATATATTTTTATATTATTTATAATTTCGAAAGTATTCATATCACAGGATACCTGAAACAATTTTAAATAAGAGTTTGCAAATCAGTCCATAAACGTAGAAGATATTCTGCTGCGACAGACTAGGACGGACTGAACGATCTTCTAAGGGTTCCTTGTCGGAATACGGAACCCTAAAAATACAGGCCCATATTACAAATACCTTACAGACTAACATACATACAAATAATAAAATGACATAATCTTGTTAAATATTAAACAACAAACAACAACAATATATAAAAACAAAGAGTGAACTTAATGCTAAAAGCATTTTCTGCCAGTCAACCTCAAGATAAGAAACTAGACGACCCCGCAGATGTTGCCCGTTGTTTTTAGAAAAACAAGTGACTCCCTAAGACTCCTATTTTATCCCAAGGGAGTACTTAATTGGGATAAAAAGTACCATATCACCTAAGACAGCTTATACCCTGTCTGTATACCAAATTTAATCAAAATCTGTTCAGTCCTTACAGCACGTTTAAAAGACAAACATTCATACCTCCAAACAAATAACCTTTCAAATATATATTAGTGTGAGTATGATTCGATGCTATAAATACCGGTTTTATTAATGTGACCAAAGTTGCATTATCATTTATCAACATCTGTAATTATTAAGACATTAAATTGAAAGTTTAAAATATGACCCGATTACGGATCTGCCTCATACATAAAACACTCGTATGTTTTGAAACTTAATAACATCTGACAGTAAGGTAGGTTACTTACCTTACAGACACCCCTTCATTAATCCGCACTGAGCCCTCGTGGTGGAGTATGGCTTGGACCACCTCTTAATTGATGTGAGGCTTGTGCCCAGCAGTGGGACGTATATAGGCTGATGAGATGTTTTGAAAAACGGTACAGTTTGTTTGTCAAGTGTCAATGTAAGTATACAAAAAGGGATGAAAGAGATTTAAATAAATTTCGCATCAACGATAGACGTTTTAACATTATTAACAACGACCGTCACACTTGTCAAAAATAATAAAACTGTCAAAGCGACCGAGCGCTCGAGTGCGGTGAAGTGAGAAAAGATACGGTCGCTGACATTTTCGCCGTTTGACATCTATCTTGTGCGGATCATGGATACAGTTGACGTTTCTGATGTGTTATTTTTGTTCAAATGGCTTAATTTTGCGTTGCCCGTGTCATTTGATGGTTTGAAAACCTGGTGTTGAGTAGTTCGTAATTGTACTAAATTAAAACACACTTAAAGAAAAACTTAAAAAAAACTGCCACATGCGGAACACGACCCCGCAACTTTCGCAAGCCGGGGGATTGCTCTCCCAATTGAGCTACCGTGACACTTACTCATCGGTCCGAATTTCTTTAAGTGCTCCAATGGCTGGCTGCAGCCTATGCAGCCAGCCATGTTTGGTAAGATACCTACAACATCCGAAAGAAACACCTTTACAGCTGTTTAACAATCGGTTAAGAAGAATCAGCTAATTTATGAGGTTACTTTAATTTTTAGCATTAACAATGCAAATTTCTTCATCTTCTGCAACTATATAGTATGTTAGCATATCTGTTTAAAACCTGCAAAACCAAAGCAAGAACGTTAAACTTAGCTGATTTAAATATTTATTTTTTCCAAATGTTTTCTATGACAATGGGCTGACTTATCTAAAACAGTTATGCCGGTACATAAATATGTCACTATTACGTAGGTTCGACGAAACGACGAACAAATCCGACAAAATATACAGCTTGTTATCTAAAGAAAAGTGGAAATATATGATAATAGCAAAGCATTATTGTTTTATCGGGGTGCCCGCCTACAGTTTTCCATGGTTTGCATAAACATATTCGAATTTTCTGAACTTCTAACTAAATATGTGGAATGAGAATTTGTTTTGAAACAACTAAATTGTGTTAAAATTTGACAGTTTGATAACAGCCTCAGATTGAGCTGATTGCATGAAGATACCTATTTAATTCATAATTTATTTATGCAGCTTTATCAACTTTTGTATTTTGATAGAACTGTAACTGCACAAGCTTCTCTGTTTTTACAGGAAACTCTTTGTAAATTTATTGAAGCACTTCTGAAAAAATACTACCATTCGGAATAAGTTTTATCGTGTATGAAATTGGACCCGTAACAGTTGTTTATTTTTTCTATTTCTACGAGTACAACAAAATAACAGGTTTTGTTATAACTAAGAACATGTCTTATCTCATCAGCCTATATAAGTCCCACTGCTGGGCTCAGGACTCACCTCAACTATAAGGTGGTGCGAGCCATACTCCACCACGCGGGCTCAGTGCGGATTGGTGGAAGGGTATGTGTAAGGTAAGTGACCAACCTTACTGTCAGATGTTATTAAACTGCCCGAGGGCCTCTGACTAGGCATATCGACTAATATCTATCGATATTAACCGGGACCAACCGCTTAACGTGCCTTAAGAAGCACGAAGATGCAAGCATCTTACAAGCATCTATTTACAAGTAAATAGACGTCACTTAAAAGGTCAGAATGGTCACCCATCCCAAACATGACCGCTCCTTAGGTTGCTTTACTTTTGGTATCATTACCAAAGCGCAACCACTGCGCCACAAGCACCTTGAGACAGAGAGCATGTGCAGTTTGTAAAGTATTTTTTCTTCTGGTCTGTGATTGTTTTACTACAACTACACTTTTGGAACGCCAGATGACAGTTGACAGTTTGTAACATTTAATTATTTAGCCGGTGAAATGGCCTGGTTCTAGGCTGAGCAGGTTGGGTGTCTCCTTGCAGCTCATCCATCACTTTATCTCGTGTTTGCGGCGAGATAATCTGTCTGTGTGTTGCGATTTATAGTCTAGCTTCCATAGGGCTACCGCGCTACGATTTACAAAGCACTCGGATAGCTATTACACAGCCCATATTTATTTCTATATCGTCTCGCAACTAGGCCTTTTTGTTGCAACGTATGCGTCAATTATACATGTGTGTGTGCTAAACGCGTCACGCGAACAACAGTAGATACCCTTATGGACCATAGATATAGTATAGTTAAGGACGCTTAACTGCTTTGATGAGACATGCGTCTGTGTACGTGAGTCTATACGTTTTTTTTCAAATTAGGTGAAACCTACGACCGCCGACCAGGGGCCCTAGACAAAACTACATTAGATAGTCAATATAGAAACGATATGACAAAATTTTATTACATTGACATAAGTCATAGAATGCGGATGCTGGATGCGGAAAGCGCCGGATCGGTCATAGTGGAAATCCTAGGACGAGGCCTATGCTCACCAGTGGTCTTCAAAAGTCTGAGTCGAAGCGCTAAATAACGATTTTAAATAAAATTTTCATAAGTTTTTGTGATTTTGCTTCGTCATCGACTTTGATTTATTACTCGTACTTTGTTAAAGATCCTGGGATAGAACGCCATTCGCTCCAGGACGTACATGTCTCTGAATGAAGAGAGAAAATCGGAAAAGCGCTTAAGTATTTTTTTATTAATTTAATATGTTTTACTGCATGTCTTCGTGAAATTATGTAAGTTATTATCCATGGATTATCTGTATCTGAAATTTTGGTTAATATATTATGTATCATTCCTGAAAATCAAGTTAGGATATAACTTCGTAAATATTTCTCGGCGTTACAACCCTATGAAATCTTGCGGTATTGACGTACAGTCTTAACCCATTTTACTCGCTGTCTCACGGATACAAGTACACAACTCGAAAGCTCAAAGGTAGCTACTTGACTATGAAGATCTCGTCAGGTCAGATTGAACCAGGAGCTAGTTAAGATGTTGGGTCTGAGGTCAGGGATCATTTGACAGTTCTCACTGTTATGAAAATATAGCCAAAGCCTCATGTATTCGGATAAGTGTATGGTGTACAGTTTAATGTATACTAATTTTATAAATGCTAAAGTAACTCTGTCTGTCTGTATCAATCACGCCTAAACTACTGAACCAATTTGCGTGAAATTTGGTATGGAGATATTTTGATATCCGAGAAAGGACATTCCCATGGGAAAATTCAAGTGGGCTGATCGCTTTTACGCCTAAACTACTGAATAGATTTAATTGAATTTTTTTAAGGAGATAGTTTGAGATTTTAGGAAGGGTATGAGTTACTTTTGACCGCGGGAAAACAACACATTTCCATGGGAAAAATTACTTTCCGGGGAATCTGATCGCTTTCGCTCCTAAATTACCAAAGATTTGAATTACATTTGAATTGGTATACTAGAAAATAACGCATTCCAAAAAAAACTTCCTAATACGGACGTAGTCGCGGGTAAAAGCTAGTTCAGAATAAGACAGATTATTGTTTGGAGGGACGATTGACACGGTTGTCAGATTATATTCAGTGAAAATAACATTTAAGCATTATGCAGTAAAAAATTGTAGCAGAACCGATTTAACGTAATAGCGCTAATAAAATTGGTAGAATTGCCTGCCTTATAGTTCAATGAATTACATTATTACAAAGTTGTGCATTATATTTTTGCAATTCATTTTTTAATTGGTGAGAACACCAATTAATATTTCGAGTAAATTACTGTGAAAATCCGTGTTTAATGAATAACCTAACGAGGTTTAGGCAAAACCCAAATCTATGCTACTGATAACTTATCACAATGTCTACAATGTTATCGGTTGGCGCTAAACAAGCCTGTGAAACAGTATGGGTGGCCACTTCTGGAAACGCGAAATGCACTTTATTCTATTCAAACATGGTTGATTTTGCATCATTCCTTGTTATGAGACGTTAAGTCGCGCGTGAACAACGATAAACTTTTTAATTGTGTGTCAAAACAATTAAGCGTTTTGTGCCAGTGCTTATAATTAAAAAAAATAGGCAAAAAACCCATTTTTCTTGTCATAACAATATTTTTCTAACGGATCTCGGAATTAGGCAGTCGCTATTGATCAAACATAAATGTAAACTCATATTCATAAAATATGGTCGAAACCAGTTTTTCGTAATGGCACCAAAGAAAAAAATAATTTAATTTACGACCATAGTGTCCAAAATTATCATCTAGTTTCCGAACGCGCCAAACATGGCGCTACCATGGCGGGCTTTTTGACAGTTATTTCGTAAACTTCACACGTTGATTTTTGGTGGCAGCGAACTCTATAAATGTAGGTATTAAGATAATTTATTGGGTAAACACTTCTCATTAACTTTTTGTGGATAAAGTTATGTTAGTTAATTTTTTTTGCTGTGCAAAATGATTTAAAAAAATATGATAATGTGTGACAAAATAACAGCTTTGTAGCTCATGCCTTACGTTTTACTCTTTAAGAATGTTCTTTAAGAAGTTTCAGCTTAATAATTTAAATTTTGAATGAATTCGATCTGCTCTTAGCCTTTGTTTATTTTTTTACGTTTTAGGTAGGTACATTTTAAGTCATTTTTGATCATTAAATCGTGACTTTATACCCCGGCTATTGCTTCGTTAATTTTTCCATTGACACTTAAACCTAATGATATTACAAGTAAAAAATTCTCACATAAATTATGTATCTAATATACCTTCCAGGTGGTCCCCTCATCTTATGGAATGGTTAGCAAACTAATTACCCCGTCATAATACGCCACCTGGTGGCCTCTGAGTGATTCTCGCCAATTTACAATCTGTGGTTAGTTCACAGAGCTGTTATTAAAACCTCATCACGTTTTAAAATTAATTTATCTTTTAAATTCGACCAAATGTGTGCTTTAATTGAGGCTATTTGTAAAACTTCTTTTTTACATGAAGTTTAAAGTATTTTGGCAGTGGCGTTTTACGAAAAATTAATCAACTTAAAAACATAAGATCTTACTTTAAGTGGTTTATTCTCAAAGTTTGCATAAGGTTTTTAACAGTTTTGTTTTTTAATAGTTAATCTGCCAGTTAAATAATGCAAGGAATTTAATCAACAGTTATTTTAATTAATTCATCTTGTGCAAGTAGCAAATCCATTTCACATGTCAACGTTACTGACTGACTGTGGGTGTAGCCAATTGTAAGTTACTTCTTGTCTCCAGAGGAGATCTAAGTCAAACCAAATGACATTCAAAAATAAAGAACAACATTTATTTCTACTGTCTGTTACTTTTTCATTTGCAAAATAACAAAATAATAATTTAGCACGCAAGGTCATCGTGCATGTAAATTAAGTTAAGAGAAAAAAAAAATCCGCCAGCGCACACCGAGGCGACATCACAGACTTATGGTCGCGAGTTCCGGTGACATTTGCCGCAGGTGGGCCTTTTTATTTTGATAGGTATTTAACGGACTTGTCGATATTTTATTATTTCTCAATAATACCCGTTTACTTTCACGCCCACTTGACAGATTAGTCATTGGTCACACTACATTCAAAGTTGTGATGCCTTCGCTACGATAATTAAATTGAAATTGAATAATTACTCAATATTGATAACCATTGTTTATATTTTCCTTCTTTGGTAAATCTAGGCATTTTGATACACACATAAAGCCTATTTCATTTTGATTAAACTGATTCTTGAATTTGATTTGAAGTTATCCTTATTTAGCAAACGCAAAGCATTTAAAACGTATTTTATCTTTTTCTCTATTCTTTTTCTTTGAATTCTGACGTGTTGCTTTGAAACAGTGATTATTTTTTCACCGAAGACTGCTATTTAAGATATAGAAACAACTAGAGAAAAGTACAAGCCAAATTACATTTATTTCCTGTACTATTCAAAATTCATACTTTTTAATTCTGTCGAATTTTATACCATTCTATCTTGTTGCATTCTATGTAGATGAACTCTTTACACATGCTAACTTGATCAATGATTTTATTGTGAACATTAATATGTAAATATCGACGGCTTTCATGTTCATGTGTCGATGAAGACCGTGTCATGGCAACCATTATATGCAAATGTTACCTAGATTAAGAACTAATTTAGGTCACGTCGAGGCACTAATGGTTACAATGATAGATGATGAAGGGATAATCAATAATATGGCTGTCGATAGCAAGGATATGTCAGCCTTAACCCATGGTCTATAGCCCAGGCTACACCTGCGGCATTATGTCGCCACGACCGTCAACCAATGAGTATTGGTTGACATGCTGTCAGTCGCGACTCACGGTGACAGTATGGAGCAGGTGTCAAGGATTGGTATCTATCTATTTATCTATTTGATAATAATAATAGTCTTCCTGGCCGATTTCGACCACGTCGGCCAATCTCAACAGAGATCAGCCAACTACGCAGGAGATATTATAGCGCACAAGTGTGAGCACAATACACAGGTGCAATTACTGTTCCTTCACTCTCAAAGTTCGGTGAGATAGAGATCTGGCGCAGGTCCAACGGCTTAACGTGCTTTCCGAGGCACGGGGGTGTAACCCCGCTAAGTTCCCGACTCAGAGCTGTTTTTGAGAAATTCATGTCAGAAAATCTCAGAAACTTTTGGCTTAACCTGGGATTCGAACCCAGGACCTCTCGGATGTAAGGCAGTAACTTTGCCACTACACCAAAGAGGCAGTTAATTTGATACGTAACGTACGTTCTCTAAAAGTAATAAAGTTATCCTAGTAAGATGCGTCAAGGAGAAGGAAATACAGTATTTGTAACGTAACAGACGTCCGAACTAATTATTTTTTACTATCCAGCTCGTAAAATTTGGGAGTCCGGACGATTCCAGCCATGTCCTTTTGATTTAGACTATCAATAAAGCTTGCAGCGCTATAACAGTGGTATAACAGCCACTTTTACTTAAGTTTGGCGGCTGGACGCTTTAGTATAACAAGTGGTTTTATTGCTTTATTTATAGCACTGTTTTAATAGTTCTAATCTATCTTGAGATCGTTCGATACAGTTATTAATTTTGTGTCATAAATGTTATGTATTGTTTTACTAAATTGTTCTACTTAAACTAACAAAATGAAGGCTTTTTAAGCAAGATATTTTAGTTTTTATCCCATATTGATTTTAATTTGGTATAAAAATACCTTGATCAAAGATGTAACATAGACATTAACAAAAATCTAGGCTGTCTTTTTCTGAGCGTGTCGATACTAAATCGACTTAAAACGATATTTTATGAGCCAACCAAACAAAAAGGACTCATTCTTAGCATGAAAAATCACTCCCTTTAATAGGTACTATAGCTACTATCTAATAGGTTTTAAGAGTTATATCTATACATACGGTCATTTACTACTAAATATTCATTTTAGTACACCTATAGTTCTGGTTAAAAGCCATATAGAGCCACAATTAGGTTGTCGTTTGGAGACAATGGGCGCGTATTTAAATAAACAATTCTTTAAAGTTGCGCAAGAGCACGCAACGAATGCAACAATGCATGTGCAACTTGCACTGACCAGTACGGCTGTGGCTCCATTAATAGCGGGCCGAATAATATTTATTTAATTGCAAAAGCGTTTGTTTGTACCCTGGATTGTTTGTTAATAAGTTTACTAACTTATATTAGACAGGTAGGTCTTGAGGCATAAAGTCTAGCTCAAAAAACGACAGCAGTTATTAAAGTTATAAAATAGCATCAATTTTTTGGCGTTTACGTTACCTTGGTTGAAAATATCATCCTTTCCATTCACATGAATGCTTTCAGAATAGATTTACCTAAGATTTATATATGATAGTACTTCAAAGTCAGTAATTAGATTACAACGTGGTATCTTAAATATGTAAAGTAACTTGGATGCATTTGCAACAAACAAAATGCTTGGGTGTGGTCATTTCAGTGATAAAAGTTAAAGCATAAACTTGCCTAACTGTCATTGTTTTGTCTTGAAGCGCTAGTAAGGCCTATAAAATAAGGAAACATGTTCTTATTATCTCAACATTTCACAAGTGATATTTTGTATTCAAGTTTGAAATAACAAAAACGTTTTTTTAATTTACCGGAAAGCAAGCCCTCAATCCGGCCACGCTCAGTTCAGCTCGCATTTAAAAAATCCGGTAACTCAACACTTGTTTCTTAATCCATTAGCATCGGCGCTTGCGCATTGTGCTCACAATTGTTACTGTCAATGGCGTATTGTTCCGGAGAAAGTGGTTGTCTTTGAAAAATCGCTTGTCTCTGGTTTCAGGTGGATTGTATTTGTGTCAAAGGCGCAAAAGTTGAGTGTTTTCAGTCTTGGAATAAATAAAAGTTAAGTCTGTTTTTCGTCCTGCAAAACTTAAGGAAACAGTTACAGCATTAAACCTAATTAAAAAAAGCGAAAGACAGCTAATTCTTTAATACCAGGCAGTAATAAGTGTTTACCTGCAGTTACAACCTAGATAAAGTAAACAGGCCCCATCTAGGCGAGCTCTATCATAGACTCAGTCTTTGCCTCTTTGGGCTTAGTCTTTGGTCAAAAGCAAACCTATCTCAAATAAAAAAAATACGCTAAAAATAAATATAGCACATCTATAAAGACTAACAACCAAATCTTCTATAAAAACAGTCAGTCATCCCTGTTAGATCTGAAATAATTATACGTATTTTAAAAAGGCTGTCAACATCAAGGAACAAATTAATCACGTGATAATTAATTTAATTTATTACAGTCCATAAAAACGTGAAAAACTATCACAGATTTGATCCTGGATAGGGAATCACAGAGTAGACACATTCATCTTCTTAATTGTTTATCCTTCATTAGAAAATGTAATAAAATGTCTCACAACCTCAAATTAGGTAGCTTATCTTAAATCTTATGATTAAAACTTTTTCATAACTGAACTTTTATGTGGTGAAATGATTTATTATATAATATCAAGATTTTTGTGATTGAACCAAAATGGTATTGTTAGTTTAAATTGCCACGAAGGAAAAGATACTGTTTGAGCCTTGCCTAATTAAAGGCCCAAATTAAATTTAATTAAAAAACTGAACTAGTGACAGCCTATTAGAAAGTTAACAAAAATATTTTGACATTATATAGATTTTAGGGTTAAAAATGGCCATTGCGATCATTATTCAACAGAACTTGAATTTATCTTGCGATACACTTAAAATAACGATTTTACGAAGGTCTACCAATCGAACTAGTTCTTAAGAAAAAGCCCATAATGAATTTCTAAATAAAATTTCTAAATTAACTGCAGCTTCTGAATTCTGAAATTTTCCAACATGGAAATCTTTTGAGGAAGACTACGTTCAAACGCTGTCTGTCTTGCGGCTGATCTGATTATGATGATGATGAAGCTTCCGAAGCACGCAGCTCGCATAGAACAAGCCGGCGCACGCGCATCGGCGGCGAATAAATCAACGCTTGCTGTCGCGCTCGTTATCAGTAGGGCTGGCACTAGGGCCCAAGTTCACGGTACCTACTTTAAGATCAGGACACAAGTGCGATTTTTTGTCGCTGAGACTCGCTTCTGACAGCGTTTCGACCAATCGTCGCCGCGTCTTATATGTATGCAACCAATTTTGAACAGAGTCAGCACCAATTTGTATACAAATAAGTACACTTACCGCATTTACTAATCTTTCGATGAAATTATCCTGGTAAGCTCAGCACTTTAATATTTTAAAATAAAATAATATTAGAGTACAATACTTAGGTAACTCACCGACAGCCGGACATCAAATACGCGTCCTATGTTTACGCAGAAAACGGCTTTTAAGGGGATGATGTTGAGTGTCTCCTAGCTCAACATTTTCCAAAGAGATGTGTCAAATTTCAAACGCACTCAACCTCAACTACAAGCCTTACTCTATCATGGAGCAACCTTACAGTGCGATGTTATTAAGCCGCCCGAGGGCCTCTTACCATTCTTGATAACTAAAATCTATTGAAATTTACCATGACCAACAGCTTAACGTGCCTTTCGAAGCACGAAAGGTTGTCCGGAAGAAATTTCCATAAGCAATAAGACTTAAATAAATATATTAAAAAATTTGAATTCGTGTGAAAAGTGGAATATAATATAATATATTTCTATGCATCTATCTAGATTTACTAAGTGCCCAATGGCAGGCAACCCTAGTACTCTACATTACGCCCTCGAGCACAAATCAGCTAAACGAACTCCTAATACACTTAAACTATAATCGAGCATGGTTCATTGGCTGTGGACACACCGAAGGGACTCTGATGCGATAGATCAGCCTGATACTTCCGATCTATAGATCAAAATCGTACTGGTACCATGCTCATAAGCTTTTGAATTGGTGAAAACAAGAAATCCGCTTCAGAAAATGTGTTTTAACTAGGACTTCAAGAATTGATGTTTTCGCAAACTCAAGCATCCAAGCATAAATACTAGAATCTAATCAATAATTCATTGAGAATCCTTTGCTTTTGCTGCAATTGCTGAAAAGCGGCAGTAATAATGTCAAACTGTCTGTAAAAACTTATTAAATAAGTAAGATCGCCAACAGAAAGTGGTTAACACCTTAAGGATAACAATTGCTTGCACACATTTTATTCACAAGTTCTAAATGTCTGTTTTCATAATAATTTGACTGACCGTAGATTATTTCAGTTTTATAACGTTCATAAGGGTGATTGACAATGACTTACATAACTGTCATTTCAAGTTATAAAGAAAATAGTTATAATTCTAAAAAGTGATCAAAAACCTTTTTTTACACGATATTTTTTAATAATAATAATAATTACATTTATTTCGGACAAAATCCATAAATCCATATTAAATGATAAATAATGACTAAATGATGTGTGATACTAAACACTTTCAGACCGCGACCATACCTACATTTGTAAGTTTATGGATTATGATGCCGATAACGCAATATAGCGCATCGCTGCGAGCCAACAGCCAAATCAAGACCATAAAAAATACCTCTTTTCGTTTTAAACACCTACCTATTTAAACACCGTACCAAAGATTTGAAAGCTAATGTTTTTATTTAATTTTTCAACTAAATTTTTTTTTAAACATTTAATGAAATGGCTTTTTAGCTTTCACATAGGTATTTCTCACTCTGTATAAAGACAAGTCTACACACCTGTATAGCTCGTAGCGAATAGGGAACGCGGAAGAGTCTGCTCCCTCGGATGTTTATGTGTTTTGCAGTCACAATGCCGTGCACGAGATTTGCAAAAAACTGAATCCAAGATGCCCTTATTTTCGATCTGCTTGAGAATTCACGAGCGTTGCTTAAAATAAGTTTGAACCTTACATAATCTACACTTATTTTATATAGGGTATAGGTTTGCGAGTTGGTATTTTACCTACAGAACCGATTTTAATATTTCCTATATCAGTAGAAAGCTTCTCTTACCCTGAGTATTATCGTCTCGTTTTAGTAAATTTGATAAACATACTGGATAGGATGGAATGGAAGCTACAATTTAGGGGGGAAATAGCGGGGTCTCTTTACATGCAAGGAATCAGTCTCAAAATGCTCCTTTCCATCATTGAGTCAATTTCAAAGCCTTCATATACAAAAAACCGTTTTCGATTGCCTCCTTAAGCATTTGCAAAGTCCGTGACGTGTTTGTTTTTTTTTTTTCATTTTTTTACCCCTTAAACTCGTTAATTACTCGCATCAAGTTGCATAACAACATCGTTCCACTCGAATCGAAATCTTGTTCGCACAAATTGAGGGCTGAAAATCAAATGAGTGTGAGAAACGAATAAAACATGAGACCAAATTTGGCTTCCACTAACTCAATTTACAAGGTCAGTCCACAATACGAGGTTCAAAAAATCCACAGGAGTTCGGGAGCGGTCCCTTTTCTTTGCGATGTGAGAACCAACCATGAATATGAGACACTCGATCGTAAATGAGAAAACGGTTTCGGATTCGGAACGGAAATCTCTATATATATAAAATTTTCGTGTCACAATGTTCGTTGCCGTACTCTTTCGAAACGGCTCGACTGATTCTTATGAAATTTTGTGAGCACACATTGAGTAGGTCTGAGAATCGGCCAACATCTATTTTTCATATCCCTTAGTGATAAGGGTTGTCCTCAATAATTCATATGGCAAAACAACGTTTGCCGGGTCAGCTAGTAAATAAATAAATATACAACAACATCACATTCATTGATCTGACTCCGTTGTAAGTTGTGATACAGATATCAGAATCAACAATGGTATTACAAATAAATTTAAATAAATACATTTTACACCCAGACCCGTACAAACACAAATGTTTGTACGTTGCCAAGAAACTAACTAACCAAGAAATCGCGGGTTCGATCCCCAACCCGCGATCTCTTGGTAAATAGTCAACTTCTTGACCATTACACAAAAGTGGTCGTCGAAATCGGACATAGGTAGGTCTAAGTAAAGTAATAAGAACATATAGTTGGATTTCTTTTCGTCGTTAAATGTGGAACGTATCCTTAGTACTTAATTGACTTTATACTGTAGAGAACTTCACAAATACATATTACATTGTCCAATCACGACCCCGGCTGGCTAATACGAACCTAATTTTGACTAATTTATATTATCAACACCTATTTAAGTATTTTCAATAAACATCCGTTTTAAAAAATATTGAGAAAAGCTCGGACATCCACTTCACTTTTTTAAGTGGCTTATTTCATTGCTAAGCCTTGTTGAATATAAGTAAAACCTATTAACTTTCCAGTTTAAAAACCTCCGAATGAGCCAGGAAAATAGCTGGAAACCAGCTCTAGCTAAATCCACCGTGATTAATTTATCTTTCAAATAAATAAAATCGTTCGGGGGCTACGATGTTACTGACAGACACACACAAAAACACAACATCACAAGCAGACATGGGGGTCCAACTTATAATACCTCCTTTATCGTCGGGGTTTTAAAAATACAAAGAAACACTCTCTTTGCTAAAGCCGTTTGTGTTAAATAAAGTTACATAAAAACCAATGGTAAGGGCTATACAACTTTTTCGCCACACAATTTGGCGGTACATCATTTCGGTAAGTGAGTCGGCACCAGACCGACCAGTTTGCGCGTGTCGATGCACCTGTACTAATAAGGGACAAAGATTAATTGTAGAGAAGAGCCTATCCATTGTCAATACGTAGCTTGTTTGTGCCTATGCCGAAAAAATGCAAATTATGATTTGTTTCTTTGCAAAGATAAACATAAAAAAGTAAGTATGAATACAGAATACTTGAAAACTGCATAGTTTTATGTTTTGCAATAAAGAAGCAGTGTTTTCTTAGCAGAGTAGGTTTTAATGTATATTAAGGAGTAAAGATTGTAAATACAAGTTGAGGTAGAGTTTTAAAAACATTAAAATTGTACGACCTTGCTAATTTGCTTACATACGAGGTTTATTGGTCTGACGTATTTTTATGTCTACTATTTCCAAGCATTGAAGTGTAAGTATTCGTACTGGTATTCCGGAATTCAGTCTAAATGTGCTTTATTAAGTGATAATACAATTTTATCTTATGATTAAAAGCAAGAGTAAACATAAGTGAGAGTAGCTCTAGTTTTGTTTGAAGTTGGCAAATATGCATCACAATAGTATTAAACATCTTAATTATAGACATGCACTCGAATTTATATGAGTTATTTATCACTATTTAGCGTGTTCCAATTTCGCATATTATCTAAATTAATCACAATGATACTTCGCCGGCTATCGGCAGTTACGATCGTTCAACCCAAATACAAAGTTACACAACGCTTTGCATAAACAAAATGTCATACACTTTATTCAATTAATAAAAGGCCATTACGACGACATTTGTGATTAATATGCACCGTTCGTCGAATGCACGTGCTGAAAAGTAGTTTTCACTAATTCCCTGGAATTAAAGTCTATTTTTGAATGCAAAATTGCATGTCGACTGTTATTTCATGTTGGTGTAGGCATAGCAAACGATCCGCAATCAGTCGCCGACGAAGAAAGAAAAAATAAACAGTTCTCAACATCTTTATCGGAATGTGTCTTGTTTTTAAACTGAGATTGATAAGTGCATGAAGAAGATTAATTAATGCTTGTTTTATTTTATGCGACCAACTGGCGCTTATGAGATACCTAAAAAATAAGATAATAATTTCGCGCTTAGCTACTAGCTATTATAACATTTACTTACTGCTTTTGGTGATGAGAATCGGAAAACATATATTTTTTTAACATTACACCATTATTTTGACAATTTGAAATCCAAATTGAATGTACCATGTATATGGAACGTTAAAATTGTAATTTTACCTATATAAGTTCTTTAAAAAAAAGAGGGCTTCAAAGTGTGTGATATTGGTTTTAGCATGACTCATCTGCCATTACGTCTATTCTTTGACCCAATTTGTTTCGATACGAAACGTGGTGACATCTTCAATGTCAGGACCGGTCAGTTCAAAATGGATTAAAGTAATTAATAAAATGCGCTAAATATTACTATTAACTATTAAATTGGGCAACCATTCATTGATCATTTATTTGCAAGCAATACGACTTGATTTATTAGTGTCAATGGTAATAAAATAGATAAATCGACTTGCATTTTGTAGTTTGTATTATTTGGTGTTTTGTTTGCAACTTCTTGTTTTCATGTACAAGGTATTCCGTGTCACCTTCACATAATGTTATAACTTAAAATTATATAAATATGTATCGTGGATTTGTTATTTAATGATTTTAAGTAGTTCATAATATGCATCACAATACGTCCAACTTATAAGTAAATATCAACTCGCTTTCTGGCTAAATTATTATTTTGATGATTAAGGTATTTTCCTCTATTAAGATTTTTTACCTACTCGGTATATTCAGTCAAATATTTATACTTACGTCTTTTATAACTGTTTAATATACAGTTTTTCTTACAAAAAATAACGCTACATTGATTAAAACACATGTTCCAAAAATGTACCTCATATTAACTTGCCATCTTCATTTCAGTCCGTTATTCGTCTGAAAAGCCATTAAGATGCCTTATTCCGCGATGAAGACGTTACACAAGGGTTACGGAAGCGGTTAAGGAGTTAACAGGTGTAAATTGCTATATTAAACAGCCTGCGATCAATCTCGCTGTCATCGATGCGCGAGCGCAGGCAATCGACATACATATGCATGGAATTTCACACTTATTTAAAAATCTACTATAAATTCCTCAATTTTGGGTTCAAAATCAAATGGCAAGTGGTTTTAAAGAAGACTCGTAAATTCCCGTCGCATTCCACAAGGCGTAAATGTGCTCTATAAAGGCCATTAAAATCCGCTTTTGATTATTCCTCAATTCGCAAGCCATATTTAGTAAAGCAATCGACGAGATCTATTCCTATACGATTTTGTAACCATCTTTCATGATATCTTGCAATGAAGGATATTTATTTAGAAAATAATTGCAACTTCTATGAAAGTCAGTCGTAAAAGCATTTTTGACGCAACAGGTTTTGAGTTAGGAAGCTAAAGGAAAGCGCTTTCTACCGACCGGGTGTTATAGTCGGGGACCAAGGTCCGATAGACATCATTTGATTTGTCTATCTATATTATTCTAGATCTAAGTATTATATGCCGCGGTTAATGTGCGATACTAGGCTAACAGCGCCATGTAGCCTATGAAGCCGTATCAGCGCTTGCTGTCGCACTTGCCACTGTTAGGCATGCGCTTGTGATGGCGAAAGGTATTAGGTCGCCACACATGAAACAGAAAAAATACAAAAAAAGCTTTATAATCAAATAGTGTATGGTCATTGAAATTAATCGTGTATGCAAAATATCTTGTTCAGTTCTTGCCAATCACTATGGCCGAGGTTGAGCAGACCAAAGCAGCCAGGTTCCGATAACTCGGACACATAGAGGGAATGGGAGAGGACCGTGCCGTGAAGAGAGCGTACCTGGGACAACCAAATGGGAAACGCCCGGTTGGACGTCCTAGGTACCGCTGGAAAGATGTTGTAAAATATACCTAGCGCTTATTTTAGTTGGAATATGACCCTTTTCTATAAATAAAATATAATTTTACGCTTTGCAATATTAAGTATATTGTTGTCACTAATATGAATTTTGGAACTAACCAGACGTTTTGACACAAGTATGAAGGTGTACGAGTACATACTTCAGTACTGATAGCTTAAGTTGAAAGGCGGCATGTTAAAACGAAGATATATGAATCCGATAAATTTATTACAATATTTATATTCATTACTCAAGTTCTTACTGCCACGTATGATGCCGGAGATCTATGGGTTCATTCATTGCATTTTCAACCCACACAGGCATTGATCAAATTCAGTTAAGTACTCGTATGAGCACAAATTAAGAAAAAAAAGAAAAAGTCTATAGAAGAGAAGAGGTAGGGGCTAATCGTAATGGAGGCAATGTTCATTCATTACAAATCCAATTTTTAAAAAATAATTTTTCGTGTTTTACAGAGAAATTATGGATTTTTTAGAACTTATTTAAATTCGGGAATCGAACGTACAAACGAACAAAATCGCCTAGTGGAAGAACGCCGTCAATCAATACAAATATACGAAAAAATAAATTCACCTAAAACGAATCACACGCAGTTAATCTCTACCGACACATAAGTACATCTAAATCAATTAAACTGACAACACGATTATGTTTCACACACTTCTAGTATCGTATTACGAAACAGATTACATACTAATTAGCGGATTACCTTTAAAGAGCTGTGTAAAAACACGCTAGAGATATGTTTGATCAATTTTGACAGTCAAAGCGTATGAAGTGTCATTTGAAAGGCGATATGGCCATGGGAACCCGCTGACCGCTCATTAACGGATCCGCTTAAATATCTATCCGGAAGAAGATTAAGGGAATCGTGATCACCTATTTTAGAAGTTTAGTTAGAGTAGTAGCTTTGACATTTCTTATCACGTAGAAACTGGTGGAAAATATTTAAATGACGCAGTTTTCGGATGAAAGAAACTGCGACATTGGGTTACTGGCGGTAATGTCAGTTTATTTCTGAGTTATTTTCATTACAAGAACTTAATACATTTTTTCTAACCACCCGCCTGCGAACTGTTTTTAAACATTACGAGTACGTTGAATCCTCGCAAATTACGGATATCTCGAATAACTTGCATCCCTCTTTTCACCCTTTAAAGGATTCTTATTGTTTTAAAATTATCCATCGATCCAAGTGTTTCGAATGAGTATTTTTAAAACAAATTTTATGATACATAGTATTTTTTTGGAAAACACCTGAGAGGCTTATATTCGAATAAATAACATAAGGAAGGACGAATGGGTACACCTTTTAGAAACAAAACTAAAAAGCGAAGGCGCGAACGCGGATTGTTCGGCCCACACCAGATTTGCGATTATAAGCAAAAGACGATCGCCCATCACGGGGATGAAGGATTTATTGTCTACGACGCGGAATCCGTGATGGCGCCGGCTGATATTTGTGAAGCTAAGGGGAGGCGAATGTGATGAAAGAGTATGTGGGTGGATGATGTCACTAAAGATTTTTTTAAATATTGATTTTAGTATTGTAAGTATCGATAAACTATTTTTTTAAACCTCCGACATGAGCCAGAAAAGCTTTTGGTGAGCTTCAACGACAAGACTAATTTCAACCACCACTGTGAATAAAACTTACAAATTAAAAAAAACGCTTTGAAATCGGTCCATCCGTTCGGGGACTGCTGCGAGAGTGAATATCAAAAATCGGACTAAATATTTATTTAATTTTATGTTATTAACAAAAATTGGTTTATACAGCTTTTTGGACATACCTATTTAAACCAAAAAAAATAATATTTAAAATAAACAAAAAATTGCGATAAATGTCATCGTACGTTTTATAAATTTTAATTTTTTTTTTGACGACCGTTTGGTGCAGTGGTCCACAGATCGGACTTCTAAACCAAGGGTCGCGGGTTCGATCCCCGCACAGTACAAGCATAAGTGTGCATGAACATGTGTGTTTTTACTGGTCTGGGTGTTTTCTATGTATAATATGTATTAATTTACAAAAAAAAAGTATTTAAGTATGTTTATCCGTTGTCTAGTACCCATAACACAAGCCTCGTAGCTTAGTTTGGGACTAGAGAATTGGTGTGGTTGTTGTGAAATATTTATTTATTTCATTATCATATGAATGCACTTACCCTAGCTCGTCTTAACAGATTGAACGGTGAGATTAGTGCGTATTGTGCGATTGACCGTGTCCGACTCATTTTAGCTGCTAACTCTCGTAAGGGTATGAGATTGGATCTTCAAGCCTAGTATGAATGTGTGTTCCAAGTATTAATGATATCAAAGCGATACTGACAAACCGGAGGGGATGTAGGGGCCAGTTGTGTGAGTATTACGAGTAGATTAACCTCTATATATAAAATTTACAAATGTTCGTTCCCGTACCTCCGAAACGGCTGGACCGATTCTCATGAAATTTTGTGAGCATATTAAGTAGTTCTGAGAATCGGCCAACATCAATTTTTATACCCCATTAGTGATAGGGGTTGTCCACCTTCAACCTACCTAGTATCAGTATAAAAATAAACAAATTAATTTTTACTGAAAATGCTTATGACACTTGACTCTCGAAACCTCCAGTTTTTTTAAACCTTGTTTGGAATTCGCAGTAAAATGTTTTAAGTCTTTCTAAGATTAAAAAGGGACATTTGAAATTTGATTCAGCAGATTCGTAAGCGAACCTTTTTAGTGCTTTGATACTTAAGTTAAAAGGGACAGGTTAAACTTTATTTACGTAAAGAAAGCAGATATTCCTTTTCAAAGCTCCACTTGGGTGGTAATTTCACCAAAAAACATTTTTATTCGTATAATTTGTAGTTTCATTTAATTTTCGGCGCATGAATGCGTCGTAAAGCAAGTAAACGCAGATTTTAGGGCTTGTGGCCATAAATACCAGTATCATAACTTTAATATCGAGAGATAAGGTGTTGTGTCAGAAAAAATTCCTCAAACATTACATCAATTTAATAATATATTATCTTAAAAGGTATTTCAAACTTGATGTCAAATTGCAAAAAAATGTCTGAAAAAATTAAGAGTTTCTGGATTTAACTTTGAATTGATTTGTAAAATGAATTATTGGCATTTAAATTTTGTTGCATTTCACCCTAACTTTCTTGAAGAACAATATTTTTTTGTTCATGCAACTAGATTAATAGATGACACAAATCTAAATAAACTGATCGAAAAGTCAGATCGACACATCATTACGTCGTTTTTCTTTAAATATTTGAAAGTACTGCTATTCTATTTATCTACAATCAATCCAAAAGTCAAGATAAAACAAACAAATCGATAGATATCAATCGAAAACAATGAAGATGTAAGAAAGAGGCTGTAATGGCTGCCAAATTGCCTTCAATACGAAGTAATTGATATAATCTGAGCAGTGGATTATAGACAGGTTTTGGATGGTGCGGTTCGTGTGCGAAGTCAGCCGAAATGCAAGGTGGCTAATAATTTAATAGGGATACTAACAACACTACTCGTTGACATACTCTTTATCATCCGTCAAAACGATCCGCCTCCATAAATTCTGTATCGGGAACTCAGTTGTGTAATTTTTTGAGTGCCAGAAATCTGAATTAATGGACTGAATATTAATGAAATTTTATGTTATTTAAAATTTGTTTCTAGTTTTTTTTTAATTAATTGAGTAAGTTGCTACATTAAGGTTTATAAATACTTTATAGCACAGCGTGACCTAAACCCGCACTTTACGCACGCTTTTCCGGGACCTAAGTTGTCTATTTCTGCACGGTGCGTAAATGAATCGACTACCTTCGCATATGTATAAAAAATGAAACAAAACCCTTTGAAATGTCATTTGAAGCTTGAAAATGCACAGGAATTCAAAAGCAAAATACTTTCAATGTTCCGTTTTGAATGTTTTCAATGTTTGATCCAATGAATGATCCTATGTTTCAATGTTCCTTGATCCAAAGACTGGTTTCAATGTTTTTTTTTCAATAAATCAATTCGAAATCAAAATCATTTCAATGTTTCTTTTAAAATAGCAATCTCATCCATCGGGGGGGGGCTGCGCCCCCCCCCCCGAACCCCCCTGCTGCCCCCCCCCCGCCATCCGTCCGGGGCGGCTTTAGGTCACTTGTGCTATAAAATAGTATACGATACTCGCGACCTAAGTTGCCTATTAATGCACGGCGTTTAGCGCCCTCGCTGCGCTCGGGCGCTAACTTCACGCCGTGCAGTAATGGGCAACTTAGGTCACTCGTATCGTAATGTACTATTAAAAACGCCATAATCTTGAAAATATTTAGGTCGTAATAGGTTTAATCATGCTTTTATATTTATTTAACATGCTCATTAGCTAATAAATTAATTGATATTATAAAGACAAATTTTCACAATAAGATGTAATACAGATAGTATTGTTTGTCGCACTATACATAGGGCGGTTTTAAAATTCTGCCGCGAAAATAGAGTAGAGGTTAAGTGTCGCATGTACTTTCGAAAAGTGTAACTAACTAGCGCCCGCCCGTGATTTCGTCCGCGCAAACGTGTTTATTGCAAGGGAGCATTTGATTGAAATAAAAAGTATCCTATCACCTAAGTCTGTATACAAATTTTCATCAAAATGCGTTCAGTAGTTTTAGCGTGATTGACGGACAAAAATCCAAACAAATAAACTTTCACATTTATAATATTAGTATGATGTGATATAATACAAATTGAGAAAATACTAATTCGAAAGTATCACCGTAACACCAAATATTGTTTCTTGATTGCTCTCGGTTTTTTGACTTAATCCACTAGCAAATAAGGTTAAATATTAAATACCGACGTAGCCCACAAAGTCCTGAACACGAAATGTAACGGTGCCACAGCCGCTGTTAAAAGTCAGCAATTTGCGGAAATGACTACCAGGAAATGTTGAGGTGTGCTTTACGCATAATTGAGAATTGGTTATGATAAAATCGTACGATTCGTCGCTTTTTAAAAGCAGAAGAGATTTAACGATTAGCGGTTACGATAATGCTGCAAATAAGAAATTACTTAAAGTTCCCACGGTGTGAAATTTAACAAAATGAAGAAGCTAAGTTTCGGATAACCTCTAGCCATCGTAAACGAAATGCCCAGGGCACACCTGCGATGTACTATACTATCGCCACGGTTCGCGACTGTGAGCGTTTAGTCAGTCGCGATTCGCGGCGACAAAAACGCCGCAGGTGTCCTCTGCTCCATTAAATAAAACTTCTCCGTATTACTTACGTCATCACATAACCATAATAACAGTAATAAACGGTTTTAATGAACAAAAATGCTATAAAAGATGCTGAGACACGTACCTAATTCCATAATTTCAAAAAAGGTAAAGTAAAATAAAGGCGATTTTGAGACAATAATCGCACCATCAAAATCACTTTTTACGTCTCCCTAATTCCGTAAAATAAATTAAAGACTATAAAATAAGTCGTTGCATACATTAAAGTACGACTTATTTCTCTTTTTAAATAGTAATAAAATAATATTTTAATCGAGCCGGATGCGCCGTTCGCCGATCGTTCTTATTTTTTGACACGTTTGTTGATTTAAAAACAGTAATAATTATAGTTAAACGAAAATAACCAAAAATAAAAATATTTTATTTTAAAAAATAAAAATATATAAGATTTATAAAAATAAAATAATAAGTAAAACACATATATCAACAGAAAATATTAACAGTTAAGTACATTTGTGATCCCGTTAAAAACGTTTCTAATTTGTAGTACAATCCCATTACTGAATCTATCCATGGCATTGACTTTCCATTGCGTTAAGAACAACTATGGTTATTATTAGTTTAGTGATCTCTATCTTACATTGATTCAGAGACAGACCACTTGTATGCATAGAATCCGATAAAGTTATTCATTCAACACAACTTTAGAAAAAAAAAGTAATAATGATGCAACATACATTGCACAGTAGATACTACTTAATTTTTTCCTAATGAAGGCAAACGATCAAGATTCAAACATTCGTAAAAAGTACCATCATCAGGCGATAATAAATCTTTTAACCAGACTTTATTCAAACGTGTATCATACTTAAGTGAAGACACGCAAAGTAGCGTTGAGTTTCAAATTCAAGGCGTGTCTTCCTGGGTAAGACTGACACAATTGTTTGATACACAAAAAAGCGAATCGTTGTCTAAATATATAATTTGTCTATGTCCAAAGACCACCGCGGATAACCCTTAGGCGATAACATCTATTGAGTCATTATCACAATTTGACCTAACCGATTGGACGGTATTATCCACCAAAGATGTAATTACCTGTGCGATAGAGCCACTATATTGACTTCTATGTTATTACTGGTCAATTTGAGTGTCCATCGTGCGAGGTATGTAATCTAAGCCTTTTTGTGTGGAAAAAAATTGCCGAAGTGAGAATATGATTTATGTTTACCGTCTATGGTTTAATGTCTGTCTATGGTCATAAATAAACGGCGGCGTCCGAAACGACATTTTGAATTAAAGCTGCATTGGATGTTGGTATTATTGCAACAGTGACATAACACTATTAGTTTTATTAAAAACATTTTAATGCGTTGTATTAACATAACTCTTTAATCGTCCAATGTCATTTGTATTTTTTTAAACTGTCCGCATATTGGTATTGCTGGCGCGCTTTGTGGATTTTTCGTTTCTAATTTCAACTTTAAATCATTCAGCACGTGCTAGTTTTACCCATTACACCTTTTATCGCATACATAAATTCATGAGCTGCCGAACTAGTAGGAACTGGTTGTTCAATGGCAAATATTTTAATAATTTATCGCTTTGACTACTTCGAAGTGTAGTAAGTATTCGGTAAATAATAATTAGTAACGTTTGGATAATGCGTGTTGCATTTCTGAATAAAGAGCACAAATCTCAGCTCCACAAATAGCCCATAACATTTTATAGAGCTAGTAAATAAGTTTATAGGTACGACAAATTAGTTTCACTTTCTGTTACCATTCCGTTTCATTTTCCGCACATAGCTCGTGTTAGATATAGGTACTTAGTAAAGTTGTATTACACTATGATTCTGTCTAAAAGTATAGATTAATTGATACTTAGTAACTACTCTTACTTACTAAGCTTACGTTTAGTGGTTTGGGTAGTTGGTGAGGTGTGTC
Source organism: Pyrausta despicata (assembly GCA_963921415.1). Taxonomy (NCBI): domain Eukaryota; kingdom Metazoa; phylum Arthropoda; class Insecta; order Lepidoptera; family Crambidae; genus Pyrausta; species Pyrausta despicata. The sequence goes on from OY992864.1 coordinate 11,282,750, forward strand.
CGTTAAAAAAAAATCTTTTCAATATTCTCAAAGTATGAAGTGTTTAGATTCATCTGTATAGATCAACTGATATGTTATGAATTTGATTGTGATAACAGTTTAAAGTTATGGTGAGAAATTGAAGAACCTAATAGCACAGATTACTAAATAGTTACTACGTAACAGATAAATCACTCCATAGAGAAATTTCAATACCTACAGCGTTAATAGACTACTTTTTCTGCCGCGTACAAAAATGCACCTACATCTTTGAGTATAAAGTCACTATTGCTTCGCAGCTGCGCGAGACCAAGTGACGTGAGACCTAGCGACAATCGAACCAGGGTTGACACTTTCGGTAAAAATGATGCCCAAAATAAATATTCCACGCGGACGAAGTCGCGGGCACAGCTAGTACTAATATAATATTAATAAGACCTTATGCATTTTAATACTTGCAGACTAGCATACCTACGTGACTTCGTCCTTTGTTGCGTTCTCAAAATTATTTTCTCAACATTTCCACAGGCTAGCAAATAAACATTAAAAAAAGAAAAGAATTAAAATAAAATATAGCTATGTATGAAGTTCTCGTTTTACATATGATACGTTCTTAGTATTTAAATAAAGTTTCGTTGATAAATGTTAAAACTTTAATAAGTATCGAATTTCCGATTCTTATAATAAAATAAAAGAATAAAAGCACAAATAAATAAATAATAGAATAAAAGCACAGATTACTTATTTGGTTCGTACGAAAACTAAATTAAACGTAAGCGTAACACGAATAATTATAGTGCGTCGTGAGCGCGTCCGACGGTTGTTCGCAGCTCACTGAATCGGCACTGCAGTCGGTGCCGGCGAGAGTAGGCTATTACCGCGCGCAAGTACATCGAGTAAGAGAGGCCTGCTAATAGCCCGAATAAAAATATTTATTAATTCTAAAAATACAGAACTTACTGTGAGCGCTGTTGCCATCTGTGGTGCCGTTGACAGTGCCATCTGGCATTAGCTGCAGATAGCGATTCCTCAGGAACATCTGTATCGTGCGCGACGTGCCCGTGATGTGGCTGAGGTTCGCGGAGCGCTGCGCGCGCGGCTCCGGCGCGGGCGCCGCGGCGCAGGACGCCAGCGCCAGCGCCGCGAGGAGCAGCCCCAGCGGGCGGGGGCGCGTCATGGCGCGCCGCGCCCATCGCAGCCGCCCGGCCGCCGTCACTGCTCAACACACACCATAACACACACTAACTGTCCTACACCCAACCAAACTGGCGCCCAATGTGGTGCTATCTAAAGTTGACGACGAGAATAATTTTAATTGGCGACGATTTTTCTCAAATATCAGTTCGATATCGCTTCAGTCGAATCATTGCTAACTATCGTTGCACCATTTCGGTGTACGCAATAGGTCTCGGTTACCGAAGCCGCAAATCTGGTTTGCGGGCGAACACACGATCTGGAACAAATAATAATTTAATATTACAACGTGATCTACAAAATGCGAAGATCGGTAACTGATACTGATCGTCTAAATATAGTCAAGTTTGAACGTTTCGTTGGACAATCTTGGTATGCTTTAAACTTGCACAATTTACGGTCATAGTGCATCATAGTTGTATTTTGTTTAACGATTCGGTTGTCTTACATAGTTTCTCGTCTTACAACTAAATAGTTTAACAAAATATAATATAATAGCCTTAAAACACGGAAGACCGTTCAATGGATCTACAAATACCAATTACACGAGCGACATAAGATAAATCTGGCTTCACTGACAATTACGATGATCAGATGCATATTTTCTAACGGCACCCACCGGCGTAGTCCGGTTTTCATATTACTTATCAGCAGTAAGCGCAAAGCAATAAAACCGCACTGACGTCCGTGGACAATCCTCGTGGTAAACATATCTCCCATAACATAACAAGACCGAGAAGTCTTGGTCATTTAGAGACTAGCTTTTGATGGGAAAAGTTCATTTTTGTAAAAAAAATGTATCAGATACAATTTATAACAGGCAAGCGTTTTGTTTCACACTAAGTAATGTTACTGAAAAACTTTTTAAACTGTTTTTCATAGTAGGCCTTCTGTGCCTATGTTGTTTTATACATCTTCATACACAACATTTAGTTCTGCTGCGTTGCATCATAAATCTATTTACACAACGACGATTTTCGCTTCACGAGTCAGGTGTGAACTCAAACAGCCATGTTTGTACGTGGCAAATACAAGTGTCAACACCCCGCACTATTTTGAGCCTTACATACATACATTGTTACCGATATTAATCCGCATACATTTTGAGAGCCGTAAAAGTTACGACTGTTGACACTTCTGGTGACTGTTAAAAGGAAATAGTTTAGAAGCCCTTCGCTACTTTTTAACTTACGTGCTACAAAAGATGGCATAATGTGTTTTTTACTCGAAATTAAAACCAGTTAGATATATTTCCTCTTTTGACTGACCTTGAAAGCAGAAATTTGTAATTTCGTTCCAAAGTTCAAATTCTAAATACAACTTAATAAGAACCTATTCTTATTAACTCAAATTTCGACACAAAACCGATAATAAAATGACACCGGCAAAGATTTTTTAAAATGGTTATGGCGTTCCGAAAGCCGTTACGTCAAATGTTAAAATGCAACCGATCGGCCATCAGGGCTCGAAGGTTGGTCGAGAATAACAAGTTTGAAAAAAAGAAGAAAACATTTACGTGAAAACTGTTGCCAAGTGCAACCAATAACGGATGACCGCTATTGATCGACTGATTTGTGGTTCGTCATCAAGCGTTCCACTTTCAAAATTACCTTGTTGTTCTAATTATTAAAAACAACTGGCTGCTGAGAATTTGAATTAATTTTCGAATGCCCGTGTCTCTTCTCGCTTGCTGTTTATTCGTATACCTCTAGCCTATTCCGATAAACAAATAATTACAAAACCTATACATTAACTTTGGCGTTAGATCGCGTCTTAATTTCGGCAAATAAAAAAATATTTAGGCGTTCCCAAACGAGTCTCGGTCGCGGTATGTTAATATGCGGATCGAATTGGCACATTAACAATCGAACGAATGTGTTTTGCAGTTTTAAGATAATCTCTACGTTAATATTAACACTTTAAACGATATGCCGCATCACAGCTAATATCAAATAATTGTATTGTAAATAACGATTAATGCAAATATTGGGAATTTTCGCCAGATGATATTAAAATGCGGATTATAATATTGTTTAAATTTTATTTCGGTCATTGCATTAACTTAAAAAGAATTGCTTTTTTGTATAGTTAATTTTAATTAGTGAGTATTTTATGTAATCATATTAATAATTTATATTATTACTAAGTAGGTATCTTATAAAAATTATTTTTATAACATGATGTTACATGAATATATAGTATAGTTCGGGTTTTACTTATTTCCAAATGTGTTTAATTTTTTAAATAAATAAAATATGTATTTGCGCCACAATGTCAAATCATTAGTCTTGTTCTATATTTACTATCCGATACCTTGTGATTCCAATTAGGAACGTACTCGTAGGTAATCATCACGGTGATTAATCATTCTTTTGTATAGAAAAAAACAATGGCAGTGAGCAAATAGATTTTTCTAAATGGGCTAGCTGGTTTCTAAAACGTAACGCACGTTTTTTACGTTCTAAAAAGTGTCTTGTCTACTTCTTGTAGCTATTTGCATTGTTTAGTTAAAACAACCAAAGTTTATTTCACAATAGAACGACCACTTAACAGCGAGTTATGGTGAGTAACCAATTTAAGAGTGAATAAATCATATTTTCTAATTCATAATTATTCGATTAACATAACAATCAAACATTATAAAAACTTGATTTAGATAATTGTGTTGTAAGTATAAATCAAAGCGTATTTATTTTAATTTTAAATCAGTTGCTTTTGAATAAACATATTCGTACCAGATGACGTAAAATCTCAAAATCTTTTATTCCATCTATAATACTTATTACTTAGAAATGTTGACTTCCATTTTGTTTTTAAGGTTCCGTACCTCAAAAGAAAAAAACGGAACCCTTTTAAGCTCACTTTGTTGTCCATCCGTCCGTCCGTCCGTCCGTCCGCCTGTCAAGGCCGTTTTTCTCAGGAACGCGTGGAGGTATCAAACTGAAATTTCTATATGATACTTAGGTCTACTGTCCCTGGAAGCTGTAGAAAAATCAACCTTCTAAGCCAACGCAATCAAAAGATACAGCCATTTAGGCCGCAAATTTCCGCAAATTTTCGAAACTCGCACGGAAATCAAAACCTACAGGGTACTTCCCGTAAACTTAGAATCTTAAAATTTAGTACGAAGTCACGTCTTATAGTACATATATAGGAAAAATTACGAAAACCGTAAATTTTCAGTTTCATCATATAAAAAAAAATATTTTTGAAAAATATTTTTGACAATTTTGAAAATTTCAAAGTTAGTACTCCTTATCTACAGGTTTGTACGGAACCCTCGGTGCGCGAGTCCAACTCGCACTTGACCGGTTTTTTTTAAAGTCCGTCTGTAAATCATGCAAACACTTATTAGTATTCAAGTATCGAACTCACTAATGAATTAAAAAGAGATTACAATAATTATCTAACATGCATAAAAATCAAGTTCTTATCAAAATAGTCATTTGTTACGACGAATTATCTTTATTTATTGTGTGATTAACCGATTAGGAGTATTTAACGAAATTTTAGATTTAAATATTCTTTACCAAATATTTGAAGTATCGCGTCATTGAAATGAAAAGGTAGGTACATAACCGTTTTTGTATAATTCATATTATAATAATAATCTTGAAATGTTTTAAATGTATTGTCTGTTGCGTCTTTTGTAAATAATATGATGGTATATAATATGATTTCTTACATAAATATAGAAAAAAAATATTATTTTCCGTTAAGTAGATAAATAAGTGTATTATACTTTAAAAAAAAAACGTGTGTGTATGTAATTAGATTAAGCATGCTGTGTTTGTCTGTAAATGTGTAGAACAATTATCATATAGCCTTATTAGTCGTAACATAAGAAAGCATTATTGTATCAACAGTTGACAAACCTTATAAATAAAAATAATAAAATTAAGTATTTAAGTTAAAATACTTCCCAAATGTGCCAGGAAAACGGCTGGTGAGATTCGACGGCTTGACGGAGTTTGCCCAGCCATAGTAAGAACGACTTTGATTTATTTATCTCTGGGAAATAAAAACAGCTTTGAAATCGGTCCATCCATTCGGGTTTTACGATGCCACAGACAGAAACACACACAAAACACAAACATACACACACACAAACAGATAATCTATCAGTATCACATTTTTTATTTTTAAGTACAGATTTATAATACTGTTCAATGCACATCACCCTACAAATGTTTACTAATAAGAACATTTAATGGTCTTGTTTCTGTATGTTAAATCTCGTTGCGTCATCGGAACACCTATCTCGACATTGCCGGTCTTAAAGATTGTGATCTCTACCATTCGCTTGGAGACTTACTAAAACATAAGCATTTTTATATCCAATTTCAAGTTCAGGGGTCAGAAGTTCACTGTTTTATCGACAGTTTAGCCACAGTTAATGTAAAAGCAGTAGGTCTGTTACGTACGAAATGGATGAATAATCTAAAGTTCTCCCCAGAAGGACAAATTTGTTCGAACATTGAGTATCGCTACCACCTAACTAAGAAAAGTACAGAACTTCATGCGTAAGTACTGTAAATAAATAAATATTTGACAACAATCACACCAATTCTCTAGTCCCAAATTAAGCTACAAGGTTTGTGTTATGGGTACTAGACAACGGATAAACATACTTAAATACTTTTTTTTGTAAATAAATAGGTACATATTATACATACATAGAAAATACCCAGACCAGTACAAACACACATGTTCATGCACACTTATGCTTGTACTGTGCGGGGATCGAACCAGTGACCCTTGGTTTTAGAAGTCTGACCTGTGGACTACTGCACCAAGCGGTCGTCAATGTGCTTAGATAGAAATATTGTCTAGATAGCTGGACCGACGATCTGGTGAAGGTCGCAGGAAGCGCCGGACCGATCGCGATGGAGATCCTTGGAGGGCGGCCTATGATCAGATATAAGTAAGTATATGGGTATAGTATATGGCTGATATAAGTAAGTAAGCAAGTATACTACAACATCACGAACATTGATATGATGACGATGATGTTATGATCTGATGAAATAACTTCTTGATTTTATTCAGTAGAACGTCAACGAAAAAATCTAAACGTGTACGAGTACGCTCGACATTTTGATGACACGCGGTAAACCGCTGCCACACGTATTTACTGCGATACATTATTTTATACCGATGTAATAGATTCAGTGTAATAAACGCTCTCTACGGAATCGGACGCAGTTTTTACTTACAATTACATCTATCAAATGTAGGGATACATCATTACAACACCCTACAAAATGAATTGTAAAAAATAAAATAAAATGACACACCTACTGCCGTTTTATGCACTGTGCAATAAGCGTTTTATCTATGCTTCAAGCTAACGGCTTCGTATCGTCAAAGACAAGGTCACCAGAATTCCAAAGTCATATGTGTATTTATTTATTTTCTACCGTGACTAATGTAAGTGAATTTATTCAAATTATTGACCGATTATTTAAATAAACTATCGATTTCAGTCCAAGATTAAGCTAAGCAATTGTACTGTAAGCCGAAGTCAGCATCTTTATGGCTTGAAATCTTGAATAGTGATTGGTTGCATAATAATGTCACTTTAATGGTTTATTAAGTTCCTATATTCTTTTAGCATTAACAAGTCAAATTTCTATACAATGTGCAATCGCCCGGCTTGCGAGAGGTACGGGTTCGAGTCCCGCATGTGGCAATCCGTTTTTTCTTTAAGTGTATTTTATTTGCACTTTAATGACTATCCCAATCGTGTGGTCAAATGTCAACTGTTTGACAGTTCGACCGTGACAAGCCCTGAAAAACGCGGTGACGAACTCTCGAGGGCGAGATATACCTACCTAAATAAAAAAGGTTAAAATAACGCGCGAAAAACTCGAACCAATGCTTATTTAATAATAATAGTCCTCCTGGCTGATTTCGACCACGGCGGCCAATCTCAACAGAGATCAGCCAACTACGCAGGAGATATTATAGTGCACAAGTGTGAACACAGGTACACTCACTGTTCCATCACTCTCAAAGTTCGGTGAGACGGCAGACCGACATGACCGGAGAGAGATCAGGCGCAGACAGGATCAACGGGTTAACGTGCTTTCCGAGGTACGGGGGTGTAACACCGCCAACTTTCCGACTCCGAGCTGTTTTTTTTTTGAGAAATTCACGACAGAAAATCTCAGAAACAATACTTATTTAATAATTATGCACTCACTAATACGAGTATTATCCCTATTTTCCCATGTTTCCAATTTTTTTTCGTAGCTCAAGTTCATCAGGGAGAGTGGAGATTTCTAATAGTAAATCATTTTTTTTTAATTGGTCTAGTAGTTTCGGAGCCTATTAAATTCAAACGAACAATCAAATCTTCTCTATTTACAATACTACAAGATGTCAAAAATTACTCATAACATGTTTCGTAAAATAACGTGCAACATATTCGTAATCTAAATAAAATATAACTCTCAATTTTCTTTATACAGCGTCAGTAATATTAACTGGAGTCATATTTATAATTGAAATGATTCGTCAGTGACTAAAGCCACACACACATGTAAAAAATATTTTCATCCCACCATCTCGGAAAGAGTCTTTTTGCTCTTCAATATCTGAGTGGAAAAGCCGTTTTTATTCACTAGAGTTTAAAGTAAATTTGAATTTAGAACATCGTGTGCACTAAATTTGTGAATTAAAAAAAAACACGGGTTGCACTCCGGGAGTGCCGGCAGAAGTGAAACTTGATTATTAACATTGTGCATTTTTGATTTATTTGAACCGTCTTACGGTTTTTCGATCAGCATCACGTGACCTGACGCGAGTTTCACAGTTTCTACCCATGCCACAAAAGTGCTCCATGCCGCTAAAGAAGTTTTCACTTCAAAAATCATTAAACCTATTTATTGCTACCTCTATGGTGCCAAATATACCACATTTTTGTAATTTGTTAAAAACTCAAACTCGGAACCTTCTTGGTGTTCTTTTTTCAATTTGCTACGTAGGCGGTTCTTTACGCGGCAATTTTTCACGTCATTGTTAAACCTTATATTAAAAACAAGAAACTTGAAAACAAGTGAAAAAACTAAAATGAGTGATTCTAGCGACGAGGAAGTTTGTGTGACGCCAACAGAATTGACTGAAACTGTTAATCATGCGCCAATGAGCTTTCTCCCTCAACAATCACGCGAGAAGTATTTAAAACAGTACGGTATGTTGAAAACGTGGCGACTAGCAAAAGGAGCCAAAACTTTCTCAGAAAACGTTTTGCTGGCATATTTTATAGAATTATCTGAGAACAAGAAAGCAAGCACTCGAAAAACAGTACACAAGTGACTAACACCAATATTACTGTACCCAACAAAAATATGTATAACACTCAATTTGAATAACTGTAGCAACGTTACTTTCAATTTTTTTTAATTATACCTAAGTATTATTTTGTTATAATTTAAAGATTATTTTGTAATACTTACCTGTCATAATGTAGTAGTTAATACCTGAACTGAAATAAAAGTACCTATCTTGTGATTGTCAACGGTTTTATTTGCATTTAGTCATTTCCTCGCTAAGGTGGAATGAAAAGTTACGTGTTGCACTCGAGTGCTTGTATTTTTTTATATTTTCTTAGCTGTCACTAAAGTACCTATCTAATAGAAAAAGTGGCAATACGGATGGGTATATATTGCGAGTACTTACATAATACGACGTCATTGGGCACAAACCCTATTTACAAGTAAGCAAATACATATTTTATTTAAACGGATGTATAACTATAATGTGTGTCAAAAATATTGAATCACTGTGTGACGACGGCTTTCTGAATTAAACCAAACGTTCAAATACTACGATGACCTTATGTAATAAATAATACTAACGCAAGAAACGTGAATAAACTCGTAATAACTGTTCGCTGTGACAGTTTCTAATGGCTTCATTTTGTTTGACAAACAAAAAAATGTACGCCATCGATCAAGTTAACAGATTTTTTAAGTAATATATTCATTGTTGAGTTTTTTTTATTTATTTTGTATTTACTGTAATAATAAGCACAAGACAGTTATTTTCAACATTGTTTCAATTTTCATCTGTCAGTTTATGAGTTTACCGAACCTCTGTCACTTTTTCAAAAAAATAAAAAGTTAATCATCCCGTCACGTCACATCCCATCCGAAGCAACAGTTGTTCCCGACATATTGACAAATTCGTCTTGATTCCTCGCACTTGACAAAATAATATCATGGTGTCATGTTTGTTGAATTTATGAATAAGTTCCCCATTTTTATTAAAGAAATAAGATGATCTTTTTCACCCTGACACTTTGGGAGAAGGCAATTTGCTATGAAAATGAAATGAAAATCTTTGTCTTATTATTACTTGCACAATGTGCATTGTCTATAATGCAACTTTATTGAGTTTGAACTTTGGGTAATGGTGCCAGCCTTCTTGGACCCGAATCCGAATTCGAATGTATGGGGAGTAATTTTTTAATTTTTTTATTAGGTATTTTATTAGGTTTTGATTTATAGGTGTAATTTGTAGGTTAATTTAGGTTGTATAATGTATTTATTTGTTTTGATTTTTGTAAAGTGTTATATCAAAAATAACACTTTTGAATTTAATAGGGATCCTAAAACCCTAGTCAAAAAGTTTATGTTCTCAAGAGCTTGATTACTTATTTCTTTTAAATTTTATACTGTTTAATCATCTTGACGTTTGACGACCGTTTGGTGCAGTGGTCCACATGTCGGACTTCTAAAACCAAGGGTCGCGGGTTCGATCCCCGCACAGTACAAGCATAAGTGTGCATGAACATGTGTGTTTGTACTGGTCTGGGTGTTTTCTATGTATAATATGTATTTATTTACAAAAAAAAAGTATTTAAGTATGTTTATCCGTTGTCTAGTACCCATAACACAAGCCTCGTAGCTTAATTTGGGACTAGAGAATAGGTGTGATTGTTGTGAAATATTTATTTATTATTATTATTATTATTATTATCTTTTCCAGCTCAATTGACTGTCTATGGGATTTAATTTTACTTTTCATTTCATTCACACAGATATATAAGATGAGGTATATAGGTAAGGAATGAAATTAGCTGCCGGAAGTAGCCTTAGAATATAACTAAGATTTTCACCTACCACGTCACCAACCATCAGGTGAGATTGTGCCCAAATGTCTAGATAGCTATTATTATTAAAAAAACCATACTAAATGCATTGCATGACAGTATAGTGTAGAGGCCAAAGCAATAATGACCTTTATTGTGTAAGATACAACGCATCTTTTGTGCATAGGCGATAAAAAACGCATAAAGTTTCTCTTGTCCTCAAGTCCTATGTTTACTTACATTCTTTGTAGGTGAATCGTTTTATAACGTATCTTACGAATAGATACTTGTTCTTTTTTCTATATTACGACAAGATAAAAATATTTTGGATTTGATTGTCTTCTAATACTTAACGGGAAAAGAAAAGTAAATAAGTAATTATTTGATATTTAACAAATGCAAACACGATTATAACAATTACAAGAAAGTATTTCATTATTTTAAAAGCAAATTACGTCATAAGAATAGATATATATACCAAGAATTCGAATGTAAACAAATGATTCTTATCATTGTTACGAGCCAATAGTTATTTTATTTGCAATCAAAATCGTCGCATTAGCTTAATTTTAATGTATTTTATGCGTTTTTAATTACATCGAAATGACCAAAACACATTTTACGACTTTTTAAGGTTATATTTAGTTTATACCTAATCGTTTTGAAGACATGATAGCAATCAGGGCAAATACATTAAAGTGACACATATTTCATTTGATAAGATAGACATATTAAATTAATAGAAGTGCACTTGCATTTTGGCTAATAAGCAAGATAAGGAATCGTTATCAATGAGGACATTGAACTTACTGGATTTGAAAAATCGGATTATAGAATTTAGATATCAATAAAAATTGTAGGACCCAACGGCCTTTTACATACTTTAATTCATCTTATCGTCCTCCGTATGAATCATGGGTGAGTTTATCAGGTAAACCAAGACTAATAGGCGAGCAATATGACAATCATTAAAATATTAACGTTGGTGATGACATCAGACAACTACGGATAACATAATCGGTAGGGAAACTGGAAAGTGGTTTGCGATCTCTTCCCGGATTCCCGTACATTTTTATGGAAAAGATACACTCAAAATGCAGTCGCGTTTATCTAGGTATTCACACAATGATGACATTTCTTTTCTACTTTAGACATTTTGACCAAGTCAAAACTGAAATTGAAACCAAAACACAATTTTGAGACAGATTCTCTTCCTGCATACAAGATAGGAATATATTTCCAATGTGAAACAGCTTCTTACATGCACTAAAAATTGCCGGCACCTTACAAGGACGTAAACGCGATAAGCACCGATAACACAGGTCATCGACCCCGTGACGTGGTGCACAGAAATAAGCCAGAAAACTGGGCTCAAAGTCTCAACCATTGGAAATGCCACTATTTTGAGATGTCATCTTTTAGCAAGGATTTGGCATCGACGCGCGCTCGCTCACTTTGAAGTCCAATAAATATTTTCCTGTAACCGTTCCGGTTACAACGCTAATGGAGGTAATGAGCAAAACGGTTATATAAAAATATCGTTTTCAATCAGTGTTTTGAAACCTTACATTTGCAATGTAAAAGCGATTATGTAGTGCTTAGCTGCCATAAAACAATTAAGATTTAACTGGCTTGATAATTTGTACCTAAGTTTAATAGCAGGACTGAAGTCCTGAAACTTCGTGTAAGGGTTTTAAAATTAAGTTCAATCTAGGGGAAAAATACATTGATAAAATAAAACACAGGACACACTTCTGATAACTACTTACGTATAAGTGTTAGTATTTATAATTTCATAATACCCACTTGATCAGCCAATAACACTTTTAACGAACCTATTCAGCAGCCGTCATATACCGAAGATATAAAACCACAATCTTTATTTAGCTTCAATTGGCGTCTATGACATAAAGACAATCAATATCATTGCAATCAAATTAAAGTCAAGTGCTCTTCATTCTTTTGGTCAGAAGACACACAGTAGAAATTAATTCAGCTATGTGTGAAGCATCACCTATCCATAAAGCTCTTATTGGAACGACCGTATTATTATTTATCTATTAAAATGGATAGCATATTTTATCTAAATTCATTAGTTATTTTGTTACCCCGGGCTCGTTTTTTTTACAGTCTCAGTCTCAGTCTCGTCAGCCTATATAACGTCCCAACCTCAACAATGAGGTGGTCCGAGCCATACTCCACCACGCGGGCTCAGTGCGGATTGGTGGAGGGGTGCTTGTAAGGTAAGTGACCAACCTTACAGTCAGATGTTATTAAGCCGCCCGAGGGCCTCTGACCAGGCTTAACGACTAATATCTGACGATATTAACCGGGACCAACAGCTTAACGTGCTTTCCGAAGCACGGAGATGTTTGTATATAGACGTCACTTAAATGGTCACCCATCCCAAACATAACCGCGCCGTAGGTTGCTTAACTTTGGATATCACTACCAAAGCGCTGCAACTACTGCGCCACAAGCACCTCAATTTTTACAATGAATCCGACATTTTATCCAGATAAGAGTAATCCACAACACCATTGTTTATGTCCTTATATACAAAATAAAAACAGTTCCAGTTTTTTTTCCTGTTTTGTTTATTTATTACTATTTATTTTATTTAAAACTTTATTGCACAAGATTTAATTTCGACTTTATTGCACATTTTCTGCCAGTTAACCTCAAGGTCATGCAGAAAAAAGGTAATGGGTGCAGTAAAAATTAAATTAGAAAGGTATATTGTGGTTAATTACGCAAAAAATAAATAAACATAATATATACACATAATATTATATTGTAAATAAAGTAAAGTAAATATTTAATATCAATCAACTAATTAATATGGATGATAAAAATATTTTTTACACTAGTCGCCTACTTGCACCGACAAGCTACATCAGAAATCAGATGGTAATAAAACAACAGTGTGTTTAGGATCCAACAGGTAGGCCGAAAACTCGAATGTTATTCAGACAGCGTGTTTGCATGTTTAAGGATCCAAATATATCTTAGCACTTAGCAGCTGACAAAATTTTAATGACTCGAAAGATTAATCCCTTTTCGGTTGGACGTTTTGGGAAAAGAAATGCACCAAGTATTGATAAGGGTGCTGTTTTGCAACTCAAATGCATCTCGGTGTAATAAATTGAAAATAAACTTCTGTTTTTTCAGCATGCAAATCAAAGGAAGACCTGTATAGGGTTATATTTTTACACGAGAATTAAATACAACATAAGTCGTTGTCACAAAAACTCAAAAAAATTGTTAAACTTTCAAATATATTACTCGTATAGTGGTAACATTGAGATAGGTAGAAGAAGGTTTCTATAGAAATAGCGGATTTCAATTGTACGTCACACGCACCGATAATAGAAAATGATTGATAAGATAAAAAGTCATCATGATGATAAAACTAATTTACAAGTTATCTTATTACAACAAATTATCTTCATGCGTAAGTGTTTAGCGTATGATTATGTTCTGCTCGTTCTGCTAAACACGCTACTAAATTACCAATTTTTCATTTTACTAAGTTTTATTCATTTTACTTTAGAAATTTTAAAATTTCTAAACGACTTCACAAAAGTTAAAGCTTTAAGTAACATGTTGTTGAAATTTTGAGAAAACTGGATATAAATAATTTACAATTGATTGAAAGATTCAATTTTATTGGGACTTGTACATCACATTACCTTACCTACCAAATATTTCAATTTTTTTTTTTTTTATTAATATAAAACTTTCACCGCACCAATTTTCAAGCCAACTCCTTCCACATTCAGGCCATCAGGCTCTGGAGTGCTCTTCCCGAAAATATAAAACAGGCTCCCAGCAAATTATCATTCAAGAGACTCATTCGCACCCACTTTCTTACTTTATCGCAACCGTCATTATAGATCTTTCTTTAACAGTTCGTCAAATTTATTTATTTATTTAGTGTATATTTGTATATATAATGTGTATTTTTAAATCATATATATATAATATTTTATCTTATGTGTCATATAATTCTTTTTTTTTCGTTTTCTCTTTTATTTATTTTGTCGCACCGCCCACTAAACATTTCTGCTTAGCCCAAAGGTATGACTGGTAGAGAATGCCCTACGGCGTTAAGTCCACCTTTTGTACAAAGTATTGTTGTGCAATAAAGCTTAAATAAATAAATAAATAAAACTTTTAAAAAAATTGGTAGGTAGTGAGTATTCAATTGCTATAGAGGTATATGTAGTATAACCCAGCCAGTAACCAGCGGGCAGCTTAGGCGAATATAGACACACCTTATTTTTCAAAATATGATTAAGGGTTTAGACGTTATGAGGGAACAGATAAACATACAACCGTACCGGTTAAAATCATAACCCCTCTTTTTTCTTCGCCGTAGTCGAGTAAAAAGAAAATCAGTACCGTCATACCGAAAACCAGAAGCGGTAGTGACACTCGACAATGCATAACTCCGGTCTGCGCAAGACGAAATTAGCGTCGATATTTTGTGTCTGCGCAGCGATGGCACTATTCCTAGTCTAGATCAGCAGCGCTACATCATTTGCTCAATGAACCGAAATGTAATTTGTGTTATTTTTAATTTCGCGACGTTTCGCGCTTCGCGGTTACACGTGCGTCCGGAATGCTGGTGAAAAAAGATTTTATTGCTTATCTAGAAAAAAAGTAAAGATAAAATAGTAAAAAGTATAGATGGAAAATTATTTTATTAGACATTTCAGACGGAATCAATACCTACAAAATGATCATAGCTGTGCTATGGGAAATTTATTTTGCTTGAACTTCAAATTTGTCATATTAAAAGAAACAGAATGTCAAACCTCTTTTATTCATGGTCATTATAATTATTTAAGAAATAACTTAATTTTAAATTCGGATAAACCAATTTATACCAACCAGTGAATCTCAAGTTTCCTCATAGTTTAAGCTACGAAAGTAATTATTTTTACTCCTAATTGGAAATCATTTTTATATTTTTATAATTTTAACCTATGGCTCACAATGGTAGAAAACATAAATCATATAATTGAAAAAAAAAAACATTATTCATACTTCAAACTTTAATGGCGTTAAAAAGGTTAAGTGATTATCTAGTTATACATTGATTTTATCATGGTAACCACTGTTATCCAACCCTATTAGAAGAGCCAATCAACACAAGCAATTCTTAAATCGATATCAATTCCTTAATTTGTTTGTCATTCACGTCTTCAATTCAATCCATTACTTCGCTTTGTTTACATATAGCTATGTCGTCGTTGACACCGTTCGCAATAGCTTCGCGACGATTTATATTAAGAACAGTAACAGTTACTTCACCTGTTATATGATTTGAGGTATTTACAACGTCTGTCGTTGTACGTCTGCCTAGATGAAAATCAAGTGTTGCATCATTATCATTTCTTACACCATTTGCGTTAACAATGACAAATTAGATAGTCTCAACAAAGTTAACTTTTTCATTAATTTCACCCAATTTCTCAAGAGAGTTCGTTGACGAGTGGGTTCTATATTTCCTAATTAATAACGCGTTTGAAATGGTTATAGCATTCACGAAGAATGCTAGTTGAATTGGCTTGATTATGTTGGCTATAAAATGATAAAAACTCCTTAAAACTAGTGTATGTCTTGCTCTTTCGTTTTCTGCTACGTTGACATAAGAATACAGTTGTTTATCTTCGTTCTACTCTATTTATTTATGGTCAATGATGTCACAATAATGCATGTTTACATGGTGTGGCCCACAAGTCACGGGATCGCGAGGAATGCTGTAAATATTTATTGCATTTGGCACAAAATCTCGTCAAGCCCCAGTGTGTTAATACACGACACGTTTTGATTTATAGTTTTGGCTTTATCTTTGAGCGTACGTGCGAAAGTTCACGTGCCTATGATTGCATAGAGTATCAAACTATACATACTAAACAACAGTTTGATTGGGGATTTTAACTCCTTGTTACTTCCTAATCTTTCATCATAGATATAATCATTAAGATCTCTACTTCTTACAATTTATAACATATGTCTTTTTATATGTCAAGTATTTTAAGGTAGCTGGTATTTTCTTTTCAATAATCAATTCTATATGACATCTTAATTCATCAAGTAATCTAGATTGGGAAACATGGTATATTTTAAAATTTGAAAAAAGAAGCATATCATTAAGCACACAATAACACTTATTTAGTAATGTTAGAAAAATATTATGAAACCCGTTGTACTGTTGCACCGAACGTTTAATAATACGAAATCTGGGGTCCGCGTCTAGTCTAGTTCGAATCAGAGAGCACGTGTTCCAAGTTTAAAGTTGCCGCTAACTCTGATTGACAGAATGTTGATACTGGCCTCATTAAGACTAGCATGTGCCTGACCGCGGGCTTACGCCTTGTCTATTTTTTTTATTAAAATCGGTAGCTACTTTATTGATGTTTGTAATGTTTAGTATTGATGATGAATTAATTATGCATTTTATGTAACTTACTGGTAATGGCTGCTTAGTAGAATAATCCCAAAAATATTTCCTACTGTGGCCACCTTACACCATTATACTTTTATTTTTTGTAGGAAAAATCAACGTAGAGAAAGACTGTTCAAACATTACCTTCACTAAGTATATTCTACAGGTACAAAACCTATATTTTTTTTTGTATAACGTATTTTTCAAAAGTTCATGGTTTAAAATCATTATTTTGCAATTTCCAGTTTAACGGTTAATTAATGAGATATTATGCAGGCAATGTCTTATCTCTTTTTCATTCATAGAAAAAAGGTTAAGTAGGTTTTACTAGTAGACTTAAAAAGTCATAAAATAGGGATTATACGAAACTTCGAGTAAAATTAAACTGTCAAATCAACTGAATGAAATCATTAAGTGTAAGTAGGGCAATACGATAAATAACAACATTGTACAAAAGATTTAAACTGAAACCATTGGCAGTATAACATAAGAAGCTAAGGCCGACTCTTGACAAATGAACAATAAACGTCTCATAAGGAAGAGTACACACTGGCTCGTAAATCTCGCAATAAAAACGCGCCGTTTTGTAAAGCGTGGTACACACGGTAATATATGGACTGTAAGATTTATACGTTTATAACGTAAACCAGTTGAGATGTTAACTGGTGGAATGTGTACACTTAACTTACATGAATGGTTGAACCATAAAGATCGTGAGATAATGATAGCCATAATTAGAACATGAGATTTAAGTGTTCTGTTTGACTTGATTTTTATCATGATCTGCTTTATTTCTTTTTGATTTATTGGCCGCTTTTTGAAAAGCAAATCCAAACTTAATCTTCAATTGACACAAATCTTATTTATCTATAGTAGACCAACATTATATGATAACGGTAGTTAGTCGTAGAAAAAAAAACAGCTTCACGTAAAATGACATTTATTGCATTTTTTCGCTTATGAGGATCGACTAATTATTTAATGTTTATAGATCTTTTTCAATCAATGAAAACAATCGCACTTTTCTCAGTTAACATGTGGTCTTAATATGCTATATGCATAGGGATCCTCCATCGACCCTTGAAATATCTACATCGTACCACCGAATTCCCTGTATACTACTGCGTGCACTAGTCATAGATAGGCTACACTACTAAAGTAGGTAATGTATACCTACCTATGTATACCCGACAAAGCCCGTTGGCGCGAAGAAATACTTTTCAGCCACTGCGTAGCGTCGAAAGCCCGTAGAGTCGAACGTATATATTTTTTGCCTTAAAACCTCAAATGAAGTGGTTTCGAAGTAATGATGATGGCACCAGCGATGGAAACGCACCAGTAGATTTAAGGTTAAACAATTTTTTAACTGCACAATGATCTTCTCCGACATTTTGGCTGGTAAAAGTACTTTCACAGATTTCAGCTGTTTTATTTATACAACGCCAGTTATAAACGTCTTTTCTTTAATTTGTTTATACGCATAATATTATCCTTATAAGATTATCCTCCCCATATAATAATAATAATAGTCCTCCTGGCCGATTTCGACGACGGCGGTCAATCTCAACATAGAGCAGCCAACTACGCAGGAGATATTATAGTGCACAAGTGTGAGCGCAATACACGGGTGCACTCACTGTTCCATCACTCTCAAAGTTCGGTGAGACGGCATTCGGACATGACCGGAGAGAGATCAGGCGCAGGACCAACGGCTTAACGTGCTTTCCCAGGCACGGGGGTGTAACACCGCCAATTTACCGACTCCGAGCTGTTTTTGAGAAATTCATGACAGAAAATCTCAAAAACAATTTTGGCTCGACCTGGGATCCTCTCCATATAAAGAAACAAAGAAAAAATATTTTTTTGGCACATATTACATAATAATATAACGAAAACTTAAACTTAGCAAAACAAACAAAAAAAAAGGAATGTAATGAAATGACCAAATTGGTCCCCCACTCAGCATTATTGTCACGGCAAGCCATGGCGCTGGTTTTCTGTGGGAACCACTGAGGTTTATATTTCGAAGTCACATGGCGAAAAAAATGTGAGCGTATATTTTTCAAAAATAATTTGATAGTTTAAAAGACGTATCTTTCGCTCGAACGACCTTCGACTCTACATAGGTAACCCAATGTAAACGTTAGCGACAGACGAGACGTCTCAATTAGAAACAGATGACATACCGTACACAACATAGATATGAATATTCGAGTCATTTACATCCCTATTGCGATGGCATAAGGCATAGGCAAAACTGTAAAGTCTGAGGTCTTGGGAACACAAGAGGTTAATGTAACGATTGTATTTTGCCTAGTTATATTTGAATTTCAAGGACTGAGATAATTTAAAAATGTAAAGTTATTAGGTAAATATAAATAAATAAATATACAACAACATGGTAAGTACGAGTAGCTTAAGCACTTGTGTTACAAATACCAAATCAACAGTGATATTACAAATAAACTTAAATAAATGCATATAACACCAAGACCAGTACAAACAGACATGTTCATGCAGACAATTGTTTTTACATCGAATCCGCGACCTCTTGGTTAATAGTCAACTTCTTAACCATTACACCAAAGTGGTCGTCATATGTGTACAACAGTAAAAATGGTTAATAATTTTAAAAACAAATAATTTCTTAGCTTATGACGTTCAAACCAAATAAATAGCTAGGCCCCTTTACATACATGGAGATAAGCTTTGGAATAAACTTATTGTTTCTTTATGAAAATCAAATTAGTTAAACAACAGGTGGTCCTAGAGAAGGGCGTATTGAAGTCACCTATTGACAAAATCTTCTAAATGTGGTTTCAATATCATCTCGTGACCTGGTACAGTGACCATGAATATGAAAATGGTTGGACAACGAATGAATACACATGCAATATCTTAAAAACTACATAGGTACAGATAACGCCACATCAAGCTACTCATTGTCGTTGCAAAATCACCTTTATTACGTAACTATAACATTTTTTAATATTTATTTATACAGGAGTTATTTACATTATTTTACTTAATGCTAAACTGCCAAACTGCTGAGCAGTTTGTCGACAGACGTTCTCGTGCTCATCTTTTGATCAAATGTAACATTATTTCTAATATAGACAAGTATACTAGCTTATAGTTAACTATCCTATAAATGCAATAGTGCTATGTAGCCATTATGTATTACAGTATTATACCGCAAAAGTACTTATCTAATCCGCTGATATTATAAATGTAGCTACATCAATAAGTAGCTAATATTATATATAATTATAATTTTCATAAGCTACTTTAATGATAAGATTCTGCAGTAAGTAGCTTTTGACAAAAGGAAATATTCGAAATTAGTTATAAATTAAGAACTAACCACCGAAACAAATTGTGGGCTAAGAACAAGTTCCTCTTATGTATCTCATCAACCTATATACATCCCATAGCTGGGCACAGGCTGCTGGTACGAGCCATAGGTACTTAACCACGCGGGCTTAGTGCGGATTGGTGGAGGGGTTGTTTGTAATGTAAGAAGTACCTAGCTTATAAGGACTTAAGTGGTCAAATGTTGCTCTTGATTTTATTCAGGTGTGGTCACCCCATAAAGATTAAGTAATACCGCAGAACAGATAAAAATGTATGCATAAAATATCTGAGTACATTGACGCGTTTACATTACGCATAAGATAAGCATATAAAGCATTCCAGATTTGTATATAGATAGAACCAAATAAATTATGTTTATAATATTCAAATTTACATAAAATAGAGCGGATTTTTCTTAAAATTGACTTTTTCGAACCTCGATCTTGGCATATCTTTCTTATTTACATTGAATCGGATAACGAAATGAAAACATCGTATTTTGTTATCTGTAAATTTACTTCACTACTTTGGTACTTTGGCTGCATCGCTTCCATGGTATTGCGAAGAAAAATAAATATACCTAATTAGGCGTTGTTTTCTATTTCATTAGTGCAAGAGATTCTAAGTGTTCCTAATTCAAAATCATTCATTGGCCTCATTTGAAAAAGAATTCCCTAAAAGCTAATGCAAAACATTTTAATAGTCATTAAAAGTAGGCCGCCAAAAAAAAAGAATAAAAAACTCAAATGAACCGGCCAGCACTCAATACTCTCTATCACGCACTTTCCGTAAGGTAATTTGCCTACATTAAAATACCCAACTGTCTGCCAGTCGTCTATAAAAAGAACCTTAAAAAAAACATTTTGCGGCCATTGAGCAAGTTTGGGTCAATACTCGCATTCAGGTGTGAGTTCTATAATTGAAAACTCCCGCGCAAAAAGAATTTTTTGGCATGGCCTTTCTTATCGGTTACGAACAAAGATAGGCGTAAGAAGACTGTTTTAGTGCTTATTTATATATAAATATTTTACCGACGGTTGAGTAAACAGTCGGTTAGCCTCTTCGTACACAAGGCTAACGCACATCTTCAATCCATAATTATTTTAGTCATCAAGCGACTAGTCGCCATACAGATACATTGAGGCTCGTATAATATTTGCGTCGCTGACATTCGTCACTCCAATAAATGTGTATGTCGGTAGTCGCTTGGAGACTAAAATAGACGAGCTTTTTGAGAAGATTTGCGTAGCCTTAGAAGTTAGACTTAGAGTTAAAAAAAATGGAAATTGACACTGACACTGTCAAAAAAGCCTGGTTAAGGCTAAATACGCTGTCGGTAAAGTCCGAAATCGTGGGCCTTCTTAGTGGTCTGATAAAGTTTCTTACCATGATAATTTACCTACTACATAAAATGATGTAAAATATACTGTTGCTTTAATTTGAGCTGTGGAAAAACCTAGATGTCTTGCGTCGTATTGACACAGATGTTTTCGTATACCCAATATTTCTCAAAATTTTGGTAAATTCTGTTTAACATCGACACGACCAAAAAATCTATTGATTGAAATAAAGACACGCTTGATAAGTTATGCTTAGAAATCATTCTTAATGTATTTCAAATAGGCATTTAGATTTAGAAATCAATGCTGAAAATCAAAAAGCAATCAGAGCTGCTGTATGGACATTTCTGATGTTAATTACAGGTAGATTTTTTGCGGTGTTGAAATCAGATCATCTTAGAAGGCCTAACGGCTGGCTTCTTTAGGGTTCAATAGGCAGTGAGTGTCTATCGATGAATACAAACGATATCTCTACAGCAAGTAGTGGAAATCCAGATAAATACGAATACAAATGCGTTTATTTGCGTATTTTGGGTGTTACAATAAAGGTCTTATAGATAAAGTTCACCAAAATTTGCTACATTTAAGTCAGCGCGCAATATATTTATGTTCATTGATTAATACCTAAATTACAATTATGTCAGTAAAGGAAATCATCAGACGAAGCTTAAGTATTTGTCTAAATTGACTGACAGTATTAATATAATTTTAACAATTCGGCAACTAGGGAATGACAGAGATTCCGATGATACGAGTATCATAGTTCATTTAAACTATAAAGAAGTAGATAACTAAGTATACGGCGGACATGCCTTTAACAGTAGGTCACAGTATTCAGAGGTGATATTAGACATTAACAATAACTGAGTTAATTTTTCAACATCAGTTTGAAAAACTGTCAATTCGAGATAAATAAAACACTTTTGTAACAAAAACGTCTTAATGTGAGATGCTGAACAAGGCCTCCCAGAATATCGCCTGGTGAAAATGTTGACAGAGGTCTGCTAGAACCCCAATTCTGTTAACAAACTTGCATTGCACAACAAAACTTTGTTCAAAAGATGGAGTTAACACCATAGGGCATTCTCCATCAGTCACACCTTTCGGCTAAGCGGAAATGATGAGTGGTCGGTGGTCAAAATCGAATTAAACTGCCCCGTTTTTATATTTCGTCCATAGCTGCTGGTTTTCATAGTTTAGAGCTATCAAAATCAGGCTACTTATTCAATAACAATTTCATTACGAATGCAATTCGGTCCTGCGATCGTTACAAGGCTTCAACGTCAGTTCATGCGCATGGATGCTAAATTTATTACTGCGGAACCAAACAACATTTTTCGAACACTAGTTCTGTGGACTTTTTGCGGTCTCTTTGTTTGATGATCCGAATACGTCTAATTACCAGTTTGGGCGTGCCAGATCGATTCAACGAATCTCGTAATTAGCAAAAACAGACAAAACTAATCACTAAGCTTCAACTGTGATGAACTGATTTTGAATTTCTTAACATCTTTGTCTAGCAATTAGAAACGAAATCTGAAAGCGGATCTAAATAAGTTTATACCATGAAATGAAACTTTCTTTGAAGATCAGTTTTAAGAATAATAAAAATCGTCACGACATTTCTTATATATTTATCTATTACATGAAGCTTCGTCTAACTTCACAACATGGAATTCTGACATCTATGCATTTATTAATAAAACAACACATGAAGTTCGCCCATCAACAAAAAAAGTACAATGTAACGTTAGTAAAATAATTTTTTTGCATGTTATTGGTTTGTAACTAAATTCTTCTAACATAGTAAACCATTCCCTGGAGATCTCATTCCTACACAATACGAGATAATTTTTATTACATACTAGCTGACCCAGCGAACTTCGTACCGCCTTAGCGTTGCAATGATTGAACAATGTTATCGAATGACATTGACATTAGTTACGCGCGTTTTTTAAAACATGCAAAATTAAATGTATATTTTTCAATATTTCTGAGAGATTTTCCTAATATTTTTTCCGTAAGAACCTTCTCCTAATAATAACAAATACAACAAAAAAAGAATTAGTGAAATCGGTCCAGCCATTCACGCGTGATGCCGTGACCAAGGAAAACGGGTTTCATTTTTATATATATAGATAGAGCATTCCTCCTCCACCACAAGAACAGGTCTTAAGAAAATGAGATCTTCAAGAATAAGCCAATTCTACCGTATTTCCCGCAACCGACCGGCTTCACCCGCGTGAAATACTGGTCCCTAATGTATTGTAGCCTATGTTCATCAGGGATAATGTAGGATTCTAATGGTAGAATATTTTTTTTCAATCGGTCCGGTAGTTTGAAAGCCTCTTCAACTCAAACAAAGAATTTTTTTTCCTCTTTATGATATTAGTGTAGATTGGCAAGTACGTCACACACAATCTAATAGGTTTGGTGAAACGAAAAAGTGCACATGTACCGCATATTTTAGTCTCGACTGTAAAACAATATGTCATTACATTATGGAGACGTGTCCGTCTGTATCTAGAATGACCAATTGACACTCCTGCGCATCAAAACGACCGTGTTTATTGTTTTTACAAACATTTATTCATCTGGGGTCAAGAAATAACGATAACAGTACTCGGAATACTTTTATTCAATTATTATGAGTATACTAGTCGAGGAAATATTTGATTAATATTTTTTTATTGATAAGTTTACAGTTAACGCGTTAATTTTTTGATCATTAAAATTTGCCTATGGCTTGTGAATTTTCACAAACCATAGCTAGTTGGGAACGGTCGTCAATTATACCAAAAGGTCGAGGTTTCGAGTAGGTATAACCCATGGCCAAACCCATGGCTCTTCCATAGGATTTCTTTTTTGGCAGTTATTTGTGATGTATGAATAAACAAGAGGCAATTATGACCATGTAGTTTTTAACCATTCTTATGAGGCTCAAAACCAGCTTTACAGAAAAAACGACAACTCAAAAAGTGAAATTCCTACCTTAATAATTTATTCGACACAGAATAGAGAAATACAAATATTTTCCAAAAAATACATTGGGTAAGATCACGGACTTTGAAATAACCGGTTAAGACTTAATCAGTCATTTTTTACGTGTCATATTAAATTTCCATACTAAAAATTACATTAACTGGCTGTTTGCACCGTCGACTAAATGACTTTGGTGAAATGATGGCTTAATTAATGAAAACCATTATGATTTTGTGTGCGAAAATTGTTTAATCATCATGAGATAATGTTCTTTGCATCGAGTTCGATCTAGCACTCATTACGGACAAGGGAAATAATTACCTACTAAGAAAATATCTATGTTAATTTTATTTATTTAAAACATTATTGCACAAGGAATGTACTAACGGTGGACTTAATGCTAAAAGCATTTTGTGCCAGTCAACCTCAAGGTCATGCAGAAAGAAGGCAATGGGTGCAGTAAAAGTTAAATGAGAAAGGTAAATTGTGGTTAAAAACGCAAAAATAAATAAACAATATATAGCTATAATAATCTTTAACTAGCGGACCCCGCAGACGTTATCCGGCCCGTTGTATTTTTGTTTGTTTTTCTTCCTAAAGAACCTACCCCGTACTTTTCAGAATATCATAAACAAGGATTTTCGAAATTGGTCCCGGCGTTCTTGAGTTAAGCGCTTAACAACACATTGGATGTGTGAACTGTAACAAAATATGTCTCTTAGACCGCAACACACTTCGCTTTCATTAATCGAGAAAACTTGAGGTTAGTGCGATAGTAACACTATCTCCTGATTCTAAGACTAAACTTGTTACTTAGGCCCAGCGCACACTTGCAGCTGACCGACGCCGCGACTCGCTACTGTCAGTAATAGGCTAGATGACACCAGCAATCGTTAACGTACTTTTTACTAAATATTTGTAACAATGTTTTTCTCTGGTGATTTGAGGGTGTCTCCCACAATCATTGATGAAACATACGCTGGCTCAAAGCGTTAGAAAGCACTAACAAATTTCAACGGCTCCATTAAGGTTCTCGGTCGCTCAGTGGTTAGAGCATTGGACCGGACTTCCAAAGGTCAGGGGTTCGAATCCTCCCTGATGACCGGAGCCGAAAAGATTTTTTTAAGTGTTATGTCTTTTCGAAAAATATAGGTACCAACACTCGCGAACATGAAAATGTAGACTCGCGGAGCCCACTCTTTGGGTTCTCCTGCGCACAGTTTGGGAACCCCTGGCTTAGGGTCAGGAAAAATACCGGGTATGTAACACAGTATTTTCTGTTCCAAAGTATTGCCGTGGTAAACAGTATTTTAAGTACGAGTACCGAAATAAATGTAAGCCACTTACATGAAATCCATTTCTATTTTATTACTGTAGATAGGACACAGTCGCTGCGTCTTCTCGCGCCTTGTAAGGTGTCTTCAAGAATTTGTTCGAAATCGATAACGTACTTTTAAAAGTACAATTTATTTGCTATTTGTGTCTACCGATCTCATAGTGTAGTACTAAACTAGTGGAGCAAGACGTTCAAAACTTTAGGGCCCGAGTGAATTTCTTCGTGATAAAAAATAGGACGTTTAGGTTGTTTCTTTACTTTTTCAATTAAAGCTGCCTATGGCACACCTGCTAGAAACTGTCGTCGCCACCATTTACAACGATTTGGCCGCGGTGATTGGTTCACACGCTGTCAGTTGCGAGTGGCGGCGAGAGTACCTCGCAGGTGTGCGCTGGCAGTTAGCTCCAGGGCTAAATATTAGTACAAAACTCTGTTTTTCTACTAAAACTAAAGTTCAAACCCGTGACCTTAGTGTGGCGACACGTTTGAATGGGTTATTTGAATGAAGAGCGATAACCTTGAATTGAATGCATATTTATATCGCGGAAAGTTGAATGACTGTGGCGTAATACATTCGCGTAATGGTCATACATTTGTAGTGTACTTTTATTGCGTTATAAGATGAGGATTGTCTGAACTCTAGTGTTTTCTTTATTTCTGTACGCTTCCAAACCATGGACAATTAGGGCAAAAGATTGGAAGAAGACAGATGCGTTTGAAATGTGGTACTGGAGGAAAATACCGTTACTTGAACTGCTAAAAGAACAATTTAATTTATCCTGGATCCTAACTAAACATAAAAACCGAGCTCTCAACGTTGTGCTATCAAAGGATCCTGGGGTATTTTGGGCACATTGCCCGGCGTCAACCCGACTGTCTTGACAAGTTGGTCGTGGTGGGCAGTGGATTTTTTATTTGGTACACTTTAAGTAAATCTATACCTATTCTATACACTGAGCTATCTACCTAATCCGTGTAAAGAAACTAAATTAGGATTCTCAATATCCTGGTTCAAATCTTATCGCATCCAACGAAATCACAACTCTACATTCTGAAATAGCGTAGCGGATTCCTGAACTTAATCCAACTAAATATAGACCATAGACCATATCTGTCTAGTCGAGCAAGCCTCCTTGTCTATTCTACCATAAAACAGCGACTTTATACGTTTCAAGCGGATACAGAGATGCGTATTGCAATACAATTTGATTTTACTCCTTGTAAATATATCGTAGTACAATTTCCTCTGCGCTATGAAATGTCTTTATGGGTGTATGAAGAGCCTAACAGCTATGTGAATGTTCTGACATTTGGAGTAAGGAAACATAGGGGTAGAAATTAGGTTGAGAACCAACGCGTTTTTTTATGTATATCGTTTGTTGCAAAAGTATGTCAATACTCACACAGTGCAAACATATAATGAACATACCTCTTCATAATATTTGTGTAAGCAAATCAGCCTTTTTTTAATTTTCAAAAAAATATATATATGTTTTCTGAATGTTGAATTGATGAGTATGCAGATTAAACCACTAAATCATATACCACACATCAAGTGAAAAATTTCTTACGGCCTTGATACCGTTAGAAACAAATATTAGTTTATTAGTTTCATTAACGTGAATGAATGAATGTGTTTATAGCACGTGCTTATTAATAAATTTTAATTTCATAAAATTATCGAGACGATAATGCTAATTTTATGATAATTAAAACAGAGGAACACCGAAATTTTATTTTCTATTACTATTTAATGGTCTTTTCACATACTATTTTACTGATGTATAGCAGCTTAAAATGAAATATTAAGACAAATTATTAAAATTATTAGATTTTTGTGTTTGTAGGCAATAAAAACACTCTTTTTAATAAATAAATAATAAATAAGAGCCCCAAACTAAGAGTTAACTTGTGCTATAAGCTTTAAGAGAGTCCGGTATTTCGTAACTCGGTTTAATAAGTTTATAGCTTTCGTTATCACGAACGTCGCTGACGCTCGCAAATTGCTCCTGTGTGTACCAAACTAAAATCTAACAGATGACAGGTACTCCGAATGCTGTTATTATTGGATCGTTATTCGCATGTTTTGCACTAAAGGGTTAATCTAGGACACAATTTTAAACTTAGTAGGATCTACCTACATAGAAGTTGTAGCCACTTGTTTCGCTCTTTTATGCATTCGATAAATATGACATCTAAGTCTTAAGGGTCATATCACAAAAATTTGACAATTAGAAGCAGTTTTAAGCCGAAAACTTGGATTTCAATGGATAAATCGAATATTGGTTGCCGTTAAGAAGAAGGAATTACGGAATAACATATACATATTAAGTAATCTATTGCGTAAAAACATTGCCAATGTACAGATCAGCACTTAACTGAATTTTCCTTTCATCGATCTGTTGTCTGAACCAAGTTATCAGCAAAAAACTGATTGGCTGTCAAAATTTTGTGATATGCCTCTTAAGTGTACTTTTTTCTTAAAACTGGATCGACTGATCTTACTTGTCTGTGGTTCAGGCAAACTCGGGCTAACCAGCTAGGTATAGAATGTCCGCCGCTCCCTTCACACATACGCGGACTCGTTTATTTAAAACAACGAAGGTTCTATACCACAGAACAAGGAAACTACTTACGTCGTAAGAAGCTAAGCCGTAAGGCGGGCCGAGAGTATAACTAACTACGTTCTCGAAGGCGCACTTGTTTAGTGTGTGTGACGGCAAAGTTAAGAAATATGGCCAGTTTGTGACGGCAACTGACAGTGGCAGTGACTCTTTGTCAATAAACAGAACAAAATTCCTCGTTCAAATTCGTAACGTACTAGTACCTAATAAGATACGTTTTCATTAATGGGCTTGTGATACAAGCTCTTTTTCAACCGCTGCGATTGACCAATCAAAACTCAAGTATTTTAAGTGTTAACTTAACGTACATGTGTGAATTTGGTTACACTGGGCCCCGTTCAAATCATGCTACTTCTAATTTATTCCTTGATCTGTGTTCTATACCAATCTAGCGTATGTTGTAAGGACACAGCTGGGTATGACGAAATAAGGGTTGATCTTGATCTGTTAAGTAATAGTAACCGTTAAACGGTTCAAAGCAAACCAAATTACCCAATTAAAAATGTATAAAAATCCTTTAATTTTTTACCCACGGCGAAAAAAAAATCCCATTTTTGTGGATGATTGTGTGTGGCCGTCTGTGGCTTAGTAGCTTCCGAACGGATCGACCGATTTTAATGTTATTGTTGTTTCATTCTGTCGCTGTGTTTTCCGTGTCCTTTTCAGCGTCTGTGGTCACAGGTAGACTGTCAGTCTACGAAAACGGTCTGTCGGTCCGAAACGTCAGGTTAAAATAGTCCTCCTGGCCGATTTTGACCACGGCGGTCAATCTTAACAGAGATCAGTCAACTGCGCTAGAGATATTATAGTCCACAAGTGTGAGCAATACAAAGGTGCACTCACTGTTCCATCACTCTCAAAGTTCGGGGTTTTCTGAGACATAGGGGTGTAACACCGCCAACTTCTCTGATCCGAGCTGTTTTTCAGAAATTCATGACAGAAAATTTCAGAAACGATTCGAAAGAAAGGATTCGAACCCAGGACCTCTCGGATGTAAGGCAGAAACTTTGCCACTACACCAACGAGGCAGTCAAAACTTAACATTGAAATTGAGTATCTAAAACACATTTTTAGACATAGCTAATATCAAGGAAGTCGTAAAGTCAAGACGATATCCAACGTGTTGACGTGATAAATTTTACCCTAGATCGAAATAAGTTTAATAAGAGTAATATACGCGTATTTATAGTACGTGCTCTGAATGTCAGCACGCAACATCCTAACACGAAGTCGGAACGTATTTTCGGATGACAATCTCGCTAAAGGTTACATAAGGTTCACTGCAATTATAAATCGATTTTAGTTTTAGTATTTATTTTGCATTCATAAGTACTCGATTAGAATGTCGCAATGTTGGATTGCATATTTTAAAAAAAAATATCATATTTACATACAAGGTCAAAGGAAAGTTTTCAATGTAGTGTTGTATGTATATTTCACAAAAATCACAATCACACCAATTCTCTAGTCCCAAATTAAGCTACGAGGCTTGTGTTATGGGTACTAGACAACGGATAAACATACTTAAATACTTTTTTTTGTAAATAAATCCATATTATACATAGAAAACACCCAGACCAGTACAAACACACATGTGCATGCACACTTATGCTTGTACTGTGCGGGGATCGAACCCGCGACCCTTGGTTTAGAAGTCGGACCTGTGGACCACTGCACCAAGCGGTCGACAAATATGTATATACTCGTTTTATTTACTATAGGAGTCCAGCTATGTGCAAAGACTCGCGCACGACATTTCTCATACATATACATAAAAATATTTGTCTCACACGCAAATTGAAATTTTTATTGTTACAACTTAAACGACAGTATTAAGTTACTTTATTATTTTAATATAAATAAATGCAAATTTCTTTACAATGTGAAATTAAAACACAGTTCAAGAAAAATGGACTGCCACAGGCGGGACTCGAACCCGCATCTCTTGCAAGCTGGGCGATTGGTCTCCCAATTGAGCTACCGTGACACTTACTCATTGGTCCGAATTGCTTAAAGCGCTATTTAAGCTGCAGCTCAATGTCACGGTTGCTCAATTGGGAGAGCAATCGCCCGGCTTGCAAAAGGTGAGGGGTTCGAGTCCCGCCTGTGGCAGTTCATTTTTCTTTAAGTGTGTTTAATTCCACATTAATACGACAGTACTTTACGTTCTGACTAACATTTTAGATAAAATATTTTGAAGAGCAGCTTAGGTCTTTTTTTATCGTTATTGAAATTTCACTGAAGAGTATTGAAAGTATATATTAGTGATAGCCGAAGAATATGTTCGAAGTGGTATTTTGACATAACGAATTTAACAGTCTACACAGAGACAATGAAATTTCCTAGCGCGTTTAAGCGTAAGTTTTAATAAAAAAGTAAGTGCAAATAAAACACGTATCATTTGGAATGTGATAACGTTTTTTTAAACCGGTGGAACTATTACTTCATATCTTAAGGTTAATCGTAAGGTTTCTTAACGATTTCCGTATCGATCCCGTACTCTTATAACTTTATATTTATGTCTTATCGGATTTGTAGGCATTCGTCATCTGGTTACCATTTGTGGGCACTGGTGTTTGATATAAGTTTTCTAAAAGCTTTAGTTAGGACTAGTGTTGTCCAGATGCTCGATATAATTATCAATCATATCGATAGGAAGAGCAATGTTACTAGTGATCTTTGCATTTGGCTTATCTTCTGATTATCAAGGAGGAGTAGTTAGTTAGGTTGCAAAATTGGTTGAATTATTACTAATCTATAACCTTAAACTCACTAAATGAAAATTTGATATGGCTTAGAATTTTTAGTAAGCTAGTTCACTACTATTTTGTATGTATCTACTAAATTTGATTCTCAAGCAACCATATAAAAATCATTTTTATTTATTTATAAATACTTACTAAAACTGTATTGTATTTTTTGGTGTTGTATGTAGTTATTCTGTGAGTGTTTCTACTGCATGTTCTTTGGGTATGAAAAATCAAAGTCCAGCCTCCCAATTAATGCCGATATATTGTCCAAGTTCACACACGTTACATTTTACACCAAACACGTGGATTATAATATGTAGAGACACAATACAAAGGGCGCACGGGCGCTATGAGTTGCGACAGGGAAGAGACTGGCGATTAAGTCGCCGTGCATACGAAACGCGAGAATTGCTGACGATGTATTGTGCCGCTACAACTGTTTTTAATACTGGTCTTGGTATATCTGGTAGCTTGCCTTATGTGTAAAATTAAGAAAAATACTTAGTTTTTGCCACTTCATTCAACGCAAGATAGCCTTTATTTGTTTCATTGCAAATAATAATTTCGACAATCACTTGGTTTATTGATTTTGACTGCCGATGAATGCTAGATTACCTTGGTACCTTTTATCTGACGATAATGGAAATCATCGATATCATACCATCGATATTTCGACATCACTACACTAACGGGACTGGTTCCACTACCGTTCAACCGACTGTGCCGACACACAAGAGACTTATGAGTTTACACTGACCCAGTAGGTTTTATCTATTAGGGAGAAAATCTGAATAACATCTACAATAATTTCCCTTGAAATATATTAGGCTGTGTTTGGAATTCATTATTTAGCTCTATCTCCATAATGCACGGCAATAAATATTTGTGCTAGAGAAAGTGCGGTACTAAAAATTATTCGGTATTACTTATAAAATATTTTTATTAGACATAAAAAAGTATTCATCCAACATAAAGTTAAAAAAAATATTTTGCAACTTAGCATTCGAACGCAATAATCTATTATTTATAACTTAATGACTCGGTTGCCAAATAATATTTCAAGTCATTTTTACACTTACATTCTACTTGTTTAAAGGCGCACGGTAGTGTAACATGCTAAGATTTTGTGACGGAGGGTTTTCTTCAAAACTTTTAAAAGACAAGAGAAGCTTCAATTGGTGGATTCATCTTTTACGTCCAAATACGCGACAATTGACTATGCTTATTTATTATTTGATTTTTCACGTCAACTCTATTTAGAACGTTGGCAGATGATTTTTTTGTAAGGCAGTAGCGACCCGCCCGCGATTAAGTCCGCGCAAAAGTACTTATCCCAAGGGAGCAATATCGGGATACAAAGTATCCTATCACCTAAGTAAGCTCATACCCTATCTGTGTACCAAATTTCATTAAAATCCGTTCAGTAGTTTCAGCGTAAATCGACGGACAAACATCCAAGCGTCAAATATCCAAACAATGAAACTTTCACATTTATAATATTATTGTGATAGATAGGTAATCTCATTATATCACAGCAGTTACCTTCTACTTAATATGCCAGAACAACCAATAAATCTCATGAAATCGCGTGAACGGATTTTTAGCTACTGCACTTGGCGATATTTAATCTTTAGCTTTATCGTGAAGTGGATATAACGCTATGTTTGATGTGAATCATAAAGTGATTTAGCACGTCGAAAATCGGATAAGAAGAGTGGAATTGTAAAACAACGTATGCGATAGTAAATCACATTAAAGTTTTTTACAATTCATTCAACGTCAACATAAAAATAATTAGCTACCTGTTGTATTTTAATAATGTACATAAATAGACCAGCCGAATGACAATACCGTTGTTTTTTTAAAGGCGTCTTGGCGTATCTTTTTTTAAATAGATACCATTCCTGATTTTTCAAGGGCCTACTTCGATCTTCCTTGCGGCTCAATGTCAGCATTCTTCTATATCTCATGTCACAATGTTCGTTCCGGTACTCCTCCAAAACGGCTTGACCGATTTTCATGAAATTTTGTAAGCATATTACGTAGGTCTGAGAATCGGCCCACATTAACTTTTCATACCCCTTAGTGAGAAGGGTGTCCAGTGTCCACCCTTAACATTTATATGGCGAAACAACGTTTGCCGGGACAGCTAGTATTTCAATAAGTAGAAAAAAAATGTGATTAGCAGCGCTTCTGTTTTGAACAATATTTTGTATCCATGGGCCATACAAAGTTCATTGTAGAGGGGCCGTTGATTCCTGGGTCATAGCACTCATAGATCCAAATAGGGGTCCGATGGCTAGTTCCTTATCAATGCTAACTCCTGGCCTCAGGATGGGATGATTGCACTCGCTGCCGGCAGGAAGGACCTGATGCGATTATCGGGGTAACCAGTTCAAGGTGATTTCCTTTTAAATGTGCGATTTTTGTTTTTAACTTGGACATTTTTTTTCATGAAACATTTTAGGGTCAGTCAGAAGCGATAATTTAACCATGGACATAACCACAGACAAACAAGGCGACCGATGCGAGCGACAAGTGTTGGCGACATCACATGTCACATTTCAGTATGCCATATCATGTCGTTATCTATAACCGGGACCGATGTTTTTCACTGTAGTTTTGTAGTCTTCAAAACTACGACATCAATAAGTATCTCATTTATTTATTTGCAACGATTTAAATAACCTTTCCTTAGGTATTTACTGGTAACTTAAAAACAAAATTGTCTATCAACAAATATGAAGAGTAGGATTCCTTAATATTTTCTCTCTTTTTATGCGTAAGACTAAGGGTATTTTTTGGATATGGCTTTTTCGATTGATTCATCTGGTGAATGTTCAAAGTTAAAATATTTATTATATTGAATATTTTTCGAAATTTATTTCGAATAGGCACCCATTTCGGACCGATAGATCGGATGATATTTGAAAATATTTTTGTAGAGAACCAGAGTAATAAAAAAAGCAGCAGAGAAACCACTAAAACATTTTAAATAGATACATAACCATGACGAATGTTATATAAATAAATTAATTTAAAAAAATCAGTGGGCAGACCCTCTACAAGGTGGACCGAAATTCTGGTGCGCGGTCGCGGGAAGCCGCTGGATGCGGGAAGCGCAGGACCGATCGCGGTGGAGATCTTTGGGGGAGGCCTATGCTCAGCAGTGGGCGTAGAATAAACTCGAATGCTCATTCAGGGGTTTTTTAACTGGAAAACAGATGGTGAGCTTCAACGGCTCAACGGATTTGGACCAGCGTCCGTTCGGGAGCTACGATGCCACAGACGGACACACTCGAAAACATATAAAACACGAACACATATACTACACACAAACATAGAAACTTATACCACCTCTCTTTTTCACCGAGGGTTAAAAAAGATTAGCTGTTGGAAAACTTTCGCGATTGCTACAGACAAAGGGGTAATAATAATAGTCCTCCTTTCCGATGCTGCCAATCTCAACAGAGATCAGCCATCTACGCAGGAGATATTATAGTGCACAAGTGTGAGCGCAATACACAGGTGCACTTACTGTTCCGTCACTCTCAAAGTTCGGTAAGCCGACATGACCGGAGAGAGATCAGGCGCAGGACCATCGGCTGAACGGGCTTTCCGAGGCACGGGGGTATAACACCGCCAAGTTCCCGACTCCGAGCTGTTTTTGAGAAATTCATGACAGAAAATCTCAGAAACAATTTTGTCACGACCCAGGACCTCTCGGATGTAAGGCAGAAACTTTGCCACTACAATGATAAGATACAAAGGGGTAAAACTTATAACACCCCTCTTTTTCTTCGGGAATTGAAAAGGGTAGCTGTTGGAAAACTCTCGCCATTGCTCAAGTGTTGCGAAACAGTGACCCGTGACTCTCGGGCAATCACTTTCGTTGCATTCGGATGCGTTTGACAGGTTATTTTTAAACGATTGCAAATAGAACGCTGATTGGCCGAGGCGCATCGTCAATGAGATGTGGAACGCAACGTTGTTTGTCTTCAAGAAATTTAACGCTGTGAGGAAGGGAATAGATGGACTGCGTGAGAAAAGGATTGAGTGTGAAATGATTGGATGATTCAATGACAAATTAAGAATTAAAAACGGCGAGAAATAATAGATTACGCACCGAGGGCGTAGATGACTGTTTCACGTCACGGGCGTTGGATGCTGAGTGAAGCAAGGGATTCAATCAGCTCAAGACTACGTACGACAGTCCTTTACATAACCTGGGAAAATTGGTAAAAGAAAAAGCGCTTGTTAAGATGACGTAACATTATATTTTTTTTATGATAGGTTTGCCCTTGACCCAAGACTAAGCCTAACGTGGCAAGGACTGAGTCTACGATGGAGCGAGCCCACCTCGAAGATGCCTGTTCACTCTAGCTTTGACAATTCCTAGGTTGTAATTGCAGGGTAACACCGACGCAGGGAGTCAGGTCCACTCTTTTGCAGTGCGCATCAGGAATGTAGATGAGAAGCGCTTGGTTCGCATCAGTGGTATTGGTATTGGTTATAGCGCGTTATATGGCGTTTGTGTGGTGTGTAAGGTTTCAAACCTTAGTTTCATTGCAATGCTTGCAGTAGATCAGTTCAATTCTTATTAAATGTTCCGGTAGAGCACCTGTGCGTGCATTGCCATGTAAAGATGCTAATAAAAAAAAATATTAGACATTAATTTTGAGCCGTATTGCAAGGTAACTCCATAATGCATGCATCAGTTAGTAAGTTCCAAGACCAGAGAAAAAAAAACCTGATACTAATGAATGTGCCTTACAATGTAATTTACAGAAGTAAAATATCCAAATCCGATTCGTTTATGGAAATCAAAGCAATTTCATTACGAAAACCCCATCTAATAGGATTCATTCGAAATTATTTAAACACGACTCGTGTCCAAATGACAGGCACTTAGCAACGATCTTTATTGACCCAGAAGCGGTTTCACGTCAACCTGTGCTGACCAACTGATCAAGTTAAGGTTAAGCTTTGATTAAAATAAAATATTGGAAGACCAGCTTTCCGATGGCGGCTTCACCCGCGTTTCTTAGGTAAAATTAAAAAAATCTAGTATACAAACTGCCCATCGTCTATTCCCAATGTACAATCTATATGTGTACAGAATTTCATCCAAATCGGTTCAGTGGTTTAAGCTTCAAAGCGCAAAGGACAGAATGAAGTATTGATATGTTTACACCCATACAATGAACCTTAAATACCTAGTGGTTTAAGATCGAGAAGAACTATGCTACAAGTGACAAGTGGCGAACGAAGCGTAAGCACCAACGCTCGCATTTGATTCACAATTTTTTGCATTTTCAAACGCCCCAAGTGGCAAATCTCCCGTATTTTATTTCGATCAAAGAGGTTAACTGGGCGAATTGCACCAAACCGGAACCTTGGCGGGTTCAATGTCTGCCAACAAAAAGCGTTGCGTAAGTTGGAGCGTGGAATTTAGCCCTAATTATTTGTGCCTTACCGTTTTTTGTGTTTACCGGGAAACAATATTTTAATTTACTCAAAGTTTATTTAAGTAGAACTTTTTTGTCACCTGATTTTGTGCCAAAAGTAAACTTAACGCCGTCTTATGCTAATGACGCCTAAAGTTAAGACACATTAATTTTTAAAAGGGACGAGAAAAGAGAAATTACTTCCTACCAGGCTGTATCGCGGTGCGACGGCCTAAAAATATGTAGAGTAGACTGGGACAAAACCATAACATTTGTTCGAACTTGAACGCAGACGAAGTCGCGGGCAGCCGCTAGTTCTATTTAAAAAGCAGTATAATCTACGGACGTCTTGATCCTAGGTCAAACATTGCCAAAATTTTATATGGTCTTCTTTATACACAGAGCTACTTGCAATAACTTCCATGCGTTAATTTTATTTAAATAATAATAATAATAAATATTTGTCAACAATCACACCAATTCTCTAGTCCCAAATTAAGCTACGAGGCTTGCTTGGGTACTAGACAACGGATAAACATACTTAAATACTTTTTTCTTGTAAATAAATACATATTATACATTTAAAAAAACCCAGACCAGTACAAACACACATGTTCATGCACACTTATGCTTGTACTGTGCGGGGATCGAACCCGCGACCCTTGGTCTTAGAAGTCCGACATGTGGACCACTGCACCAAGCGGACGTCTTTTAAAAAAAAATACATTCTTTAGGTCCGCTCCAGCTTGGACTCATATCTAGATCAAGCACGCTTACTACCTGTTTCAAAAATAAATCAAGCGAAAATGACACTTTCTGATTAAACTGAAACTTTCTTTGCATTTTTCTTCCTTATCGGTTGTAACATTTTGTATTGGAACTCATAGCCTTAGGCCACTCACAAAAGCCCACCGAAAGTGTGGTTACACAAATAAAGAATATTGCATCGCGAAGTTCTGTAAAATCATTATCGTTCCGTAGAGTCTGATTTAAGCTTAAG
Source organism: Pyrausta despicata (assembly GCA_963921415.1). Lineage (NCBI taxonomy): Eukaryota > Metazoa > Arthropoda > Insecta > Lepidoptera > Crambidae > Pyrausta > Pyrausta despicata. The sequence continues at coordinate 11,320,310 of OY992864.1, forward strand.
AATCTTACCGACGTCTTATGGAATTAATTACGTGGATTGGTTTCTAAAGAAACACAAATTTTGTCATTCTCTCCGCAACCATCATTAGCCTTAATCACATGTATCTGGGCGAGACAGTCCCCTCGGCTGAGAGCTCGCTTCGTGTGAACAGATTGACGCGAGACTGTCTCGGCCGAGAATATTTTACTGTCTCGCCCATTTACGCGGCGCGTGTGATCGAGGCCTCACCGATTGAGACGTGGTGACTGTTAACACATTCGCAGGTGTGCCCTGACGGTTAACACATACTTTGACAATAAATGAGAAGCGACAAGACATTTTCACGCCCCTTTTATTTAGCATTGCTGTTCAAGACATGATTATTTTTAAGGTTTTTTCATCACCACTACGGGACACTAACTCGGCCCAATCGTACGATCGTATCACCATGCACTTAGTCCGCGTAAAAAGTTCAATGGATAATAATTTCGCAGGTTATTTTGTCTGATAATCATCGGCTTTAAACTAACATACGATTCGGTTCAGTGGAAATACTGTGGAGGAACCAATTGTCGGTTGGATTGTTTTTTTTTAAATATTTTTTATTATACATACAAGTCTGATACAAAACTAATTTTATAATTTTCTTAAATAAAATGATGTTTAATCTACTCAGTTTACAATAATTGATTGTGGAATCAACTGGTAATGTTTATTTATTTAAGTTACTAACTACATAGGTAACATACTAAGTCTGTCGGCGTTAGTACAAAGATTTGTGTTGATCGTTGCGTTTTTCTCCATAGATTTGAATGACTATTTATCGATTTAAGATCAATTAAAACTCGATCGAATGTAATGACTGCACATGTATGCGGGGCGGTCTTAAATTGTGAATTATTTTAGAGAAAATGAGTTTTCATTTTATTGTACTGTGCAACAAACCTATAAGTAGGCGATGATTGGGAAATAAGACAGCTAGAAACCTCGAACCTGGGTCTTTTGCACTCATTCGCAGACTTTTTCTGTATTTTTAACCGCCCAACGAAAAAGAGGAGTGCTATAAGCTTGATCGCTTTGTCTGTCTATGTGTGTATATGTGTTTTTGTGTGTTTGTTTGTCGGTGCCATTATAGCTACGGAAAAGACAGATTGATGTCTATTTTTTTTAACCGAATGATAATTTAATCACGATGTTTCTTAGCTATAGCATCCTAAAATCCGTCAAAATCCGCCCAGCCGTTGATGCTCGCCAGCTCTTTTCCTGGCTCATTCTGAGGTTTTTTTTTTAACTGGTACGTTATTGTTTTCATACATTTACCTACCTTTAAGGCAAGCTATCACCGACGTATTGTACTCTATCTATGACAAACTAGGCCACTCAACGCAAAAGAGCCTATTCGCACCTCGTTGTCTATTTCTTGTTTGCAATTTTTATCAGTTCCGTGAAAATGGTAAACTCGTGTATTTATTGACACTATTTATAAATTGGAATTTATTGACATTCCAAATGTTACACTTTGAGGAGTCAATTTGATTGTGGTAGCAGGTCAGTTAGTAACAACTCGAGGTAAGATAAAATAAGATAAGATAAATTTATTGTATTAAACTTAGCCTTATTACATAAAAAATCTACAGTACCAGATGTGAAAAATTAATAAATGGTTTTTTATATTCTATTTTATATTCTATGTTAGAGATTGTACCTAAACTAAGGTGACGTCATTATCAGGATCACTCACCGTTTTTTATTATAATTGAGTAAAGTTAAAACTCCCCTATTCTGTTCCAATAACTGAAAGAGATCTCTATCAGCGATAAGGACACTTTTTTTTAAATTTTATAATGTACGCAATTTATTTATATTTATATAATTTTATTACTAACCGTAGATAAAAAGATTAGCTTAGAGCGTTTCATAGTTTCCCCTTTGCTTAGTAATATAAGTAAATAGAGACTAGTCTAGCAACACAAGTGCACAATTAATGATAAACAATAATGAGGCGCCTACACAGATCCGCAGTCATTAATCTACACATTAAACTTTGTGTTTGCAATTAGTTTATCGAAGACTAACATTGGTCACCTGCTTTCACCCATAGGATGAGGTTTTCTCTCTCTCGCTAAGCTAGAGGTCTTAAAACCCAATGGTTTATAATTTTGTTTGATTATCACAAAATCTAAACTAGTGTGCAACATATTCATTAGAGAGGCAGTAATGAAGATCTCTAGATAACAAATCAAACTTTACTTCTACCGCTCAGTAGCATGCTTCAAATATGTAACAAAAGAATATAAAAAAAATTGGTTGCCTGTAAAGTCGGTATACGGGCGAAAGTTTTACGTGACAACGACTTTGAGTGGTAAAATAATTTTAATGTGAATATTCATTCGTATAACATGAACCGGTGTGTATGCCTATCTCTCTCACTCTCTCTCTCTCTCGCTCTTAGGCGGGTTAACTGTGCTCGAGTGGAAGGGACGCGTGCCTTTCACTTTTTATGTCTGTCTCACTCGCTCTCAGGCGGGCTAACCATGCCCGAGTCGAAGGGACGCGTGCCTCTCACTCGCTCTCATTGTGAGCGCGGAACGTGAGCGGAGCGTAACGCAGTTTCTTGAAGTGTCACCCGGCAAACCAATTTATAAGACGTTGTCACGTCAAAAGATTGAAATCATAACAAGCACTGCCCATCGGCAGATCAAATCGAAATGTACCGTAACCGCATACCAGCTAAGTAAACATAAGCATTATATCAAGCGCTAATCAAGCGAAATGTTCCCATAACAGGGAAAAACCTGTTCCACTTTTCAACACGTGTTTGTTAAAAATTTTCCTCTATGACTCTGTGGTGTTTTTTTAAAAAAAACTCGGCCCTTAACTTAGTTTATGGTCGTCATTTGTATACTTTCCTACTGAGTTATCGGCTGGGCAGGGCAGATATAAGGAAGAGGTAACAGTAGGCCCGCTTCCATTGCTAAGTGACGGTCGTCAAATTGAAAATTTTATTGTTATAATTACAAGATTTTATTTTTTAGCTTCACCTGTCCCGTGTCTGTTTGTCTGTAATCAAATATTGCAAGCTAAATTTTACGCACTTCTAACGTCCGATTGAGCTGTAATTTTGTATACACGTTTGATTTCAACACAATGCGGATGCGGAATTTACGGATTATTTAGAAGGGTCCGAAATGTCAGGTCATTTCAATCGGATTCCTTTGTACATAATTGTGATTTACAGCGAGCACACATACGAGTATATAGCGCATACTTTACAAATGCTGCGTTTTCTTTGGAATTTATCTTAACATAATTATTCTGATTTTGCTTAAATACCTACAACAGAATTAAGTAAATAAGATAGTATAGGTACTGGAAATCTTTAATCCTAAAATCCACGCGCGATAAATAATACTCAACAAGGATGTTCACTTCATTGCAACAATCCTAGTGAAGATTGTGATTCTATACTCTTTCAATTTAAGACATCAAATATCGTACAAAATTTAGGCACAACGCTACATGCATGTCTACTGCATTTGAGTTGCACTGTGACCTCAGATGCATTGGTCGCATTCTACAGCTTTTTAGCCGCTAAAATGTTGCTTCTCTGAATCAGCCAATTTTCAGCTTCATCGATAAACGAGTTATGACATTAAATTAAAAAAAAAAACTATTGAGAACAGATGTTTAAAAACCCCCTTTTTACGAAAGGATAGGTTTTCTTTTACAGTCTGCAGTTATTCTTCAGACTAAGAAACAGAAAAAATCGTTACAATGCCGTGTCTTTTAGAGGCTGATTGATTATTCTATATATTGTAAAGCAGCCTGTGTTTACCGGCGAAGTGTATTCAAGTATAGTTTTAAGGGCCCGCACAAAACTTTAAGACAAACATCATGTTTAATACCTGGTTTTAACGTTCGCCTTAATTTTGACACTAAAACACCCACCAAGTAAAACCGAGTAGACGCGTTAATGACTCCCTTGAACTAGGAAGTGGGTAGTGAGGTCCCCCCTATTTTTAGTCAGGCCTACACGTGCATTATTACGTGACGTAAAATTTCGCAGTGAACAGTTCAGCTGTCATTTTTGGACGCCTTCCGGAAAGGCATCAAACATAGGTAATGTTTAATCTTTTGGGAATTAACAGTATAATCCATACCGGCAAATCGTGCTAAACACACACAGACATACATGTAATAAGGTAAATTATACCACAACATGGTTAGTAAAGGTAACTTAACATAATGCTTTTTCTTAATTTTTATGTAATGATAACTGAATTTTTTCAAAACAATTTTTATTTTTCGTTTCCAAAAAGAAAAAAAAGGAAAAATATAGGTATAAGTATTTTTTTATTACCTTATTATAACTAACTTAACACTTTGGACTTGTTTGTTGGTTAATTTAGGGTTCCGTACCTCAAAGAAAAAAATGGAACCCTTATATATAAGATCACTTTGTTGTCCGTCCGTCTGTCAAGATCATTTTTCTCAAGAACGCGTGGAGGTATCAAACTGAAATTTCTATAAGATACTTAGGTCTACTGTCCCTGGAAGCTGTAGAAAAATCAACCTTCGAAGCCAACGCAATCAAAAGATACAGCCATTTAGGCCGCAAATTTCCGCAAATTTTCGAAATTCGCACGGGAATCAAAACCTACAGGGTACTTCCCGTAAACTTAGAATCTTGAAATTTAGTACGAAGTCACGTCTTATAGTACAGATATAGGGAAAATTACGAAAACCGTTAATTTTCAGTTTCATCATATAAAAGTTACTACTCCTTATCTCATGAACGCATTGAGATATTAAATTAAAATTTATATTAAATACTTAAGTCTATAATACCCGTGATGGGTGAACTTTTATTTATATACCTAAGTACAGGTTTGTACGGAACCCTCGGTGCGCGAGACCAACTCGCACTTGACCGGTTTTTGTTTATTGTAACCAGATGAGGTGTACAGTTTACACCATCTACTTTCTGTGAGAAACGAAATAGCACTTTCACTTTTATCTCCAGCGTCATTTTAGGGCCGGTGCCAATATTTAGGTTAACTGACTTTTCGGCTAGAGCCATTGATTTTTCAACGTCTGTCTGTTTGTTTGTTAATCGAGTGGTAAATTAAGAAGTGATAGATGCTAAGCGGATTCCGATTACATGGAAGATTTAGCAAGGTAAACGTACTTATACGATTTTAATGATAATTCTATTGTATTTATTTAAGTTTACGTTTTTGGTATTGAATTTCACTAAGCTTTATTCAAGTTTTTAACACTTAATGCGATATAAATATCCATATAGTATTAGGATTGTTATCCAATATCCATATAGGTAACCAAAAATAACTCGCATAGTGCTTTCAGAACCCTGAACACAGAGAGACCAAACCATAAAATAATCCAAAACGAAGTAGGTAACACATGTTTTGGTCAGCATTAAATAACTCGTTCCTTTACGCAACAAAGTTACTTCAGTTAAAACTTGAAGAAGTCATTCGCGCATGCGTCAACCTCCACGTTAAGGGACTTCGACCATTTCGAGATCATTTGTGCACTAATGAAAATAATTGTGACTGTGATTGGGGCGACCCAAAAAACGGCCAAGTGCGGGTCTTCGATTCACTTTTTACTCATAACGTCCAGGTGTATATTTTAGCAAGCACGTTAAGCCGTTGGTCCTGCGCCTGATCTCTCTCCTATCATGTCGGATTGCCGTCTCACCGAACTTTGAGAGTGATGGAACAGTGAGTGCACCTGTGTATTGCGCTCACACTTGTGCACTGTAATATCTCCTGCGCAGTTGGCTGATCTCTGTTGAGATTGGCCGCGGTGGTCGAAATCGGCCAGGAGGACTATTATTGTATTTGTATCTGGTGGTTCGTTATTTTATATGAGATATTTATATGACAGTAGCTGTCCTGCCCACTGTTTTTGCATCTTTTCCATATTTTTGTACATATAAAAGTTCCTCTTGAATCCCTCTACGTACAAAAAATATGTATCAGAATCTGTTGAGTCGTTTTAAGGATCTAAGAATAGGGACAGTCGAGGGAAGCGACTTTGCTTTATAAGTACTATTTAGTAAAGTGCTACCAAATTTTTTATCTGACTACCTTCATCTAATTGAAAGAAAAAAAATCTAGTTATGAAGAGGATTTCACAATCAAAACACTTGCTTCTATCTCTATGTATTTAGGTCCTGCCTGATTTCTCCAAAGTCATTTAAATTGACAGTGGCAAAAATTGTTTGAACTTAGGCCTAAGTAAGTACCTTACGGTGCAAGAAACTAGGTCATAAAGATATTATAATCTACATCTCTGGCTGGAATGTAAAATAGTGAAACGTGGGACCAATCCATCATTCCACAGTCTGGCTTCCGCTATATTCGGTACTGATAAGTGATAACGCAAGCGGGCCAGTGATAAGTAATTTATACCGCTTTTATCGTTCATTGTATACTTTCATCTTATCTGTGGTCCCATCAAATCAGAGTTATACTGCGTAACAGTATTTTTTTACTGTACCGCTAATAGTCACATCACTAGAGTGATCATCAAACAACCTGCATCCTACCTGCATCAAAATTCACGTTTTATTTTTTGAAATCTTAAATAACACTGATATATATAGTCCTCCTGGCCGATTTCGTCCACGGCGGCCAATCTCAACAGAGATCAGCCAACTACGCAGGAGATATTATAGTGCACAAGTGTGAGCGCAATACACAGGTGCACTCACTGTTTCATCACTCTCAAAGTTCGATGAGACGGCAATCCGACATAACTGGAGAGAGATCAGGCGCAGGACCAACGGCTTAACGTGCTTTCCGAGGCACGGGGGTGTAACACTGTCAACTTCCCGACTCCGAGCTGTTTTTGAGAAATTCATGACAGAAAATCTCAGAAACTATTTTGGCTCGACCTGGGATTCGAACCCAGGACCTCTCGGATGTAAGGCAGAAACTTTGCCACTACACCAACGAGGCAGTCACACTGATACACGGATGCTGGAAATAATCATATTTTTTTATTTCAAAATAGTTTAGAACTATTTAATGATTCAATACTAATTCTGTACAAAAAGGGATGGACTACCAGGGGAAGACTAGAATGGCTTATGATTCGTGATTCTCTACCGGTTCATAATTACTGCGACAAATGTAGGTAAACCATACTGTCGTTTACAAAAAACAATAACAAAAAACTATTAAAATCATAGTTATTTTGATTTTGTCGGAACGAGAAGATTAGATTCTAGAAAATAATGACATAGCCTAGTAACACGTATTTTATGGGACTTGTCGTTTATTGATCTTATGTCTCTAACATTTTTTTTTTTGTTTTTTGAGCGTTTAAATAAGTCGATAAATAAATATTAACAATGCTGTTGTACTTTTTGACGTAACTCATCGGTGGTTTAGTTAATAAAGAACATACATCAGACTACCCATTATTGTTCAAAAATCACCCTAATCACAAATTCATAAGATGCCACAGTGCTCACCTTGGTGTGCTGTCGTGTTAATTATTTTTAGTTTCACTTGCTGTCAGCCGAGGTCACGATCGCTTGTTTGCATAGTTTCAGTTACTAGCATATTATTCGAATTGTTTTTAAGAAAAAAGTGCTACACCCGGGAATCGAACTTGCTTCTATCGTATACCAGGCGTATGCCTTACTACTAAGCCACCCAGGCGATGGAAGAGCCTGGAATAATTTGCAGTGCGCGCACTCCGCAAAAATACGTTACGTATTTATTTAAACATTTTCTATCAGGATTGGCTATGTAATGATACTAAATTGTCAACTACATGCCAATAGATATATTTTCCAAAATTAAACCAACCAACAGCCAAATTAAACCAAGAAAAGTTGGTAAAAGTACCCAAACTCAGAACTTTTGGGTTAAAAAAATTGGTTGCCTGTAAAGTCGGTATACGCGCGAAAGTTTTACGTGACAACGACTCTGAGTGGTAAAATAATTTTAATGTGAATATTCATTCGTATAACATGAACCGGTGTGTATGCATATCTCTCTCTCTCTCTCTCTCTCTCGCTCTGTCTCTCTCGCGCGGAACGTGAGCGGAGCAGCGTAACGCAGTTTCTTGAGGTGTCACCCGGCAAACCAATTTATAAGACGTTGTCACGTCAAAATAAGCTAAGTACAAATGACAAAACACCAGACTAAACACTCTCTAATTAAAGTTTTCAATTTTAAAAACCCCCTAGCCGGGAATACACCTGATAAAATTCAACTGCTAGACGATTTTTGACCAGCCATAGCTAAGAACCACAGTGATTGAATCTTTCGAATAAAAAACCGCATTGAAATCGGTCTATCACCCGTTGGCCACAGCATAGCATCTCCCGAACGGATCGAATCGTAGACCGATAGACGATATACGGATAGACGGACAGACACACTAAAAACACAAACAGAATAGGGTTCATACTTATAACCCCACTTTTTTAGGTACAAAGAAGGTGGAAATTCCACGACCACTTTGGTGTAATGGTCAAGAAGTTCACTATTAACCAAAGGTCGCGGGTTGGATCCCCGCACTGTGCATGAACATGTCTGTTTGTACTGGTCTGGGTGTTATATGTATTTATTTAAGTTTATTTGTAATACCACTGTTGATTCTGATATCTGTAACACAAGTGCTTAAGCTACTTACCACGGAGTCAGATCAATGTACGAGTATGTGATGTTGTTGTATATGTAGATATGTATTCCAAATCAAGAGTTCACTTGCACTTTCCCTGGTTTTCTTCAAAAGCAGAGTTTGCAAGGTACCTTCGTAACCATTTCATTTATAAACCCGGCTCGCGACTGGCAAGTTTTTTTTTCATAGGTTCACAAATGAGTGTCTCTTATAGGGTGACGTAGTGAAATAAAAATTAAGTCTCTCTCGAATTTTAAGTGTTCGCATAAGTTTTTTATAAGACAGCTAATAATTTAAATTCTAAACAAAAGTAAAAAATACCTACCTAGGTACTTGCACTTACAATTTTCCGTAATTTGTGATTCTACTTAATTATTTTTTACAAAACCTTACAGTCTAAATAAATTACATCTTTTAGCGATAAAGCAAACATTTTCTAATTTTCCAGTACTTTATTCAGCGATATTATTCTGCATTCGGGGTACTTAGCAAGATATTTCACAAACGCATTGGGTAAGTAATTTATATTAATAGCCAAAATTTAATTAATGCCCTACTCGTATAACTGGTTCGTTATACATACACATACTATAGAAGTGCTAAGTGAACTCGCCGGTAATAAAAAGATAACCAAGATGTCCCACGAAATAAACCACAAAGATTTAATCAAAGATTGATAACTCGCTTGCATTAATTCGACGTTTTAAATAAATTTAAACTTACCTTTACGGTTGTCACGTGGTACCTAGCGTCAGCAAACTAATCACATAAGCAGGTCGCACTATCGATGTGTCGATATCGATACCACAGATACTCTCGCACTATCGATAAAAGTCACACACCAACGTTTGACAAACCACCCGTTTCCCAACCGTGTCACTTTTACAGTTTCCAAGTGTATTATGTTCAGTTGTGGTTATTGTAATTCAAATACACGTATTACTTATTGGTTTTATATCACACAAGGAAGGTAACTGATACTGCAGCAATTTCTCAACAGCTGTTGATCTGAAATTCACACACGTTTATAACACAAGCCACTCGGTTACTATCACTCAAATATCATAGAGTATCGCACCGGAAAAAACTTTAGAGGCACGAATTGAGTTAACAAAAATCGCTAAGTGAGTACGCCGATAAAAATGTTCAATCGCAAATGTTTACACAATCGGCGTGTAAAAAGTCTAAAGGCGACCGCACACAAATCCGTGCCAAAAGAAATTTCGCCCGACAATTATCGGCTAACTGGCCCCGTGGTCGCAAAGCGCCTTTTTTCGGCTCGTTTCGTAACAGGCCGGCGAAAAGCCGCGCGCGTGCATTGAAAACTGTAAAATATGTTTCGGAAAAACTTTGACGAACACTTCGGGGACGCAACTTTTCCTCTCTGCGTTGTTATGCAATGCCACAGACGTGCGTCTACACACTTGCCCAAAAAAAAGTTTTTTTTTACAGCCTAAAAAGTTTTGTTTCGGTGGTTACTCTATGATATTTTATGTCACATGTTTACCGGGTTTTCGAGTTCGTTCGCGCACATCGACGGCGTCGGCGCCGGCATTACACGTCCACTCCGTAGGGGCCACCGCGCGGTACTGAGCGCCCGCGGTCTGAGCGTCGAGATTCGAGACGGCTCACGTGGTGAAAAAAAGCTCAGACTTACGCCGCGTACCACCCGCAACAGAAACTAGACTAGTTTCTGCAAGAGTACAGTCTTCAAAATCCTAAGTCCTCATTTTTTTATTTCAATTTAGGATACAAAATATCACTCGTGAACGTCAAAATTGAGATAATAAAAACATGACTCCTTATTTATTTGGGCTCTACTACGCTCCGCTCCTCCGCTTCGAGACAAAACACAGACATTTAGGCCGATATAAGTGCCGATAAGTAACGCCGAAAAAAACTCAGTCACCAATAGCTGTCATTATAAATGGAAAATTCCAAAAAATAAAGGTATAGTTTGGTGCAGGCTGAATTGACCACACATCCTTGTTAATAAGGTAGTCTCGCACTTCTTAATAACCCTTAGACATTAGTTATGTTCTTTTGATGTATTGTTTAAATTTTTCAATTGTTGTTTCGACAATATTTCAAATAAAATCAAATACAGGATGTCAAAACACTGTAACCATCGATAGGCCTCATGCTTGGTATCCATTATTAAGATCTACCGTCTGAAGTCACGGAACTATCACCACAACCATACTTAGCGTGGATCTCAAAAAAACCTCAATAGTGGCGGTGGTTTTGGTAATCTTATCTTTATATTGGGATCAAAGTCCACGTGTTTTTGGTTGAAAATAGCTATTGTAAACGCGGTCTCTGAATATTAGCAAAATAATAATTTGATAAGTGATAAAGATGGGTATATAACACCAGAGGGAAGCGACATCGTCTACGCAAATAAAAAATTCCATACCCCCTGTATTAACTGATTTCCATATCAAGATAAACTTAAGCCTATAGCATTTAGAGATAATATAGCGTTTTATGGTGAAATAATTATTAAAATAATGTAAATGTAGTTCTAGAGTCTATCCTACGCGTACTTAAATTAACTTTAAAAATAAAAAAATAAAGTAACAAACGTTTTACTTGTTTATATTTTTGAATACACAAAATTAAACTTCAGAATATCGGCTCATCATATAAATAAAATAAGGCAATGAAAGAGCAATGGCGGTACCTATGTCACTTACTATGGCACAATACTAGGTAACTACCTATGCTCTTACCGGATATACCTGACGGAAAGGTGCAATGGAAGGAATGCACTGTGTATCTGAAATGTATTGAATCTTAACTAGGGCTGTAAAATGAAAAGCTTGTAATAAATCTTCAAATGTTTATCAAAAAAAATTGAAAACCGCTATGGTTATTTAATATACGACTTAACTTAATCACGTCACTAAATTGCTGACTTTTTTGTTTGCTTTTTTAGTTTCATCTATGTGCATAAAAGTGAATCTCGTCAAAAGGAGCACCTTATGGGCACATCAAAAAACATTACCCTGTGACATCGTTGTGTTTACAATTATCTATCTGCATTCCCACACGGTTGAAAATATGAACTGGGAATTGAACCCCTGACATCTGTGATCCGTACTCGTACTCTACTGCTGCACTACAGAGGTGGTTATAATATAAATCATAAAACAGCTTTTTATTCCAAATGAAAACATAAAATATGAGGGGCTGTATAACGATTTAAAAAAAAAATGAGACAGCGCGGGCGTTAAAAGATCTTAAAAGAGGCCCCAGACAATATGTCTCGCTTCGAAGGCTAATTGCTAAAAGGAAAATATCTACAATTAGCATAGTAATGATAATTGGGATAAATACTATGTACCTTATTGGCAAATGTGCCAAAAGCTGAAAAAGAGCCAGCGCAGGAACCCAAATACATCCAGCTGTAACCACTTGAAAAAAAACAGAGCTGCACATTGTACAACTTACAATGTGACACAGAAGATGCACCTGGAAACACAACACTGACGCCAACAAAACACTCGACGCGTTTCGCCACTACACGACTGGCATCCTCAGGAGATGTTGTCGCTTCGACAGATTACGAGCGACATGCTCATCATGAGTCATCATAGTAACTCCTGACTCCATCATCTGAATGTGCCAAAACCGCAAAATTCAACAAAGTGACGTTACGTGAACTGTAAACACAACGATGTCACAGGGTAAAGTGACGTTACGTGAACTAATAGGTACTGTTAGTGTCGTTGACTGCCTCGTTGGTGTAGTGGAAAAGTTTCTGCCTTACATCCGAGAGGTCCTGGGTTCGAATCCCAGGTTGAGCCAAAATTGTTTCTGAGATTTTCTGTCATGAATTTCTCAAAAAACAGCTCGGAGTCGGGAAGTTGGCGGTGTTACACCCCCGTGCCTCGCAAAGCACGTTAAGCCGTTGGTCCTGCGTCTGATCTCCCTCCTGTCATGTCGGATTGCCGTCTCACCAAACTTTGAGAGTGATAGAACAGTGAGTGCATCTGTGTATTGCGCTCACATTTGTGCTCACACTATAATATCTCCTGCGTAGTCGGCTGAGATTGGCCGCCGTGGTCGAAATCGGCCACGTTAGTGTCGTGTGTCGAGAACAAGTGCGAGTTAATAGTGAGTTGTGGAACCGATATGTCTGCCCATAACAACATACCCGCTAGATCTTCAGTTGCCCCGTGCTCATGGCATTTGTAACAGGGCCGAAATATTGGGAACTCAAAAACAAAAAGCTGGTAAGAATCCCGTTTATCATAACTATACTAATGTTAGTGACCATGATAGACCATGTAGAAAAGGACATTATGGAATTCCATATCGCAGTTATCACGACAAAAGTGTTAGAGATTACCACTTAAGATTACGTCACGAAAGTACTATAATATACAATACCTTGCACCACGTCGGGCGCCATTTACTGCTACAGAAGGTCTGCTTCGAGAAACAATAACGCGTACAGACGACAGCACATAACGCTAGGAATTTCATCGCTTATTACATGCGCATACGATGCCACAGTTTTAACCGTGACATGCTGTCATGTGTATTCTTATCATAAAACGAAAAAACTATCATCGTTCTAGACTAGGGGATTTCGTAGTAAGGCCTTAGAACTATTGCACCCCTATCTCAACCTATCTATACTTATAATAAAGTAGTAGAAGAGGTCAATTCTGTACGTTGAATAAAACCCCAAAAAAAATACCTCTACAAAATAAGTAACAGAAGACGAAATATGTTTTTTTTAGTGTGTCGTAATCATAAGCTTTTCACATGCAAACTACTGGAAGGATTTGAATTTATTGCGTATAGATAATAGTCTAGGTTAATTTTCAATCCGAGAGTCTGAATACCTGACGTAGAAACTAAGCTGCCAAGCTCAACGCTAAGAGGTATGAATATAGGCGTTATAGAAAAAGTTGTTAAGCATGACGTGCTTTGCACACTCAACAAAATTGAAGATCTGGGAGTACCTGATATGGACATCAAGCGGCCCAGCATAGCCGAAAGAGTTATAAATATAACGCTAGGAGAAGTTAATCAGCGTGACAAGTACTTTCTGATGATGTGAAATAAAATTTTTAGACAATAATATCCGAACGAATTCGCGGGCGTCCGCTAGTATATTATACTTCTGTTAAGTCTCGCAACTAGACCTTTTTGATGACATGAACCTATTCGTCAATTGTGCTTGTATAAGTACAAGTATGTGACGCGTCACCGGCGACTTACAGTACCCCGATTATCGCTGTTGAGTCGCGCCATTTATTCGTTCATAACGAGCAATTTTTATCTGCATCCTGGTGCGTTTGTATGGTGACTTTGTAACAAAACATGCTATAAAACATAGTTACTAAACATGTTTAATAACAAACACATACAAATTGTTTGTAATATTGCAATGTTAGACGTGTTATATAATATGTCACATAATCTGTAGGCACCCTTATGCGATTAACACACTAGGGCGCGCTCCGCCGCGTTCCGCGGTAAACGAGCGGAGCTTCAGATATCCGCACGCAGATAGGCAGACGCAGGGTTAGAACGTACAAAGCAGTTACCGCGCACCGCGGTGTGGCGGGATGTAGTATTATTTTTGAGGCTGAGGCAACGCGCTTGCGCAGGACTGCGGGGAAGCTGTCTATGCGCGGCTCTGTGATAGCTGACGCGCTGCATTACCGAGGCAGCCCGCCCTATCAACTTCCTAAAACCATAATATTAAAACGTCTTCTGGATGTACTTGACCCAGAGACTGCATTATAATAGTCCTCCTGGCCGATTTCAACCACGGCGGCCAATCTTAACAGAGATCAGCCAACTACGCAGGATATATTATAGTGCACAAGTGTGAGCGCAATAAACAGGTGCACTTACTGTTCCATCACTCTCAAAGTTCGGTGAGACGGCAATCCGACATGACCGGAGAGAGATCAGGCGAAGGACCAACGCGTTGCTTAACGTGCTTTCTCAGACACGGGGGTGAAACACCGCCAACTTCCCGACTCCGAGCTGTGTTTGAGATATTCATGACAGAAAATTCTCAGAAACAATTTTTGCTCGCCCTGGGATTCGAACCCAGGACCTCTCAGATGTAAGGCAGAAACTTTGCTAATATACGAACGAGGCAGTTATAAAACGACATATATATTAGTCTATGAAAACGATTGGCAATAGGCTCTGAAAAGTTTTACTTTTTCCAGGGATACAGTGCCATCTATTAAATTGTATGAAAAACAAGATTACAGTCGATCGTAGCGCAACCTTTATGATTTTTATGGAACTAATTTCAGTAGTGATGTATCTGCTTCATAGCTTGTGAATCAATTGAACATTTCAATTAAAATTTTGGAGTACGCACTCAATTATAGGGTTATATTGTTGCTCTTGTCTATTCATTAATACAATTCGGTTGGTTTACATAGATATGAAATCTTATAAATTCTGTTTTGATAAAATAATATCTTAAAAATACGTCTGCGTTAGTAACCGGTTTTCACTATTTACATCACTACTTTGAAAGATTTAAAAAAAGTGCAACAAACAAAATGGCGTAATTAAAAAAAAATCCTTCTTCGGCTGGTGTTGTTGGCGGACGCTCGTGCGCGAGTTCGTTAAGTTCGTTTCGTTTGCGAGAATTACTTCTGTAAGTACATACAGCATGTGCATTAACGTGTTGTAATGTTATTTAAATCCTTGGTAAAAGAAGCTTGTTTTTATTATTGTAAATCATCGCTCAGGCGAATCGACAGATTGTTCTCGAAATCATCGCTAGCAAATATGAAGGTGAGGTGCATTGTTCTTTTTTTTATTGTCCAAGCAAGACCAATGAAGAGGTTATACTTCCCAACCTAGCACTTCCCACCATTCCCTGGTTACCAAAGGACTCCTCGCAGGAGCTTTGTCGCAATTGTCAAGGGCGATTAACAAAATAGCGAAAGTTGTAGCAATAACTGATTTCTTAAATTAACAAAAACAATTAGTTAAAAGTGTAGTGATCAATCTTAACATTGCAATCTCTACACACGTGACATTGGCGGAAATTTGTAGATCTTTATTTTGTCGTGTTGTACACCATCACAAGCAGTCATCGGTCGACATACTCGCCTGTTAGCTTCTCTAGAATCATGCAACTCTAAAAAAGGGGCTTATAAGTTCCCCTATTTCTATGTGTGTATTTATTGTCTTTGTGTATGTCGTAGCCTAGCTCCTGACCGGTGGATCGTAGCTATGGCTTGTCTATATCAGTCCAGCCGTTGAGGTTTACCAGCTTTTTCTTGGCTCATTCGGTCATTTTTTAATTGAAAAGTTACTTTTCATGCTTTAACTTAATATTGAAAGTGATGTGTCCAGAAAAGTCAGCTATCAGGTTTAGGTTAAATTCTGTCTACCAATAGGAATATTTATGTAATAACATCTGTTGAACAAAGGTTTACATCTATTAGTAAATTAATCAAATTGAATAATTTTCTTATTTCAGATTGGTACCCATGATGGAGTGTTCCACTGTGATGATGTGCTTGCGTGCTACATGCTTAAGCGCCTCCCTGAATATAAAGATGCTGAGATTGTCCGCACAAGGAATCCAGAGCTACTCAACGCTTGTGACATAGTCGTAGATGTTGGTGCTGTGTTTGATCATGACAAGAAGCGGTATGACCATCACCAGAGAGAGTTCAATGAGACCCTGAGTTCTTTGAGGCCAGAACTTGGAGATAAATATAAAATCAAGTTAGTTGTTTAACAATAATCATTTATGTATTTTAAAATTCTTTCACCAATAGAAAGCTTTTTTCAATAGAACAATTTTATCTTTGAGTGCACTAGGCTATTAATTTGATTTAGTAATGTACAAGGTGGTTAGAAAATTCTGAATGTGGTACATAGGTGAACAAGGGCTTCATAGGTGAATGACACCTAAGGGCACCACAAGTATATTAACAATGAAATATTTTTTTTAGGTTAAGTTCAGCTGGATTAGTCTACACATATTATGGGGAACAGTTGTTACAGCAGCTGGCACCCAAAGAAGCATTTCTCACTGAAAATGACTTAAAAATAATCTACAAAAAAGTCTATGAAAATTTTATTGAAGAAATAGATGCCATCGACAATGGTGTCCCAATGACTGCTGAAGAGCCTAAGTACAAAATTAGAACGCATTTGAGTGCTAGAATCGGCAGGCTAAACCCAGAATGGAACTCAAAACAAGAGGTTGATTTAAATGAAATTTTTGTAAAAGCTATGGATCTTGCAGGTGAAGAGTTTATTTATTCTGTCAATTATCTTATGACTGTCTGGTTACCAGCGCGAGACTTTGTAAAAAAATCCATAGAGAAACGTTTTGAAATCCACAAGTCTGGGGAAATCTTGGAGTTCGAGGAACGGTTTCCATGGAAAGAACACATCTTTGAGCTAGAAGCGGAACTTGGGATTGAGCCTAAAATTAAATATGTTATTTTTAATGACAAGCCTAATTCTTGGAGAGTTCAAGCAGTTCCTGAGTATGCAAGCAGTTTCATTACCAGGTAAGTGGACAATTTTTTTTCTTTGTATCAAGATACATAATGCATAATAAATGTAATATTATGTATTTTAAGAATAAAAAAAATATTGACTAACTACTTGTTACATTATAACATTGTACATTGTGTCAAAAGTAAATATTCATTAAAAAAAAACTAGTCTGACTATTAAAAATAAAGTCTCATCTGCTGCCACTAATCAATTATAAAAATGCTTCTTAAATAATTTTATATTTTGTATCTCGGACACAAAATCAAAATTTCTCAATCTTTTCAGGAAGCCACTACACCCAAAATGGTGGGGCGTTCGTGATGAGATACTAAGTGATGTGGCAGGCATTCCTAACTGCATATTCTGCCACAGTACTGGGTTCATTGGAGGCAACACCAGTAGGGAAGGTGCTCTTAAAATGGCCATTGCAAGTCTTGAAGCGTAGGAATAAGTATAGACCATCATTTTTGAAACTTTTTTTTCTTTTTGCTATTTTAAAACATGCAAGTAAGTTTTATATTTTTGTGACAAATATGAGATAAAATAATTTTGTAAAACCTTTTTGGTATTGTAAGTTTAAAACAGTGCAGTGTACTTATCAATAATATTATTCTTTATACCTAACTTTTGTATGTTCCTGTGGGATTGTTTATTTTTATCATTTTTCTAATTCTGCAGGTCAGAATAATACAGTTTTAAAATGTTACAATACATAAATACAATAAATTGTTTGACTTTACCAATAGAATATAATTCTGTATGGTAATATAGGATTACAAATATCTCTCAATAGTTCTATTTATATACAATAACTTAGTTCTCATTTATCATCTAGTAACAAAAGTAATGCTAAGAGTAAATTTTTTTCCTTGCTGGTCCTAGAAGTATAGTTAGTGTCAAAAATTATAGTGGTAATTTAGTACTATGTCTAAATAATATGAGCATTCTTAAGTATTTATCACTGACTTGGTGCTAAAGTGCCATTATATCATTGAAGCTGACTGTACTTGTGTATGGTTTATAATTTACTGTGGGGCAAATTAACTATTTACTATTTTTGTAAATGTTTGATCAGGCTCCTGCAATAGGAATAAATTTAAGAGGACTTATGTGAAAGATTGACTTATTATGGCCCTGAGCATGATTCAAAAGAACTCATTATTCTTCATTGTTATTTTATTGGATTGTATATTGTATTTTGCTTATCCTATTTTAAATACGTTTGTTTCGTTTTTGCCAAATAAATTAATTGTTCTTTTGGTCTCAGTGGTTCGTCGTCTCTTTGTAACAAAAATGTTCATGTTTTCCCATCTTGTCTGTTTGCTTCAGCATTCAAGCTGGCATCACTGATAAAAAAAACTTTCTTAAAAAGTTTCAAATTTTGACTAACTATCTACATCAGCTTACAGAAAATACCTTCAGGTACGAGAGAAATCAATATAATCGCACGATGTTGTCCTCAAAGACTCCACTGGCCGGTTTCCGCTAATCAATCTTAATTGAATTGAATTGCCTGTTCTTGACAGTTCTGTTGTACCGAAATGTCAAAATCGGGTAATTCAATTACGATGTTGTTACGAATGATTAGCAGGACGATCGGTTGTCAGCGGTCTGCATCCAGCCCAGTCCTGAGATCTTCATAAGGTCGTCAAGTTCATCAGCGCCGGTGGACTCTGTGCTTTCTTAACCCCAGTCGAAAAAGGCTCAAGTCAGGGGTTTTAATTTTTTTTAATCAAATGTTTCTCCAATCTCGAACTCTTCTGCCCGAACGGCCGTCAGGATTGCGTTTTATTATTTTAGCCTTTGGGCTTTGATCTTCACACTCTCGTCAGCTCCGTCAGCAAAAAAAAAACATAAACTAAAATGTTATCGAGTAAATTGTATTTTATAGAGGAGAAGTTAAAACTAAAACAAATTCTTACCAATAAAGGCTATTATGACAAGGCTATAGATCCAATTCAAAAGATAAAGTAATCTTGCAATAAGATTTGCTTTTGTTTTGAGTCTAATGCTCGTGTGATAATATGTCTAGAAAAATTTACAAATCCTTAATTAATTAAATGCAGTATAAATGAAAAAATCGTGATAACATCGCATTGAAACACCAACCAACCATGTGGCTGATAATTACTCTGCCGATGGGGAAAAAAAATATTTCATCATTTTCGGTGCAAATCTACCAGTTTGTACACCCCTGCGTCTTGTAGAGTTTGGTTGAATTTCTTCGGCGGCTCGAAGTCACTTTTGATTGAAGAACCCTTCATGATGTTTGCAATTTTACCCTTCATGTACACCAACACACGTCCTGTCTTGGACTGCCAAATCCAATGATAAATCTTGTTACTAAATTTTACGGAAGAAACTGAAACTAACCGAAAATCCAGGCAGTGCCTCGTCAGAGTACATTTTCCACAACTTTTTTATATTCAGCTCTGGATGTAAATATTGCCGTTGCCGAACTTCGTCACGGATTTCATTTATGGCACATAAATGAACAATTAAATTAAAAAATTAAAATTAGCAAATTATAATATTTTGATACTTAATTATATATATTTTTTTATCTCTTCCATTATCCGCTTAAGCCGACCCGGTCGTTTAAAGTGGATATGCTTCGTCGGGTAAAGCGGATTAAGCAATTACTCCTGACAGTCATCGCAGAAATAACTGCCAAGTCCACCATATAACGTACAATTTTCATGTGCCCAACGGTGGCACTCTGAGCATTGGATCCAGTCCTCTATGGGTGGATCCACAAACTCTTCGGTGCAGACCAGGCATGAACATTTGTCTTTTACTTTTTTGGTTCTTTGTGTTTTTTTCTGATTTTCCATTCTCTGAGATTTTATCCTTCCCTTTACCCCCTTTTGTTTGCATCAAAATCTGAGATTTTAGTTTTCGTAAGGTATATTCCGAACTCGGCAACAAGCAGCAGTGCTGTCGCCGCGGTGCTGCCACTAAGGTACTGCCCAGCAATGCTGCCTGTCGCGGTGGTAGGCTGAAGAGTGATATGTACTCAGTGGTATGAGAGGGTCAGATGGATTGGCTATTTCATAGGAACAGGGCTTGGTGATCGGTGGCTATTAGGACAGAGGATGTATCCTCTAAACTCCTAGACTGCTCAGATCACTTCATGTTCTGTTGTTAAAAAGTGTCTTTCGGCTTTGGTGAGCAGACGACTCGCATTTTACAGGGTGCACATCAGCATCCTCCCCCTAGACCAGAACAGCTCTTAAAATGTCATCGCTGGTATTATTGCTTTGAGTCTCTCTCGTTGTTCGTTATAGATATTTGTGCCATATTCTACAGAAATCATGGCTATATCAACGCTCGAACCAAATATGTGGTGGGTGAAAGTTCCACATTGGTCATATTAATTGCCATCTGAGCCTCACCATCGGCTCCAATGCTGTTATCTTTATCAGTTTTGAAATTGTCGTATTACTCGTCCTTGTATTTGTTGTGTTGTCGTGTAATGCGGCTACTGAGTTAGTTTCGTTGACAAGTTCGAACTTAACTCCTGGTTTGTCCAAGAAACAATATAGGAGCTGAGGCAGGTTGAGAATGATGTTGGCGTCCTGAATAAAGTCCACACCTAACAGAGTCCGGATATCGTGTGACTCGGGTAGCATTATAAAGTTTGTTAGCACTGTTCTCCGGCCGATGACAACTGGCACTGAACATCTTTTTATAAGTTGTCGTCGTCGTAGTCCATCGGCCAGTGTTATGGTATCGAAATCTGTCCCTTTTTGTTTGAGGAGTCTATACAGCGTGTAAGATGCCACACTTGATCTGGCTCCAGTTTCGATATGTGCTTGACCTTTGACACCACCAATGTGAATATCAACTGTTGGTCGTTGTCTGGTCAAAGTAGAAAGGCTAGAATAAAGTGAGTAGAAACCCACCTTCACAGATCCTATCTTCGTGCCTGCGTCACACTTCGCACCTGCTTATTGATGTGGTAAAATATCAGCTTTTAACCTATGCATTGGAGTCAATTTATTGTTTTATAATAAGTTTTTCATAATAAGTATTTTTTTCTCCTTTTTTTAAAATGGTGTACATATACCCAACCAATTATGGGACAACTCCTTTACAACAAATTTTCAAAGTGCCTCTCTCCCACTTCAATACATAATCTACAACGCCTCAAAAAATTTTGCCTTAATCTAAGAAACGCACTTCTGTTGGCTTTTATTTGGTTTTCCGCTTCGTTCAATTTCTGGCGTAGTTCGGCTTCGCTATTCGTCTCCCGCGCATAAACTATTTCTTTATAGTACACGTCTTCAAAGTATGGAAAATAATGTCGTTAAAAATAATACCGTAAAGTATTCAATCCATAACTTGGTTTAGATTTTATTTAGTGTTTAACTGTTTATTTAAAAAAAAAAATAGTATACTACATATTAATTAGAAACGTTTTACATGTTAAAATTTTTAAGTTATTAAAAAAAAAACTTTTTACTGTAAGCAAAATAACAAAAGTAATTACTAAAAACTAATAACATTAAGGCAATTAAAAATATAAACTATATGACAAAAAAATATTTTCTACATACTACAATACATTTTATTATTATTTACATTTATTACATGAACAAAAAAATCAAAAAGGATTTATTTAATTATTTCCAGTATCCGAGTCAGTCTCAGAGTCTAATTCAGAGTCTGAGTCTAACTGGGATACATCTCTAAACTCAAAGTCTGGTTCTTGCGGTTTAAGTAGAGTAAGCGTTTCCTCAAATAAAGATTTCTTCTTTTTTGCATCTAAAACAGGTCGCACTGATGAAATTAGCGGATCTGACGAGAGCAGAAGAAAATAGAAGATATCTTCATGTGTTCGCACTCTACTACTTTTACGAATTATGTTCTCTATACCTCCTAAAATCTTTGTTCCGAGCTTCTGATGCCTCTTTGGATAGACTTCCGATAGGTACTACTGCATGTCGTGTAATTATTTCGGCTCCATGAATCAATATTTTGTGCACGGTTGAAGGCATGTAATACCAATTGTACAGTACTACGTATCTCTCAGTTGTCTGAAATGCATAATCTTTGTATTTCTCAACATCGACCGCTTCACCGGAAGTTAATGCTTGTAAAATAACTGCAAACCTACGGATTAGTTCCGCATCAAGACCTGTTTTATACGGATTTTCAAAGAACCTCCTCGCGGTATTTCCGTCGTTGGTGGTACCATTCCCTTGTTTTACCACATCAATAAGCAGGCCGAGCTAAGATTTTAAGCGATCTTGAATAAAAAAAATTCTAGCGTCTCTTTTCTCTTGCTCATCTTTCCCCCTTGTAGACCATTTCTTCGTTTCTATTCTGTATGAAATGTGTAAAAGGCATTCCATCAGATTTATACGTGCATGAAGCGAAGAGAGTCCAAAATCTAACATGTCAGCTGAAACTTCTTTTTTTCCTACTAGTTTCAAATCGTTAATTTCCGTCGGTTTTTCCTAAGCATATGTAGCAGGCAGCATTTGACTTTGCTTTGGAAAGATATGTACAAATCTTACCGTCAACCATCGTCATTGCGAGTTTATGCTCAACTGTATTGCTTTTGGGGTCGCATTTGAATTACGCATTATAGATAGGGGAGAGGGGGGGGGGATGGGGGGGGGGGGTTGGCTTAACCCTCCCCGAAGTTAGGAAATCAGTAGTTACCACGAAAACCCCTCCCCAAAGTTAGGAAAATATTTCATTTGAATTTTTGTATAATAAAGAGATTACTAAAAAATAAAAAATAAAAACCACGAAATTCAAGGCTCACGCTCCGCTGCGCTTCGCGCTCGACTTAAATTACTAACCTATCACGTGACCTACAGGACTTTGGCAAACTGAAGGCTTCCGAAAAAGTGGTGTCGTTGCGTTTCGTTCTTGCACAGTAGAAACACGATATTTCATTTAAAATTAAATTTAATTATTAATCTTTTCAATAAATTACACGTAAATACATAAAATTTTACATCTACAATGTATTTGCAACATAAATATCCCAAAAAGACCCTAAAATTGTGTCCAAATTGACTGTATAGAATCAAAATAGGCCAGTCTGTCAGTAAAGATATTAAGGTAACTTGCGGTGTTCCTCAAGGCAGCGTTTTGGGCCCAACAATGTTTCTGATCTATATTAATGACCTCTGTAACATGTCGATCAATAATGCAAAAATATTCTCGTACGCAGATGACACTGCCATCGTATTTGGCGGATCGTCCTGGAGTAGCATTAAAACTGATACTGAACTGGGTATTGCTCAAGTTTCTAAATGGTTAAAAAACAATCTTTTAACTCTAAATACAACTAAGACTAATTACATCTGCTTTAGTATAAATGCACGGACCCAGCCCAGTCCAGATTTTCATTTACGAATACATCATTGTGAATCTAGTACCGTTGACCAATGTAGTGTCTGCCCAATTATCGATAGAGTCAATCACATGAAGTATCTAGGCGTGGTTGTGGATGAGAGACTTTCTTGGTATCCACAAATAGAACAGCTTGCATCAAGAATAAGAAACTTCAATTGGATGTTTAAATCTCTTCGTCACTTGACACCAATAAGAAAATCTAACATCCAAGACCCATCTAAAAATCTTTTAAATCAGATATATATATAGCGTTGGTCCAGTCAATCTTGGTATATTGTATTCCTGTTTGGGGTGGAGCACTGAAAACACGATTTCTTCAGGTGGAAAGAGCTCAACGCTCCTTGATTAAAATTATGTACTTTAAAAAGCAATTTTTTCCAACGGATGCTCTATACAAAATTTGCAAACTCATGTCTGTTAGGAAATTGTATGTTATCAACACAATTCTTAAAAAGCACAAGACTATATCACATACACCAGACTTGCAAAGGAGGAGAAGGAAAAAGAATATCATTCCTGTCCCCACAGCAAAAACTGCATTTGCAAGCTCTCAATTTGAAAAACTTTCAGCTCATCTTTATAATAAAATAAACATAAAAATAGACTTACACTCTAAGACGTACCCAGATTGTAAGACTGCTTTGACAAAATGGCTGAATGGGCTAAACTACGGAGATACAGAGTCCCTCCTTCAGTATATTAAGTAAGAATACAAATTGTAATAAAAATTATGAATAATACTAACACAATACATACACGCACGCACGCACACACACGCACACAGACTACCTAGTGGCTTCAAACCCCGATCCCAAGACACCTGTCGTAGGGCTAGGTAGACATAATCGTCTATATTTTCTTTGCTTTTACTTATATTATACTTGCACGCTGCACACACTATTGTCAAATATTGCAACTACGATTAGTTAGCATTTATACTATAGGTTAGTGATCATAAGAGCGTAGTCTCCTGGCACAGGCATAAAGGACCATGGGCAAAAATATATGGGCTCCGTCCCCACCTACCAACACAAATTAAACTGATGCCAATATGTTCCTAAAGTATTTGTTATTTGATTAAAATCTTTTTTTTTTGCTTAAATCACTGGGAGCATATTAATAAAAAAACAATTAGTAATTATTAATTAACATATTGTTTATTTTACTCTTGTAAGTAATTTAAACATAACGGTTATATTACAGTACAAAATATGATTTAGTAATTATATAAAAATAAATGAAATGTATCTTAAGTGATAGTAACACTGTAGAAGACAATGAATATAAATGATTCGTGTTTTACAATGCTCGTAGTAGGCAAATAAAAATAGTAAGTGCATTATTATTGCTCGTCTATTATAATACTGTTTAACAGCTGTGCTGGCAGATTAAAACCTGTATGACGACCTATTCCCATGTACCATATAATTGATATTATATGAGCACAACTTCCTAAAGTGCGACTACCCGTCAAGCAGGTACAGTAATAGTGTGCAATAGCATGTCTGCCAGTAGCATTCCCATCAACTAGTATATAAGAATAATATATGCGTGATCTAACATGTCTAGATTGTATTCGTGCTCTAATCAGCCAAGCATTATTTACCATAATATTGCACCTTGGCAAATCACTCAATGCATTTTCGCGATATAATTCTATAGTGTACAGTCCATTACGAATATGTTCTGCACAGTATGACTTGGCTAGTTTTAAATGATAGCTTCCTAATGCAATTAAAATGATGTCATCTTCATTTAATCGTGGAAACTCTTCAAAATGAGGCATTTGTGCTTCCATTGCCGTAAAAGTCACTCTTTGTCGGTTAAGGTTTTTCATTTCTACATAATCACGTAACCGATTAGGGGTGTTGATTTGGGTTTGTATGATATTAATTATTTCTGAGGCAAGCCTATGATCAGCAGCAACGCGATAATGTGCATTTATAATCGCTGCAGCAATTCGAAAATCAACAAACATATTCGGTAAAGCTCTATTAAAATATATAAATATATAGACTG
The DNA here is from genome assembly GCA_963921415.1 of Pyrausta despicata. Classification (NCBI taxonomy): domain Eukaryota; kingdom Metazoa; phylum Arthropoda; class Insecta; order Lepidoptera; family Crambidae; genus Pyrausta; species Pyrausta despicata. Next base: position 11,345,867 of record OY992864.1, read on the forward strand.
CCTTAGAAGTTTGAACCTATTTTTGAACTTTCCGTTCACAACTTCTACCACCCACCGGCATATCGTTATTAAACGAGACTTATTTGCCTGGTCAGTGGTGAGTTGGCTTGCACTTCTATCTTTTGTAGGTGGTATATGCGCCACATAGCCAAGTGACTGTATATCATAAATACTATCCCTAAACCCTCTGTCTAAAATAAACACATCTCCTCTGTGTATAAGCCAATGTATTAAATGTTCATCTTGGTTCATTATATTTTGCATAATCGTTGCATCCGATGTTACAGCAGGATACGGTCCTAAAACATCGATTATGTAACCATCGCTGGTTACTAACAAAAAAGGCTTTAATAAGTTCCTGAATTTGTGCAGACTATAACTTTTTCGTTGAAATAAAAAGTTTGAACTTTTTTCAATATAAACATATGTTCCGTCCGCTATTAAAATCAAAGCCGTATTTTCCTCATTCCCAAAAATAGCTTTTGGTATTCTTAGATTTCTTTCAAGAAGATCTTCTCTAGACATATGACCAATTCCAAGATGGCGCGGAACAAAATCTTGGGTAAGACATTCTCTTGCCATTTTTAATTTTCTTTCAAGCTCTCTGCGTGATGTTTTAAAGAGCGTCGCTAATCTCTCGTTAGGTTCACCAGTTCTGAGTTTAGTCAAGTACACACCTAATACTGTACGTGGATGACGGGCCCTATCTGATAGACTTGGTGTTTCCGCCAAGATAGCATCAAACTGTTCTAGTGTCATACCGGTCCAAAAGTGTAATTCATGTGCATCAAGACCTGATTCAAAATCGAAACTAGGTGAATTGTTAATGGCATTAACTAACATGTTCGTCATGTCAGAAAAAAAGAAGAGTTGAAATAATTCGTAACGTTGATGTTATTAATTATTTCATCCATATTGGTGTTACTTATATGATCTTGGCATAATCGTGCACTCGGTGGAATATACAGGCGATAGTGACATACCAAATATACTTTCATAGAAGTTGGGATTCGCCTAAGGTTTTCATTTGTGCACTGTCTGTAACAGCAGCTGCGAGAAGAATTTGGTGCCCTCACATAATCTCGAACGTAAAAGTCGCGTTCTTCATTTGCTTCATCGTTCAACACCCGATTTTGTTCATCAACATCATGATTATCTTCCACAACGACGTTTTGTACAATACCATTATCGGCATTTCTTTGAATTTCTGGACCTGGGACTTCATTCTCTGCATTTCCTATGCGGCCTTGTTGCCTAGCATTGTTAGCTCTTTGCCAGCATCTATGGCATACAGCCATAGTGCTATTGAATACAACCTGGAACATTAAAAAAACTCAATAAGTACCTTTATTTTTAACCCTTTCCTGCCGGGGTAGTGATTTTTAACGAATTTCCGCTTTTGAACTTTATTTTCATAATAAGGTAGGTAAAATTAAAAACACAGATTTTTTTTAGATTTTTATTATAGTTAGAAGTACTATTTCCAAGACCTAGACTTATAAGTACCGTCAGGAACTTCGTGTTAACAGAGTGGTAGGAACTTTGATAGAAACTACAAAAATAATGAGATCCACTATTGACTTAGCAGTAATTAAATTAATGACTTAAGTAGTAGTAATAAAAAAAAAATTACAGGTTAACCTCGTGGTATTCAATAAAACAATTTTTCTTTTCGTTTACACACAAAAACACGTTGCAATGCGAACATTTACTATGAGGTTTCGACTGAATCTTCTTCAAACTACAAACCTCACACCTTCCCCTGTTCTCTACAAACGTAGGCCAATGGATGCCTCTGTTACCTAAGCGTACGTCTTTTATAGTGGAGTAGTCAGATTTGCGTCTTTTGGAAGGGTCGCCTTTTGCAGTATTGTCAGTAGAAGTCTTCCTTTTCTGACTAGCATCTTTCATTGTCATCAAGCCTTGAGTAACAGAACGTCTAAAATCTTTTACGGTAGTCTGTTCCATTATAAGTCCATGAATGACATATGCATTGACAAATACGATGTCCAGAAGACCCCAAAACAATCTGTGCCACCATTTCGGAGATTTGCGATCTATACAGTAAAGGGCTCTCAAACGATCAGCTGTATCTACGCCGCCCATATACATATTGTAATCTTTGACAGCTATAGGGCATGTAATGGCTGACTTGGTTCCATTTTTTTCTTTACGTGACACAGTTGCCTCTTCGTTCCCGTGAAAATTAGACACTAAATGAACCATTTTATTATCCTTCCATTTCCAATATCCAATGTCTAAATTTGAAAATCGATGATCACTATCGCCCCTTTTCAATTGAGAATCAGCGAGCATATTTCCGGGCAGTCCTTTTCTGGTACTTCGGATAGTTCCACATGCGTAGGTGTTTTCAGTTTTCAGTTTCTCAAGTAAAGCCACAGACGTGAAAAAATTATCAAAGTAAACTACCTTCCCCTTACTCCAATCTTGTTCCGTTAACTCCAAAACTACTTTCTCTCCTAATCCATAGCCGGTAAATTTTGTGTTCAGTTCTTCGTCTTTCCCTTGGTAAATTTGAAACTTCTTTATATACCCCCTCTGGTCAGCAAGACACCACAGTTTGTACCCCCTTTTTATGGGCTTCATAGGTAGATACTGTTTTAGGACAGACCTACCTTTGAATTTAATCATGGACTCATCTACACTCAGTTCGCGAGTACCATGATAAACCATTTCAAATTTTTTATTGAGTGCATCAATCATTGGTCTAATTTTATATAATTTATCTTTGCAGCCTGAAGGCATTTTGGAGCTATCATTGCAATGCAGATGAGATAAAATAATAGCGAACCTGTCTCTAGGCAAAGTCTTGCAAATAAGCGCGTTGTTGAGATCAGGTGCCGAAGAGTAGTGGTCTCTCCACGCCGGACGAGTATTGTAACCCATAAGAAAATTCATACCTATAAATGTTAGGAGTTCCTCTTTTTTTAGGTTCAATACTTTGCTTTTCTGAGTAGCATAAAGGTTACTTTGGTATACAATATTGTCAACAATGTCATCAATCAATACTAAAAATATATCAGTCGGTGTGGTACAGTGAGCAAACCAGTCATCTACTACTCCAGTATCCGCAATGTATTCCGGTAAAGATGTACTTAGGTCCCTCTTTTTCCATTTACGGTTTGGTTCGGGTAATCGCTGGTTAGTTCGGTGTGAAGAGTTATTTGCAGATGGTAGATCAGGCTGAACACTAGGTGCAGGTAATGAAGATGTGGGTACCTGATTTATTAGGTACTCCAATACATCTTCATTTGACGGCGACGACGGCGGAACTTCGGCCAAAACATCTTCTATAGCTCTTTCAAAAATTTCATCGAAACCTCTTGGCGAGGGTAGTTGAACATTTTCCACTTCATCATCGGACACACCTGCATCAGACGCTTCGTCGCAGTCCGGAAGCTCTTCTAATAACAGGGCTTCAATTAGAGCCGTATTGTTTTTAATATCCATCTCAATTCCTAAAACAATAAAAACCTTGATTAGAACAATAATAAAAAAAAAATAACATGGGTTTATAAAAATAATAATAAAATAAAATAACCACTTCATCGTATACATGTATTATAAAAAATCATAATATTTGAGACTAGAATCACCTGACGGTACTTTTAAGTCCGCAGTAGTTTTTATCAAATATTCGTATGAAATATCGTGATAATACATTATAACAGCTTTTAGAAATATAGCCAATGATATAAACAACGTAAATAGTAAAAAAAATAGCACTTACCTGTGATATTCTATTTATAAAACTTTTTTTATTTCACTGCACAACGAAATGAAAAAACGTTCGACAAGTTGTGACAAGAATTTCAATTTTTACGCCAATGTCGCGCGGTAATTCAAATAACGCGCTGTGATTGGCTGACGGAAACGGTACTCTAAAGGATCGTCAGTTGCCGTTCACGTAAAGTGTTTTCGTACTAAAGATATTAGACGAAAAATGTGGTGGTACTTCTAAGTACCGTAAGGAGGGAAAGGGTTAAACCAAGGGTTGCATGGTCAAACCTCATGAGGCACAAATATTTGTGTAATGAGTATGACGTATTTTTCGTGTCATAGTTTTTAAAATATGTACTTTTATAAGTTTCTGTACAAAGTACTCACTGTACAAGCTTTGTTTAGTTTGGGTTAGATATGTTTATTTATTTTATTTATTTATTTAAGAAAAAACAATACATCATAACACTTAAAACTAATTATAAACTAGGTATGCAAAAAAGCGGACAGTGCTTTATGCGCATACCGACGCCGTGCAAGTCGATCCTTAATAAATATTTTTATAGTAAACAATATTAATAATTTTTGAAATTATTAACAGAAGGAAAGATAGAATGATACACTTATCAATCAGTTTGCATTTATCTCTATAAATATGAGCGGTTAAAGAAGTTCTCTTATCCGATATCGAGTGTCAAACCGGTCCCGTTATCCTCGCCTGGCCAGGTCACAAACAATACAACTCACACATATTCATAATCTCATTTGTACAGTTGTGTGAGTATTTATCATTATTATTAGTTATCACTCAATGATCGTCCCAAGTATAAAATGGCCATCTAATACGAAACAAATCTCCAAAATGTAGGTGAGTCTACATATATATTATGAATATTTTTTATATTAGTTTGTATTAGATAGATAGTTAACATACTTTATAAATAAAAGATGTCATTTACCTGTATCAGTGCATTTTGTGAAATATAGTATACTAATTCAGGTTCATTTTCAATTAACGCCTCTTGCAAAATGTGCCGCCTTTGTCGCAAGTCAGATCGCGGACACATTACACACCGCCGTCCAGTTTCCATAACACACAGTTTCCAATCCAGTTATCACAAAGTCCTTTATCGTGCCAGGGTCAATCGAAAAGCTATCAATCAGTGAGTAAACAAGCAAGGGTCGTTATTGTAAAAACGGGTAACAAAGAGAGAGAAAAAGTAGAAAAACACGTGAACGCACACTGCAGCGAGCTGACTGTGACTGAGGTTTGATTGACTACCTGCCTACAGATAACGCCGCATCGCAAGCGCAGGAGTGTGGGTCGGGGGGTGGGGTAACCGCTTAGCTTTGTGTGCATATGCATGCGCCGCTGCTGTGCACTAATGAATAGATAAATGAGTATGTATTTTATAATTATTTACTCGTCAATAATACGTTATCGAAATATTTGTATAAACTTAAAATGCTATGAGAACCCCATGTATGAGGACAACGGCCTCATAGTAAAAAAATATCATCTTGCTAAGATATGTCAATTGAGCAACATTTCATTTTTGTTGATGGGTGGGGACGATCCCGCCCATGGCCCTTTGCTTAAAAGGAGACTGCTGCCACTAATTATGCTATGTTTACATTTAAAAAGAAATAAATATTTTGTATTTGTATTTTGTAAAAAAAAAAAACTTTCATGTAACGAAACGCAACTGACAGATCGTATAGTTTTTTTAATGCCAATGCCAACCCTTTTTTTCTGTTCTTTTTTCTTTTGTTCATTTTTTATGACACGTGCTAACATTTTACAACAAATTATGTGTAAAACAATTATGAAAAATTAATATTAAAGACACGTTTAACAAAAAATAACGTTTCGTCACACATAACTTCAAACACGTATAAAAAAAAACTACGCGTCTCCTAGACACAAATCGGGTGTCATTTGTAAGGGGTGACCAACCCCTCTAAAATGCCTCCCTTCCCTCCCCTCTACCTACAATGCGTGATTCAAATGCCAACCCTTGCTTTCATACTCAGTTGGACGGAGGGCTGCTATCTCTTCATTCATCTTTGTAACTTCTTCCTTTACAACTGCTTCACTTTCTTTTAAAATTTGAAATGTACTGAGGGGAATAACAAACATGACCTATCATTTTAGTGATCAAGTTCTGCGCTTGACAGGATATGTTCACTAGGTCATTTTAAGTATTTTTAGTCCGAGCAAAAAGGATTTCTTTTCTTCTGGTGGGGGGTAGGGGGCTACAAAGATGGCCGCTGCCGACAATTTAAAAAAAAAATCTCCTCGTATACTTACAGCTATTATAGCGATATTGGTGTCATTTTCGTATAAACCGAAGCCGTAGAATTCATTTCTGATATTTATTTTTAGCACTTTCATACATTTTTTTTAAGAAATAGTAAAAAAAGTGAGAAATTGTATTCAGTATTTTTTGTTTAAGAGCCTGTCAGTGGTACGTTTAATTATAAAAAAGAAAATAAAAAATATGAGAAGAAAGAAAATTTTATGCTGATTCTAAAAATATATACTTTAATAGACTTATCTAGTATTTAAATGTAAAAAAAAATATATTTATGCAGCAGCGGTGATGTGCAGTATTTAAGTTTATCGATCATATCTGCAGAAATAATCGAAATCTCAATTTATTTTTAATGTAACAACTGTATTTATTTACAATATCAAAAGATAAAATATAAACCTGTGTTTGTTAGCTTACTTGTTCACTTATTTTATAACAATTAGTGATATCATAATGAAAGTTACAAAAATCGCTTTCCATATGAAGATTCTCCTCGAATCCTCCATTCCCATTTCATTTTATCTTTTGACATTTGATTAAATGACTATGGGACTATTCTAAAAGCAGCACTTCTGAAACAAAAAAAATAATTATCTAAATCGCTTCAGTCGTTTTCAGTAATCAAGGAACAAATATATTAAAAATGAACGACAGACAGGCACCAAGAAAGATCTTGGTGTCACAATTTAAACCCTTTGACCGCCACAGCTTTAGCAGCAACTTAAAAAACTTTTGACGGCTATAGCCGACTATGGCTGTCAAAAGGTTAGGTAAAACAGTTATGATTAAAGTAAATTTATAGTATCTAATTATTAATATATGAAGACGAAATACATAGTTACAACATAAATCACGCCTTTATCCGTGATGGGGAAGGTAGAGCGGTTACGCTACGTCTGACAAGTTTCAAGGGTTATCTGACGAAAATGAAAATAATAGAAAAATTTGAAAAATAAAAATAACACTGATTAGACAGACCTTAGCAGAGCCTAGTGTTAACATAATCCGGCACAGAAACATAGTTCTGTGCATTTTAAATTTCTTTTTATGCAGTTGCATCTATTTTTGCATGATGTTTTGCATCTGCACCGGGTAAGTTCTAGGCAAACTGTTGCTACATCTGGTAAAACAGACCAGCGAGGTTTCCAGACGTTTCCTTCACGAATCCAACCCCAAGATGACGGACAGGGAAGATTTTGATCGGGAATTAACGTTTGGCCCCAAATATGCACACCTTGGTACATTGCTCTTAATGTGTGCTGATGCAGAGCGCCTTCTGTTGGGGGTATATTTTCCAGCTGTCTGTCTTTCTTTGTGAAAAGATATTTTCGACACTCATTAACGGTGGTACAGGGGCTTGAGCTGTGAAATAAAATTTGCGGACATTGTTTATATTATGTAGGTGTGGATAAGAAATTGATGTTATATAAGAATGAATATAAATTCACTAAAGGTCTCTATAGCGTAGAGGTTGAGCGTTCTTAATTTTACTATTCATACTTACCGATCGTACATTGTGATGATAAATTTCTGAATGAAACTATCTGCTTCTGCCAAGTTTTGTTGTACCAATGCTTTGAACCCAAGTGTTGCTTCCGGGTAGGCAAACCAGGCGTCAAACGCGCTCTTTTTGCCTCTCCCATGAAAAGCCGACACAGTGTCACATCCAGTAAAGGCATGAAACACAGGCAATACTTCAGCCCTATCAAATCCTAAAAAAATATCAGTAATTAAATTTGGGACGTCGATGGGTTGAAATTCAGATTCATAATGTAAAAGAAGTTCAGCGTGTAACACACTTACCAAGTCCATTCGCAATTGCATTGCATGATATGTAGGAGTGGTTTTTCCCTGTGCCCATATGCACCCATAAATCTTTCAAATTTGGTAATTTATGAACACTAGAAATCGCAATCACAACCACATCCGTATCAACAGTGCGAATCAAAATGGAGCTATGACCACGAAGTACAGCGTCCGCTGCGTGAAGGAGCATTCTTGTGTCTGCTTCTTCGTGGTTGCATGGCTCCAGATTTCCTTTCTCACGGTTAATATTACTCAAAACAGAATTGTTTTTAGTAACGTTGAATTCTTTGTCTTGGTCAAAATCTATCGCGAGGCATCGCAGCGTGAGTAACTCAAAAAGTTCTTCTTTGTTTTTGTAACTTTCATTATGATATCACTAATTGTTATAAAATAAGTGAACAAGTAAGCTAACAAACACAGGTTTATATTTTATCTTTTGATATTGTAAATAAATACAGTTGTTACATTAAAAATAAATTGAGATTTCGATTATTTCTGCAGATATGATCGATAAACTTAAATACTGCACATCACCGCTGCTGCATAAATATATTTTTTTTTACATTTAAATACTAGATAAGTCTATTAAAGTATATATTTTTAGAATCAGCATAAAATTTTCTTTCTTCTCATATTTTTTATTTTCTTTTTTATAATTAAACGTACCACTGACAGGCTCTTAAACAAAAAATACTGAATACAATTTCTCACTTTTTTTACTATTTCTTAAAAAAAATGTATGAAAGTGCTAAAAATAAATATCAGAAATGAATTCTACGGCTTCGGTTTATACGAAAATGACACCAATATCGCTATAATAGCTGTAAGTATACGAGGAGATTTTTTTTTTAAATTGTCGGCAGCGGCCATCTTTGTAGCCCCCTACCCCCCACCAGAAGAAAAGAAATCCTTTCTGCTCGGACTAAAAATACTTAAAATGACCTAGTAAACATATCCTGTCAAGCGCAAAACTTGATCACTCAAATGATAGGTTACCTATGGGCGCATGTTCTTATTCCCCTAGCTAATGCACTGGACGACAATATGTTGTTGCATAAGGTTTTGGGTTTTCCCAAACTGTAACCCCTTCAGACGTCAATTTTAAAGGCACTAATGACGTCATAAAGATGCTACGGTCATCTTGTGGTGAATCTAGTTTTTGTTTGTACCTGCTCTGACTAGATGCACCGTCACAGCCCCATTTTGAATAAAGAATCATTTTCTTTTCTTTCAAATTATCTGGTAAAGATTTGATAATTCTCTTTATTGTTATATCCAGTAACGCTTGCAAGGTAATTTTGACAGAAATGTCTGTTACTGTTAAACAATTTTGATCAGGATAACCTCCTTCCCGAATAGCTGTCTCCTTCAATGTCATATATTGCCACTTTGAAAGCTTGAGTGAAATAAAAATTCAATAAAATTCATTTATTTCTGTAAGTAGGCTAAGAACTAGCACTTTTACACGTCCCAACATATAAATTAACCCTACCACCGCTTCGGGACAATTTGGGCCAGTGCTGAGAAGAAGCGGCGCAAGAAACTCAGTCACTATTGTCATTGCTTCTTTTCAAAATTGATTTACAATAATTGTAATTGTTTGCATTTAAACATTTCCATATATCTTTGTCATTTATATAATCATCAATTTTATAACATCCTTTCGACATTAATACATCTTTAACAACTGTTTTAAATTTATCTAAAGGCAATGAAATTAAATTTTCAGGTAATTTATTAAAAAATGATACACATATACCCATAAATGAGTGACCAACCTTATGAAGCCTAAAATGTGGAACGGCAAGCCTATTTTTTTGTCTCGTGTTGAAGTTATGCAAATCGCTATTTTTAGGAAATAAGTGTAAGTTTTTGCGAACGTAAATTAGGTTTTGGTAAATGTATTGCGAGTAAACTGTAAGTATTTTAACTTCTTTAAACAATTCTCTAAGTGTTTCATTTGATTTAAGTTTATAAATAGCCCGCACGGCTCGTTTCTGCAATACGAAAATTGTTTCTATATCTGCAGCTGAGCCCCATAGTAAGATGCCGTATGACATGATACTGTGAAAATAACTAAAATAAACTAGTCTTGCCGTTTCAACATCAGTCAGAAACCTTATCTTTCTTACAGCGTATGCAGCGGAGCTTAGTCTCTTTGATAAGGTCATGATATGAGGACCCCACTGGAGCTTATCACCTAAAGTAATTCCCAAAAAAGTTGCAGTATTTGAAGTAACTAGTTGTTCATCCTTAACAACAACCTTTGTTGGAACTTGTCGGACATTGGGCATTGTAAACTTAATGCATTTAGTTTTGGTCGCGTTAAGCAATAAATTGTTAACGGTGAACCAATGAAGTACTCGCGAGAGAGTACCATTTACATCGTCAAACGATTCTTTACCCCTTGGAGTTTTAAAAAGTAGTGAAGTATCATCAGCAAATAACACTATCTCACAAGCACCGTCGACAAAGTATGGAAGGTCATTAATATATATCAGAAACAGTAACGGTCCCAATATCGAACCCTGGGGCACACCCATAGTGAGAGGTGCTCCAGGAGACTCTGCTCCATTGATAGAATCCTTTTGTGTTCTCTCAGTGAGATATGAATTAAATAAGTTACATGCATCAGTTGATACACCATAATGGCGTAGTTTTCTCAACAGGGTCTCATGGTCAACACAATCAAACGCTTTAGAGAGGTCACAAAAAATTCCCACAGCATCATGCTTACTATCATAGGCATCAAATATATGTTTCAAATATATGATTCAACAGAGCGACTCCAGCATCAGCAGTACTGCGACCCTTTGTAAAACCAAATTGTTTATTATGCAATAAATTGTTTGATGTGAAGTGAAATAGTAGCTGATTGAATATAATCTTTTCAAAAATTTTACGTAGAACCGGTAAGATAGATATTGGTCGAAAATTTGAGGGGTTATTTTTGTCACCAGATTTAAATAACGGTACTATTTTACTAAATTTCATTAAATTTGGGAATTTTCCTTCATCAATACATTTGTTAAAAATGATCGCTAAAAAGAGGTGCTATGAATTCAATAATAGTTTTAATAATACATACGGATATTCCCCAAAGATCCTCGGTTTTTTTCATATTTATTTCATTGAATGCGTTCATAATTACATCGGTGCTTACGTATCTAAAGCCTGAGTGATAATAAAGAGTGATATTAATATGCCAAGAGCTTTCAGAGGCGTAAACTTTTTAGTCCCTAATGGCTTTTTTATTGCTTCTGAAAACAAATTCACTGTTTCCATATGTTATGTTATCACTGAAGCCATATTTTCCTTTCCATCTTCCCTCAGTTTTGATACTGCTGCAAACACAATTTCACTGCACTAACCGTCCAAATCACCACTTCTTCTTTTCTTTTGCTTAGTTCCCAAGTCTTCAAAAGGTTTGTGAGGGAGCTTCCTTTTGGTCATAGTACCAACAGATGATGTTGATGGCAATTCTTCGTCATGACTCGAAAGTGTGGATGTTCCGTTGTTTTGGATACAGCTTGGCCAATCAATAGTTGTCTTAAGCCAATCTCCGTAGGTCTTCCGGAACATATCAGTATTTCGACCTGATGAATGCCAACGCTTACAAACAGCTCTAGCAAATTTTCGGCAAAATTCGCGGAAAGTAACACAGTCTTCGTCTGATAAGCTGAGGTTCAGACGAGCCAACACTTGATCAAATAAATATTGGTAGTTGTTTATTTTGTTTTCAGTTTTTAAAATCACGAGCAAATCTAAGTTAGTTACTATATTTTCCATTTTGGAGAAAGTAGTTATTGTATTATCGTAAGATCAAAAGCACAATGAATTGCAAGGAAGTAAAATTGAAAATATATAGGCATGTTAATTGCCTACTTGTCTACATTTACTAATAATTTACTAACTACCTACAATATCGTCAGTTATAAACTAATGATGCGGTAATCTGGAAATGATTAAGCAATAAATAAATATTTGTATCGTAGAACTTATTTAATATACTAATTAGTTAAGTAGGCAGGTACTTTGAAACGTCTAAGGGGTAATTAAGTAATAATTTTAATGAATTGCCACATGTTATTGTTGATAATTAGAGTTTATTATTTCCCATATTTTAAAAATCTTTAGTAGAAACTTTTGAATAATTAAAAAGATATAATTTTCTACGATTTTTATGAAGTATGTCATCTCTGGCCGTGTTCTTAACACGTTAAACATTTTTCATTAATATGTAGTACAGTATATTATATTGTTTCTAAATAAACGAAATAATCAGTTAAATACTCAAAAAAATCTAATCAAGTCATTAAAATACCTTTTCAGATTATTTATCGGCATTATTACTTTAAGTATTGCCAGTGTACTTATTTTCCATACTTTAAAGACGTTGAAATTAAAACTAAGTTAACATTTTCGTAATTTAAAATTTATGAAAATTGATGATTTAAAAAAAAATCGCACCTCTGGCCGTGTTATGAAGTATGTCAAAAAATTGTAAATAATTCATAGTAGTAATATCTAAAAAAGAATTAGGGCCAATTGTGGGAGAGCGGAGATTTGTTTTTTTTTTTCGAATTATCCCCATACAAATTTTCCGTATTAAAAATCTGGTTGCGTCAAAAAAAATGCTATGATAGAATGATGCTAATTATATTTTTTTGTAAAGCACTTACGAGGGTGAATCAAAAAATTCTTGGAATCAATATAAAAAATGCAAAGATTTAAATAATAATATTTTATTTTTCTACATAATCTCCCTCCAATGCAATGCATTTAGAATAACGCGTTTCTAACTTCCTTATTCCTTGTGAAAAAAAAAATTTTCTTGACTCTCGAAAAAGTCCTCTACGGCAGCTATAACCGCGTCATTATCGTGAAATTTTGTTCCACGAATTTCCTCTTTTAATTTTGGAAATAAGTGAAAGTCACTTGGGGCTAAGTCCGGAGAATTTGGTGGGTGGTCAAGGAGATTGAAGCCAGCACAGCGGATTGCGTTGAGCGCAACTTCCGATCGATGAGCAGGAGCGTTATCTTGAAGGAACAACACGCCCAACGACAGTTTTCCACGACGTTTTTCTTTAATCGCTTCACGTACTTTCGGGATTAAATTTGCATAATAGGGTCCAGTAATCGTCTGGCCTTTTGGCATGTAATCAATAAAAAGGATTCCTTCACTATCCCAGAACACAGAGGCCATAACTTTGCCAGCGGTAGGAACAACTCGGAATTTCTTAATGGATGGAGAGGATGGTCGTTTCCAAGACATGCTTTGTCTTTTAGTTTCAGGATCAAAATGGTGGACCCACGTTTCATCCATGGTGACAAGACGACGGCAAAAATTATCCGAATCACGCTGGAACATTTCGAGATTACGCTTGGAAATTTCCAAACGTCGCTTTTTGTTTTCGTCGGTTAACATTCGTGGCACCCATCTTGCAGACACTTTTTTGAACCCAAGTGAATCAATTAAAATGGATTGAACGCTACCAAAAGATATCTTTAGGATCTCAGCTATATGTTTTATAGTCATTCTTCTTTCTGTCTTCCAAAACCAGATTCTCAACCTTTTTGACATTTTCTTCTGTAACGGAGGTTGAAGGCCGCCCAGAACGCGGGTCATCTTTACAGCTTGATCTACCTCTTTTAAATTCAGCCACCCAGTACGCAACCGTAGAATAGGGTACAGCATCACCCCCTAATGTCTGCTGAATGTCCAAAAAAATTTCCTTCGTAGACATTTTTTTCAAACTGAGATATTTTATCACCGCACGTAACTCACTTTTATCCATAATTTTGACTTTTTAGCAACTCGTTGCACAAAAAAATTTATTACATGCGAACGAACTGACAAAAACAAGTGACAGTCTGCATAAATATAGTGTGATAGACACTCTTTAATTTGAATATCGAACTTGATCCAAAAAGGTTTCATATATATGCACTTCTAAGAACTTGATTCACCCTCGTATTAACATATCCAAGCATAAAATTCAACACTTTCGACATTTTGCATCGGGTGTCAATGAAAGTCCATTTTCGTTCTACAGTGTGGCACGCCCCATCCACCTTTCTGGAAACGTTTCGTTGAGGTGCGCCCTTACTTCTCTTGCATAATGGCACCGTCGTTTTGGAAAAACATTCTCCTTCTCGTTGTATAACCTACAGGTATAGGTTATATTAGGTCCTTACCTATGAAATTGGCGTTTTGTATGGGAGGAACAAAAAGTCGAAATTTTTTTATATAGCATATTTATTTAATCAAAGTATGAGCCATTGTAATCTATGCACTTTTGCCATCTCATAGGTAGTTCATTGATCCCTTTACTAAAAAAAACATTCGAACGGGAATCAATAAAATCTTTGAAGGCGACTTGGACTGCCCAATCTGAGTTGAACTTTTTCCCTTGCAAGAAGTTATCCAAATTTCGAAAAAAATGGTAATCTGTTAGAGCAAGGTCCGGGGAGTACGGTGGATGCCTTAGAGATTCCAATTGAAGTTCTTCTAATTTGCTAGCCGTCTGTTGTGCAGTGTGTGGTCTAGCGTTGTCGTGAAGCAGCAGTGGCGTAGAGCGATTGACCAGCCTTGGTTGTTTAGCAACTAGCTTTTCCATCATGGTTTGCAATTGCTGACAATAGATATCTGCCGTAATCGTCTGGCCAGATTTGAGAAAACTGTAATGAACGACACCGGCGCTAGTCCACCAAACGCTTACAAGTAACTTTTTATTGGTCAATTTTCGCTTGGAGCAGGCTTTGGCTGGCTTGCCAGGGTCCAGCCATTGCGATGAGCGCTTCCGATTATCGTAGAGAATCCACTTTTCATCACAGGTAATGATTCGATTTAAAATCCCTTCGTTATTGTGCCGGTCAAGTAATGTAACGCAGCAGTTGACGCGCGTTTGCCGGTTTGCTTCACTCAATTCGTGAGGAACCCACCTTTCAAGTTTTTTAATCTTCCCAATTTGCTTCAAGTGGATTAAAACAGTTTTATCACTAACGCCAAAGCCTGCAGCTAACTCGGACGTGGTTTGCGATGGATCCGCTTCCACAATAGCCTTCAATTCTTCATTATCAACTTGGGTCTCCGGCCGTCCACGGGGCTTGGTTTGCAGGTCGAAATTTCCAGAACGAAAACGTTGGAACCAAAAACGCACTGTGTTTTCTTTTGCGACACAACCGCCATACACATCATTAACCCTTCGAGCCGTTTCCGCAGCACTGGTGCCACGGTGGAACTCGTACTCGTAAATAACGCGATATTTAAAATTTTCCATTTTGTAAATTGAGCGATGCAAACAGAAAAAAGATAAGTAAAAAAACAAATGAATGACGGTTTACGAAACACAACTACATGTGGAAATAGCTGTATAAATTTGAATTTCGAATTCCTAACTAAATAGGAAAAATTTGTGATCAAAGTGGCCAGTACGACAAAACGCCAATTTCATATGTAAGGACCTAATAAAATTCAATAAAATTCATTTATTTCTGTAACTAGGCTAAGAACTAGCACTTTTACACGTCCCAACATATAAATTAACCCTACCACCGCTTCGGGACAATTTGGGCCAGTGCTGAGAAGAAGCGGCGCAAGAAACTCAGTCACTATTGTCATTGCCTCTTTTCAAAATTGATTTACAATAATTGTAATTATTTGCATTTAAACATTTCCATATATCTTTGTCATTTATATAATCATCAATTTTATAATATCCTTTCGACATTAATACATCTTTAACAACTGTTTTAAATTTATCTAAAGGAAATGAAATGAAATTTTCAGGTAATTTATTAAAAAATGATACACATCTACCCATAAATGAGTGACCAACCTTATGAAGCCTAAAATGTGGAACGGCAAGCCTATTTTTTTGTCTTGTGTTGAAGTTATGCAAATCGCTATTTTGTAGGAAATAAGTGTAAGTTTTTTCGAACGTAAATTAGGTTTTCGTAAATATATTGCGAGTAAACTGTAAGTATTTTAACTTCTTTAAACAATTCTCTAAGTGTTTCATTTGATTTAAGTTTATAAATAGCCCGCACGGCTCGTTTCTGCAATACGAAAATTGTCTCTATATCTGCAGCTGAGCCCCATAGTAAGATGCCGTATGACATGATACTGTGAAAATAACTAAAATAAACTAGTCTTGCCGTTTCAACATCAGTCAGAAACCTTATCTTTCTTACAGCGTATGCAGCGGAGCTTAGTCTCTTTGATAAGGTCGTGATATGAGGACCCCACTGGAGCTTATCACCTAAAGTAATTCCCAAAAAAGTTGCAGTATTTGAAGTAACTAGTTGTTCATCCTTAACAACAACCTTTGTTGGAACTTGTCGGACATTGGGCATTGTAAACTTAATGCATTTAGTTTTGGTCGCGTTAAGCAATAAATTGTTAACGGTGAACCAATGAAGTACTCGCGAGAGAGTACCATTTACATCGTCAAACGATTCTTTACCCCTTGGAGTTTTAAAAAGTAGTGAAGTATCATCAGCAAATAACACTATCTCACAAGCACCGTCGACAAAGTATGGAAGGTCATTAATATATATCAGAAACAGTAAGGGTCCCAATATCGAACCATACCAATACCAACCAAATAATAATACATAATACGGTTATAGTAGGGGAAGGGGGGGCATGATGGGGTATCTAAGGAAAATACAGCAGGTATAATCATTACGTTTATTATTCTTATATATTTATCACACAATGTATTATTTATCTAACTACAATTTGGCATAGTCTTTGGGAGATGAACTTATAGCATTTAAAAAAATATTTAATGGGAACTTGCGAAAAACCATCTTGCGTAAGGGGCAAGATGGGTTAGTGAAAATGGAGCAAAATGGGGTAAGCTAATTATTATCACAATAAACACAAATGTGAATTTCTTCGGTGTTATCATCATCCACACCAGCACAAGCATTGTAAGCCCAAAGTCCACAAAGCTGGCAGCCTACCCAACCTTCGGATGATTTCAGAAGAGTATGATTTTCAACCTTACAATAGAGACAAATTGCATCTTCATCATCATTTTTCGTTTCGGCTGCAACTGTAGTCTTTTGTTTCTTCTTAGCGTTTTTTTGAGCCGGGGATCATTAGGATTGGATACTTTCTTTAGCTTTTTTTTAAATTCTCCAGCTCATTTTTATAAGGAGTTGAAGTAATGACGGCTGTTTTTCCTCTCCGGTAATCCTTCCTCTTTTCAGTCCGTTGGACCGAAGGGATCGGCAAAATATCACCAGGGGATACATTTCAAAGCTAGATGTAAGATCGCGGCACACTGCACGGATAGGAGATTTAGAAGAAAAAAACATCCAGGTTCAGGTTCAGGTTCGGGAGCAGGTGTTTTACTCGTCTCGGGTGTGACTTGCTCGTTACGATCGGTGATAAAATCTATTCTTACTGGAGTGCATGATTCTGTTGTAACTTCAGGTCTTGTTGAAACTGCTCCGGGATGGGATGTTGTGGTTGTTGAAGATACAGTCGTGGCTACTGTGGTTGAAGGCAAAGATGGAACTCCCTCATACTGAGGCCCTTCGGCTTCTGAAACTCTCTGTTGCTCTACACTAGACGAGTTTTCAATATTTTGTATATCAGTAGTTGCCGCAGATATGAAATCGGCATCCGTAAAATTATTTTGATTATACGGCCATATGCCACACTTTCTGAATACGTTAATTGCTGTAGACATTGTAGCTGCCTGAATGTATGCATTTCCAAATATTTCACTTATCTGAAATATAGTTACCACACGCCCTGGGTGTATCTCAACCAGGCCGAAACATCATGGTCATAATATGTACTTAGTGGCCTCATAAATGCAACATCTGCTGGCTGCATTTTATGTGTGCAGTGAGGTGTAAAGCAAAGAATTATAACTCCATTTTTACGTGCCAGATCAATTACTTCCAAATTTTGAGTGTGACTTACATGCCCATGAAGCAGCAACACATGATTAGTACGTAGCTCCAGAGAATCTGATTAACTTTTTTAACCAAGTCAAAAATATTTCAGTAGTTATCCAGCCTCGAGCATTGCAAACACCTTCAGTACCTGGTGGGGCGTAATCTAACAATTCTGGTTTCATTCGTTGTCTCGGGAAAATCATCAGTGGAGGCATGTAGGTTCCAGCAACGTTAAAACATATTTCTACTGTTAATAGTCTGGCCGCCAGTGTTGCCAACTCAACTTTTTAAAGAGAGCTAGTTCACCTTCGAAAAAGAGCTAAAATAGAGCTAAATTTTGGGGAAAAAAAGAGCTAAAATAAAAGATAGTCTGAGAATCAAGGTTTTTAATTTTTGATAAAGATAAACACTAACTACTTGATTTTATACCATAGAAAGAAGTAGAGAACTATACAAAAAAAATACGATTATTCGTCGTCTGAACTATCAAAACTATGTGTCGGAATTGCTAATTCTAATCCACTTGTACTTGGTCCTGAGTTTTCCTCATCATAACTTGCCATGGTACCAATTTTGTTTAAGAACTTCTTTTGGTAATTCATAGTTGTGACAGCATTTTTCATACGTCGTAATCCAGATCTGATAGTTAAAATCGCATTGGGGTGTCATTTTTTAATCGATTTCTCGCTTTGTTTTTGCTTTATTTGATGTTGTTAAATTTGATAGATAAAGTCCGGAAGTGAATATTTACACGTTAGTGTATATTAAATTCGGACGCGCACCTAAAATATTGAAAAATTATTTTATGTTTATGTTATGGAATGGAGCTAAATTTTTACAATTAAAGAGCTAAAGAGCTAAAAACGTTTTTTTGGAGCTGATTTATTGAAAAGAGAGCTAAATTTAGCTCTAAAAGAGCTAAATTAGCATCACTGCTGGCCGCGTTCTGCAGACGATAACGAGCCTACTTGTTTTCGCTCTTTCAGGGCCAATATTTTGCTCTTGGTTTATAGATACAACAGAGATACCAATTTCATCACAATTATACATTTTGTCAGGAGTTCTTAAGAACGTGTTGCCCCAAAGGCTGAATTAGTAAATAAAATATTTCTCAAAAGAAAAATAATAACTGAACATTTATCCAACTATACCACAACAAAGTATACAGCCCTAATAACCATATACGAGAAAAGTCATAAATTGGGTAGTCATAATTACCTTACAGTAAAGACGTTTTTAACTGCGTAAAATTAGATCAAGAAGACACTCAACGTGATGTTCGTTTGTCAACAAAAAACGCGTGCACTCCCACTCACTGTTTCTGTCTCACTGACGGCTGATCGAGTATGGCTTCCTATTGGCTTATTGCTTTCTATTCGAAAGAGTCTAGTTTCTTGTATGTGTGCGTGACTCCGTCATACCTCGCGTCCCTGTCCCCCTTCCCCTAATTGCATAATTGAAGACACCTAGCTTAAACTTATGCCTAGCTTACAAACCTACCTTGGTCATTATTTAGTCTGGAAATAAAAATAAGAAAACACTTGCGTTTCACTATCTTTTGGCACACTGAATAAAGTAAATATTTATTTATTTAAGTATACAGTTATAATATACTCAGAACTAAGTGATATAGCATAGTAACTATGAAGTATGATGAATAAGTGATGATTATTTACGATCCAAGTTGTATAAATCCCGTATGTTTTCTAGAAATGCTTTTTCATTATTATTTAAAGAATATTTTTTTTATCTTTCAATTTTTCGAAATTGTAATCCCAGGTTAAGGAGAATGGGCAAAATACACTCTTTTGCAAAAAAAAACGGGCACCTAAGGAAATTTACGTTCTAAGGTCGATTTGAGTTAATTAAATGAAATTTATTTCTTTGACGTAGTCTGTATACTTATAATCGTGTAAATTAATGCGCGTGAAGTGAGTTCGGGCAACTAAAAGAAAAAAAAACGATGGATTCTTTAAAACCGATGTACACGCCCAAACAATAAGAAGTGGTCGGCAATAAAGATAAGATTTTTTTTTACTTTTTTTAATTAAATAAAGTTACAAATGTAAAAACCTAATACCGAATGTGACCTCCTCTTGCCAAAATCACAGCTTGAATCCTTCTGGGCATGCTTTCCACGATGTTTTTAATAACGTTTTGAGGAATTCGTTCCCACTCTTCTGCAATGACTCTTTTTAGCTCCCTGATGTTTTGTGGAGCAGGTTGCACTGATCTTACACGTCTCTTTAGAACATCCCAGACATGCTCAATTGGATTGAGGTCAGGACTTCGAGCTGGCCAATCTAAACGACGGATCCCAACTTCTTGCATGTACGCTTCCACGTCGCCAGAACGGTGCGAGCGAGCATTGTCGTCCATAAAAATGGAATCTTCCCCAAGTGCAGTCAATGTGGGTTGTGCATATGGAATTAGGACTTCCATTATGTACCGATGTGCATTTAATGTTCCATTTTCTATGAAAACTAACTCCGTACGCTCCGTCGAATTAATTGCTGCCCAAAACATAACGGAGCCTCCGCCATAAGGAGTGATTTCTTCGAAACACACTTCCGCATAGCGTTCCCGTGGTCTTCGCAGCACTCGCCGGCGTCGGTCCTCTCCACACAAAGAGATTCTAGCTTCATCAGAAAACAATACTTTATTCCAGTCCTCCAGAGTCCATGAAGCACAGTTCCGAGCAAACTGAAGTCGAGCAACACGGTGCTCACGGAGTAATTTAGGGCCCCGAGCTGGGCGGTAACTCCTGATATTGGCAGCCAAAAGCCTCCTCCTGACCGTCAAGCTAACTTCTACTCCTCTTACTTCTTCAAGGCTCTTCTTCAGGTCCACACTTGACGCCTTACGATTCCGCAACGCCTGACTCACCAAAAAGCGGTCATCTCTTGGTTCTGTGCATCGTTTTCTTCCCGAACCGGGTCTTCTTTTGACCGAACCGGTCTCTTGATACCGTTGCCAAGTCCTCTGGACAGTTGAACGACTCACATTTAGCCGCTGAGACACGTAAGTTTGCGAACAACCTTCTTCAAGTAGGGCTATAATTTTACCGGCCCTTATCGCTTTATCACTCATATCAAAAAGTGGTATTTAATGTAAAAATAAAGATTAAATTGTTTAATTTGCAGAAAATGTCCAAAAAGTTTTAAAATATCGTAATCAGTTAAAAATCGTTTCAGCAATTCGCGCCATTAGTAGAGCAATTTTAGAATAATCCACAATAATCATTATTTTTCTTTTATTAATTTCAAATTTTAAATTTGGAACGTAAAGAATCATGCCAGGATGCTTCAAATAACATGCCAATACATCGTCAAATTAATAAAACCTATTTCTTGTTCTTCTTCACTAAAGTAGAGGAAAAAATCTAAAGTGCCCGTTTTTTTTGCACAAGAGTTTAGTATGGAGCCTGGGCGATCCGCGGCCAAACTTGATTTTGTTGTTTTTTTATGTAGTTTGGTCCTATAATTACTGTGTAGAAGTTTTATTGCCGCGACGCACTTATATAACGAATAAAACATATTTTTGTTTTTGAGCACTTAATAGTTTTACAAAATATTCTGGCTTATATTCGGAGCTTAAATGATAAAAAGTAAAGCAAAATATCTGGATATAAATAACGACATTATTATTAATTGAACAATCATAGTATTACGATGTGATACAATAGACTATGTATTACATTTCTAGTGGTCATGCTCTATGATGATAACACTTAAATCTGCTGCGGGTAATCTTATCTCTTTGGTTTCTTGCCCAGCCTAAGTACCATACTACGCACATAACATGTGCGCAACATCCTATTGTGCGCCTTCTACTCAGACATGAACAACAATAATGAGCGATAGCTTCTCTTGCGTCTCTTTGTCGATCAATTACAATAGTAAAAATGTACTTTTAATTGTAAGAGTATCGCTAGATAGTTGATCTAGCGGCACATAGCCGTTGTACGCAACCAGTTGGTGCGTACAACGGCTATGTGCCGTTGCTGACGTCATAGCACTGCAGGAGACTTGGCTGTTGCCGCATGACGTTCCATACCTGGGAAGCAATTGATAATGATTTTACATACACTGGTAAATCGGCTGTTGACACTTCTTCAGGGATCCTCAAATGAAGGCCTTACGGGGTAGTGGCGCTTTTGTGGCGAAAGTCAGTATTCCCTTCAGTTTCGGTTATAAACTGTCGTAGTGATCGTGTATCTCCTGTATCAAAATACTGCAAAAGGATACTTCCTTTTTAGTATTCTATAATAATATTCTAATATATGCCTACTGACTGTGCCGATAACTTAGTAGAATATTCGGAGTGTCTATGTTAAGTGATATCAATTATTGATGTGGAAAGTGTGTTTGTCCTCGGAGACTACAACGCCCATCCAGGGACCAGTTTTTTCAGTGAGTTGCTGTATGTACTGACCAATTATGGCACTGTATAGACTATGAACGTCTACCTCCGGACACATACTTTAGAATATCTAAAGTGAACAACACTAACCCTGTTACATATCACCTGCTCGATGAAGAAAGTAAGCCTATAATGGGGTGTTTTTACAAACAAGAAATTCAAAAAGTTAAGCATCCCGATGTGTTTCTAGTGGAAAGAGTGTTAAAAAGAAAAGGTGATAAAGTTTTAATTAAATGGCTTGGAATGAATTCTAAAAGCTGGATAAATAAAGATAATCGAATAGATTAATCGGTGTTTTATTGTATTTCCCAATGTCCGCGTAAGCGTGTTTGATGAAAATAAATGAAAAAAACAAGAAATGCAGTAGTTATAATTATTTACTATAAAATGATTACACATATCGCTGCCGAGCAGTAAATAAAGGAGTACATGGTTAACTTAATGGTGAAATAATGATTATACATGTGGTTACATAGCACTTTATATTTGCTTCTTAAGAATAAAAATACTCGTACAATTATTTCCCTTTCGCTTACCGCAAAACATAAATCAACAACAACATGAAGACAAATTAATATTGATTATATAAAAAAACATTCGCTGATCTTTACAAAAATAGACATTAGCTGTGATGGTTACCATAGACTAGCTTTTGCTACAAGCATCTGCCAACCAGCAGCCAAAAACCTGCACTTCGTGTCCACTACAGTGCACTTTTTTCGTCTTATTATACGGCGAAAACGCCGTATGTCTGTTGCATGGAATTTCTTCCACGTTATATTTTCCTAATAACTGATCATACCTAGGACATCCTAATAATTCTAAATTTAAGTTTTTCAATGTTAACGAATTCAACAAATTTTTTTCTACCGTCCCACCTTTGTAACCCTAAACTTTATTTTTATACGAATCCATCTGTTCCAATTTAATAAGCAAGTCACGGTATGATATATCATTGTAATTTCTTTTAAATAACATACCATGTATATTTTTTATGCAGTAGTGAACTTCCTTTCTATGGTAACCATCAGTTAAAATTAAAGTTGGTAATTTAATGTGATTTAAACTAACATTTTAGATAAGCAATTGTATATCGCTACCTCCTTAAAATATACACTTTTGCCCCATGGGAAACCATCAATGTCAATTATAAAGTCCACATTACACATTTTCAAGAGTTATACAATCAGCGCCAATCACAGACACTAAAATGTTTACAAACAAGTTGGCTACCGACTCACTGTAAAGCGCGTGCGAAAAACACTCGGCTGGCAGTTGGTATAAGAGATAAAAAAAATCATTACCGTCCACGTTTCCAGTGCCTACAGTTTCTTCCCAATTTTCGGCAATGTCGTCTTTAATCTCGATTAACGTGTAACACGCCAAATTATTGTTACACACATACAATGTCCTTAAAAGATTTCCAACTTCACAATACAGTCTTCCGAGTGGGTACGGTCTTCTCCAATTCTGCAACAATTGATTTGTCAACAAATGATTTATCCAACTCAGCTTATTATCGTCATTGACGGTATCCATCAAAACATTTATTTGGTTTCCGTTATTCATTTTGTGCGTCTTAGTGTGCTGGAACAAATGAAATTATTTTGAAACTTTCTCCGCCTCAACAAAATTCACAATCCACGATTTTCCCCTCGGTCCTTTGTTGATTAAATACACTCCACTCTGCAAGTATTGAAATTGCTGCTCTTCTAGATTATCAAATCTTGAAGGCAACGTCACCATGCTACCGCCCTCCAATTGTACTAGTCTGCAATACGCCTACGCCAAACTTGGAACTTTGCCTCTTCACTTCCAACACTTTGTAGGGCTTGCCCTGCTCAAGCTCACTGAGCTTAGACCAAGTTTTGTTGCCCTTACGATTTAATTCCTCCAGATAAGACATTTTTAATGTAAATAATGTACTCAAACATTATTACAAACAATATTTTTCAATCAATATCCTCCGCGTTTTATATTAATCACATTTCCTAGCTCATAGGTTCTAAACCTTTAAACTAACATCGTTTTTTTAACTCGCTTCAAATAAAATCATCATAGGTTCTAAACCTTTAATATCATCATAATCTGGAAAAAAAGAACATCCAAATATATACCATTATTGTTGACAACCCCTGGAACTAACACCCACATAATTTTATCATATCGACCAGATTTCCGCGGCTACTTTGTATTTACTCGTGGGAAACATCATTTTATCATATCGACCGGCTACTTTGTTACTATCATCGACGTGGGAAACATCACAATATACCTAACACTCCAGTTTTTACACTACGAAAATTCAACAAAACCACCATTACTTGAACTCTAGGCACACACACAGAGAGATCTTCTTACGCTGGTTTTTAGGTGAAGCAGAACCCCCATACATAAGCTACTCATCGTGCGAAAATTGCATTTCGATAATTACAGAAATGCCCTTGACCGGGAAAACGTCATGTACGATAACATGCGTACATTCATTAGCGATAAGCATGACGTGTACACACAAGTCAAAAGGAAAAAAGTATTAAGCGCCAACGATGATAAGACATTCATTTGTGATGATGGTGTCAATACTCTATCTTGGGGTCATTACCAAATAAAATAATACACAAAATAAAACATTGTTTTTCTTTCACCACTTTTTTTAATCATTGCAGCTTACATTTATATATATCCATTAAACACAATACCTCCAATGAAGGAACTTTACGCTGGCAAATTCCCTTCCATCGCAACAAATATTTAAATACTCTTTCACTACTCGAAAATTCCTTAAACATCGAACACGGAAGACGCTCCATCCATGTCTTGAAGAATGGCTGGTTGTTGTAGTGACTCTCTCGGAATCTAAACATTTCCACTCCATGGGTGACGTCAAATGTCAATCTTCCATTCCAAAATACTCCCTTCATTGCCAGTCTGCTATCAAACTGTTGAAACACTGACCATATCATGTAACACCTAGCCATGGTCTTCAATCCTCGTTCACTTTCTATTAATCCCAACTCACTGCTCTCGTAGGGTGGTGCGAAATATCTAAAAAAATCATTTTTGGACCACGTGGGATACACAATTACCTGCAGTTTCAACTTTCTATGGTGCCACACGAGAAAACCTGCTTCGTCATACTCCTCCACTAATTTAAAAAATGTTGTTTCAAATATGGCAACATGTCTTCGTTATCCACCAAAAAACAATCAACGTCGCCGTAGTCACTTGTGTATCCCATTGTGTAAGCCACAAAACCACCACATATAGCCATGTACGGCTTCACAGACTCGTTCAACATATTAAACAATTTTTCCAATTCTTCATATATCCCGGGTCGCTCCATCTTCAAAATCGATAGATTCCTATCGCCGTCAGTCTCCAACAATGACACCAAAAAATTCATTATTAAAACCGATTGTAATTTAGCAAGTGTCGTATAATCATATCGACCACATTTCCGCGGCTACTTTGTATTTACCCGTGGGAAACATCATTTTATCATATCGACCGGCTACTTTGTTATTATCATCGACGTGGGAAACATCACAATATACCTAACACTCCAGTTTTTACACTTCAACTTTTTAAATTCAACAAAACCACCATTACTTGAACTCTAGGCACACACAGAGAGAGATCTTCTTACGCTGGTTTTTAGGTGATCCAGAACCCCCATATATTAGCTACTGTGGAAAGCGTTAATGAGAGAGGCAGCTATTTTGAAATCATGGAACATATGATTTAGTGCCCGATTAAAATAATCTTGTCGGAACAATTTGAAGTCCCGCTTGAAACCATTTACTACCTCTACAACCCAGCGGCATAGAGTGACCTTTCTAGATTTGTTCGCCTGTTCAGTTGTGAGCTGATCTGCACCACGGTCTTTAGTTTCAGGCATATGTGCTGAGTAATCGAATCGTGCCAAATCAGGATGGGCATCTCTAAATCCACGATCTAGAATAAAAATATCGCCGGGACTAAAGAACCAATGAAACGAACTTTCCTCGTCATATATCATCCTTAAGAGAATTGTAGCATCCGAGTCGGTAGCCGCAAATGGACCGCAGACATCTACTACGTGTATATAACCATCGCAGCTTACAATAAGGAATGGATTTAACAGATTAGAAAACTTGTGTAAGCTATATGTTTCTCTTTGAAAAGAACAATTAGAACTCTTCGGAATGTATATGTATATGTTCCGTCCATTATGACTATGGCTTTTCGGTCTTCTAATTCTGAGTTAGGATTTCCATACAAAGCGTTCGGTACGTAAAGGTAACGTTCAGCGACCATTCTTCTATCCATGTGATCGAAACCCAGATGTCTAGGCACAAACTCAGCAAATAAACAATCTCTTGCTCTTTTTAGGTGCCTCTCTAATGTTCTTCTACTCATTTGAAACAACGTCGCTAACCTTTCGTTGCTTTCACCACACCGCAACTTCATTAAATAAATGGCTAGAGTCGTTTTTGAATTAGAGCCAGTCAAAGAAGGCGTCTGTCTCAAGATCTCTGAGAATTGTTCTCGGTTGAAACCCAATCGAATGTGTATTTCTTCGTTGTCCATATTTTCAATATTTTCGAAATCCAAAATACAGCTCCTTGACACAGCTGCTTTCATAAGACTCATTATTTCTAAGAAATGAGCACTAGTGAAATCATGCCTTAGATTCGGGCTATCAATTATTTCATCCCAGTCATTGTTTCCCAAATGTGTTTCACACAATCTGGCTTCTTGATGTATAAATACATTGGAATCCACCAAAAGTGACACCCGTATATTGTCAGGAAGCCGATGACGAGTAATTCTCTTTCATCCCGCAAACATGCAGCTCGCTGCGTTGTTAGCTAATCGAGAATACTCATCAATCTGTAGTGTGCATTCGTGAGGAACATTGTTTGGATTCGGGTGTACCGTCTGTCAATTAAGTCTTGAAATAAAATGAGGGCGCTATTGTCATGTATGTAGCAACCCCGTATAGTGCGACTAAAATGATTTTGATACTTGCAGAATTTACTTTTTTATGAAAAGAACAAGACCTACCTGCCTACGTACAGTAAAGCACAAAATACATTGCGTACCTAAACAAAAATCTATGGGAAAAATTGGTTTATTTAATTCCTAAATAAGCATTGATAAATAAATTAATAAATCATTATCAGATGAAGGCAAGAGAAAAGCTTCTATTATTTATTGCCATCCATTTGAATAAAACAAGTAAATAAAAGAATATATATATTTATATTTGCCCATCAAAAGCAAAAGTCAATTATTATCACTATCATCGTCCGATTCCAGATATTCTACACCCAAAAAACTTTCGTCATCTTCATCAGTAAAACTGGTATCGCTGCTGCTATCATCCCCTAAGCGAATAACTAAGTTATCTATATCCTGATACTATGTTCTTCCTCTTTCGTAATATTCTTTTTTGATTTTCGCTACGTGTTGGCAACAATTTTTCCAAATCTCAGGCGTTATGCTGTTGAAAGCATCTTCAGCTAAATCCTTTACATCTCGTGACCCAACATTTTGTGATGCTATCTTTTGCTTCACTTGAGCCCAAATCAGTTCAATGGGATTCAAGTCACAGTGGTAAGGCGGCAGCCGTACCACTATATGCCCATGTTCTCCCAGTAGTTCGTCAATAGCATGGATAGGGCTAGGTTTGTTTTTTTTTACCAATTTCAGCAAATTTGGCTTCCTGAGCTCAGGATCAAAGGGAATATTATTTTCCAGCAGCCAAAGTCTAATCTCAATCAATGTAAATATATATTTTCCTAAATAGATTGCAGCGAAACGTTCTATGTAAAAGTTGTTCCTAGTTATCACTTTCATTTGACACTACTTTCATTAATGGCCGCCGACCGCCCAGAAGTGCCCATTCTCCATTCCGATAATCTACTAGCATCAGAGTTGTGCTGGCCCATTATAACATTGCACCCGTCCGATGCGAAACCAAAACAGTTTTCAAGTGGTATGTCTCGAGCAACAAACGTTTTGAGTATTGATTAGTATATTACTTCACCAGTAGCACCGCCTGCTGCGGATTCAAAATCATCTTGGAGTCCATCTTGTGATATAGACTGTTGTGTCGCACTCAAGCAACATACAAACGCAAAAAATCAGGACGATATCTACGTTTTTAAAAGACTCATAATTAATTGTTCTGAGTAATTGCGATAAATGAAACAAAATATCGATTAAACAAGACTTTTTTTTGTTTCTCTCATCTAGCATGCGAAGCGAAAAAGAGATGCAACATTTGATGTGAGAAGTCGGGAAATCCCTGTCCACAGACTTTGCAATTTTTGGCATTCGGAATAATTCGGATACACAGTCGAAACATCGATTTGTAAAATCGCAATAAACTAGATACAATAAAGTAATAATATCAAAAATAGTTCGTTTTCCTCTTGTATTCATGTTTGGTATTGTTGATTGCCCATAAACCCTCAACTTAGGAATAATATTATTATACAGTAGAACCTCTATAAGTCGAACATCAAGGGAGACGACAAAAAATTCGAGTTATAGAGTTTTCAACTTATGGAGGATTCGACTTAGGCGGATTTTGATTCGACATAAAGAGTTTGAGGTTTATTCTTATAAATTTTGAGTTAGAGAGGTAAAATAAATAAAAATTCAACTTGCAGAGGTGACAAACATATTTTTATTTATTCATAGCTTCGATCACTATTACTATTACTATTTTTCAGCAAGATTCAAAGTTTTTAGTTTACGTTTCACAGCACTCATGTTACTGTTGTACTAATTGATGTGTATTGCAATAGAACCAAAAAATCTGCGAGTCTTCGCACCTGACCCCGTAGGGGTCTGGGGCGAAACCGTACGGGGCAATGGCCCCTTTCGGTGGGTTCTACCGCCGCCCGTGAAAACGGGCGGGTCGTTGGGTTGGCAGTAGCGAACTCAACTGCTGTGGTGGTGGCGCTGGCGAGCTTTGCAGCTACCAGCCAGCGTCGTTGGTGGTGATGGGTTGGTGGTGTCATGTCCGGTGTTTCGCTGGGGGTAGTTCCGGCGGGTTTCTTCCAGGAGAGTGATGTCTGTCTCCTGCTCTTTAAGGACCGCCTTAAGGAGTTCTTGAGTTACTGAAACGCCCGTCGGCGTTCCAGGACATCACTCTTAGGAGGGGACTACACATCACTGTATAGATCAGCCAGTCCTCTAAGGATTATCGGCACGGGGTTAAGCCCGGCCTGTATGGCTTCTAATACTGCGTGAAGTACTTTCACGCAGATGGTATCCTTCTGTTTCTTTGGTTGCACTGTCCGTCTAACTGCCCCATCCAGCCTTGCCTTCGCCCCTGCGGGGGCGATGGGTAGGACTGGTGCCGGCGCAGCGACGGATGGCTGTTCCTCCTCCTTCTCTACCCCGCGCCGTCGTCGGCGTCGTCGGGTGCTCCTGCCGGTGGTTGCAGGGGTGTTTGCCGCGGCCATGAGGGAGGACTGTGCGTTCTCCTCGTCAGGCACGGTGTTGTGTGCAGGTTTCATGGTGGCGGTGGTGCGCGCGACAGTGCTGGCCCTCCTGTTCTTAAGTTCCCTGAGGAACACTGGGCACCTGGTGTTATTCGCAGTGTGCGCAGCACCACAGTTGGCACAGGTCGGCGGTTCTTCCACCGGCCGCGGGCAATCCCTGGCGGAATGTTCCTCGCCGCAACGCACGCACGCCAGGGGGCGGTGGTAGTTGTGCGAAGAGTGCCTGAAGGTCTTGCAGCGGTGGCACTGCGGTGGCCCCTTCCTGCCCCTCCAGGCCTCAATGCGGACTCCTGGCATGCACAGGAGCTCTGAGATCTCGTAGATCGCCGGTGTCAGGGGGTCTACAATGAACACACGAAACCCGTACGAACTCCGTATTTTCGGGCCGTTTCCTACCACGAAAATACTACGGGCCCGTCAACGGAACGAAATCGGAGTTTGACGTTTGTTGTTACGGATAGCTTACCATGAACACTCGAGCCCGACACGAAAATTTGATTTTGACGTAGAGTTTTTCGTGCATTTAGCCGAACTTCTTACGAGAACTCAAGTGCTACCGTAAGCTTTTCGGATTAACATTTTATTCCAAAAATAAGTGAGTTATTGATAGTTCTATAACAGTTTTCGTACTTTTTTACCACTGGAGTGTACTTTTAAGTATAAAATTTATAAAGTGTTCATAGGGTTCAAATCAATTCATAATAGAATAGATATACACGATAAATTGTTACTATAAAAGTAATGTATAATTTTGTGTCCAAGGAGCAAAAACTTTTTAATAAACTTAATAGTACTTATAAAACTACTTACAGGATAAAAGGCTGGGACGCGGCCTTCCACCTGCTGACTCCCAAATCCCTCGCCCATAATTGATATGATGCGACGGTCAGTCTCGGAAATGGGAGGGGCAGTTGATGGCCCACCACCAGTAGCACTGGCAGATTGTCTGGACGCGCTGGCAGCTTTCTTTGCCAGATATTTCCGATCCGCCCAGACCTAAAAAAAGGATTTATTGCCTAGTATTAGAAACTTTTATTAGATTATTACATTGATGGCAGCATCTAAAACTTCCTAGAAAAAACTGTCTTTTCAACTTATTTTATGTTAATTAAAGTATAGTAAGTAAGTTATGTAAATTAAGTTATTTTATGTTAATTAAGGTATAATTAATTATTCAATATTACTTACCCTCTGCCACTGCTTCACGGTTTTGACTGTACCACCGCAGGCATTTAAATTGTTTGCAAGATCTTGCCAGAGCTCTCTTGTACGAGCTCGTCCTGAGACATCCCTCAGATGACCTCTGGCAAGATCTTGATGCTCTTCTAGGAAAGCTAGCAGCATTTCCATTTGTTCTGCAGTTGGTGGTGCCGACATGGTTGTACTTAGGTACTGCAAAGAGAACTTAAAGTTTAATGTTTCAGAAAACACAGAACATTTAATACGGACAGGAGGAATATAGTCAAGTTACTTACATGAAAGTCTGATTGTGTGTGAATCAATTCCAGCTCTGACGACGTTATGAACACCACATTTAAGAGGTTTACTCCATTAACAGATGAAATATTACAAACACTCATGATTTAGAACACTTGAGAACTCGTTGCGGATTGTAGAAAACACTTGAGAGTTAAACTTTCGGTCGGTGGGTCATTTTTCAACAAAAAAAGCAATAAATAACTTGGAATCGCATCAAAATGTCAAACGAAACAAACTTTATAAACAAAGTTATGTGTGTAGTGCTGCGGGAAGAAATATCCTCTTAACATCATAATCTTATTAGTGAGACGTGGCATTCTCTATTTGGTTGGTTTATCTTAGGTGTTTTAAAGTGTATTCACAAATTTTTTTTCGATAAAAATTTACAATGTTTTAACAACATACGGAGCATTCCGCTAATTTAAACTGTAGTTTATGAAATCAAATTCATAAATATACTAATTGATTGTATTAAAACTACTCAATTAAAAGTAATCTTAAAATGTTAATGTTATTACCGGTTTTTAGGACAGGCATTATAAAGAACCTTTTTCAATCATTCGTTCACGTAACCTTGTCTATGCGTCCGTACTAAATCCGCGAATCCGAAAAAAGTTCATGGTAGCTACGAGTCACGTACTTCGTTCGGGTTACGGACGGGCTCGAAACTACGGACGGACGTTTCATTGTAGACCCCCAGGTCCGGTGTTCGGCGCAGCTGGGCGAAGAACAGGCACACCGGTCTGCCCTTACGTGCGCTGATCCTCCGCACGTACTCGGGGTGGAAGTCCTGTTCCCGGAGAGCACTCTCAATGTCTCCTGGCTCTGTGTTCTCAGGGAGGCCTCTGATGGCCACCTTGAGACTCTGCTCCGTCGGGAGTGAGTAGCAGAACCAGGAGATGCTGCTGTTTGCTGCCGAGAGTTGGGTTAGGTACCGCTGTACCACGCGGTACTCCTCCTCATCCTTGGGGAGGAAACGAATTCCCTTCCCGAAGGGTTTCGCGTTCGGTGAATCCGATCCGTATTCTCCTCCTCCATGAGTATTCGCATAACCAATCGATGAAATCGTGTTTGTGTTGCTGCTGCCGGAAGGCTTTTTTTAAGCCACGCCACTGACTCTCTATTCTCTGGGTGTGTGTCCCATCTGGTGCCACAAATCGATGGGTAGGGTCACTGTGATTCACCCTTCTATGGATGTACCCATACTCAGGAAGGCTCATATATGCCCTCCAATAATCCGTATGGATGATGGAGCCTTCCTGCACATGTTTTTGTATAAGTGGCACCAGTACTTCAGCTGACCTCTCGTTATCGGGACACACTTCCAATCTTAGGTCATCCTTGCCATCCTCAATCATTCCAATGACCCAGTGACCTTCAATGTGCCGTCCTCTGTTATATTTTCTTTTTCCACATTTGGACTCGTCAATTTGCACAATTTTTCCTGGGCCACCTATTTTGGGTCTATTCTCTTGATTTTCTAATTCATATATTACAATGGTCTCCCGGCAGTAGCTGAACCAATCAATAGTTCGTGCTGACAACACTGTGTCATCAGTAGCACATTCTTTTTTGGTTTGAGTGTAGCTAAGTCCTTCACTGAATGCATACATAATTTGGAATATTAATGTTAAGGACAATCTTGCTCCTTCAAACCAAGTGCCAAATTGCACGACTTTCTGATTTGGTTCTAGAATTGCTTTTGTAACATCTAAATTTGCCAATTTCGCCAGAGGCTCTTGACACTGACATGTTGCGTCTGTGGCGCCAGCACGTCTTCTCCCTGGGCAACAGCTCCCTCTCTTCCGCAAACTGGATGCACTGCTCCTCAGTGCCCAGGCGAGAAAATACCTTGCGCCAGTTCCACATAGACCTATAACAAATTAATATAAAATTAACAAAAATTTATTAACTAGCTCTCTCACTTTGACAGTTGTTGAAATTGCATCTGCTCCGACGCTGCGGAAGAGCAGCCCTAGCCCGCTGTAACAAAGGATAGGATCTCATGCGAGCCGAGCGGCTGAGGCTGGTCGCTGAAGGCGCCGAAGGCGCCGTAGGCGACCAATAAAGCCGAAGCTGCGAAGGCTCGCATGAGTTCCTATCCTTTGTTACGCAGGGGCTAAAGGGTCTCCGGCTATAAAAAAACACTCTAGGGTTGATCCTTGTCGGACCACGTGGAATTTGGGGTTGACCGATTCGGTTCTGCAACCGAGATCAACGTAATCTACCCATTGGATACTGTGTCAAATAAATAATTTAAAAACTTAACATTTCTAGTTAAAAACTTTTTGTAAATTTCTTATTTTCCAAATTCATAAGTCAAAAACTACATTATCAACTAAATCTTACTAGTCTTAAGCTCTTCAAAGTACTACCTATTTCACAAAAACCTTTTAAATAAATAAATTACTAACTAAAAGAAATCAAGTATAAAAGGCAATTAAACTTACTTCAACTCCTCCGAGTAAGGGTTAACTCTTCTACCCGATGACCCTGAAGGTGTGGGACCCGGCGGTGCCTCTTCGTCTTCTGAGGAGGAGAGAGCTGGCATAAGAGCGCTGGGACCAACAACTGGTTCGGCGGACGACGAACGGCGCACACCGCTAGAACCAGCAACAGGTTCGGCAGACGAACAACACGGAGACACAAGTGGCTCATCAGAGTCCAACACTTGCACATCCAAAGTAGGCACAAGCGGCTCAACAGAGTCCAACACTCGCGCACTACTGAAAGGCCCAGAAGAGGAGGACGTAACAAGCGGCTCACTAGAGTCAATCACTTGCACTTCACTCAACTCTTCAGGCGACGCAGCAGAATCAGAAACCTGGGGCTTCGGAGACGCCATGGTAGTCACTAGGATGCAAAATTCACAGGAGTACGTAAAAACGATCTCGACTGGAAAGGCTACAAACAGTGACTGACGCTATGACGTTATGTCAAACAAAATGGCGGCACGTCAATCGCTTTGCGTTTTGTTACCTCAATGAGATATTTTCGTGCGACATTTTTTTATTTTACAATTGTTTATATCAATTTTCTAACAACAGTCTAAACTAAAAAGTAAAAAGAATGTAAAAAAATGAAGATTGAGATAATTTACATGAATTTTCTGTAAATATAAATAAAATCTGACATAAGGCTGTATACATAGAGCCTTTGCCTACCTATACATCTATTCATTTAAAAAAAAACGTCAAAATGTCGAAAGTTCTATAGAAAATCTAACCAAAATCATGAATTTGTTTTAAATAATTAAAAAAAAACTACTTGGTTCCTGGCAGTGAAATTTTGGTTAAAGACTCTTTGAATATACAGGGTGTGTCGTAAATAGTGGTCCATAGTAAAGGAGTCGATACACTGTGTTCTTAGGTATCACAAACCGGGATTTTAATAATTTTTAAAACAAAGGGTTTCAAAATAATAAAAATAATATTTTTTTTAAAAAAATCGTACCTTGCATTACTAATTGGGCTGTATTTCGGACAAATATTATTATTTTTTCATTATTTTTTTTAATATTACTGCTGAATACATGTTCTATTTTATCCAAATGCTTTTTTGGTTTTTAAGTTTAAAGGTAATCAAAAATTAAGTTTGTTTTGAATTTTCATTACTCTGCTCTAGCAAATCATGTGACTTTAGGTGCGTATGGTGTTAAAAAAATGTACTACACTGTCAGGGCCCATTATTTAAAATAAACATTTATTAAATGCAGATTCTAAAAAGGTACAATAATAAGTGGTAAGACTAAAAAAAAAATGTTATTGCCATTTAAAACGAAAAAGAGATGAATTAATAAAAAAAAATCAATTAAGCTTTAAAAGTATTGTTGTTGTTGTTGTTTGAATTGTTTACAGTAATTTTAACTTCTAAATGGATTTTTAAAATAAAACATCGTTTTAAAATCATCCAAAAACCATTTATTACTTAAACCAATGACCATTATTTTAAACTAAATGTTCAAAGTGGCCACCATTAGCGGCGATGCATGCTCTGCACCGCCGAATAAAAGATCGCTTCAGCCTGCGAGCAAATCCGCTAGCATTTATTTCCTCGGCTGCTGACCGAATTTTTTGGCGTAGTTCATCTACAGAAGTTATTTCATCTTTGTAGACTTTTTCTTTCAGACACCCCCAGTAAAAGAAATCCAGGGGGTTGAGATCTGGTGAACGAGGTGGCCACGATATTGGACCTAGCCGCCCAATCCATCTTTGTGGGTATGTTTCATTTAAATGTTCTCTAACGATAACAGCATAGTGAGCTGGACAGCCATCATTCTGCAACCACATTGTTTGTCGCTGTTGTGGATCAACGTCTCTCAATAATTCAGGCAGGTCGTTTTCCAAAAAATTTAAATATCTTTCACCATTTAGAGTTTCTGGTAACTCAAAAGGACCAATTATTTGTCCGCCAATGATCCCCGTCCACAAATTAATCTTAAATTGGTATTGGGACCTGTCTGCCCTTATTAAGTTTGGGTTTTCTAACTGCCAGCTGTGAAGATTATGCATATTAAAATAACCATCTTTTTTACAGGATGATTCATCACTCCACAGTATTGTATTGTAAAATTGTGGGTCTTCCCTCTTTCTACGCAGCATTCCTCGGCAAAACTCTATTCTTAACGGCCGATCTCGTGGCAACAAACTTTGTACCCTTTGAAAATGATAAGGGTAGAGCTCATGTCTTTGTAGAACCCGATGTACCGTCCTTGTTGATATGCCTGTTCTCCGTGCTATGACACGAACCGACGTGGTTGGGTCTTCTTCTACTAATTCTAATATTTCTTCATCATTGTAGACCCTTGGCCGTCCCTCACTTGCGCCGCCTACGCCGGTGCCGGGTATCCTCCCCTCGGTATAGGCGGAATGCACTCTACCGAACACACGATGATCTGGGTGGCGACGATCGGGATATCTTTCCCGATACACTCGGGCCGCTTCTCTTCCGACGCATCCACATTCGCCGTAAATAAGATGCATGTCGGCATATTCTCGCGGTGTGAATCGAGACATCTTTAATTAGCTATTGCACTGCACTTGAGTCCAAATCACGAGCAAAACAAATTCCAGAAAGAAAAACAGTTCAACAGCAGTCCAAATCACAAGCAAATCAAAGTCCAGAAAGAAGAAACAGTTCAACGGCAGAGATATCAAAAAGACGAGAAGCGCATGTGACGTACGGAATCACACTGGCTAGCTAGCTGGACAATTTTTTATTGTTTAAGTTGGTACATTGTCTCTTTCTTTCTTTAGGACAATCGTAAAGAAACCGGAAGCGCTCCTTCTCACTCCCCGTGACGTAATACACCGAGTTATTTCAATGGATTTTTATTATCCGCTCCGGTACCAAGGGTATTCATTTCCAGGAACACAATTGACTTTTTTTACCTGAGGTACGTCTATGGTAAATTAAAGAAACCCTCTTTGGATGTTAAATGTTACATTGAATGATTTAATACAAAATTGCAATACTTTTAATGTTTAACTGAAAAAAAAAGTTTTTAATTTAATTCAGCTCCTTTTCGATTTTAATGGCAATAACATTTTTTTTTTAGTCTTACCACTTATTATTGTACCTTTTTAGAATCTGCATTTAATAAATGTTTTTTTTAAATAATGGGCCCTGACAGTGTAGTACATTTTTTTAACACCATACGCACCTAAAGTCACATGATTTGCTAGAGCAGAGTAATGAAAATTCAAAACAAACTCAATTTTTGATTACCTTTAAACTTAAAAACCAAAAAAGCATTTGGATAAAATAGAACATGTATTCAGCAGTAATATTAAAAAAAAATAATGAAAAAATAATAATATTTGTCCGAAATACAGCCCAATTAGTAATGCAAGGTACGATTTTTTTAAAAAAAATATTATTATTATTATTTTGAAACCCTTTGTTTTAAAAATTATTAAAATCCCGGTTTGTGATACCTAAGAACACAGTGTATCGACTCCTTTACTATGGACCACTATTTACGACACACCCTGTATAAAAATTTCAACCGCCAACTCGTGCGTCCGTAATGGAAATTTTATCCTCAATTTTCACCCAGGAGCTTGAAGTCATCATTTACTTGAAATGATACAATTATTACTTATTGAAGTACTTTAATACACGCATACATACCACTATAATTGAAAGCGATGCAGATTCCGATATAAAGATACAAACAAAATAAATTGAGAAAAAAGGCAATTTCATTCTTAAATATCTATGGATTTAAGGATGTTAAAATATTTTCAATATCCTGGGTACTATTACGAGTTACAGGTGAGATTTCTTCCTCAAATGTTTCTGGTGGTGAAACTGTCTCGTGGGATTGGGCGGAGTATACGGATGTTGAGTAGTTTGTAGGTGCAGCCGAATAGTATCCCGGATGACTGTGTGTTGACGAGACTCGGTAGTCAACTCGCTTAAGCAAAACTCGCGTAGTTACGCGAGTTGACTACTTTTCACTTTTGAATATTTTTTGATGCCCAAGTCGCGCAACAATGAACACGTGACGTATTTATGTAGAGTCAGCAAAGAAAACTTTGTTACTAAAATTTGGGGTAATTTTAAAATAAAAACAAAATATTGATAACTAAGAAAGGTTTAATATGGCATAAATTTGTAAGGCTAAATAAACATAAAAAATCACAAATAATACTTTGTTACAAATAATAGAAATTTTTTCCGCTGAATGTTGTTCTGTTTCAGTAGTAAATTAACCTCACCTCGGATGTATATACCTTTTTGTTACATCCTGTGTCTATGATTTGTCTGATGTGAAATAATATTAAGATCAGTCGTAATGTAACAAAAATTTCTTAGGCACTAGAAATCACAGATTACTATTTATTACGAATAATTGTCGTAATAAATTCTTCTTTGGACTACAATTCTTACTTAGACACTAAAAAAATCACAGATGTAAATTTGTTACAAACATTTGTTGTGAACTGTAATAATCACACATTAATCATAATCACACATAATAATAATAAAAAAATAAGATTTTAATTTAGTACTAGTAAGTATCCTAATTATATAATATAAAGAAATCACATACTAGTGATTTTTTTATAATTCTAAAAATATTCAAAGTCTCTTAGGTACAAAAAAATCACATAACACATGTTCGTAACAAGTAACTATAAAAAATCACATACTTAAAATCACATAATATAAAAACAAAATATTGATAACTAAGAAAGGTTTAATGTGGCATAAATTTGTAAGGTTAAATAAAAATAAAAAATCACAAATTATACATTTTTACAAATAATAGAAATTTTTTCCGCTGAATGTTGTTCTGTTTTAGTAGTACATTAACCTCACCTCGGATGTTACCTTTTGGTTACATCCTGTGTCCTATGATTTGTTTCCAATAATTGTCAGAAATAATATTAAGATCAGTCGTAATGTAACAAAAATTTCTTAGGCACTAGAAATCACAGATTACTATTTATTACGAATAATTGTCGTAATAAATTTTTCTTAGGACTACAATTCTTACTTAGACACTAAAAAAAATCACAGATGTAAATTTGTTAAAATATAAAAATGTTAAATTAATGTTAAAATATCACAATACAAGACGTTCAATACACAGCTCTAAACTTATTACTCCACGAATGAATTCGTTCAATGTACACTCGATGTGTTCATCTATAGCACAAGTTTCTTTCAACTTTTTTGATATAGGAGACCCTTTCAAATATAAAGTTTGATAGTAATTATCTTCTCGTTGTAAGATGGTCAGAAAATGTGCAATGTTTTGCGGTTTTTTAATAATTTGTTTGTTCACAATCGAATGCCAATTTTCAACCATATTGGTAGTGCGGTGAATAGTGCCATTATTACAAGACCATATGTTGGCGAATAAAGAAGTCTCATTTAAGTATGTTTCTACGAAATAGTCATTGAATTTGTGGATTTTCTCATCGTTCGGGCATTGAGACATTATATACAACCAACCATTATCAATTGCGTCTTTGGGTAAATGTGCCAAGGCAGTACACCTTTGTTTTCTTGCCAACGCAGATTTCGTTATTCCGATATCTTCAGCCTTTCGCCACAGGCTATTTGAGAAATGAAAATAACATCCTCTTATGCGTATTTCAGGGTATACTTCTTTGATTGCTAATATGGCAGCTTGTTCGAAGTCTAGTATGATGGTTTTTGGATTAAACTCTGGAATTTGACTCCTTATAAGGCGAAACAAAATAGTGTAAGTTTCCTTTTTTTTGTTAGCTAATAATGCGTAAATTACGGGTATAATATTATTGTGTAATTTGTTGCTTCCCAAATCCAAATGTAGAGTGTACAGCTGCTTGAATGGTTTTAAACAAAATTTAAAAGTTCCATCACCCAAGATTGTCAAATTTTGATTTGCCAGAATTGCTTTGGCATTTTCACAAGCGAAGACCAAAATTCTATTACTGGTATGATAATCAGCCAACACAAAGTTTTGAAATTTTTGGGGAACAGTTACTTGTTTTAGTAATTTAAAACATAGCTTTCTTGCGCCTTGGGTCCTATTCCTTTTTCGATACAACTTTTTTTTGATATTGTGATAATTTGGTATTTTTTTTATTAAATCGAGTCCTTTGTCTTTAAGACTCGCGACGGTTTTTCTAAATATGTTTGGCACCGGAGTAGTACAATCCTCTTTTACTTCTTCGATGCACTCGTTAAAACTCTTTTCCAATTCATTTGATGTAAAATCAGGTATGCAGTCGTGCTTGTCATCTCTGATTATATTGGTGTTGCCGGTAACAGTAAGTATCGCTTTGCATATACTTCTTTTGGAACATCTCCAAACACAGGAACCATCTTTCTTTTTACGCTCTAGGTTATATTTATGGCCTGCTCGTAGAAGTATTGGCTTTCCTCGCTGAGAAAAAAAAGTTAAAAATGAATCGGTCTGTTAATACAGAAATGTTGTAAACATAAAAAGCTTAAATTCAAGTAAAATATTAATAAAATTTACAATGGTTTAGTATGTAATTGGTTAGATAGGAGATATTGACTTTGCATGATTGCAGATTTTATAAAATTAAATGTGCGATAGGAGATGTTGGTTTTAAATAAAACAGTAATTATCACATTTTTTTATTCAGGAACATTTTTTTATTCAGGATAGGAACAGCATTTTTAGTTGTGTTACCAACTTTACATCACCTATATAATTGTTAAATTAAAAAGAAAAAAAAATCACACATGAGGTAAGTTGTCGTAGAATAAGTGACAGTCTCTTGGCAATACGTCTTTAAGCTGTTGAAGGTGATTAAATTTCGTGGAAGCAATAGGAATCGGCGCTGAATGAAGGTTTGAATAATTTACTGACGTCAGGGTTTTGGCTCTTATCGGCAAATCTGTCCAATCCTCGTCGAAGTTGATCTTATACGAGATGGTGCCGCCGGATTATAATGTAGTGCCCTTACATCAACTACGACAGGATCTCCAGCTTTTCGGCCTGGTCTTATGCTGCTGTATCTCCAAGTAGATTTGTCACTGTAATCCTTTACGAAACTGTGATCTACGTAAATGGCTTCATAGGGAGAAGGTTTCTTCCGTGCCTCTTTAGTCACAGATATAAAGTCGCTGGGGACATGTTGACGATGGTCTTGAAGCCGAATAGTATCCCGGATGACTGTGTGTTGACGATGGTCTTGAAAAATCCGAAAACATATCGGCTCGACTGCCAGTTTCGGCTTCAAATATTATATTATTGATCCGATGTCTTACAACAGCTTTCGTTGACCGATCCATTTTTCTTAACTGCCCCGCAATATAATCTCCAAACAAACCATCCTCATCTTTTTCTAGTATCTTTGAGGCATTTTGTCGTTCGGAGATATTCTTCATAATAGTCAGTGCTTCGGACACCATCTCATCTTTTTGATTAATTCTAGGACGTTTATTTGGTCTTGGCAACTCTGATAGATTTTTCTCTGTTGATTGTGATAAATTATTTTCTATTGATTGTGAATCTGAATCCTGTTGTGAATGGTGTTCCGCCGGCTTATCCTGGATGAGCAGATAATTTATCATTTATATTATATTATTAAGCTTTTAGTTAACATATAACAAAGTATCGCATGAAGAGTACACAATTAGGATTGATATATAATCCTTTTATATATTCTACTTGCAGTCCGCCCCGGCTTCGCCCGTGGTACATACATAGTTTATATCACTCAGGGATAACTTAGCTATCCATTGGTGAAAGAATTTTTGAAATCGGTCCATTAGTTCCTGAGATTAGCGCGTACAAACAAACAAACAAACTCTTCGGCTTTATAATATTAGTATAGATTATAAATAAGTGAGGTAAGTATAAGTATATATGTATGCGGGTGTTTATTGTGTATGTGTAGTAGTTGAAATTTGTTTTTAGGCAATTGGCCTTGCTTAGTAAATAATTACAATGAAAATTCTTTGTTCAGAAATCAAGGTTAATTGCCAAAAAATATTAAAATTAAAAAGGTAAAAGTGTGAAATACAGGTGGAATTGAAACCACGATTGCTTAGTGATCAGTGCAGTGAATGTGTCAGCCAAAGGTAGTGAGTTCGAATCTCGCTATTAATTATTATTACTATTTTCAGCTTTCAATTAACAAATAATATTACTTAGGTATAATACAGTATCAATTGTTCCAGTAGGCACATTTTTATTGCGCAGAAAATGTAATGGTTTGTAGGCAAACCATTTACTTTCATGTATTTCCTCGGTACCCGCTCCGGATTTTTTCGAACTGTCACATTTTTTCTTTTCGCGGTAATAGTGACTAGTTAATTTTTTTATTTTTCTTTCTACTTCAATAACAGATGTAGACAATTCAGTCGCAACGTCATTAAATGCGTCGAAGCGTTTTGGCCGCACTTTATAGTCACTGTGTTTTGGATCCCATAATAATTGTTTTGAACGATAGAGTTCTATTAGTTTTATAACTTTTTCGTCTTCCCATTCCATATTGTCACAGTCACGCACGTCACTACTCCTCGAAAGTCGGCTGGCAACTGAGCGGGGGGCGCCGGGCGTGCCGCGCGCG
Source organism: Pyrausta despicata (assembly GCA_963921415.1). NCBI lineage: Eukaryota > Metazoa > Arthropoda > Insecta > Lepidoptera > Crambidae > Pyrausta > Pyrausta despicata. Next base: position 11,388,095 of record OY992864.1, read on the forward strand.
GGCGCAAGCCGCCGGGCCGGCGGCGTTGGTCGTTTCAAAATCAGGCCGCCGGCCTTGCCCGCCGGGTTCGTGCCGCCGGGCCGGCGTCTTTGGTGTGTAGACAGCTTTAGTAGAACACATTTGTTCATCCAACGATAATCTTTGTTCAAATGGAGCAGCACTCATGAAACATTTATGTGGGATTAGAGTTAAAAGATTAGTTTACTTACCTATTTGATAAAGTAGGCTGTATAAGCAAGACCGTTTTGCGTTTGTTTTCCTTAAAAAAAAAAAGAGTGTCGATCTATGATTGTGAGCTAAACGATGTTTGGTGCGGTGTAATTTCTTTACGTAAAAATAAAACTAAGTTCAGAGTTTAATTTGATGTTTTTTCTCCATAAGTCCCACAAAATTTTGGGGGCTCGTCCGGGATGAATGTGAAAAAACGTCGAGTGTAAACTTTAGTTGTGAAGATTAGAACTGACTGAAACTTTCAAAGTGACGAACATTGCTGCCGTGATGTTGTTAAGTGGTCAGAACAACCAATATGAAGAATAAAAACGCTGTGATTATGTGTTCAGTGGAAGAATCATGCTAAAAACATAAACTTTTGATCGAAGATTGTGAATGACTTGCAAATTTTATTGTGCTTTGCATCAACAAGGACAGAAGATTTCAACCTATTCCTTACTCTGTCGCACTCATGCACATACGACGGAAGTGTCAAAATCAATTGACATTTGATGAAGTTTCAAAGGTGACAGTTGACATAAGAAGAGTGTTTACGGAGTGAGCTACGACTGGCTACGACTTTGCGTTCCGTTTCACGAAAAAATATTTTGAAGATGGAATTTGCTGGTGAATTATTTTGAAGACTTGAAGACTATTTTAAGACTTAAAGATTTTGTTTTAAAGACTTTATTTTTCACCAAGCAAGATGCCGCCTAAAAAAAATAACGAAAAGAAACAAGATTTGGATGATTCAAAGGATGAAGGCTCTTTTCACAGTGCTCCGCAAATTTCATTTACCGATCTGAGTAAATCGATGACCGCCTTTAGTGGTGATGATGATTATTCTGTCGAGACTTGGATAAAAGATTTTAATGAAATTTCGGCGTTGATGAATTGGAATGAGGTTGAAAAGCTTATTTATTCGAAGCGTCTTCTCACCGGAACTGCGAAGTTACTGAGAAGAACAATCACAACTAACAGCTGGGATGATTTAAAGGAAGAATTAAAAGCAGAATTTGGGAAAAAACTAAGCAGCGCCGCTGTTCATAAAAGACTTGCCTCACGGAAGATGAAACCTAACGAGACTTATCAACAATACTTTTTACACATGAAAGAAATATCAATGCTTGGAGATATTGATGATAACGCTTTAATGGAGTATGTCATTGATGGCATACGTGATACTGAAATAAATAAATCTATGTTGTATGAAGCCGTCGATATGAAAGAGTTTCGTAAAAAGTTGAACTTGTATGCTGAAATTAGAAAGAAAACTCCAGCAACACCCCAGTACAAGCCTGCTCAGCAGCAACAGAAAGGTGGTACTCCTTTGACATCCAAAGGGAAAGCCTATGTTCGGACTAAAAGATGCTACAATTGCGGTGATACAGACCATGAGTCACCGACATGTACAAAAGGTCTGAAATGTTTTAGGTGTAATGATTTTGGCCACAAATCCAACACCTGTCCTAAGAATGGCAAGAAAACTCTAAAAATTCAAAGAAACGAAAATGAACATCTCCAGACTCCATATAAAGAAGTTAAGATTAATGATGTCACAGCAAGAGTACTAGTCGATACGGGAAGTGATGTAAATCTAGTAAATGAAACCTATTTTAAAGAAGTAAATGGAGAAAAGTATGATTATAATCCTAACTCAGTGTTAAGTCTCACCGGTATAGCTGAGTACGAAATAAAAACCAAAGGATCTTTTACAGGCAAAATTCAGATGGATGATAGTTATTTTGAGAGCAAATTTTACATTGTTGACAATAATGCCATACCAACGGGGATCATACTTGGTAATCCAATTTTAAACGACGTTGAACTGAATTTTAAAGCTGAGGGTATCTCTGCGAATAAGGTTTTACATCTTACAACTACGACTGAATACGATGATGTTACTTACAATATCGGAGATTCAAGATACACAGACAAAATAATACAGATGATTGAAGACTATGATCCAAAAAATATGAAGAAAGAATCTAATGTTGAACTGAAGATTATATTGTCAGATGAAAATCCGATTTTTCAAAGTCCACGAAGACTTGCGCCTCTAGAAATGGAAGTTGTCAATAAACAGATAGAACAATGGCTAGATAAAAGAATAATTCAACCTAGCAAGTCGGACTTCGCAAGCCCAATTGTCCTAGCGAAGAAAAAAGATGGGACATTTCGTCTATGCATTGATTTTAGAAGACTGAATAAAAAGATAATAAGGGAAAGGTACCCGCTACCACTGATTGAAGATCAGATAGATCGATTGAAAGATGCAAAGATGTTCACTTCACTTGATTTGAAAAATGGCTTTCTCCATGTTAATGTTGATGAGTCCAGCCGTAAATACACATCATTTGTTACCCCTTTAGGGCAATATGAATTTTTAAAGATGCCTTTCGGCCTCTGTACAGCTCCTTCCGTATTCCAAAGATTTATTAATGATGTGTTCCGAGACTTTATCATAGATGGTACAGCGCTAGCGTACTTAGATGATTTAATAATACCCGCTGCAACAGAAGAAAAAATGCTCATGAAATTGCAAAGAATTTTCAAAACAGCTGAAGAATATGGAATAGAATTTAATTGGAAAAAATGCCAATTTTTTAAGACAGAAATTTCCTATCTTGGCTATGTAGTCCGCGAAGGTGAAATAAGTCCTTCCAAAGACAAGATTATTGCTGTATCTAAATTTCCTACTCCCACTAACATCAAATCAGTACAATCATTCTTGGGTCTGACGGGATACTTTAGGAAATTTGTAAGAAATTACTCACTCATTGCAAGACCTCTGACAGATCTACTTAAGAAAGGAACAGAGTTTAAGTTTGATGAGAAATGCTTCCATGCTTTTAAAGAGTTAAAGACTATCTTGTGTCAGTCACCAGTCTTAGGAATTTATAATCCGAATTTAGAAACAGAGTTACATACCGATGCGAGCGCCGACGGGTTTGGAGCAGTGCTGTTACAAAGATCTCCTAAAGACAACCTTATGCATCCAATATACTACATGAGTAAGAAGACGTCATCCGCTGAAAGAAAATACCATAGTTACTATCTAGAGATTATGGCAATTGCTGAAGCAATTAAGAAGTTTAGAGTATACTTACTTGGAATAAAATTTAAAATTGTCACAGATTGTTCAGCTTTGACTATGACACTACAAAAGAATGACTTACCTCCGAGAGTTGCTAGATGGGCACTATTACTTGAAGAATATGAATATACCATCGAACATCGACCTGGAACTAGACTCAAACACGCAGATGCACTCAGCAGACAACCTGTAAAAAAAGTTAATGTACTTACCGAAACCGCTGCACGCCTAGAAAGAGCACAAGATGAGGACCTGAAAATAAAATTATTAAAGAAGCTATTAGAAAAAGAACCATTCGAAGATTATGTATTAGATCATAATGTACTATGGAAGGTAAAGGATGGCGCTAAACTGATGGTGGTACCTAAAAGAATGCAGAATGAAATAATCAGAAAATGTCACGAAAAAGGACATTTTGGAGTGAAGAAAACCGCAGAATTACTTACCCGAGAGTATCACTTTGAGAATTTAAACGAGAAGATTAAAAATGTTATCGATAATTGTGTTGAATGTATCCTGCCCTCGTAGCATGGCTAGCGCGACAACGATTTTAACCTACGTTTTTGTCGCACTGCCCGCGTTATTAATCGCTGCGAGCATGGATTTAGTCCATAGGTTTAAATTGTACAAACGATCTGTCATTTTATCGTAAGCCGCGATTTTTGTCTCAAGTGCGAGCATGGCTACAAAATGGCTGCCGTCTTTTGAAGATAAATTGTCGACTTTTGACAGCTCTATAGCTTAAATATATCGGTGATTTCAAAGGCCCAGATAAAAGGTAAGACGAACAAATTCTTCGATTTTATTTATTAAAATAGTAAAATAAGAGTCTTAACGATAAACACTTCGGCTTAAACAGACCCAAGAACTAATGGTAGGTATACCTACAACATTATCATAGAAGGCTTTTCATCATTTCATATAGTTTCGAAGAATGGTTTTGTAAACTTAATGTTTTAGCCAGTTCCTATTTAGTAGGTATATATCATTGGTTTATTAACAGATGTCGAGAGGCTACTTCCGTCAATATTTATCATTTTGGGACGAAAAACATGAAAGAAAAAGGCAAAGGACGGAGGTAAGGGACCTCGCCTATATATGGAGTCTCCCAAGGGAAGAATTTCTAGAAAATTATAAATTAAGCCCGGAATTAATTCATTATTTATGCGAAGAGCTGGAAGAAGACCTGGCTCCTCGCACAATAGAAGGGTTGCCGGTTTATTTAAAGGTAAGTAGTACTTAGTTTACTTAGGTAGGTACTGTCTTTTCAAATTGTAATCTACTTATATTAATATTATAAAGCTGAAGAGTTGTTTGTTTGAACGTGCATGTCTCAGGAACTACTGAAAAGATTTAAAAATTCTTTTACCAATTTATAGCTAAGATCTCCCTGAGTGCTATAGGCTATGTATGTACCACGGGCGAATCTGGGGCGGACCACTTGTATGTGATAAAAAAATTGTAATGCTATTTAAATAATAATTAGATACTACCTTGTGGAATTTTATTAAAGCATTTATTTCTACAATGTCTACTTAATTTCAGGTACTAACATCATTAAAAATATTGATAAATGGCCATTACCAGCGTGGTAATGGCCAAGACCAAAATATCTCAATAGGTCAAACGACTGTCAGCAAATATCTGCAACAGTTTGTTGCTGCAGTAAACACAAAGTAAGTACCTACTCAAATTTCAAATATTTAACTACTATCTGAATATTTTCAAAATAAATGAGGTTAGTCACATTCATTTCTACTTTTTCAGACTAAAACCAAAGTGGATAATATTCCCTGGCACAGAGGAAGACAGAAGGAATGTTGCAAGAGGGTTCCAAAGAAAATTTGGAGTGCCAAATGTTTTGGGTGCCGTAGACTGCACCCATGTTACCTTATTTCCACCTCCGGGGCTGGACAAAGTGCAGTACATAAATCATAATAGAGATATTTCTATTAATGTACAACTAGTAAGTTTGTTGAAATATCATTTATATTGTTAAACACTTTATCAAGAGGATGATTATCATATAAGATCTTAAATGCTTTTTACATTTACCAAAATCCCTATCTACTGATAAAAATAATTCTTAGTTGGATTAGGATGTAAACTTATGATTTATTTTCAGATATGTGATGCTGATTGCAATATTCTTAATGTAAATGCAGATTTTCCGGGCAGAGTCCATGACCAATTTATATTTAATACCTCCAAGGTTAAAGCCGAGCTTCGGAGGCTCTATAATAATAGAATTGGAGAGTATTATTTAATAGGTATGTATTGGTTTTCTATAATGAAAAATGTTCACTTTTGATTCAACAAGTTTATATTTAAAATATTACACAAAGCAATTACTACAAACAAAATCAGTCTTATTTAAAGATAATTAGAAAAAAATAGAAATAATCAGTCTTATAAAAAAAAAATATTACGGAAAAAACTCTATTTACTAGAATTATCAATATTTCTTGTCCGAGCCTGACGTAACCTGCAACGCAAACAAATTTTAATTAAAATTTTAGAATAATAAGAATTGTATGTTTACAGGAGACTCTGGTTATGCTCTGGAGCCATGGCTTATGACTCCGGTCAGGGGAGCCGAGGAGCATACTCCTGAAGCCCGGTACACTGAGTGGCACTGCAGAGCCAGGAATTGTATTGAGCGAACTAATGGTTACCTTAAAGGTACCTTCAGAATGCTGGGTCTGGACCGCAATTTTCATTATGCTCCAGAAAAAACTTCAGAGCTCATCTATGCCGCCTGCACCATATATAATATTATGAAGCATTTCAGGTTATTAATATTTCAATTTGATGTTCTTAACTACATCCTATAGATAAATATTTTCCTTTAGTAAGTACTTAATTGTTTCAGGTTGCCAATGACTGAAAGCAGTCCGAGTGAACCTGAGCAGCCACAGAATTTGGAAAATGAGCTGCCTATGCCTCCAATTAATCAAGGACAAGGCTTATTACAATTAGCAGCTCAAAAGCGCAACGAAATAATATTCAATAATTTTTCTTAATAAATATATTTTACTTACATTTGTCTATATTTCATACGGCTTTGCAGGAGCCTTGCCTGCATGGTGTTGAGTATATTCTGAAAAAAAAAAAATGTATTTGCAAAACTTAATACCAGCTTAGGGACTGCAAATATAATTTATTGTGTTTTAACTCCTGTGTATATTACATTATATTTATTTTTCACACCAACTCCAAAAATTGTGTCTCTCTCTTCAAACCTTGACATGGTAGAATCACCAGAATTAAGATTTTCAAAATAAATACACAAACTGATGAGATGTGATAATACTTACTTTTAAAATATTATTTGATTCTTGTTCGGCCGCCAAAAACTCATCAGCCCGCCCACTGAGCCCAGTTCTTCGTTGTTGTGGTCCTAACAACCCAGGCTGTGATGCAGGCTGCGATGCAGGTTGCATTGCAGGCTGCAACCTAGGCCGGGATGCAGGCTGCAACCCAGGCTGTGATGGAGGCTGCAACCCAGGCTGTGATGCAGGCTGCGATGCAGGTTGCATTGCAGGCTGCAACCTAGGCCGGGATGCAGGCTGCAACCCAGGCTGTGATGGAGGCTGCAATCCAGGCTGTGATGCAGGCTGCGACCCAGGCCTTAATGCAGGCTGCATTGCAGGCTGCAACCCAGACTGGCATGCTGGCCACGATGCAGGCTGGGGTTCTGGCCGCCATGTGGGATGCTGTACCTACAAAAAAAGTGACACTGTGTATTTAAAGAGATTTATATAAAGATTAAAATTCAAAATAGCTTTCTTTCATTCAATTATACTGATGTTATTATGTCTGCACTGATTTTGAATTATTTACTAGAATTTGTTGACATACTCACCTCAGCATACACATCATCCTCATTTATGGCCCCAGTATCAACAACTGTTGTGGTGGCAGGCCTTGGTCGGGATATAAAACTCTGAAAATATAGAAAGCAAAAACATTAGTTGCTTTGTCTGCACTAATCTACATCTACACTAATATTATAAATAGGTAAGATTTGTATTGGTGTGTGTTTGTAAAACTCGGGCCCAAATAACAAACTGATTAGTTTATTAATTACTTATCATAATACTTACACCAATAGCGGTTTCGCCAGGCTCCCCTATTCCAAATGCGCACTCTTTTCCTATAATATTCAGCACTTTGGTGCTCGTTTCTGAAAGGGCCGGGACAAAGCTTGTATTTCCAGTTGTTTCTCTGGCCTGCCGTATACTAGCGCCCTCGTTCCGGGACCTTTTTTTCAAATCTCGCCAAGTCTGCAAACATTTCACACCAGTATATTAAATTTATGCTGCTAAAAGTGATAACTGTTTCAAATATTTAAACTCAAAGCTTTTAGCTTGGCTTTAGTTAGCTGGTTTTGTAACAATGACTGTAGTAGGTAATTATTACTTACATGTTTCCACTGCTCAACAGATTTATCAGGACTATGTTCTGATAACATGGCCCTGACTTGTTCCCACTGTTGGCGCATCCTTTCAGGCCCTAATGGGCCTGTAAATTCGCCGTTGGCGAAGTCTCTGTGAGCCGCCATGTAGTCCACTAACATCTGCAGTTGCAGATTGTTACTTCGTAGCCTGCAAAACCGTTTATTTTACTATTGTTGATACTTTTTGCAATAAACACACTTAAATACCACTCGATACTCACTTTTTCTTATTTGGCAGCATTTTCAGATTCTTTTCTACTCTTGACACTCAGATTCTTTTCAAAGTATACCTACACTTTCGTATGAAAACACCGAAATACAAAACAAACAAATGGTGGATTGGCGAGAAAAACAGTGACATAGACAAACAAAGAGAATACAAATACTACGGATAGACAAAAATCATAGACAAATTAATAAAAAACGTCAAAAATTGAATGAAAAGAGTGAACAGTTATGGACAACACTATTTGCCGATTCAGTGTTACCACGTGTAAAAATCATATATGTCATATTATGGCAATGCCATTTTAAGACGTAGTTTAAAATTTAACCACGGGAGAAATTCTATCGCGCTGTCAACCCATGCTCGACGCATAGATAAAATTGCCGATGGTTTAAAATTTTAACGACCCGCGACTCTTATCTGTCGCGCAAGCCATGCTACGGGGGCAGCCCTCGTAGCATGGCTAGCGCGACAACGATTTTAACCTACGTTTTTGTCGCACTGCCCGCGTTATTAATCGCTGCGAGCATGGATTTAGTCCATAGGTTTAAATTGTACAAACGATCTGTCATTTTATCGTAAGCCGCGATTTTTGTCTCAAGTGCGAGCATGGCTACAAAATGGCTGCCGTCTTTTGAAGATAAATTGTCGACTTTTGACAGCTCTATAGCTTAAATATATCGGTGATTTCAAAGGCCCAGATAAAAGGTAAGACGAACAAATTCTTCGATTTTATTTATTAAAATAGTAAAATAAGAGTCTTAACGATAAACACTTCGGCTTAAACAGACCCAAGAACTAATGGTAGGTATACCTACAACATTATCATAGAAGGCTTTTCATCATTTCATATAGTTTCGAAGAATGGTTTTGTAAACTTAATGTTTTAGCCAGTTCCTATTTAGTAGGTATATATCATTGGTTTATTAACAGATGTCGAGAGGCTACTTCCGTCAATATTTATCATTTTGGGACGAAAAACATGAAAGAAAAAGGCAAAGGACGGAGGTAAGGGACCTCGCCTATATATGGAGTCTCCCAAGGGAAGAATTTCTAGAAAATTATAAATTAAGCCCGGAATTAATTCATTATTTATGCGAAGAGCTGGAAGAAGACCTGGCTCCTCGCACAATAGAAGGGTTGCCGGTTTATTTAAAGGTAAGTAGTACTTAGTTTACTTAGGTAGGTACTGTCTTTTCAAATTGTAATCTACTTATATTAATATTATAAAGCTGAAGAGTTGTTTGTTTGAACGTGCATGTCTCAGGAACTACTGAAAAGATTTAAAAATTCTTTTACCAATTTATAGCTAAGATCTCCCTGAGTGCTATAGGCTATGTATGTACCACGGGCGAATCTGGGGCGGACCACTTGTATGTGATAAAAAAATTGTAATGCTATTTAAATAATAATTAGATACTACCTTGTGGAATTTTATTAAAGCATTTATTTCTACAATGTCTACTTAATTTCAGGTACTAACATCATTAAAAATATTGATAAATGGCCATTACCAGCGTGGTAATGGCCAAGACCAAAATATCTCAATAGGTCAAACGACTGTCAGCAAATATCTGCAACAGTTTGTTGCTGCAGTAAACACAAAGTAAGTACCTACTCAAATTTCAAATATTTAACTACTATCTGAATATTTTCAAAATAAATGAGGTTAGTCACATTCATTTCTACTTTTTCAGACTAAAACCAAAGTGGATAATATTCCCTGGCACAGAGGAAGACAGAAGGAATGTTGCAAGAGGGTTCCAAAGAAAATTTGGAGTGCCAAATGTTTTGGGTGCCGTAGACTGCACCCATGTTACCTTATTTCCACCTCCGGGGCTGGACAAAGTGCAGTACATAAATCATAATAGAGATATTTCTATTAATGTACAACTAGTAAGTTTGTTGAAATATCATTTATATTGTTAAACACTTTATCAAGAGGATGATTATCATATAAGATCTTAAATGCTTTTTACATTTACCAAAATCCCTATCTACTGATAAAAATAATTCTTAGTTGGATTAGGATGTAAACTTATGATTTATTTTCAGATATGTGATGCTGATTGCAATATTCTTAATGTAAATGCAGATTTTCCGGGCAGAGTCCATGACCAATTTATATTTAATACCTCCAAGGTTAAAGCCGAGCTTCGGAGGCTCTATAATAATAGAATTGGAGAGTATTATTTAATAGGTATGTATTGGTTTTCTATAATGAAAAATGTTCACTTTTGATTCAACAAGTTTATATTTAAAATATTACACAAAGCAATTACTACAAACAAAATCAGTCTTATTTAAAGATAATTAGAAAAAAATAGAAATAATCAGTCTTATAAAAAAAAAATATTACGGAAAAAACTCTATTTACTAGAATTATCAATATTTCTTGTCCGAGCCTGACGTAACCTGCAACGCAAACAAATTTTAATTAAAATTTTAGAATAATAAGAATTGTATGTTTACAGGAGACTCTGGTTATGCTCTGGAGCCATGGCTTATGACTCCGGTCAGGGGAGCCGAGGAGCATACTCCTGAAGCCCGGTACACTGAGTGGCACTGCAGAGCCAGGAATTGTATTGAGCGAACTAATGGTTACCTTAAAGGTACCTTCAGAATGCTGGGTCTGGACCGCAATTTTCATTATGCTCCAGAAAAAACTTCAGAGCTCATCTATGCCGCCTGCACCATATATAATATTATGAAGCATTTCAGGTTATTAATATTTCAATTTGATGTTCTTAACTACATCCTATAGATAAATATTTTCCTTTAGTAAGTACTTAATTGTTTCAGGTTGCCAATGACTGAAAGCAGTCCGAGTGAACCTGAGCAGCCACAGAATTTGGAAAATGAGCTGCCTATGCCTCCAATTAATCAAGGACAAGGCTTATTACAATTAGCAGCTCAAAAGCGCAACGAAATAATATTCAATAATTTTTCTTAATAAATATATTTTACTTACATTTGTCTATATTTCATACGGCTTTGCAGGAGCCTTGCCTGCATGGTGTTGAGTATATTCTGAAAAAAAAAAAATGTATTTGCAAAACTTAATACCAGCTTAGGGACTGCAAATATAATTTATTGTGTTTTAACTCCTGTGTATATTACATTATATTTATTTTTCACACCAACTCCAAAAATTGTGTCTCTCTCTTCAAACCTTGACATGGTAGAATCACCAGAATTAAGATTTTCAAAATAAATACACAAACTGATGAGATGTGATAATACTTACTTTTAAAATATTATTTGATTCTTGTTCGGCCGCCAAAAACTCATCAGCCCGCCCACTGAGCCCAGTTCTTCGTTGTTGTGGTCCTAACAACCCAGGCTGTGATGCAGGCTGCGATGCAGGTTGCATTGCAGGCTGCAACCTAGGCCGGGATGCAGGCTGCAACCCAGGCTGTGATGGAGGCTGCAACCCAGGCTGTGATGCAGGCTGCGATGCAGGTTGCATTGCAGGCTGCAACCTAGGCCGGGATGCAGGCTGCAACCCAGGCTGTGATGGAGGCTGCAATCCAGGCTGTGATGCAGGCTGCGACCCAGGCCTTAATGCAGGCTGCATTGCAGGCTGCAACCCAGACTGGCATGCTGGCCACGATGCAGGCTGGGGTTCTGGCCGCCATGTGGGATGCTGTACCTACAAAAAAAGTGACACTGTGTATTTAAAGAGATTTATATAAAGATTAAAATTCAAAATAGCTTTCTTTCATTCAATTATACTGATGTTATTATGTCTGCACTGATTTTGAATTATTTACTAGAATTTGTTGACATACTCACCTCAGCATACACATCATCCTCATTTATGGCCCCAGTATCAACAACTGTTGTGGTGGCAGGCCTTGGTCGGGATATAAAACTCTGAAAATATAGAAAGCAAAAACATTAGTTGCTTTGTCTGCACTAATCTACATCTACACTAATATTATAAATAGGTAAGATTTGTATTGGTGTGTGTTTGTAAAACTCGGGCCCAAATAACAAACTGATTAGTTTATTAATTACTTATCATAATACTTACACCAATAGCGGTTTCGCCAGGCTCCCCTATTCCAAATGCGCACTCTTTTCCTATAATATTCAGCACTTTGGTGCTCGTTTCTGAAAGGGCCGGGACAAAGCTTGTATTTCCAGTTGTTTCTCTGGCCTGCCGTATACTAGCGCCCTCGTTCCGGGACCTTTTTTTCAAATCTCGCCAAGTCTGCAAACATTTCACACCAGTATATTAAATTTATGCTGCTAAAAGTGATAACTGTTTCAAATATTTAAACTCAAAGCTTTTAGCTTGGCTTTAGTTAGCTGGTTTTGTAACAATGACTGTAGTAGGTAATTATTACTTACATGTTTCCACTGCTCAACAGATTTATCAGGACCATGTTCTGATAACATGGCCCTGACTTGTTCCCACTGTTGGCGCATCCTTTCAGGCCCTAATGGGCCTGTAAATTCGCCGTTGGCGAAGTCTCTGTGAGCCGCCATGTAGTCCACTAACATCTGCAGTTGCAGATTGTTACTTCGTAGCCTGCAAAACCGTTTATTTTACTATTGTTGATACTTTTTGCAATAAACACACTTAAATACCACTCGATACTCACTTTTTCTTATTTGGCAGCATTTTCAGATTCTTTTCTACTCTTGACACTCAGATTCTTTTCAAAGTATACCTACACTTTCGTATGAAAACACCGAAATACAAAACAAACAAATGGTGGATTGGCGAGAAAAACAGTGACATAGACAAACAAAGAGAATACAAATACTACGGATAGACAAAAATCATAGACAAATTAATAAAAAACGTCAAAAATTGAATGAAAAGAGTGAACAGTTATGGACAACACTATTTGCCGATTCAGTGTTACCACGTGTAAAAATCATATATGTCATATTATGGCAATGCCATTTTAAGACGTAGTTTAAAATTTAACCACGGGAGAAATTCTATCGCGCTGTCAACCCATGCTCGACGCATAGATAAAATTGCCGATGGTTTAAAATTTTAACGACCCGCGACTCTTATCTGTCGCGCAAGCCATGCTACGGGGGCTGCGATTTTAACCTACGTTTTTGTCGCACTGCCCGCGTTATTAATCGCTGCGAGCATGGATTTAGTCCATAGGTTTAAATTGTACAAACGATCTGTCATTTTATCGTAAGCCGCGATTTTTGTCTCAAGTGCGAGCATGGCTACAAAATGGCTGCCGTCTTTTGAAGATAAATTGTCGACTTTTGACAGCTCTATAGCTTAAATATATCGGTGATTTCAAAGGCCCAGATAAAAGGTAAGACGAACAAATTCTTCGATTTTATTTATTAAAATAGTAAAATAAGAGTCTTAACGATAAACACTTCGGCTTAAACAGACCCAAGAACTAATGGTAGGTATACCTACAACATTATCATAGAAGGCTTTTCATCATTTCATATAGTTTCGAAGAATGGTTTTGTAAACTTAATGTTTTAGCCAGTTCCTATTTAGTAGGTATATATCATTGGTTTATTAACAGATGTCGAGAGGCTACTTCCGTCAATATTTATCATTTTGGGACGAAAAACATGAAAGAAAAAGGCAAAGGACGGAGGTAAGGGACCTCGCCTATATATGGAGTCTCCCAAGGGAAGAATTTCTAGAAAATTATAAATTAAGCCCGGAATTAATTCATTATTTATGCGAAGAGCTGGAAGAAGACCTGGCTCCTCGCACAATAGAAGGGTTGCCGGTTTATTTAAAGGTAAGTAGTACTTAGTTTACTTAGGTAGGTACTGTCTTTTCAAATTGTAATCTACTTATATTAATATTATAAAGCTGAAGAGTTGTTTGTTTGAACGTGCATGTCTCAGGAACTACTGAAAAGATTTAAAAATTCTTTTACCAATTTATAGCTAAGATCTCCCTGAGTGCTATAGGCTATGTATGTACCACGGGCGAATCTGGGGCGGACCACTTGTATGTGATAAAAAAATTGTAATGCTATTTAAATAATAATTAGATACTACCTTGTGGAATTTTATTAAAGCATTTATTTCTACAATGTCTACTTAATTTCAGGTACTAACATCATTAAAAATATTGATAAATGGCCATTACCAGCGTGGTAATGGCCAAGACCAAAATATCTCAATAGGTCAAACGACTGTCAGCAAATATCTGCAACAGTTTGTTGCTGCAGTAAACACAAAGTAAGTACCTACTCAAATTTCAAATATTTAACTACTATCTGAATATTTTCAAAATAAATGAGGTTAGTCACATTCATTTCTACTTTTTCAGACTAAAACCAAAGTGGATAATATTCCCTGGCACAGAGGAAGACAGAAGGAATGTTGCAAGAGGGTTCCAAAGAAAATTTGGAGTGCCAAATGTTTTGGGTGCCGTAGACTGCACCCATGTTACCTTATTTCCACCTCCGGGGCTGGACAAAGTGCAGTACATAAATCATAATAGAGATATTTCTATTAATGTACAACTAGTAAGTTTGTTGAAATATCATTTATATTGTTAAACACTTTATCAAGAGGATGATTATCATATAAGATCTTAAATGCTTTTTACATTTACCAAAATCCCTATCTACTGATAAAAATAATTCTTAGTTGGATTAGGATGTAAACTTATGATTTATTTTCAGATATGTGATGCTGATTGCAATATTCTTAATGTAAATGCAGATTTTCCGGGCAGAGTCCATGACCAATTTATATTTAATACCTCCAAGGTTAAAGCCGAGCTTCGGAGGCTCTATAATAATAGAATTGGAGAGTATTATTTAATAGGTATGTATTGGTTTTCTATAATGAAAAATGTTCACTTTTGATTCAACAAGTTTATATTTAAAATATTACACAAAGCAATTACTACAAACAAAATCAGTCTTATTTAAAGATAATTAGAAAAAAATAGAAATAATCAGTCTTATAAAAAAAAAATATTACGGAAAAAACTCTATTTACTAGAATTATCAATATTTCTTGTCCGAGCCTGACGTAACCTGCAACGCAAACAAATTTTAATTAAAATTTTAGAATAATAAGAATTGTATGTTTACAGGAGACTCTGGTTATGCTCTGGAGCCATGGCTTATGACTCCGGTCAGGGGAGCCGAGGAGCATACTCCTGAAGCCCGGTACACTGAGTGGCACTGCAGAGCCAGGAATTGTATTGAGCGAACTAATGGTTACCTTAAAGGTACCTTCAGAATGCTGGGTCTGGACCGCAATTTTCATTATGCTCCAGAAAAAACTTCAGAGCTCATCTATGCCGCCTGCACCATATATAATATTATGAAGCATTTCAGGTTATTAATATTTCAATTTGATGTTCTTAACTACATCCTATAGATAAATATTTTCCTTTAGTAAGTACTTAATTGTTTCAGGTTGCCAATGACTGAAAGCAGTCCGAGTGAACCTGAGCAGCCACAGAATTTGGAAAATGAGCTGCCTATGCCTCCAATTAATCAAGGACAAGGCTTATTACAATTAGCAGCTCAAAAGCGCAACGAAATAATATTCAATAATTTTTCTTAATAAATATATTTTACTTACATTTGTCTATATTTCATACGGCTTTGCAGGAGCCTTGCCTGCATGGTGTTGAGTATATTCTGAAAAAAAAAAAATGTATTTGCAAAACTTAATACCAGCTTAGGGACTGCAAATATAATTTATTGTGTTTTAACTCCTGTGTATATTACATTATATTTATTTTTCACACCAACTCCAAAAATTGTGTCTCTCTCTTCAAACCTTGACATGGTAGAATCACCAGAATTAAGATTTTCAAAATAAATACACAAACTGATGAGATGTGATAATACTTACTTTTAAAATATTATTTGATTCTTGTTCGGCCGCCAAAAACTCATCAGCCCGCCCACTGAGCCCAGTTCTTCGTTGTTGTGGTCCTAACAACCCAGGCTGTGATGCAGGCTGCGATGCAGGTTGCATTGCAGGCTGCAACCTAGGCCGGGATGCAGGCTGCAACCCAGGCTGTGATGGAGGCTGCAACCCAGGCTGTGATGCAGGCTGCGATGCAGGTTGCATTGCAGGCTGCAACCTAGGCCGGGATGCAGGCTGCAACCCAGGCTGTGATGGAGGCTGCAATCCAGGCTGTGATGCAGGCTGCGACCCAGGCCTTAATGCAGGCTGCATTGCAGGCTGCAACCCAGACTGGCATGCTGGCCACGATGCAGGCTGGGGTTCTGGCCGCCATGTGGGATGCTGTACCTACAAAAAAAGTGACACTGTGTATTTAAAGAGATTTATATAAAGATTAAAATTCAAAATAGCTTTCTTTCATTCAATTATACTGATGTTATTATGTCTGCACTGATTTTGAATTATTTACTAGAATTTGTTGACATACTCACCTCAGCATACACATCATCCTCATTTATGGCCCCAGTATCAACAACTGTTGTGGTGGCAGGCCTTGGTCGGGATATAAAACTCTGAAAATATAGAAAGCAAAAACATTAGTTGCTTTGTCTGCACTAATCTACATCTACACTAATATTATAAATAGGTAAGATTTGTATTGGTGTGTGTTTGTAAAACTCGGGCCCAAATAACAAACTGATTAGTTTATTAATTACTTATCATAATACTTACACCAATAGCGGTTTCGCCAGGCTCCCCTATTCCAAATGCGCACTCTTTTCCTATAATATTCAGCACTTTGGTGCTCGTTTCTGAAAGGGCCGGGACAAAGCTTGTATTTCCAGTTGTTTCTCTGGCCTGCCGTATACTAGCGCCCTCGTTCCGGGACCTTTTTTTCAAATCTCGCCAAGTCTGCAAACATTTCACACCAGTATATTAAATTTATGCTGCTAAAAGTGATAACTGTTTCAAATATTTAAACTCAAAGCTTTTAGCTTGGCTTTAGTTAGCTGGTTTTGTAACAATGACTGTAGTAGGTAATTATTACTTACATGTTTCCACTGCTCAACAGATTTATCAGGACCATGTTCTGATAACATGGCCCTGACTTGTTCCCACTGTTGGCGCATCCTTTCAGGCCCTAATGGGCCTGTAAATTCGCCGTTGGCGAAGTCTCTGTGAGCCGCCATGTAGTCCACTAACATCTGCAGTTGCAGATTGTTACTTCGTAGCCTGCAAAACCGTTTATTTTACTATTGTTGATACTTTTTGCAATAAACACACTTAAATACCACTCGATACTCACTTTTTCTTATTTGGCAGCATTTTCAGATTCTTTTCTACTCTTGACACTCAGATTCTTTTCAAAGTATACCTACACTTTCGTATGAAAACACCGAAATACAAAACAAACAAATGGTGGATTGGCGAGAAAAACAGTGACATAGACAAACAAAGAGAATACAAATACTACGGATAGACAAAAATCATAGACAAATTAATAAAAAACGTCAAAAATTGAATGAAAAGAGTGAACAGTTATGGACAACACTATTTGCCGATTCAGTGTTACCACGTGTAAAAATCATATATGTCATATTATGGCAATGCCATTTTAAGACGTAGTTTAAAATTTAACCACGGGAGAAATTCTATCGCGCTGTCAACCCATGCTCGACGCATAGATAAAATTGCCGATGGTTTAAAATTTTAACGACCCGCGACTCTTATCTGTCGCGCAAGCCATGCTACGGGGGCTGATATCGCATAAAAGAGGTAAGAAAGAAGGAATGTTGAATCCCATTGATAAAGGTGATACACCGTTGTATACTTACCACATTGATCACCTCGGTCCGCTGACGTCTACAAACAAGAATTACCGATACATACTGACGGTGATTGATGGCTTCACAAAGTTCACATGGATTTATCCCACAAAGACTCTGTCCACAGAAGAAGTGCTTGAGAAGCTCAAACTACAACAACAAACATTTGGTTCGCCTTATAGAATCATAACAGATCGTAATGCATCTTTTACTTCTAATGCGTTTAAAGAATATTGCGAAGTTGAAAATATTGTTCATCATGCTATAACTACTGGTCAACCAAGAGGCAACGGCCAAGTCGAACGAATAAATCAGGTGATAATTAATGTGTTAAGCAAGTTGAGCACAGATGATCCTACAAAATGGTACAAACACGTTAATGCTGTTCAACGTTGTATCAACGGGTCATACCAAAGAAGTATTAAGATGAGCCCGTTTGAACTTTTGACAGGAGTTAAAATGAAAGACAAGAATGAAAACTTTTTGGAACTAATCGAAGAAGAGAATATTCAAAACTTTACTGAACAGAGAGATGAGCTGAGAAAAAAGGCTAAGGAAAGTATTCAAAGTATTCAAGAAGAGAATAGGAAATACTACAATAGAAAACGTAGAGAAGCAATACAATATAAAGTTGGAGACCTTGTTGCTATTAAGCGAACTCAGTTTGTCCAAGGATACAAATTATACCCGAAGTATCTTGGCCCATATGAAATTACAAAAAAGAAGCGAAACGATCGCTACGATTTAAAGAAAGTTGGCCTGGGCGAAGGTCCAATAAACACATCAAGTTCTGCAGACATGATGAAGCCTTGGGTTCCAGTCGCCGCATCTGACACTTCCTCCGATTCATCTGGGACAGATGAAGATCAGGACGGCCGTGTGGGATTAGAGTTAAAAGATTAGTTTACTTACCTATTTGATAAAGTAGGCTGTATAAGCAAGACCGTTTTGCGTTTGTTTTCCTTAAAAAAAAAAAGAGTGTCGATCTATGATTGTGAGCTAAACGATGTTTGGTGCGGTGTAATTTCTTTACGTAAAAATAAAACTAAGTTCAGAGTTTAATTTGATGTTTTTTCTCCATAAGTCCCACATTTATTCAGATGTTGTATCAGAGGTCTTATCTTATGAAGACGGTCGTGTTGTGGATGACCTACAGGACGATGTTGGAGATTGTCATTGAAGTGAATGACCGATCGTAATTTTTCAAATCTGTTTACAGTCATTGTCTGCATTATATTTTGGAAGCCATACTTACCCCAGTATGATCTTACACTGGGATAATGGAAGACTGACATAAATATTAGTATGCCTAAAAACTGTCGAATTTCCGTGATATTGACCGGAGGACAGTTTGAAATGCTATTTTGTATAATGTATAAATTTGTCTCGTCAACAATTTTAGCGAGAATACTCTCATTCATAAATTGTGAAAAAAATTGGAAAGGGGTATCCAACTGGGCTATTCCTTCAGGGAGTTCCGTTGATCCTAAAAACTTTACGCGTTCATCATTCCATTCCAGGTTTTTTTTTTCCAAATAAGTTCTCTACTTCTTGACCTCCACTCTGCTATACCTATACTAACTGACAACGATTGACCAGGCGAAACTCCTGCTGCTGGTTCCGGAGACTGTACCCTATTTGAAACTCCCTCTTCTTCAATAAGCAGTGGTGGATCTTCTTCAGTTAAGTTTTCTTCATCGTGTTCACTGTCCAACTCATGCAACAACTCATGAACATTAGAATAGTAATCAATATCATTTTCATCGCCGATATCATCCTCATCTTCGGAAATATCGCCGTTTTCTAACGCCATAAGCATAGCCTCAATATCCTTTTCCCTCACATATCGCGACATGCTAAAACAAAGCAAAGAAAGCTAAAGAAAATGCAGAAAAAGTTAGAAGTAGGCAGAGCCCAAGCAAAAATTTAATTACCCGTAAACGCATAGTGTAGTCAAATGGCAACATTCATATTTAGGGGAAAAAAATGCAGAATTGTAACAAAATTCAACAATATAACGTTTGATTTAGAAGACTTACCTTTATTTCAGTGTAATAACAATTTTTATAAAACAACTAATATGCTTTTTCACACAGAAAACAAAAATCAAAAACGCGCTTAAACGTAACGTTTAAATTTCTCCGGCATCCAGAGCTAGATGTCAAATTATTTAGAAAATACGCGCTATGTCACTTTTGACAATTACTTTTTTAACAGATGTATTTTCAGTCTATGGTTGTTATGCATTTGGATACACGTACTTCATGCATAATTCGAATAACTCGAGATTTTATGGTCCGAATACAATTGGCAACAATATGCATCTAAGGGTCACCCCAGTCAAACACATAAATTAACGCACACGTCTTATTAGGTACAACTGTTGGATGAATGTGACGCTATCTCGGAAAAGAGAGGCTATACCATGCCCCATCAGTAAAAAAAAATATTATTCGCTGAGTAAACAATACGATTGAAACGAAGGTACTGTAGTATATTTAGGAACTATCAACTGTTTAAAATATAGTTCGCTGTAGTTATAGATAGCACGTGCCAGAAGTGGCCGTTTTTCGCACTTTTACCATCTATAACTGGAGCGACTTTTATTTAACAGTCATTTGTTTACTCAGAGTAATATATTTTTTACTGATGGAGCGCCACTTAGCATGCTCCTTAACAAAAAAAAATGAGCGTCCACTACGCTCACTGAGAACTTTTCAAATTGATGGCAGTAACGTATTTATGATAGCAATGTTAATACAGATTACAGGCCAAAAGTGAAATAAGAAAAATAGGATAATAACACGTAATACAAGCAAAACCTCACCCGTATATGCGAGTATAACAGCCCCTGTAAGACAAACCTATCGCATAGGTGTCTAATTACTTGATCCCGACTGTTTTCACTGCTATAATTAAATGCCTAAGAGGCCTTGGGTAAGCACATAGACACGGTATGGATAGTTTACACCATCTAGCACAAGCTATTTTTTGACACAACATAGCATAAGCCATGAGGTGGCAATATTATTAAATTATTTGGTCTTACGTTAACAATACTATCATAAGAAACATACTTTACAATATCAGTCATTTTTACACAGAAAGCATAAACGTGAGGATCGAAAAAAGTGTTTCCCAAGAAAGTCCTTTAAAAAATATTTTACCCGTACTGTCATTGTAGTAAATATTAGAAATTTCTATAAAGTTAGGTTCACCACTGTTTTCATCCATGTCTAATGTTAGTATTTGTTTGTGTTCATATTTTATACCATTTAACAATGCATACGTTATAGAAAAGAGTTTTGAGTTCTGCGGAAGGTGAAATTCCGTTAGTAAAGTTTTGAATGTTGCAGCATCCAAGTTTTTACGGCATGCCGAAGTTTCAACAACGACGAAATCAATTTTATTTTTGAGGAACATGTCATTAAGTTGCAACTGGTGTTTAACAGCAAGAGTTTTAGGCAAATTTATTCTATTTGATGATGCTCTTGCGCTAATTTTTGAAATTCTATGTTTTGCTTCATATCTCATTGACCACAAATTATAAAGAGGTCTTAATTTCAACATAATTCCTGAGTAGTGTATCAAGTGATGAAATTTTGGTTTTAAAAGAGAACCGCTCAATGTAATATACAAGCTATTGAATTCGGCAACTGTATCTCTGATCTCATCGCAAATCTCCGTATATACGTTTTCTGTCATGGTTATATCCAAGAGTTTTCTGAGAAGTAAATAAAGTTGCCAATGTTCATCTTCATAAGGAACCTTATGGGATACAAAACATGAAAAGTATCTAATACAATTATAAGTTTCCATAGCGCTCATTTTCCATTTCACAGTTCCACTCGATTCCATACATATTGATGGAGGTTTGCAATTCGAGTCTGGGCCGTAATTGAAGAAAGCTATGCGATTATTTAGTGTGCCTAAAGTAAAAGATTTTTTTAAAAATAG
The DNA here is from genome assembly GCA_963921415.1 of Pyrausta despicata. Classification (NCBI taxonomy): domain Eukaryota; kingdom Metazoa; phylum Arthropoda; class Insecta; order Lepidoptera; family Crambidae; genus Pyrausta; species Pyrausta despicata. The sequence goes on from OY992864.1 coordinate 11,409,763, forward strand.
CCCCTTTATAACTTCTTTTATTGCATACGGCCCTATACCTTCTAAAATATCATGCATTATGTCTACCGACATTTGTTTAAATATGTCAAAACCTTGTACTTGTGTCCAGATAGACTGTTCTTTTATACCAGTTTCAGTGGGGTTGTTTTTTGACAAATCTGAAATATAATTACTTTAATTTCTAAGTAGGGTACAATCCTCATTGTACATTAACTTTGTTGTAGATTTGTGAGCTCTACAAATTCGGCACGGATAATTTGCTGTAAAACTTTCTATGAATCCTGAAATAGAATGTAAACCTAGGTTATCCCCAACTAATGAGACCAATTGAAAAATTACTTTGCCTTTAAAATATCCCGGAATATTTATATCTACACCTGTGCACGTAGCACGGCAGTCACAAGACAAGACATGACAAGACTGATAAAATGGAGTCATTTCTTGAAATTTGTCTTATATGGTAACATGGGCAAAGCCTGTGACTCGTTTTATCACCCGTGACTCGAAGTCTTGTAGCCAACTTCACAGTACGACTCGAATGTGACTGACAGTTGATCTAACTTTTTTTATCTATGAAATTAAATATTTCATTCGTTCTTTTTTGCAACTGGTGAGCGGGCAAATTTTTGCCTTTTCAGGTGCCGTAGGTGTACAAACGAGGTGTCTACGGATAGGTCTCGTGGAGCCGCACAAAATAAGCGCACCAAGTCGAAGGGTGTTCCTAGTAAAAAATTTCAGCACGACTGAAAAACCGTTATTTTTGAGCTTTAAGTGTATATAAAAAACGAACGCAACGTCGGATCACGCTAAAACCAACGGCGATATGCTCTAATTACTTAATACAGCCGATCTAGGCGAAAAAATTTTGAAAATCGACCGACTGAAAAACACTTAGGAAAATTTCGATACTAATTTGTATGGGGAAAGTTAAAATTACGAAATTGAATAGTGCTTACAATCATTTAATTAGTATTCAGATAGATGACTTTACAATTTGTTCATTGTATAAATGTACTTCTCGTTTGTTTATTTATGGTTTTGGTTGTAATGTCTGTCCTACGTAATCTGTGGTTTTGTTTTGTTGAGTTTGACATTACCCGGCTGCATCGTGTAGTGCTGCACTTTGGGGCTATAATAAAGGAGCCTCCCCAAATGACGTATCAACTGTTCCATACACGCACTTTACTACTTACTTTAACGTGGACTGGCAAACCGTCTTCTTCGTTGAGAGGTTGTAAATGTATCCTCAATTCCTCGCACTAATAAATAATAATGTCTTTAGTTAAACGAAAATTTTTTTGGAATTCTGTATCCGGCAACTCAAACGGGTTATTTGAGTCCCGGATCATCCTTCTACTTATTTTCCGTTGCTGCGTCTCTTGCTGTTGAGCATAGAGGTAATTAAAATAATTTTGAGCCATTTTAATTTACAACAAAATGCAACAAAATTTTATCACCACCTTCACAGGAGGGTGATAAAATACGACACAAACAATTGTCAAAATGTGACAGTTGTGAAAAAAAATTACGCCCATGCTAAGAAATAAGACAAATAAGTCCAATTTGACTGTCAAATTTATATCTCACACCAGTCTTGATTTTGTAATGTCCCCCGTGCTAGCCTATGTGACAAAAATGTTTCTCACACAATTTGTCATATCTGGCTGTCAGATATGTCTTGTCACAGTAAGCCGTGCTAGCAAGGCTGTACTTGATAAAAAATTTAATTCATCGATTACTTTACGAAAACAATTGAAATTGCCTCCCTGACTTGTTCTATCTGACGAATAAAACAGAGCAAATAAAAATATATATTTTAACTGAGATCATTGCTCTGGGGGTAAACACGCAATAGACGCATACACGCCTCCTAATTTATGAATGCCTGCATGTGAACCCAGGGGATTACCAGTTTCATAGTCATCATAGTATACAATCAGGGGAAAAGTCGAGTATTCCTTTCAAGTGACTGAATTTTATTTAACCAAATCGAGCTACGAACGACATTTGTAACTTCTGTTAGACGTAGACAATATTTAACATAATCATCTATTTGTTTGAGTACTCCAGGAATGCTTAAAAATTTTTGAAGCACTAACTGCAATGGAATAAATTGACTGGTCCCTAAAATTTACCTTCTTTTTCCTCTGATAAATTCGTCTCTAGGTTCCACAACAGTTTGGTATTCTTGAGGACTAATATACGTTCCTAAACTTTCAAAATACTTCATCCATTTATATTCACTAGACAGACTCTGCAAACATTAAGTCTATCTACATTATGTTCATACTCTCGTTCTTGCAAATCTTGCGAACACTCGTTTTGCAGAGCTAGTTCTATCATATTTGGGATATGTGAGGACATAGCCTTAACAAATAAAGTTACTGTTATCCTAGGCACTAAAGGATTAGCTAGAAGAGAGCTAATCAATAGAGCTGTTTCAAATGTTATAGAGTGTTCGGTACTTGAACGGGAATCAAAGGTTTTTGGTTCGTGAGGGTCGTCAGATACATAAACATTGGTTGACAAGTTACTGAATTCAGAAGTAGATATACAAGGTGGGCCGTAAATAAGTGCACTTAAAAAAAATATTAATACAACTGTAGCGCTTTTAAATGAAATATTTATTTTAAATTATACAAAACGAAATGAATTTTATTTTTTAAAAATTAAATCATCCAAATGTTGTCCATTTCGCCTACAACACTCTTCCAATCTGACTCTGAGATTTTGGAACACTTTTGTCAAAAGTTGCGGAGTGATTAAGCGGATTTCTTCTTCAATGTTCGCTTTTAATTCAGCCGTCGTTGAAGGATTATTAGAGTACACCTTACTCTTGAGGTAGCCCCATAAAAAGAAATCCGGTGGCGTTAAGTCAGGGCTCCTGGGTGGCCAAGCAATATCACCCCTCCTCGATATCAACCTTCGAGGAAACATTTCTCTAACGACCTCCAGAGAGTCGTTACTTGTATGGCAGGAAGCGCCATCTTGCTGGAACCAGGTGTGAATAGTGTAACCACTCGATTCTTGCAGTTTTGGAGCTAAAAAATCTCTAAGCATCGAAACATAACGTTCTGAATTAACCCGTCCATTGTCACGCCTCTAATTTGATTAATGGCCGTGAGTGACAGCTGTCTGACAGCCCGCCCTTTTTATTTTCTTATAACATCGAAAATTGATTTATACTACCATTGCTGTATAATTAAACCCTATGAATTATATATCACCGTAATCTGCATGAAATTTCCCATCCGAATATCATAATATCCACAATAAAAAACACTTACTTGTATTCCAAATGATGCCATGAATTTGAGGTTATTACATTTTTGTACTTTGTTTTCACTTTGAACAGTTTGTTTCACTAATTGGCCATTCACTAGCTCTCAAATAACACTAACACTACAAGGTTTGTATTATCAACTAATGATTCCATAAGTTATACGCTTTGAAACACGTTTTTCACTGCATAACAATTAAATAAACAAACGCCGGTACGGACCATCAAGCGCGCGCAATGGCCGCTAAAAATAGACTGGAGAAAGTATGGTTGGCAGAAAAATCGTAAAGTCGAAAATATTTATTTTTTGGTGTTTTGTTTAATTCTGTTTTAGAAACGTTTTATGGGTCCAATATATTTCATGTTAACATGTTTCAAACCTATATAACTGTTTAATTACCTACATACCTAATTCTTAAATGAAACACACCTAATATGTAAAACTAATTTCGATTAATTTTGGTTTCGGAGTAGATTGGATCGTGACAAGGTCTTTGTTACCTAAGTACCTCAGATTTTAAAAATACCTACAGTGACGAATAGAATATGTAAAACGCGACCAACAGGATAAAGTACTAAAGGAAATCCATTATTTCTCAAGTGGCGAATATGATGATCTAAATTTTTGCCTATAGTAAAAATATGTAGGTTGTGTGTGTTATTTTGTAGCTTGGTAAATTACACAACTAATTAAATTTAACTTAAATTCTTCGCTGTTCTGAATTGAATTACGTCAATAGGAATAAGACTAACCTATTTTTATCATTTACGGTGGGCAGTACGTCAGACACCTGAAGCTCATGTTTAATTGGGACGACTTTGCAATCAAAATAGGTGACATGGGGGTGTAGAGTGGGTGTACTATAAGTAGGGTTTTTGTCATACAGTGTTTATGTAAAAAAAAAAACAAAAGAAAATTCACATTTTATTATTTTTTAAAAATTGTAAAAAACAGGAAATAAAAAGAACAAAAAGATATTAAAAAACAAAAGGATATAAAAAAACAAAAGGAAATAAAAAAAAACTTAAATAAGAAAACCTAGGAAACCAGTCAAAGGGTCATATAAATACCACGTGTCGGAGTGAGGGCAAAGTATGCTGAGGCCACGTTACAAGGTTCCATTAATTTGTACATGGATTTGAAAAGATATTTCAAAATGAATATTGATTTTGATGCGAAGTTATTGGAAACCCTGCTTAGAGCCCCAAGAGTCTAGTGATAATTGTTACTTATCAGTAATATCTGGTTGACTGATAAGAACATGGCAACACTTGTCCTTGTCATTGAAAGAGATTGCTTGAACACATTCAGTTTGAATTATAAGACCTTCAAATCTCACTTTCACACATCATTTTCTCACCATTCACAGACAAAATAGTCTTTCTAATTGCGGGACCTTTGCCGACCACGAAATTCTTGTCCTTTCAACTTGGGGAGAGAATGCCATTCTCTCCAACAAGTCCCAAAACACAAGTACTCTCCACAGGTCACGCATTGAGAATGCACCATTTTGTCAATTTTCTGCCGATAGCAAACTTTACACCGCTTTCGGTTATTTCTACCAGGCTCGTATTTGGGCTCGTGCACAACATCCCGCCTGAGCCTCATAACTTCCCCTATTTGTTCTCTAATCACTGGTGGACTGTGGTGGTGCGCATCCACCAGAGATTTAGCTAGACTATAGCGAATATCACGGTGCGTCAGAGCGTCTTTGTTGCGACGGCTCAACGAGCTTGTGTACATAATGAAAGCGTTGTGAATGCTTACGTTCAGCAGCCTTTTAAACATTTTTATATACCATTTCACTCCTCGCTTTCGCTCCAACAAATACATTGAGAGTTTTTGATCTTTCAGATCAACCCCTCCCATTGTATTGTTGTAATCTTTGACACACACCGGCTTCACTAGCACTTTCCCGGCCTTCGATCCAATATAAGTTTCGGGAGTATGGTAGGTTGAAATCATAGTCACCAGTTTGGCGTCTTTCCATGCAATGACGGAAACATCGCCACACTGCCGAGCCATGATAGTACCCTTTTCCACGTTCTTCGGAATTCTAATGACGTCACGAGGCACATGCTTACGATTTAAACGTAATGTTCCCAAACAATCGAATCCCAGAGATTTCAGGTACCGCGCTAACGACGGACAATTATAAAAATTATCCATAGTTACGCAATGTCCCCGACGCTCTAAGTCCTTCAATAGACCGAGAAGTACCTGGGTAGTCTTGCCGCCTAAATCATCACTAGGTGCAACAACAGTGAAGCTGTTGTCGGAGTTCTTCCCCGTATAAATGAAAAATTTATAGAGATAACCAGTTTTTGATTCGCAGAGCTCGTATGACTTAATGCCGAAACGCGCAGCCTTTGACCTTATTGTTTGGACAACGGACAAGCGGCCCTTGAATAAGGTCAATGACTCATCGATAGAAATTTCTCTACGCAAATTATAGAGACTAGAAAATTTGGAGCTGAGATGCGAAATCACTGGCTGTAGTTTCGCTAACTTTTTTGACGCAACCCCTTCACTATGTGACAAGTTCTGACTTACATCAGAGTTATCGACAAAGTGAAGAAACCCGTTCAGTAAAAGAAAGCGATTGTAAGGCAAAAGTTCCCTGAATCTGAGCATTTCAAGGTAATCATTTGCCTTCCAATATTCATACTGACATGACCTATTATCAATACCCATGTACATAAAAACAGCAAATAACACCGCTATCTCGTCCGCATTAGTGTCGTGCCACTGATGCAGACGAGATGATGATTTCAATGTCCCATTGGCCTTCATGGACTCGATTGTCTGATTAGCGTATCGATTAGTTTCTTGGGCGATAAGCTCCATGATGTCATTAGTCCAGATATCCGTAAAAGCATCATAGGGATTATCATAGTCTTTGAGTGGACCAGGGGTTGGTCCTGAAAAGACTTCAGGAACACCTCTGAACGACTCAAAGTCTTTTTCCCAAACAAAACTAGGGGAAACGCCAAGCAAACGATCAGCTTCAGTATCCATTGCTCTCTCCACAGCATGTATGACATCTCGGGCAGGTTCATCTAGGTCCTCGTCATCAGGAATATCTCTTCCTCTACCCGCCAAAGCATTGGTTTCTATAGTAAGCTCGTCGAACTCGTCGTCAAACTCACTATCTAAATCACTGCCTTGGTTCTCACGCCTACCCACTGGCTTGGATGTTATGCCGATCAACCCCGACGTTGAAGGGCGAACATCAGCGTCAACAGAGGAAGCCTCACAAACATTCTGGGCATTGCTAGGTTCGTGAACACTAACAATACCTAATGTATTGTTAAGACCCTCGTCTGCTGTAGTAGTAGGTGAAAGTGGCTTTGGAGTACAACATTCCTGACCCTGTTGCGCCAAGCCGTCCATCCACCGCTGAACGTGCCACGGTGCCGTCGCCAACACTTCTTCCACCTCCTCGTCGGACATGTCCATCGCCTCGACACGCTCTAGAACGTTCGCACTGTAAAAAAAACATATCATCAAAACCGGTCCAGGCCATCTAGATCTAACCTGAATAAACTTATATACAGGGTGTCCCTGAAAGTAAGTATCAAATCGAATAGGGGTGTTGTGGGGGTCATTCACAAACATTTGAACCTTATAAATGTCGGTTTTATTTTTGACGGCTCAAAAGTTACAATTTTTATTTCATAAAATTTAGTAGTAATTCAAGCAGAAAAATTATCAAACCTATGTTAGGATGCATATTTGATATGACTTAAGTAGTTGAAAATGATCAAAACTTAGGTTATTATAAAAATTTGAAAAAGTTAGTACTAAAGTCGCGTGAAAACTGTATCATATCTTTTGAACCGTCAAAAATAGGACCGGCTTTCATAGGGATAAAATGATTGGAATTTACCTTGCATATGCCCCTGTTTAATTTGATCCTTACTTTCAGGGACACCCTGTATATAGTATATGTCCAAAAAACTTACCTCAGAGACGATGGTTCCTTCTCGCGCAGGCGGACAGTACCCCCAGGGGTTTGTTCAATGGGTACGGAGTCTAGGACTCTCATCGACCCACTGGGGGTTTGGTTGACGACGAGGGCTCTAAAATAAAAACAAAAAAATACCCATTGAGAAACAGTGCGTTATGGCCTAAATGGTTCAAAGAGGTGGTAGGAAAAAATAGGACGTGTAAAAGTGCCTTAATGGGTGAACTGCAAAACGATTCAATTTTTATAGGGTAGCTATGAGAAAACAATAAACATCAGACAATTTCCTAATATACTTATAAAAATTAAGTGCTTACTGCCTTTTTGGCGGTGGTGCCATACATTCTGGGGACTTGCGTTTGACCCCCACGGACAGGCTCATAATGAGGGCCCGCCTCGCTGCCGATGTCCGGTGCGAAGTGGACCGGCTCGGTGTGACCGACCGCGACCGATCTTGCGATCGCGATGTCGATCGAAGTCTGGCTAATCTATAAACATAAATAATAAACTTATATGGAACGAAAAATAATAGCATAAAAACGAAAAAGTAAAAAAGTACCTATAGCAAATAAAAGTACACACACAGTAGTTACAAATAATAAAAAATAATAAATTATTTGACTAAACTTTACCTAAACATAATTTTTTATTAATCTTCAACTTTTTTAAGAAAATTTTTGTGCTAACCGTACTTTCGCTACCAAATCGCCGCCCCCGGAGAATAAAATGATAATTGCAAAAATGCAACTTTTCAGGAAAAATAAATAACATATTTTTGTATATTGCTTCTCAACCACTGGGCGCAGGCAAATGATTGATAGCTAGGATAAAAGGTTATTTTTGGTATATTACAAATATTAATGTGAAATATTTCTAATCATAAAATTAGAGATATTATTCAAGAAATAAAATATTGTCAAAATTGGTCATCAGTTTTAGTTATATAATATCCATTATCATTTTATTCTCCATAAAAGCTGACCAAAGTCAAATATGGCAATCGTGACCTATCATCCTATTCATCGAGTTTTTAGTAAGTAATTTATTATGATAATAGTTTTATATACGCTTATTCTTGTAAGTATTGTTCATTTTTGTTTATATTAAGAACTTTATACTTGGTTTGCCAATGAAACTAGGGCATGATAATCAACATTACTTTTATTCAAATGTCTCAAAATCAAAATTTCAACCTAACGACCGGAAAAACTATTAAAAAAAACCGCTGGTATATTTAAGATAAATCATTACTCTTAAGTTTACTTTAACCGTTTGTTCCTATTTTCTAACAAAAGTCTTATAATCACAACATTAACTCAATTATTGTTAAAAGATAGAAAAAGATTTTGTATATTTATACACTAAAGAAGTCAATACTGTATCTTCACATTATTAATAACAGTCTCCTCATCATAATTAGCATTTAAGTTCAGTCTCTTAAATTTATGGACTTTCAAAAATATAATCAAGATGGTTGATGATCTGATCAATCGTTAGAATCTTCCAAATTATCGTTTTTGATACCAGAATTGTCATAAGTCAAGGATTCATAAAAACCACGATAATAACTAGGATTTTTTCTTGCCTTGCATACGCTCATAAGATCATCATACAACGCATTGCTTACTAAAATAGGTTCGGTTAAAACCTTTTAAGTTCAGGTACATAGCCAGGACTTGGAATTGTTAACTGTCCGGTACCCCGCCTGCTCCTTATTCTTCTGACAGGTTCTGTATTTATTTGGAAAAAAACAGAATCAATTGTATTTTACTTCAAAATTATGGATTTGAATTTGACACATTTACTTCCATAATTTGAGTCCATGATACTTTTTGGTTGTCCTCATCTTTTATCCAGTTTTTATAGTCTATTTATTATTTTATATTGTAAAACTCTATTTGCGTCATTTCCTTAACTGGATACTTTTTACATGTACCTTCCCGTTCGTTGTGATTGTGTACACTTGATCAGGCGTATATACAACACTGTGTTTTAATTCACAATTAATATTAGAATGCATTGAATCCCCCTCACTTTGACCGGGACCAGTTTCAAAGAATCTATGAGTTATAGTCAATTGCAGTTTCAGTCAGCAGCATAAATATATAGGTAAAACCGAAATAAATCTGTTTTAATTTTGGCCGCAACAACCGTCAGAATAGAATGATGGGTACTTTTTGCATGCCTCTTTGTATTTCATTAAGGAGATTTTCATAGACAACTACCAACTTCGTTCACCCCTCTTTCAGCAATTTGGCCGTGCCAAACATAACAATGGCCTTTAATCTGAGTAACATTATAAACAGTAAAATTGTAAACTGGATACTTCTTTTGTAGTGGAATGATCCAAGCTCAGATTGTGGGATGTGCAAAACCTTTTCTACGTCGAAGATGGCTACGGTAGTTTCTGAAGGATTATCAGATTATTTTTCTTCTTTTTTTAAAGTTGTCGGACTCTGTCTTCATTATTTCAATTATTATCATAATTTTCTTGCAATATTAGTTGAATTGTATAATCAGCCTGTTTTTTTTGGTTTGAATTGGTTTTACTTTGCCTTAAAAATTAATAATTAAACCTGGTGTTCAATATTTTTTCATATTGACGTTTGGTGGCCAAAAGAAAGTCAAATGTTTGCTTTCCAAGCCATTTTCTGTAAAGCTGATACATTTTAGATATATTTAGAAGTTCTGAGAGGTATTTTGTTGTAGAGTCTTCTGTAATATGATTCAACAGTCGGGAATAACTCAATATGCTGTAAGATGCTTTCTTCTGTCTCAACTGGCATTTTAGGTGGCCTATTTTCATGTCGCCCTCGTTTATCTTTAAAATTTTCGTCCAGTTTAGATTTCTCTGGTGCTGTACAAACAGTTTGATGTGTAATGTTTAGAGTATTGATGATTTTTTTTGCATACTTATACTTTTTTTTAACCTTTTGTAAAAAAGTTATGTGATTGTTTGTGTTCGGGTACGTTTTCGCTTTACGGTGATTTGTTTAACATCTTTTACTGTTGTATGATGAACGATGTATTGCCATTGTTTCTCGTGATCTCCTAGTTTATAATACTTTTTCATTATGCTCTCTTTTTTTTCTTGGTTTTTTCTTTTTTATTCGTACATTTTCATACAGCTATTAAATCTTTTATGTCGTATTTTTTCATCGATCTACAGCTTTTATAGGCTTTTCCTAAATGTTTTATTTTTGAATTCATAATGTCTTGTCTGTTATCAAAATTTTGTTAACATTTTCTTGTAGTTTTTGGCAATTCTCAACCTGGAGTAATTTCATCTAGTTCTTCACCATCTTGATGAAGTCCATCTTTTTCTTTTCCATCTTGATCTCGCACATCTTTTTCTTGTTCATCTTGATCCAGTCCTTCTCGATCTTGTCTATCTTGTTCTTGTTTTTCAAGTTCCTCACCCTCTTGTTCTTGTCTATCTTTACTATATCTATAATTCACGTGCGACAAGAGGATAACAATAATGTCTTACCGTTCAAACTACTTGGGTCATTTTACATAAATGCCATTATAGGAAGCATGTGGTTTGGTTTTAACGAGAATAAAATGATAACAACATGTTTCATTGTATAGAATTAATATTTTTACGAGAGCACAATGGTTTTATGGTTTGTTATTCTAATATGTGCAAAAGATTTCGATAGAACTATAGTAACATTTTATTCTCGTGATTTATATCCGGTGTTAAAACGTTGAATAATATTGTAAAATTTTGTAACTTTGTAAATAAGCACTATAAAAAAACGAAAAAAATTGAGCAGGTGTATTACTATCCGTAGATTCCAAAAATGGTATAACACTAAAACTAAGATATGAGCGGTTATCATTCTATTCCCCGGGGGCGGCGAAATGCCAATATGGCTACCTAGTAAGGTTATTATTCCCGGTTTTTCGACATTTATGAATGAAAATAGTTAATTTATGTTACAAAACTAGATTTTTCTAGTTGTTAGACGATATTATGACAAAATTACATGCATTTCTTATCAGTCACAGTATTTTGACAAACATAATTTGACGACAAATGGAGCCTGAATTGTCGTATTTTTCCCGTTCCAAAAGTTTGTCGGTTTTTTCACTAATTTAACAATCAATTTTACAGAAACCAACACGAAAAACATGTTTTATATTGTTTTTCCAGTAATTTCATGTAAAAATTTAATAAGAATACTCACCGTTTTCTGCGGGAATCCATTTTCAATCAGAGGAGTCTCACTGACAATTCACACTATTCACTCGTCTATGGCTGCCGCGTACAAGTCTTTACATTTTTAGTTTATTTTTAATTTTTTGTTCGGATACGTGCATAGAAGTAATGCAAAAATGTTTCTTTAGGAATGACAGATTGAAAATGTCAGCCTAAAATATATGGTAAACGTACCCGAACACGCAAAATTAACGCCCAATGACAGCGCATTCCTTATGTACACCGGTGTGTTCGAGCGACACTTACCGCCAAAAAAGTTCCCGAGCACAGGGGTTTTCATAAATCATTCGACGGCAGTAACATTACGCCCGTATCGATCTTCATAAAAATACGGCTCTATGATCCCCCACTTGGCTATAACATTACGCCCGTATCGATCTTCATAAAAATACGGCTCTATGATCCCCCACTTGGCTATTCCGGCCCAAATAGTCACTTTCGGAGAGTGTAACGGTCGTCCATGTTTTAAGCGAGGATTTTCTGTTCCCCAGTATCGACAATTTTGTCGATTAACAAATCCGTTGACATGAAAATGAGCTTCGTCTGAGAAGATAATGTTATTGAAGTGAGGGAATCTCCGTAACATTTCTGTTGCGAAATTGAACCGTGAAACAAAATCGGATTCTTTCAAATCTTGGACAATCTGAATTTTGTAAGGGTATAACTTCAAATCATCCCGTAAAATGCGACGTAAAGTCGTTCTGGGTACTCCCGGGGCCGCAGCGCGTTTCCGTGTAGAGCTTCTTGGATCCTCGCGCACAGAAGCTTGTACGCGTTCAATTGTTTCTGCAGTCCGCCTGGAACGTGGGCGTCGTGTAGGTCGAAGTTTTGGCGTTGATCACGTTGCCTCGAATGTTACGATCCATTTTTTGATTACATTCGTACTTGGACACTCGGTGATGTTGCGTAATCCAAACTTTACCCGAAAAAGCCGACGAACAGTCACGTATGAGCGATTGTTTTCATAAAAGGCGCGAACGCAGAAAGCGCGCTGCTCTCCCGTGAACGGACTCATTGCGACTAAAAATTTAGATCTCGAGCTGCAAGGAGATACCCTCCCCGCGCGTCTCGGTTATTTCGTTCGGGAGTTAGAGCGAGACAAAAAGTGGCCCACCCTGTACATTGTTGTATACAGCTAGTCTCCATACAAGAATTTTGAATACTTTCATCATTACAATGTGATCTTTTTAAATGTATTCTTAGTGTATTTAAGGAATCAAAAGTATCACTGCAACCTTCTCCACATCTGTAACCTGCACCATTAGTAAAGTTTGGAAGATTTTGGCATCTTTTTCTCAAGTGAATTATCAACTCACGAACACTAGAGCATGGAATCGAACAGTGGCTACAAAGTAACATACCTACCGGACGAAATGAAACACAAAAAAAACGGGCGTCCAACTACGCTAATGTTTCAAAAAATGTATACAGACTTACTTTATCTTTGTTATGTTATTTGACTTAGTTTGCCGTTGCAAGGAAATACCTAACTGTTCCGCCAACTCAGAAGTTGAACGGTGATTCCAGTCAAATTCTGTATAAATTGCATACACTGCCTGTTGTATGAACTCCCAAACATTGTGACATTCTAGAGGGTATTCGGTATGGAATGAGTGAAATAACTGAAAACATAATTCAACTGCTTCTGGTACATTAAGCAAGGTACATACCACTTTATCCAAAACGATGTACACTTGAACAATTTCAGACCAAGACGGACCTACTGCCAATACAAATGGCTGCAAGTGCAATTGTACATTCCAGTTTAATTTTTTTTGTTTCTGTGCTAGCTGACTACGCAGATTATCAATACATTCTTGAACATCAGCTTCCGTATTAACTTTACTAATAAAAGCGTTTAATACGTTACTTTTGGCTGGCTTCCAATTTTTGTTGACTTGATATACACCCGGGAATATTAACGGCAGCAAGAGAAGTAGTCCCGTATATTGCAATGTCACGTCGTCTCCTGTTGACAAAAAACTAATTAATTCTATCATCCCATTTGGTTTGGAGTTTGACATTGTATGCATGAGACGCTCTGCCTACTATCATAAACCTATATTATGTTCCATGAGTGGCGCGGCTTGTGTGTGGAGGAATTACCACTAATCAACGCGGGTAAGCGACTTGGTGATAAAACCACCTTTATTGCCTTTAGTCAAACGCGTCAGAGCCTCTCATCCTTACATCAACTGTATTATATAGGTTATTACGTACATATCATAATAAAGTAACATTTATTAAGGCCTTTACCTTCAGTAAGCAGCAGAAAAGATGTTATTAAATCCTTATGAAATTGTGCAGTCACTTTCGTAAATATTTCTTTTGTCAAATTTATAATATTTGTTTTCTTTGAAAGTAAAAAATCTTGAAGTTTACTATTCGTGTCGCTAGCACCAAACAATAACTCAAAATCTTTTTTAATCTGTAAAAATAAAAAAAAACATCAGAAATATAATTAGATTAACACAAAAAACTATATACTCTAGGTATTTATCGCCGTCATTCACTATAAAATCTTAATTACACTAATACTTACTAGAACTGGCCCAATAGCAGGATTTGCGAGACCTTTATATAGCTTGATATAATCCCAGACTGAACCCTGTGTCTCCTTTAGCTCAGTTATGCGATATACGTGGGTATCTTTCCAAGACTCTAATAAGTCTGCAGATGCATGAGAAGGTGGTTCAACTCTCAATTTTGCCAACTTAGTTTCTATTTCATCATTATCAGCTGCTAAAAAAATATTACGGTAGGTAAGTTAGTACATAAATAAAATTATATACATATTTGACAAAACCAAAATCTTACTCAACAACAAAGTTTTGCGCTTTAGTATGTAATTATTTAATTAAGAGGTACTTGCCAAAGGTACCCGTTGTATCACAATAAAAATTATACTATGCAAGAAAATAGCAATAAAAATTATACTTTTTATGAACAATAAAGAATTATGATTATCAGAAATTAAATAACAATTACTAAATAATAATAAAAGCTACCTACCTGGTGGAGAATATTCTTTGTCATTATCTTCGGATGGAGTTCGATATGATTGCCTTGTTATTTTTTGGGGTGTTTTTACAGGTTTGGACACCGAATTTTTGCCAGTTGTGCGTATTTTAGCTGCATCGTCTTTGATTAGCAATTTTTTTCTTAATAAACACAATTGTGTATATAAAGCTCCTGTAGGTCGAGGCTTGGTTGAAGTTTTTCCACTTTTGTTGGTATATACTTCGCGTTTTATGAAATACAACCTATTCACACCGGTATTAGGGAACAGTGCTTCAAAATATTGTTTCGCCCAGTGACTACAGGTGTAAGGCGTTACTTGATGTTTAGGCGGGGAGGCTTCTGAAAATAGATACTGAGCTATGATCAGCGCGATCTCTTTGATTTCTGACGTAGTCAAAATAGTATCTTCAGGCAAGCGTGAAATTCTCTTCGACTCCAAAGTTCCCTTATTCAAAAGAACCCAAATCGGATTTTTTTGGCGATCAATCGTACTAGCATCTGACTTTCCTTGAATAGCTTGGTTAGATGGATCTTTAGGGACTTCAAAATTACTGACTTTTGCAAGATCTTGATCCTTTTGCGGTTGTAATTCGAAGTTTTCGCCTTCAACATTAAGGAAAGACAGGTCTATATTATCGTCATCAGTTGTCTCACTGATACTCGCTGATTTACTTTTTGAAGAACTCGCACATTCATCACTTACTGTTGACTTGCTGCTAATGATACTTTGAATTGAATTACATGTGTCAGGAATTCCACAATCGGAAAATTTCACTTAATTCGAGTCAGTCGTATTTTTCGAGATGACTGTTGTGTTGGTTTGCGAAGGATGAAGACCCGCAAACAGTGCAATTTCTTCGTCAATTTCTTGCTGATGTAAAATTAGCCAGGGAATTAATGCTCTTGAGAAGATTTTTCGGAAGTACTTTAGTATATGCAACACCTCAAAAGGGGGGGGGGGGAGGGGGGAGGGAGGGGGGGGGGAGGGGGGGGGATGTACCACCCCTCCACCCCCCAAAGTGCGGAGACGCATAGTTTTTTTTTTACAAGCAAAAATGTATTCTAACCTCAAACTTATGCATTTACATCAATTTCTTGTGGGAAGGGTGATGGGGGAGGGGTATAAGGGCAAGGAAAATGAAATGAAACCAATAATTAGATTTTATAAACATATTTTATTGATTTTATCAATTCTTCGAAGCTATCTAGGTGATGTTTTCTTAAATCTTGCCTCCACGAGTACTCGATTAACCAATCTTCAAAATTTTCTTTGTAGTTTACTTTGTGAAATCGTCTTTTCAAATTTCGCCACTGGCTTTCAATATGCTGGGTGTGTGTCCCATCCTCAGCTATAAACGGATTCTCGGGATCGCTGTGGTTAACTTTCTTATGGATGTAACCATGGTTCGGCAGGGAATCATATGCACGCCAGTAGTCAGTGTGGACTATGGATCCCTCAGCTACATGCTTTTTGATCAATGGTATGAGTACCTCTGCCGACCTTTCATTATTGGGACACACTTCTAGTCTCAATTCGTTTGTTTCATCGTCGATCATACCCAGCACCCAGTGACCTTCAACTCGCCTTCCTTTGTTATACTTCCTCTTTCCAAATTTGCTTTCATCGATCTGAACTACTTTGCCAGGTCCACCAATTTTTGGTCTTAATGGTTGATTTTCCAACTGGTGGACCACAACAGTTTCGCGGCAATAATTGAACCAGTCGCAAATTGTTGCTTCCGAAACCGCTACCCCACGAGCTCTGGAGCTGCACTCAATTCTTGCCGTATAATAATCGAAGTCACGGGCATAACAATACATTAGCTTGAATATGAGTGGCAGTGGCAACTTCGTGTTTTCAAACCATGTCCCCTTTGACCGTGCCACAAATCTTGTTTTGCAAGTTTTGCTCTTGCAAACAAAAGTCCCAACTGAGCCCCTTGAAGCTAAAACTGACATTGCGCTTCGATGATGTCTGCAATTCTTCGAAGACAGTATCAATCCCCGTTCTTCACAAAAAGCAATGCATTGCTCTGTTGTTCCGAGTTCAGCTGAAATAAAAAAAAGGAAATTTTTAGAACAAACTATCAAAAAACCTAAGTTACTTCCAGGTTTAAAAAAAAATAACCACGAAGGTCAACCTTCTAACCTAATCTATCCAAGTCGGATCTGCCCCAAAATTCTATAAAAGCTAAGTGTCTTCCAGGTTTAAAAAAAAAATAACCACGAAGGTCAAGGCGTGAGCTCCGCTTCGCTTCGCTCCCGCCTTAACCTTCTAACCTAATCTATCCGAGTCGGATCTGCCCCAAAATTCTATAAAAGCTAAGTGTCTTCCAGGTTTAAAAAAAAAATAACCACGAAGGTCAAGGCGTGAGCTCCGCTTCGCTTCGCTCCCGCCTTAACCTTCTAACCTAATCTATCCGAGTCGGATCTGCCCTAAAATTCTATAAAAGCTAAGTGTCTTCCAGGTTTAAAAAAAAAATAACCACGAACCTAATCTATCCGAGTCGGATCTGCACATTACAATTTCATAAAACAACTTATAGGTTTAAAAATAGCAACATCATACATACATATTAAACGCTCCATATTCCACATGTTGAGCACTTCCTCTGAATAGAGGTGAATGCGTTGTGGAGCACGGCCTGATGAAGAAGCTGGTGGCTCGTTAGAGACCAACACTTCACCACTCCCTGAAGGAGCCGGTGGCTCATTAGAGTCCAACACCGGCAACACTTCACCACTCCCCGAAGGAGCCGGCGGCTCATTAGAGTCCAACGCCGGCATCACTTCACCACACTCCGAAGGAGCCGGCGGCTCATGAGAGTCCAACACCGGCATCACTCCACCACACACCGAAGGAGCCGGCGGCTCATTAGAGTCCAAAACCGGCATCACTTCACCACACTCACTGTCACCAGAATCAGTCGAAGACATGATAATAGTAGCAGCAGTATTATTCACATACAAAGACTCAAGCGAAAACACGGAAGACCGACGTAACGCGAATCAAAGCAGTGAATAAACAACAAAATGGCTGACGTCTTGTCTAGTCACCTAGTGTCAATTACGTTCCATTTTGCGGATTTTTTTCCGCACTAAGTTAAAAAAAAACACTTAAACATGCAAATTTTAAATACCAGAACGCGTGATTTATGTTCCTAATATATGTGCAGTACGTAATTTATTTTTTCTTTACAACACCTTCTTTTTTTTAATCATTCCAACTTATTTGAATAATAAAGTTTTGGCTGTCTGAACATAAGTTCCTTTGCCTCACGAAAATGACAGGATTTTATGAACAGAAAATGTCATTTTTATTCAATGTCATTACTTTTAGGTTAAATTTCTATGTAACTTTAAAAATTTATATCTTAAAAACTATTGAACTCCGCACCTTCAAATTTTGGGAAATTACATATCTGTAACTATCCCTATCTACAAAAAAAATATCAACCAAATATTCGGTGTTGCATGTTCTAAAGCTGAGCCGATTTTTCTATGCACTACTTTAGGTATAATCGTTTTTAGCTCATAGCCAGTAATGTTCTTTAGATCTTCTAAGTCAGAATATCCATTTTCTGAAATGATTAAAAAATAATGTTATAAACTACACCACACGACACATACCTACATAAGTAGAGGTTTAGTGTTGGGCGTAAATAATCGACTACTTACTCATAATCGATAACGATTTGTAACATCTCAACGGTCATTTTCAATTTCAAAATAAATGTCAAAACTAGATTTAGAACCACCACCAGCTATAAAAAGGTCAAAGTGCTCGTCAAGACAAGTCCAATAAGCCCAAACACCATCTATCATGAGGTTATCTTGTGAAGTTAGTTTGTTGGAGTTCTGATAAGCACCTAACGGCTCCATCATGAGGCCCTGGGCAATACCTAGGACCAAAGTGCTCGTCAAGACAAGTCGAATAAGCCCAAACACGATGACGTTATCTTGTTTAGTTACAGAGTTCCATTGACCACTTTCCGGCTCAATCATGAGACCCTGGACATCACCTATAGGGCCAAAGGCCAGTTATTTTTATAGTTGGTGCCAGCGTGCCAGCCTTAGCAAAAATAACCTTATAGGTACCCACCTGATTAATCTATTAATATATGAATGAAAAGACACGATTAAATGGCACTAATTCCAAAAATAACCCGGGGTGACCAACCTGGGGTGACCAACCGGGGTGACCAACCGGGGTGACCAGCCCAGGGTGACCAACCCGTGGTGACCAGCCCGGGGTGACCAACCCGGGATGACAAGCCCGAGGTGACCAACCCGGGGTGACCAGCCCGGGGTGACCAACCCGGGGTGACCAGCCCCCCTTTGCCCCCTCTCCCCTCCTTTCCCTATTTCCCACCCTTCCCCCCTTCCCCCTATTTCCACCCTTCCCCCTCTTTCCCCCCACACCCTTTCCCCACTTTACATTCAGCCTTTTGCAAGAAACGTCATTATCTTTTAAAGCTCCATGTTTATTTCTCGATGATCGTCCCGAAATGTCTATTCAACTAAAGGGTGTCTTTTTTAGAGGTATAGACCTTTAAATTGAAATAAAACAACGATGGATTATTCGATTGACATGATTTTTTTTTTTTCGAAAGATAATCTTGTGGCATTACATTTTAAAAAGGATTTCTGGCGTATGACTGCCACGGCTGGCTCGGACGTAGTCCAATCTGGACGTCCAATTTTCGATGACTTTTTCCAGCATTTGTAGCCGTATATCGGCAATAACACGGCGAATGTTGTCTTCCAAATGGTCGAGCGTTTGTGGCTTATCCGCATAGACCAAAGACTTTACATAGCCCCACAGAAAAAAGTCTAGCGGTGTTAAATCACAAGATCTTGGAGGCCAATTCACAGGTCCAAAACGTGAAATTAGGCGGTCACTAAACGTGTCCTTCAATAAATCGATTGTTGCACGAGCTGTGTGACATGTTGCGCCGTCTTGTTGGAACCACAGCTCTTGGGCATCATAGTTCAATTCAGGAATGAAAAAGTTAGTAATCATGGCCCTATACCGATCACCATTGACTGTAACGTTCTGGCCATCATCGTTTTTGAAGAAGTACGGACCAATGATTCCACCAGCCCATAAAGCGCACCAAACAGTCAGTTTTTCTGGATGTAACGGTGTTTCGACATACACTTGAGGATTATCTTCACTCCAAATGCGGCAGTTTTGTTTGTTGACGTAGCCATTCCACCAGAAGTGCGCTTCATCGCTAAACAAAATTCGCTTATGAAAATCGGGAACAACGGCAATCTCGTTTTGGGCCTTTTCAACGAATCTACGCCTTGCTTGATAATCGTTTGGCTTCAATTCTTGCACGAGTTGGATTTTGTAAGCACGCAAACCAAGATCCTTCCGCAAAATCTTCCATAAAGTGGATGGACACAGATCCAATTCCTGAGCTCGATGGCGGATGGACTCATTCGGGTCTTCCTCAATGCTACGCGCTACCGTAGCAATAGCTTCTTCTGTACGCACCGTACGGCGCCTCTGGGGATGCGAGTTATCAATTAGAGTAAACGTGGTGCGAAAACGTTCCATGGTTAATCGAATTAACTACTCTGATGGACGATTTTGTCGACGATAAAATGGACGTAGTGCGCGATACGTATTCCGCACAGAACCATTATTTTCGAAATAAAACTGCACAATTTGCAAGCGTTGTTCAGGCGTGAGTCTATTCATGATGAATACGGTAGTTGACACCACCAATCGTTGACGTACTTTTTATCAACTGTCAAAACGCTTTTCTTCATAGAGCTTGTATGGGAATAACACGCTTTGACGTCATCGCGTGCAATGCCGACTGAGTGACTAATTATCATTTGAATTCCAATTAAAAATCAAATAATACGAACTGCAGAAAAATATTAGTGTAAAGGCATCTGAAATTATGAATTATTTTAGAGAAAATCAGTTTTTGAATATTTCTTTCATAGTGGAAACAAGCCTATTGCCAAACCAAACTGATAATAAATCACTTGACAGCTGTCAAATCGGTCGCCATCTTGAAAAGTAATGCCAACTTAAAGTTCTATACCTCTAAAAAAAACACCCGTTAGTTGGTCGGCCATGTTATCGAAATCTGGTAATCCTGAGCCTGACATTGCGAGCTGGGTTTCTCTTTGGGCTTCATATATAGCGGGGCCGGTATCTGTGTCGCTATGCTGCATCATAATTGACAATTCCTCTTCAGCATCGGCATAGGTGACAAAACCCGTCCGCTTTACTTTACAAGGCAACATTGACCAATCAGCGCGAGGCTTGGAATTTTCATTCCTTACTAATGCAGACTCATTACGATGTTTTGGATAACGCACTTGACGCTGACTTTCCCACCCACTTGGAACAATGAACAGTTTAGTAGATCCCCTTTCGGTCGTTTGAACTATTTTAAAAGGCATCTGAAAAAAACAATTGAGCTTATTTAGGACTTAATAGAGAAGGTACTTTCCCTGAAAACTAAATGTATAACGCATGCCCTTAAAAAACGAATTTACAAAAAGTTCCTTTAATTACAATGTGCGAAAAATAAGATTATAGTTATCATGTTTCAATTAAATAGGTACTTTTATGTAGTGGCACGCTTAGCGTATATAATCTACTTTATTATTCCTTTCCTATACACGCTACAACTAAATAGGTACCTGTAAGGGATCGTGATCACGCCGGTGGTGTTTAAATAATTCAAAAAATAAAATACACAATATTTAGCAAATGAGCGCGCGTCCTCACAGGGTCAGAAATCAAGTATGAAATCAAGACAAGACTGCGCAGCGCAACCGCTGAGCTGAATTTGCTAATACTATCCTTCTCACTCCCACCCACCTGTCATGACGTCTATTTAGAGTCATTTTAAAAGGAGGTAACATTTGAACGTTCATTTATGCAATGCAAAGTGTTAACTTATGTGCATCAGGAATAGAGTTTTATTTTCTAAATAAATAAACATTTTCTTCAGCATAAATGAACTGTCAAATGTTACGTATTAAAATGACTCCTTTAAGTCGCACGTCCCGTTCGTTCTATTCGGTCGGGCACATGATTCAGGGAATTCCCCAACTCGTTTGTTGTGATAATGATTTTATTGTCAAATTACCTAACTGGAGACAGATAAAATATGAAAGACATGGAGTAGGTATCATGTGATTAAGGGATTCTAAATTATTATTTCGGTACCCTGATTAACACTATAGCAATCAATTTTTATGACGTTTACTGGTAATGAACATTATAGCATGCCTAAAAAGTTTTATAATAATGCTAAAGATATCACTTAGATATTTTATATGTAAGCTGAATGACTTAAGCTATTTTTTTATACTATAATTAGACTGACAACATTAAAAGAAACTAGTTGCCGTTGAATACGTTGCCGTTTAAATTTGAGAATTTTTGTTTAGGCAGTCAAGTTGCTATTGATATAAAATATTTTGTTGTTTACGCATTTCGTTGCGCACTGCTAATTAGCACTCGAACTTTACAATAGATAACAATGTCGTTCATAGGAAGATAAACTCTGAAGTGGATTCAGACATCTAAAATGATTTCAACTATAAGTAATGCACATTTTTCACAGAATTAAAAATTATGTGTATTCACTTCACTCTCGAGCTGAATCATTTTTATCAATAATACTATAATAAGCTTTGGCTAGTATATCCTTATCAGAATGTATGATTTTTTGTGACACAACATTTGTATTTCGGTCATTTTGTGACAAAGACAATGGCTGTGGGGATTGCACAGAAATTGAGGTACTCGGCAAAGATTGGATTGGTGTACCAGAATGTATGATTTTTTGTGACAAAACATTTATATTACGGTCATTTTGTGACAAAGACAATGGCTGTGGGGATTGCACAGAAATTGAGGTACTCGGCAAAGATTGGATTTGTGTACCAGAATGTATGATTTTTTGTGACAAAACATTTATATTACGGTCATTTTGTGACAAAGACAATGGCTGTGGGGATTGCACAGAAATTGAGGTACTCGGCAAAGATTGGATTTGTGGTGATGGATGAACTGGTTGGTAGGATGGTTCTTGGGACTGTAAAAATACAATTTCATGGTCAGATGTTAATGTGAAGGGCTGTGTTGATTGTATGTTATGTGGGTTTGGTGATGGTGATGATGGCTGAACCATGAATGGTGAATTTGATGAGCTTAAAATTGTCATGATTTAATTGTGATGGAGAAGTATAAGCCGAGGCTACCGATGCCGGTCTTTCTTTTCTAGTAGCCATAATTTCTTGAAAAACCATATTATCAATGTTGTGCATCAAAATTGTTCTGCGATCTTTGTCAATTTTTTTTAATTTTTCGGCTAAAAGTTGTGCGTACAAGTCGCACTCGTGGACCCTCTCGTGTTGGTTTTGACTAGCAGCAGCTCTTTCTTTAATCATAGAAAAAGCTTCGTCCATTTGCTTCTTTGCCTGTAGTATATAAGGCACACCACCCTGTTGCCGTCTCTTTTTCGACATATAGTCCACAGTTTGACTTCTATGACTGCTACTAGTAGATTCATCGGCAGTATTAGGTTGTTCGACTTGTTCCTGAAATAATAAAATAAAGTCTCAGTCTCAAAATAATAAAATAAAGTCTGAAATAATAAAATAAGCCCTCAAAGCCTTTGGGAATTTTGTCTTTTTACCATTTATGTAAAGGTTTTATTTTTTTGTGTGAAAACGACGTGATCTATGAACTGGATTTCTTATGTATGATAGAGAGCCAACTATTAGCTACACAACAAAAAAAAATGCAATTATCTCAATTAGTCTTTACAATATGATCAGAAATGTGTCATTAGTCGGGATTTTGGGAAAAATCACTTAAAAAATTCATAACTTCTAAACTACGCAATATCACGGAACATACATGGGGGTGATTCGGATAGCCCATGTGGTGCCCTACCTCTGGACCACCGCTTGACACTCTCGCGTGGGACACCCTGTATATACTGTTACGCCGGTGGGCTAGTGCT
Organism: Pyrausta despicata; assembly: GCA_963921415.1. NCBI lineage: Eukaryota > Metazoa > Arthropoda > Insecta > Lepidoptera > Crambidae > Pyrausta > Pyrausta despicata. The sequence goes on from OY992864.1 coordinate 11,433,268, forward strand.
AAAACTTTGATCGTGTTTTTCCGTGCCTTGGAGGCGTTTTCAGCAGGCTGAAATACCATTTCAGGCCGTTTCAGAAAGTGCTCTAACACATACTAGTTTATCGAAATTTCACCCAAGTTGCCGTTGTTTTCAGGCGCCTGAAACATGTTTTCAGTCCGTTTCAGGCCACCCTCTATCAGATGACGCCATAACCTGAAAACCCGTTTTCAGGCGTTTTCAGGACCCCTTATGGGCCTTTGAAGCCCACATCAGTATATGACGTAATTTTCAGTAGGAGTGAAAGAGATAGCACGATTAGAGAGAGGCAGCTATACTAAGAACATTCCAGAAAGGTGTGACAGAGACAGCACAAGACAAGCATAGCACTATGATGCCGAACATTCGAGAAAGGTCTAGGCTAGGCAAGACGGCATTTGGAAGGATCCCGAACAGTCTCGTACTGGGTAGTAGGTACCTACCGAATATTCGGGAGTCCTTGACGGCCGGTATATAAGGAGCCCGGGAATGCGACCGAGTTGGAGTTTAATTTGGGAAAGCGACGAGTAAACATCGAAGCGAAAACTGCGACAAGAAGATTTTGGAGTGCGATATAAGTGTTTGTGTACTAAGTGTTGTAACGTAAAGTGTGTACAATAAATCCTACTCTACTTCATCGGTTTAGAAGAGCATTTCAATCTAGATCCCACACGCCTAGAACGTAACATTTGGTGTCAGAAGTGGGATTGAAAATGCCGATTACTCCGCGAGAAGAAGAGAAGGAGGGGATGCAGACCCGAAGCCGCACCGCTTCTGGAGACTCTGCGGGCACCGCCGGAACGTCAGACACAGCGGTACCAGCTTCAAGGACGCCGGAGATAGACGTCAACGCCATTCTGATCCTCCTGAAAGAACAGGCTAGAAGGCAGGAGGAACAAGCCAAAATCCTGCAACGAGAGCTACGGGTTCAGCAGGAGGAACAAGCCAAAATCCTGCAACAAGAGCTACGGGTTCGGCAGGAGGAACAGGCTAGATGGCACGAGGAACAAGCCAAAATTTTGCAGCAAGAGCTACGGGACCTGAAAGAAGTCCTCCGTGAGGTACACGAAGTAGCTGCAGAATGGAAAAAGGAGATGGCTGAGGTGCAAGACAAAATTGTGGGCGTTGAAATTAAAGTTGAAAACCACGAGAAGCGCCTCAATGGACTGAACGAAAAAGTGGAGGACCAGGAGAATCGCCTCCAGAAGTTGGAGATCAAAGTGGCCAACGGCACCACCAGTGTATCAGGTGCACCAGCCACAGGAGGAGAAAAGTTAAAGGTACCTCCATTCGATGGTACCTCTTCGTGGGCCGCATACAAGCTCCAATTCGAGATGGTTGCCGAAGCGAATGGCTGGAGCAAGGACTACGCTAAAACGGCACTGAGTTTGGCGCTGCGGGACGAAGCTCTCACTGTTCTGGAAGCGTTAGGAAAGGAGAAGACATACGACCGTCTTCTTGAAGCTTTAGAGGCACGCTTCGGTGACAGCCATCTAGAGCACGTTTACAGAGCTCAGCTGAAGAATAGGACTCAGGGGCATAATGAGTCGTTACAAAAGTGGGCACTTGAGATAGAGAAGCTCGTCCGGAAGGCGTACCAAGGTTCCGCAGCGACTTTCATCGATGGAACGCTTGTACAGGCATTCATAGATGGGATTCGTGACTTTGAAGTGAGGGCTGCTGTACGGCTGGGACACCATGGGACCTTGAAGGATGCGCTCGCCCATGCCCTGGAGGTGGAAGCTGTACGCCAAGACTCAACAAAATCCTTTAGGGTGCGCGAAGTTGCGGCCAGGGAGCCGATTGCTCCACCTCGAGAAACTGGGCCTCGATGCTACAACTGCGGGGAAAGAGGACACATACAATCAGGCTGCCCAAAAAGATCTTGGAGGCAACGGGACTCGGACCGCACGGTGAAGACCAGATACGACCGGAAGTCTAACCAGACCAGGTTTGAGGAAGGATCATTCGTGTGGCTACATAACCCTATGCGTCGAAAAGGAAACTCACCGAAATTGTCGCCGAGTTGGGAAGGGCCGTACAAAGTAGTCACAAGGATCAACGACGTCACTTATCGGATACAGCGCAACGCACGTAGCCCCTGTAAGATTGTTCATGTTGATCGGCTGGCCAAGTACCATGGAACGAATGATGCTCGGGACGAGCATGTCTAAGGAGGGGGTAGTGTTACGCCGGTGGGCTAGTGCTAAAACTTTGATCGTGTTTTTCCGTGCCTTGGAGGCGTTTTCAGCAGGCTGAAATACCATTTCAGGCCGTTTCAGAAAGTGCTCTAACACATACTAGTTTATCGAAATTTCACCCAAGTTGCCGTTGTTTTCAGGCGCCTGAAACATGTTTTCAGTCCGTTTCAGGCCACCCTCTATCAGATGACGCCATAACCTGAAAACCCGTTTTCAGGCGTTTTCAGGACCCCTTATGGGCCTTTGAAGCCCACATCAGTATATGACGTAATTTTCAGTAGGAGTGAAAGAGATAGCACGATTAGAGAGAGGCAGCTATACTAAGAACATTCCAGAAAGGTGTGACAGAGACAGCACAAGACAAGGATAGCACTATGATGCCGAACATTCGAGAAAGGTCTAGGCTAGGCAAGACGGCATTTGGAAGGATCCCGAACAGTCTCGTACTGGGTAGTAGGTACCTACCGAATATTCGGGAGTCCTTGACGGCCGGTATATAAGGAGCCCGGGAATGCGACCGCGTTGGAGTTTAATTTGGGAAAGCGACGAGTAAACATCGAAGCGAAAACTGCGACAAGAAGATTTTGGAGTGCGATATAAGTGTTTGTGTACTAAGTGTTGTAACGTAAAGTGTGTACAATAAATCCTACTCTACTTCATCGGTTTAGAAGAGCATTTCAATCTAGATCCCACACGCCTAGAACGTAACAATACTGATTGATGATTGATTGATTGATGGTACGGAACCCTTCATGCGCGAGTCCGACTCTCACTTGGCCGGTTTTTTATTTTTCCAGGACCAGTACGGAAGATGGAAGATAAACATATTGTATGTTAAATTGTTTTAGGTACTATCATCATAACCTACATATACCTACTTATTACCCTACATTTAATTCAAACACAGTTAGGTACTTACTTCAGTGTTTATTGTAGCGGAGCACTCATAAATAGGCGCCAGAAAACTGTTCATTGTAGAAAATGCAAACCAATTAGTTTTGTACGCTTCCTCGGATTCCATACCAGACTTTTTACTATTTTTTATTTTGTTCAGATGTATTCTGTAATACGCCATTAAAGAATCTTTTTTCTTCTTCAATTCTTCGATAGTTGTCGAGTTTTCGAAACTTAAATTACTTTTCGCTTTTCAGAAGATTTGCTCTTTTCAGAAGTATTAGTGTGATGAAAACCCGCCAAGTTAGAATGATTAATATCGGTTCTGATTATTATTAACTTGGCTGTAGTTTAGATTTCAACTCTTTTTTTATGTACAAGAGCTTGGCCTACATTTTACATTTATGTTTTTGGTAGGATTGGTAAATATCAAAATTATAGTAATTGTATATGTTAAAGCGCACTCGTGAGTTTATGCGCTGAACTCGTTTGCTAAGATACACATAAGCATATTTTGAAAACTTAAAACTAAATTTAAAAAGGGTGACATTTGCAATCCTCCTATCCGTTATAGGTGGTAGTACTCATGAATCCGAATAACTTTCGTGAAGAAAAAAAATTTTCATATAAACTGGCCGGTTGGTGTACAATGATTTGTATGAAAAGTCGAAAAATATCCAGAATTGTTTTTCTTCGCGAAAATTGTTCAGTCTCATGAGTACTATGTCACCCTGTACCCATAATAAAAAAAGGTGTAAGTTGAACTCATTTGCCGAGTCAAAAACTTAAAACTAAATCTAAAAAAATGATTCACATTAAAACAATAACATAAGAGATTCGTTATTAAGGCAAAAAAGGATTTAATTGAAGTGTTTTTAAATTAATTAAATTATCAAACAACAAAAGAACTTTCTTTGTTCAGCGCATATAACTCTTTATAAGGTATTGATAGTGATTCTTAGGACGTTCAGATCGGTTCTCACTAGCGATCGAGGTTTTTAATTTATTTTGACCAAACTACTGAAGATACATGTACTTCCTTTTGTACGCGAACATTACGCTATAGGGTGATATTATAGCGATTATTGTTAATATTAAAAACATCTCGTTATAGTTATAAACACAGAATCAGCTAAAAGTGGCCACTTTTAGCATAGATGGGTACTTTGATTGAAATAACCTGTTGTATGAGAAACATTTGATTAAATTTGACTAACTTCTGCTGCTCAGATTTTTTTCTTCTAGTACAATGAAATATTTCATATGTGAAACTGAGTCGATCCGCATCAAAATTTTTTTTTTCTAAATGACTCATTTCTATGGACAACTCACGCTTGGCCAAAAAAATTATTATGTCAAATTTTTTTTCACAAAAAAAGAATAAATGATTCCTAAGGCCGTTTCCCTGTATCTTCTATGGTTTTTGATTTCCCCATACTGTCCCAGTTAAAAAAAAAACACACTGTATGTTAAAGCGCGCTCGTGAGTTTATGTTTTAGTCACTAATATCAAAATCCATAAATTTAGCAAGAGAGATATAGCAGCATAGACAACACCTACAATAATAACAAATTTAAATCTCATTAATTCGCTATTTGGAAGTGTAATCGTGAGTTCTTGTGGCACGACCGATGCCAGTGACGCGGCTTGTCGTGCCTGTGACGTATCTCTTGGATACGAAGAACCAATAGACGTGGAGACATCTGTTTCTGGAACCACATAAAATTAACTAAGTACTGCCTTGAGATCAGAAACTGCTCAGAGTTGACATGAGAATTTTCTTACCATACAAACTTGGCACAGACCACACAACTTCTTCTGGGATTAACTCACTAGGCGTAGGAACACTAGAAGTGGAAACATCAGATTCTGGAATAACATTACATAAAGTAGTCAACTTTTGCCTTTTTCTTTACATCAGAATCTGCTCACAGTTGACGAGAGAATTTACGTACCGTAAGGCGGTAATCGAAATGCCATTAATTGCATATCCACATAGCCATCATCTTCAGGCGGAGATGTCATAATTGAAAATTTAGAAAAAGGGACTCTATATTTTCGACCACATCAGAGAGCGGTTAAGATATTACTGAATTAAAATTTGAAAACAAACATTAGCTTTAGCAAAGTTAATTCCTGAAACAAGAACCTCAAAGGTACGCTGAGATAAGGCGATAATACATCAGATAAACAACATAAGTTTAATTGGTTTAGTATACTCGTAGTTTTAAGAAGAGACGATTATGTAGTACATCTATTGTCGGAGATAAAACAAACAATATGTACCTATACTAAATAAGACTTAACAAACGGATTCAGATCGTTATATTATATACTAGCTGTGCCTGCGACTTCGTACGCGTAGAATAGTGTCTTTGGAAAGCATATTTAATTATTTAGGCTAATTATTTTACAAATAAGACACATACGTGTAATTTAGTTTAGTTAGACTATTTGCAGTGTTCACTGCAAAGAGCTTATTAAATTGTTTTAGGATATAAGTACATAAAGTATAAAGTGTTAATATGAGTTTATTTAAGTACATTTTTTTGTTTTTCCATCTTTTGCCAAAACATAAAGATTTTGCGGATTTGATACACGTGAGCACAAAAAATGTTTTTTCAATGGGCAACTCCATGTGGCATCACATAGAGTTGCCCATTGAAAAAACATTTTTTTTTTCTAAATAAACTCCTGCAACTTTAAGCGTCTGTCCTTGAGCTTTATTAATTATAATAGCAAATTGCGACTTTCAGGGAAACTGCACTCTTTTAAATTGAAATGGCAAATCAGTCGGAATTATTGGAATACTTACGTACAAACTTTCAAGAAAAAATGTTGATGATACTTTTATTTTTCCACTTTTCAAACAAAATAGCCTGTTTGTGTCCATCGATTTGTATAGATTGTTTTGTCCATGAAAGTTGTTCAGTTTCATGAGTACTGTCACTACGCTACTAACTACTAAACGGCTACAATTTCAGCTTGAATAAAAAAAAAGGATTTTAGTGTTGGTTGATATACCTTAAGTTTTTTTATAAATGTTCTGTACGAAAACTTTTATTTTTAACCGAATCTTTATTTATTAGTAAATCCCTGTGTTGTTCTTTCAGATTTTCGCATTCATTCCATTTCGGTGGTCGTTTTTTTTATGTGGTGCTTAAAAAAAGTGGTAAATACTTTTTTTTGTTCTGCAGTCCATGGTACTAATGTTCTCATTTTTCCTTTCCTAGCATTTATTTCTGCTACTGATGGCAATGACACCTCAGTGCAATATTCAGAAGGTTTTCTCTGGTGACCAGACGTGCCCGGTTGCTGTTCATTATGTTCTTGCTGTACGCAATCCTTACGTGACAATTGACATATTTCGGGTAAATCAAATTCTACAATTTCATCATTTTCAATTATTTCTCCCTCTAACTCTTCATTTAAATCCAAATTGATCTCATCTAGTGTCTTTCCTTTAAAAGCATCGGCTTTTCCATCTTCCATTAATATTAACAGCTTTGAAATTTTTGCGGTTTGGTAAACGTCGTCCGGCAATCTGTATGATTTTTTATGCACATCATTAGTGTGACCCATGAATGTAGCCAACTGTTCCATATCATTCTCAGACATGCTAAATATTTGTGACAGTGTAGCCAAGTGTTTTCTAAGCCTTGTAGATGAAATTGCTTTTGGATTTTTTGCACCAGATGCCTTCGAATATCTTTCTAAAGTTTTATAGCCGTAAATTGAGCTTTCATATCCCGGATTCCCGAACAGTAACTTGTTTGAGGAAGAAACAAATCTATCCCTTACGGAAAGCAGTAATTTAATATCTTCTTGAACGTCTTCATTGAACAAGACGGGCACCCCACGACCACGTTTTCCTCTAATAACAACTCTTAAATTTCTTCACAAGTATTCGCTCAGAAGCGGTGAGTGCACGCTCAAATTCTTCATAGTTTGAAGCATCATTATGATTTTCCAAGTAGTCATTAACAAAAATTCTTTGTAATTCTCCTGGCCTACGTCGGTTTAGTAACAAGACTCTGCAATAAACTGTTTCCAAAAGCTGTATGTATGTGTCAACATTATAAGAACCTTCTTTGATTTTATTATAAGCTTCTTCAGCTTTCTTTTTTAGAAATTCTTTGAGGATTTTTAAATCATTTGCCAACGGGATTATAGTAACTTTGTTCCATTTCTTTTTGTTTAGGTTAGTTGAAGCCTGGCTAGAAATATCGAATTTCCATTGGCTGTCTATTAGCTGTATTAAAGTTTTCAAGCCTGCTTCAATTTCAGCCGTGTTCACTTCTGTGTAAGGTCCTTGTTTCTTCAATGCCATTGTGATTGCTATGTGACAACATTGCTTGATGCTGGTAGATATGTTCATTGCAAATGTTGGTGAGTCAAACCTGTCTTTCTCCGCGTCAAATTTACCCACAACTTTGGTAGCTGCCACTATTTCATCGTAGTTTTCAGGACTAAGCGCATCAAAAAAATTATTTACAGACGGCTTATTCTTTTTTATTTCAATGAGTAATTTTGCCAATTCTCGCATTTTTCGTGAAACGACGTTGACGAAGTGATTTTCTCTATGAGTTTTTAAGTACTGTGATGCAAATGCGCAGATGAGGAGGTCTGATTTTGCAACGAGGGACACTTTATCGGCTCGCATTCTGTGAAAAACTGTTCTTTTTAGTTTTTCATCCACTTTTAAATTTCGTAGTAATAAATTTTGGGCTTCAGACTGGACATTTTTCTTTTGTTTTCCACTACACTTTTTACTGTGTTTCCACAATAATTATTTTGAGTAAAATCCTAAACAGTTTGCACAAGGCAGGTATTCGGTAAATTTTTGTTTCCTCATGGGCTTTATGACTTCAACTGAGTTTTGTATGTAGTTCCCTTTTTTCCGTAGTTCTGTTATTTTATTTTTTCTATGAACACTTTTTTTTGGAAAGCTTAAAATTTCTTGTACTTCAACTTCATAAGTGTGATGTCTTAACAAATGTCGTGCAAAATTTAATACTGAGTTTTCGCAGTAAAAGCAGTAATCTCTTCCACGAACAACTTTATTTTTTGGGGGTCGCGGTTTTTCAGTGGTATTTGTATAAAGTTCTTCCGAAACATTATTTATGTTGTGTTCTATGTTTACGGGTTTGATAAATTTATTGGAGACGGAAATGAGTCCGGGACAGGGAGAATTACTAATGTAACTTAAATCACTACCAATACTGTTGTTTGACGTCCAATGTGTGAGAGAAGACTCCTGGATACGTTTGTCTAACAAGTTACTTTCCGTGGATGATTCGTCCGAGCTTACCTGAAAAAAAAAAACAGTTTTTCCATGCTAATGAAATTCATAGTGTAGTAGTTCCAAAATCGGTGTCAATCTTCCGGACGGATCATTACGTATGAAACCTTTTTTACGTTCACTTTTCGAACGTTCTTCGGTAAAGGAAAACGTCTTGGGGAAACCAGTATGTCCAGAACTAAAGTATTTTATTTATTTATTTTTCTTGGTTTTTAGTTTTGTTGTTTAGCGGCACCAGAAATACATCATCTGAGTTCGTGAGGTACAGCCTGGTGACAGACGGACAGACACACAACGGAACCTTAGTATTTATTTATTTACATACATATAAGGCCAGTTTACAGAATGCTCCAAAACAATGGCCAGTCAATTACAAAACTAAATATGTCATGTTCCCGTTTTACTCTTTGGGTCATCATCATCATCATAACAACTCATACACATCCCACTGCTGGGCACGGGTCTCCTCCGAGGAGAGGGTTTAGGCCATAGTCCACCACGCTGGCCAAGCGCGAGTTGGGGACTTCACGTCTTTGAAGTGTGACCTTCTCCACAGTGCAGGGTCCTCACGATGTTTTCCTTCACCGTTTTAAGCAAGTGATAATTAAATATAATCTGCATATGAATCTAAGATTCAGTGGTGCAGACCGGGATCGAACCCAGGCCTGCCAGATCGAAAGGCTAGTGCACAATCCACTAGGCCAGGGGGGTCGGCAACCTTTTAAGTCAGAAGAGTCAAAAACAAAATTTTAAAGTTTATAAAGAGTTTTTAAGAGAAAAATTACAATTAACAAAATTTTAAAGTTTTTAGAGAGAGAAACTTTTTTTTTGCCAAGCATAAACAAAGTTTATGGTAAAAAACTAATCTATTTATACACAAGCAAAAGTATATAAATAGTATTAGTAGTGTTTTTTCACAGCAAAGTGTAAGTAGTGTTTTTCTCAATAAAAAAAATAAATAATATTTGCGTATGGAACTAAAGAGGCTCGCGAGCCGCACGTTGCCGACCCCTGCACTAGGCTATCACAGCTTTTCAATTTTAATTTCAAAAACCCTTTGGGTAATCCCAAAAATCTAAAGATATGTGAATCCAGACTGCACTTTGAAAGTATTGTCTAATCCCACTCTCTGAGAAGAGGCCTATGCTGTAGGCCATCAAAACATCGGAGCTTCAGTTTTCCCCGATTTCTGTGCCCATCTAGTTTTCCATCGAGCAAGAGTAGAGGTGCCCTGTTGTCATCCATACGTACAACGTGGCCGGCCCAGCGTAGAACAAATTAAAAATACAGTTATGAAACTTATAAGAAACTTACATCGGTACTGGGGGGAACGTATGTAGTATCGGTATCTGCGTCATACTCATTACTGTTCTCCTCGTCGTCAATTCCCCAAGGTCTGGGATGATTCTTTGCATTTTCGGAATCGTCAAGTTGGATTTTTTTAACTGAAAACGTAGGAAAGTAAATTAAATATACATACATCAATCAAATTTAAACATAAGCTTGTAGTATGAGGTGCCTATATAAAAAGATATAATTCACGTTGTTCATATACAAAAAAAATTCGATACAAAAATCAGATCTTATAAAATACAAAGTAAAATAAATTTATTTACTCACCATTAGCCATTATTCGTTTCGTTCTGGTACTCATTATAGTTTTAGTTTTAATATAATAATAATAATAAATGCTGGCTAACTATTTTTTTAAATTTAAAAGGTACTCATTTGGTATACAGTTAAATCAAACTTTAAATATACAATTACTTATAACTTTGAATTCAGCCCACGTCCGTTCACTTAGGACGTCGTAGTAGCAAAATAAAATTACGAACTTAAATCTCTTGGTACACGAATTAAAAACAAAACCATAATCGCATTCCAAGCCAAACATTAAGGAGATAACGAGAGCAAGGTCAGAGATTTCGAGACGCAACTTGATCGGTACGGAGTGCCAAGTGCGAGTTTTTCTTTTTGCATTCGATCGTGAGCGCGTTTGACGTAAACTATATTTTTGTATGGGATTTGTAAAGCGCCATCTAGCGCTAAACGCGAGAAGCATAATGTGTAAGTGCGAGTTTTTTATGTACTCGTTATCGAGAACGGCCACTGTTTACACGGTCGAAGGTGAGAGCTTTATCGCACGTGATTGGTCGGTTCAAATGGTACGCTAGTGCGAGTTGCATTTTTGACATTTGGAGTCGATAGCTTTGGTGAATGTGACGCTTACGCTGAAGTAAAGTTGTCACTTGGATTTTTCATAGTGAGTTTTTAGAATCGCTAGGAGTAATAGTGTTTTTGTTGTCTAAAAAGAAATAACGTTAAGAAAATTAATCAAAGCTTGGCTCTTGGCTTGGAATTGATAAAAGTTATGGCTGCTCGTTTTTTTTTCGCTTGGAGCATGTTTGCTGCTGCGGAGGCCCAGGATAACCGGAATTACAGTGCTAAGTGTAATGCAAGAGGTCGCGCCTCTTTTAACCCACTGCTAGATCTTACAGAGAGACAATTTATTGACCGCTATCGCATTAACAAAAAAATGTTTAAGTGGTTATGCAGAGAGCTAAAAGCCTCAACAAGTTTGAGGTCTTCTCAACGGGTTTCCCTGGAACTAAAGGTAGGTAGGAGCTTTCCTGCAGCTCTGCCCTTATCCTAGCTATTAATAAAAGCAATATGTAATTCAAAGCATAAATTCCTATTCTGCTGTGTATACCCTAAATTTTGTTCTTTTAAGGTGCTAACTGCTTTATTTTTTTATGCATCGGGATCTTATCAAAAGCCAGTTGGGGTTGCTAAGAATATATCACAAAAAATGTGCAGTGTCTACATTGAGGAGGTGACGCAGGCATTAAATCACCGAAATATTTTAAATAAATATATTCGGTTTCCAGAGAGTACGGCTGCCAGACAAGTAATCAGTCAAAGGTACAAAATGCCATGACAGAATTTAAACAGCATTTATTGTAATTAATAATAAATTTATCAACTAACTAACTATATTTTAAAATATATTTTAGATAGGTAACATTTGGCACACAATGTATTTATTTTAATATTTTTATAGGTATTACAACAAGTATGGAATACCTGGAGTAATTGGGTGTGTGGATGGGAGCCACTTTAAAATAGTGGTTCCACTTAAAGCTGAAGAACATCTTTACTACAGCCGCAAACATTATCATTCTCTTAATGTTCAAATGGTAATGTCTTCTACGTAATAGATGTATACTTATTTACATTGTTAATGGTTTTGGTGAAAAATAAAGTTTAAAAACTAATTTTTTTTTCAGGTGTGTGATGATGAATATCATATTTTAAGTGTAAATCCCAAATTTGGTGGTGCAAATCATGATTCATTCATTTGGGAAAATAGCAATATAAATCAATATATGCAATCTCTACACCAAAATGGAGAAATGGTCTGGCTTTTAGGTAAGTGTTTAAGTATACTATGATTGCTGCTAACAAGTACTTTTAATCACAAATGATGGTGATACACAAAATCAGCTTATAAAAGTCCACTGCTAGACTAAAGCTTTCCTTTGGTCAGGAGATGTTGCAATAATCCCCACGCTGGGCAAACTTATTGAGGATCACAAATGTTATTGGTTACACAGTGCAGTGTTGTAACACTGCAGCCCTTTCCCTGGAATACGTGCCTTTAGTCATCTTGTACTAGATCCAAAGCAAGATGTGAATTGGTCCAAATTTAAGATAACCACACACCAAGATTATAATTCTACAATTAAATTTCAGGTGACTCTGGATACCCCCAACGACCATGGTTGATGACACCAATATTAGATGCTCAACCTGATACACCAGAAGCAAATTATAACGAAATTCACATGAGGGCTAGAGTAGTCATTGAAAATACTTTTTCAAGACTAAAAAATCGGTGGAGGTGTCTGCACAAAGACAGAGTTCTGCACTATAAGCCATTGAAATGCGCCAGAATTATTCTGGCTTGTTCTGTGCTGCACAACTTGTCTATCAAATTTGGAATCTTAGATACAGTGGAAGACGAAGGTAACTAACTGTTTTATCAAGTAATGGCAAGCCCAATTCTAAGTGAACCCCACCAAACAATATTATTTAAATGACATTACTCTTCACTCATGAAATTCATAGAAATGAAAGAGAGGAAATGACCTCACATTTAAATCAGAGGTAGATTATTAAGAAATCAGTTAGTAAGAAGGTTACAATAATTTCAAATTTCTTGTTTCTCTGTCTGTTTGTACGAGCTAATCTCCGAAACGACTGGACCGATTTAAATGAAATTTTTTATGGTGGTAGCTTATATCCCTGCTCAACATAATTATGGGATATTTTTTGTTCCCGGTAAATTAAATAGGGATAGTTAAAAAAACTAACTTATAAATAGGGATAGTTAAAAAACTAACTTATTAAAGGAATAATAAATACAATTTGTGTGTAAATTTTAATATCAGAGATTACTTTATATTTTTTATTTCTAGAACTCGAACTTGAAATCAACCAAGAAGTTGAATATCAACATGCAGAAAGAGGAAGGGAAGCTGCTTCTGATCTTATTTTAGGCAGACTAGTAAGGAGTCAGTTAGTGAGGAGGTTGCAATAAAAAGTGTTTTTTTTTTCAAATTATATTTTAGGTTTGAACTTTGCGATCTGTAAAATTTTTTTTATAATTAACTATAACGATAATCATTACAAATTGTAATTACAAGTTGACTCGCATTAACAATAATAAAAATAAATGTTTTGACAATAAGTTATTTAACAAGTCTTTTAATCACAAGCCTTTGTCATTTCAAGCAACATAAAATTTCTTTTCTTTACACAAATCACAATTGCTCAATAGCCTTAAGACACAAAATGCACACTTGAGCTTTTTTCATAGATTCCGAGCAAAAAGTTTTTCATGCTGAAAGCGAGATGAGTGATTTTTGTAAAAAGAACCTGAATAAAAATTTAAATGATTACTTACTTTCTCATAAAAATAAAAACATCTTAACATGTAGGTAGTAAAAAATTTACAGCTTTATAAAATCTAAACAAGAATAGTGAAAGATCAACTTCTTTCTAATAAGTAACAATAAAATAATGAAAATAATCTTAACATGTAGTAGAAAAAAATAGTTTTCTAAAACCTAATAATAATTTAAAAATCATCTTGACAATTGACATGTAGTCAAAAATTAACTGCTTTCTAAAAACCTATAATAATCATCTTTTTGACATGTAGTCAAAAATATTAATAATAATCTGCTGCTAATTAACTGCTAACTAATAATAATTATCTTTTTAATCATGGCAAAATTTATTGACTACTTTTTCAATCAAATCTAATCCTCTGTGTCCTAATGCTTGCCAGTTCATCTGAGCCCTGACCTCCAATTCCCTTATTCTGTTTTGCTCCCTTCTTAGATTCATGTAGTCACGGTGCTGGGACATTTTAAATTTTCTCCACTCTTCATCTGACTGGAGAAAGTGTCGAGACGCTTGCTCTGTGTGTGATGGTCGAATAATTCTGCGAGGTGAACGCCGAGGTCTGCTACGTTGAGCCCGTGGAGGTGGGGGTTGAGAAACCCGCTGCGTTGGAGTTCGTCCGGTGTGAGATGGCTGCGGTTGTAATGTATGGTCCTGACATGGGGAGAGGGCCCTAGTAGGGGTGATCAACGTTTCTGTAAAAATAATAATGCATGTAATTATTAAAATCATTCATTACCAATATATTTGGTTGTTACTACTAGTACACAAGGTGTATTCTTATTTATTCTGTGCCCCTACCGTCAACTTCCAGTGCTGAAAATGCTCGTGGTGGAGATGAAATAGGGAATCTCTGTCCGATCAAAAATGGAGTAACTTGTGCATGTACTTCATTGTGCTCTGTATCTGAAACAAATTACCAAGCCAATATAAACAATCTATTCTGAAAGAATCAATATGAAGACTATAATGCTATGATATAATTGTTTCATAACTCTCGGTACATTAATACACAAAATATAGATTTTATAGTTGTTAATTCCAAATAAGTTAGTAGAGTATTTACTAAGCAACAGTCTTGTATAAAATAAATTTATAATTTTTACCTACCTCCTGGTGCATTTGTGTTGTGAGATGTAAGGATCTCTTGTGACAAGTTGATAGGTGGTGCAATATGGGCTCGTGTCGATGGCCCTGCTTCATTCCAAGGTTGAGAGCCTAAAAAGAAATGTGTAAATGTCCATCACATTGAAACCAGGTTAAGAGTTAATTTAAATAATACTGATACACTTCAACAACTTACAATTTAAAATTTGATTCGATGTGGGTGGTTGTTGAATTGCAACTTCTTGGTCTTGACCAGATTCTTGAATATCTATTACTACCATATCAGTTTCATTTCCCTGTAAGGATACAAATAGGTACAGGAATGCATATGCTAGTTGGAGGTAGAGATTTGTTTATTGTATACTGGCAACAGCCCGTGGCTCTGCCTGTGTTTCCTGATATAATATGAAGGAGTTCCTAACAAATATACATCCATCCTTACAATCTTACAAATTTTTTTATTTACCTGTGAGACTCCTGCCTCTTCAACTGCCAAGCCCGTAGCCACTTGCACACCAATGAGATTCAGAACTCTTTGTTCTAAATCAGAAAGTTTTGAAAATATAGCAGGGCCTCCACCAGTGCCGCTTACTGATTTATACAATCGTGCAGCTTTTTTCTTGCAATTATTTTTATAATCGCTCCACATCTTAAAACACACAAGAAAATGGAGTTAGTAAGTGAACACAGAAGTTGGTACCTATATCAAGAAGGTTTTGTAAACTAAAGCTGGAATTTAAAGGGCAAAATAAGACAAGCTTTGGTAGTTTGGTTGATTTGACGCACCTTCTTCCATTTTTCAGTCGCCTTGCTGTCACCACTTCCATCAGCATTAAGCATTGAAGCTAATTGCTCCCACAACTGCAATGCCGTCATCCTGCCTCTAGCATTGTTTGACGGTTTGCTCAGGTCGCCGTGCCTTAAAATTAATATTTATTTACAATCACTTAATAAGTACACCACAGGCATTGCATTCTACTCACTGCTCCATAAAAGTCACCATTAAATCAAATTGCGACGTGCTCGTCCTCATTATGTATTTTTTGTTTTAACCCAAAGAGAATATAATCACTACGTTTTATTTTAACCAAGGAACTTAAACTCACAGGCGAGGTTTTAACAAAAACAACTTCTATCTCAAACTATCAAATCCGTTACGTTTGACAAATGAGTTGTATCAACTATAATCCTACTATTTTGATAAATAGCTATTTTCAAAACATGCGCATAATAGAAACAACCTTCTAAAATTGTTTGGTTTATCTCACGGCTTCTCACGGTGAAAACGTACTACCAACATAACAATACAATAAAATCTATGGTCACGGTGAGTAAACGCATATCGAGTATTGTAACTCGCACTCGCATATAATCGATTCACGATGCGTTAGACGTAAACTCGATCGACGCGATCGGAAAGTAATTCGAATCCATTTATGGGACTCGCACTTAGCACTCTGTAGCTGATAAAAATCTCGTAATATACGCTTCACAAACATACACCGCGACGCCAGCTCCTCTCGGTGCGTGCGGAACGTCGCGAAACTATAAAATACAGCGGATTTCATCCCCGTAGCGATTTCACGTCCAAGCCAATATTTCGCACAGACACTTTGCATGATTAGTTACGTCTTCTGACGAAAAATCAATAGAGGTCGATAGTGCGTCCGTATACCGGACGCAACAAGTCAGTCGGACGCAGCATCATATGCAAAAAACGCCATGTAGGACGCAGCATAACAGCCAAGATGCATATATATATATATATATACAGGGTTACAGGAAAAGTCGACCTAGATCCGTTAAGGGCGTGTAGTACACATCATTTCTGAATGATTTCACTATGGAACCCCCCATCCTAAACTTAACCGTTTTCGAGATTTTAGAGTTTTAATTTTTTTATGAAAATGCCCGATTTTTCGGCTATTGAATTGAATATTTTGAATTTTTTTTACTCTTATGATTATTTTTTTGGTTTTTTACATGAAGATTGAGATGCTTAATGACCTCAATGACTAAGGCCCGTATAAATAAACCGCGCTTAACTTTGAGTTTGATCTTGAGTGCGATCTTGAGATGCTGTTTTAATTAATAAACGAAACTTAAGTATAATCTTGAGTCCAGCGTCTCAGGTGAGTAATGTGCTTATTAATAAATCAAATTCGGCACTCAAGTGCACTCTCAACATTAATCTCAAGTGCGTATTTCTCAAGTGCCGTCAAACCGTGACTTAAGATATGGTTTTCTTGTTTGGTCCCGGCGTTTGCACGTGTTTTGTGTTGATTTTGTGAGTTGAAATGGATATCGAGAATATTTTGAGTGAAATTAATCATTACGACGAGCTAGATTACTATGATGATATATTTTGGACAAATAATTATCGCATACCAAAAACATATTTAAGGGATGTGAAGAATCCTTTTGAAATGGAACCTGAGAAGTTTCAAAAAAGATACAGGTTTTTCCAGAATTCTGTGCTGTATATTACGTCATTAATTAAAAGTGACTTGGAAAAAGCAGACAAGAGAGGTCTTCCAATTGCCCCTGAGTTGGCGGTTCTATTGACATTGAGGTTTTACGCCACAGCATCATTTCAGGTAAGTTTATGGTACCAAACTTGTACTTTATTACATTTTTTATTTTTAGTTAGTGTTTCATTGTACCTACTTTATATTTGCAGGTGGTCTGTGGAGATCTACATGATATTTCACAACCTACAGCTTCAAACATTATTAGAAAAGTATCAAAGTTGTTGGCCCAACTACATAAACATTTTATCAAGTTTCCCACTGGAGAAGAGGCATCAGTCAACAGGCAGCTCTTTAAAGAATTAGGGAGATCAGGCCGTTGGCCTGGCCTACCAGGAATTGACGGAGCCATAGACTGCACTCATGTTAAAATTGTTTCAACACCAGGTTGCCAACACCATGAAGTGTATCGAAATAGAAAGTCTGACTTTTCCATAAATGTACAGGTTATAGTTGGCCCTAGAACAGAGATACTGGATATTGTAGCAAAATGGGCTGGTAGCATGCATGATTCCCGAATTTTCCAAATGTCATCAGTCTATATGAAGTACACACAAGGCATATTGACGGGAAGGCTTGTTGGTGACAACGGGTACCCCACATTACCATTTGTTTTGACACCTATTAGACCACCTCCTGAAGATCCACCCTCAATTAGATACAATAGAGCACAAATAAAAACAAGAAACATCGTTGAAAGGACCTTTGGCATTTGGAAACGCAGGTTTCCTTGTTTATCAAGAGGCCTGGGAAATAATTTAGCTACAGTATCACATATTATTGTGGCTTGTGCCGTTTTGCACAATATATCATTAATTTTAAATGATGTCATGGCTTTCCCTGAACAAGAAGAATTTCAAGAACCAAATCATGGAGAAAGTGAAATACCAAGCACGAGTGCAGGCTTTCTTCTTAGAAATACTTTGATAGAAAATAATTACCAATAAATTATAATAAATTTATATTTTTGTCATGAATTAATTTATTTTCTAATTCACCCTTGTGTAACTTTTAATTGAATTTTATGCTGATTATTAGTGATTTATATGAGTAAAATACAAATTTTATTTTATTTGGGGAGGTAACAGCTAATAGTTAATATTTTAACAAGTAGTATATGGTAAGGGTTCGTTCGAATTCGACCCAGTTTCATCTCGACCCGTTTCATTTCGACCCGATAAAACTTATAAAGAGGAATTAACTCTAAATTGTATCGTTGTCAGCAAAAGTGTTATATTAAATTTAATATTTTGTTTAAGTTCAATCTATTTCATAGTCGTGTATAAAATTAATACATATTTACCTATATTATTATATTCGACATGTAAAACGTGGTTGTTTAAACAAATACACTTCTTTTTGTATTCAAATATTTTTATTTATAGTTAAGCAACAACATAATTATATTATGAACAGTCAAAATAATCAAAGTACTTAGTTTAATAACACAATCAAAATAGTGTTAAATTAGAAATAATTTCGATTATGTTGTAATTTTAAACCTTATTTACTTAATTCCAACTAAAACTAAAGTAATCTTCTTCCGCATTTTCATGTTTATTCAGTGCCTGAAAAAAAAAACTTAAATAAAATAAACAATACCAAAAGCAATAGAATAGTAAAATATTAATTGCTTACACCTTGGTTTGTTTTAAATTTTTATTATTTTACTAGCTGGTCACCCAGCTGTTTCCAGAGATAAATTTTCTTCTTGAAATACAATTAAAAACTGCATCAAAATTGTAGAGTAGTTTTAAAGATATAGCAGCATACATACATACAGACAGACGCGGGAATTGACTTTGCTATATACTATGTAGTGATTTGCACTTACAGAAAATGGATCATGGTTATATAAATAAGTGGGAATATAAAATATGGATTTGATATGATACCTTCTCTTTGGTTTGCTCCTCCACGCTCTCGTTGTAAAATTAACTCCGCCAATTCTGCTTTGGCTTTGGCTTCCCTAATTTTATAACTTAAAAGTTCTTTCTCCAAAGCATGAATTTCACCAGCCCGAACAAACCTATCTCTATACTCTTTCTCTAAAATATTTTGTTTCCGCTGTTGGAAAGATGAAGAGGCAGTGGAAGATAGTGATGGAGGTGGCAAAGAAGTTGCACTATGAGGTGGAGGAGTTGTTGAGCTGCGAGGAGGTGGTGTTGCTGAGCTGCGAGGCGGAGGAATTGTGATGGTGCGAGGAGGCGGAGGAGTTGTAATGGTGCGAGGAGGTGGAGGAGTTATAATGCGTGGAGGTGGAGTTGTAGTATGAGATGGTGGAAGTATCATACTTAGAGGAGAAGGAGGAGTGGTTGTCGTAGGAAAGAGTATAGGAGATTGGTCTGGCTGCAGCACTGCAGCAGCACTGGTCGAAGGCTGTTGCAGAGTAGCAGCAGCACTGGTCGAAGGCTGTTGCAGAGTACTGTCCTGACTTAAATCGGGCTGGTTGCTGTCTATGTCCATAGAAGCATCTTCAGAATCTGAAAAGTATAAAAAGTGATACATTACAATCTTGTTCAAATTATTACATTACACATTTATTATATATTAATCAATCAAATAAAAAATACCTAAGAAAGCAGCATCAGAATCAATTGCTCCCGGAATTTCCACCAGTAGTGCTGGAGCGATTACTGCCACATCTGGGTCAATCTCCGCTCCACTGGTCGATGGGCCTCCACCTGTGGCCATTCGGTGTTGCCGCTCCTTGGTAATGGCATCACGTTGACGCTGCTTCAAATTCATCCACAGACGCCTCAGTTGTTTATTAGTAACCTGATATTCAATAATACATATTTTTTTAATATCTAAATACGTAGGTAAGTAGTAAAGAAAATCAAATAAATTAAAATGCCTGAGTATTTTATTTACCTCGGTTGTGACATGCGGACTCGCGTTGTATTCCCGTGTGATATTCTCCCAGGCCGTATTTTTTTCTCGTAAAGTCGTCGAGTCAGTGTTTTTATTTTCCACTACGGCAGAATAGGATTTTAATATGTCCATGAACAATTTCTTTTCAATTTGGCTGAAAATGTGTTTTTTAGCCGACATTTTCAAAGATTTAACGAACGAAAAGAAATTAAACGAAAAATGCACTAAAACTTGTAAACAAACAGAAGTAAAGTAACGAAGCAAGCGTCGTCGCGTCCTTTTTTTTTTATTTGACAGTTGTCATGTTGCGTTCCGTTTCTCCTATGTTGTAAAAAAAATATTTTTTTACTACACAGTATTCTGATTTTATTAACGTCATTCCATAATTTTATACAAATTATATCGCTATATTTTATGCAATCTTGATAATTTCGCTCATTTTATTATTTTAATTTGATAATAAATACAAAAGATACATTTTCGTAATAACGCAAAATCGAAACGTGCCGTCATTCGGTGAATCATTCATTCAAAATTGACGTCTTGTATCCAAGCCAGAAAAAAAAAGAAACGATAACTTGAGTTCCCGCACTTGAGGGATAACTCAAGTGATACGCTCTTGATTTTGCTTTATTAATTAGCCATGATCTTAAGAGCGTGATCACATCTTGAGCGTGTATCAGCTGAGATGACTCTCAAGATCAACATTGAGAGCGATTTATTAATACGGGCCTAAAATTGCACGTAAGTTAACTAAATAGGTCGTTGTAGACGATCGAAACTTAAGAAAATAAGTACAAATTATAAAAAAAAAAATTCTTTTCTGTATATCGCAAAAAATTATTATGGCACTTGCTCTGCAGATGTGCTTAAAAACATCTACATTTTATCAGCTATCCAACGAGGTATAACACTCTAGGGTATTTATTAACCTCAAAGGTGAAACTTAGTTTCTAAGGCTACATGGCAGTCAGAATAAATAGCGCTTATTTAATCTAATTAATTTGACTTAAGTTCAGCATCATCATTTCAGCCTACTGGCTTCCACTACTGAACATAGGCCTCCCTCGGCTAGGTACAACCTACATGCATCCATCGATGTCCCGCTATCCTGACCTAGGAGATCATTCAGTTTTTATAGCATTTTTTTTGTTCAGATCGTCGATCGTACCAATAATGACCGTACGCCAACCATTACTTGAGCGTAAGTGACTAGTTACTGGCTTTTGTTTGGAAAATAACGTAATCGGTGCGTTGTTAACGCTAGTTCGCATACAAAGTCTCTCACGCTCAACTCATAGTTGGCGTACAGATCGTCGGTGATTGTAGTAAGCTAAATGAAACAATAAATCAGTTCAAAATAACATTTATTCACCTAATGTTTTTGAATAAATTTTTATAGTTCATGTTCTACGTGTCCACCTCTATTTCGCACACATTTTCTCATTCTTTCAAGTAGTCCACTTTTCACTACACCAGTGGTTAATGTTCTTCTTATGTCGTTAGCAGCATTAATTATCCTTTCTTTGAGAACTTCCACTGACGATATGGGGTTTAGCTCACTGTAAACGAGGCTCTTAATGTGCCCCCATACATAAAAATCCATGGAGGTCAGGTCGGGACTTCTGGCTGGCCAGGGTAAAGGCCCACCTCGTCCAATCCATTTGTTAGGATAGTTAGTGTCCAACCATTCCCTAACGCTTCTTCTGAAATGAGCAGGGCAGCCATCATGTTGAAACCACATGTCCCGCAGTAATTGTAATGGGAGATCATCTAGTAGGTCACCTAAGTCACCTCTTAAGAAATTTTCATAAGTTTCACCATTCAAATTGTCTGGAAGAAAGTAAGGCCCAATCAAATGGTTGGAAATGATGCCCATCCACACATTTACACTAAATCGTCGTTGTGACCCCTTTACTCTTTTCTTATATGGATTGCCTAGTTCTTTAGGAGCCCAATAGTGTGCGTTATGGTAATTAGTAATCCCGTCCTTATCGAATTTGGATTCATCCGTCCACAATATTAATTTTAGGAAATTTTGGTCCTCGCATTGAGCATGAATCCTGAACCTTTTCAACTATGTTTTTTTCTATGACTTTAAATACAACCCTAGGTTGTTATACTTTGTTGGATAGCTGATAAAATGTACATGTTTTTAAGCACATCTGCAGAGCACGTGCCATAATAATTTTTTGCGATATACAGAAAAAAAAATATTTTTTTTAATTTGTACTTATTTTTTTAAGTTTCGATCGTCTACAACGACCTATTTGGTTAACTTACGTGCAGTTTTAGTCATTGAGGTCATTAAGCATCTCATTCTTCATGTAAAAAACCAAAAAAATAATCAAGAGTCAAAAAAATTCAAAATATTCAATTCAATAGCCGAAAAATTGGGCATTTTCATAAAAAAATTAAAACTCGAAAATCTCGAAAACGGTTAAGTTTAGGATGGGGGGTTCCATAGTAATATCATTCAGAAATGATGTGTTCTACACGCCCTTAACAGATCTAGGTCGACTTTTCCTGTAACCCTGTATATATATATATATAAATGAAACCCGTTTTCCTTGGTCACGGCATCACGTGTGAATGGCTGGACCGATTTCACAAATTCTTTTTTTGTTGTATTTGTTATTATTAGGAGAAGGTTCTTACGGAAAAAATATTAGGAAAATCTCTCAGAAATATTGAAAAATATACATTTTATATTGCATATTTTAAAAAATGATGACATTGTTCAATCATTGCAACGCTAAGGCGGTACGGAGTTCGCCGGGTCAGCTAGTCAACAATAAATACAAAGAGTCTCTGACTAAAATATATAAAATATTCACAATTAACAATTTTGTTAAGAAATGAGAGTATTTATTATTTATATCGTAATATTTTAACAATCGATAGCACTAAGCAGCAGTCTTATAAAAAACAGACTATCATAGGGTTCCTTACATCATTACGAAACCCTGTTTATCGAGAGTTATTCTGTCGAAATCATATTTTCGAACATATAAACTCTATTTAAATTATATAATTTTAACAATCAACTGTTATTAAATTAAATTAAATCAGACTATTATTTATGTCACAAAATGTTAACAATCTACAATCTTAAATGAGAAAAATAAATCTCACAAAATTAGACTATTATTTAAATCTTAAAAAACTTGAATTGAGAAAAATATTTTCAATAAACAACCTTAAAAAATAGTATCACAAAATTACTTTTCGTATTGAAAATGTCCCGTTATAATTTTAAGGAACTTTCATATTTTTTCATACGTTTCAAAAGGCAAGGCTTGATTTTGCGGATCCAAGTACGGGCTATGCCAAGTGACTTGTTTTATTATTACTAGCCTGGTATTAATATACCTACTACATATATCCGTGGACCGTTATAGGATGCCGATGATATTTTATATCCATGACAAACAATAAGTTCAATTACATTACAAAAGAAAAACATTAACAAGTAAAAAGATAAATTACCTATTCAATTAAATAGATCAATTAAAACATTAAATTGTTGATAAATAAGATTGTCATGGCCCCTTTTGGATTTAGTTCTCCTTCAAATGCCTCCTTTTTTGTCTGGCTCCGCCTAGGGTTATCCAGTCCGTGCCTGCAGTTTTAGTTAGGTCATCAGCCCATCTTTCTTATAAAAGTTTAATCTTTAATGGACACACAAATTCATACTGGCACATGATAATAAGAACACAATAATAAATAATAATAAATTAGTAGGTACAATAATTACGAGTCCGGCGTGGTATTTTTCTACTTAAGTTTATTATAAAGAATCACGGCTTTATTTAAGCACTCACTGTTTCTGAGAGTTGTGTGATGGGAAAGTACCTACTCATTGTTTTCGTCACAATCACAAAGTGTATTATCAATAAATAAATATATCAATGTCAATACAATGTATATAGTAATACAGTAGGCGCTCGATAATCCGGCGCTCGACAATCCGGCACGCTCAGTAGTCCGGCACTTCGGGACTCAGGCAGCCCGCTCTATAATCCGGCATTTTACACAGCTGAGCGCCGGACTACTGAGCGGCCGCGGCCGGCGGTTGAATCATCGCTCGGCAGTCCGGGCCTAACCTCAATAGTGAAGCCACGTGTTTATTTTACTCGAAGCGTCGCTTTGACAAAATGGCGGACAAAAAACGTAAACACGAAGTCACGAAACATTGAGTTTAGTTAAAAAGATGGAAATTTTGCGAAAGTTGGATAGTGGTGAAAATCAGATGAAGTTGGCTGGTGAATATGGTGTAGGGCGTGCAACAATTTACGATATAAAAAAGAATCGTGAGAAGATTGAAAACTTCGCCAACACTGCTGACGCCGGGACGAGTTCACGACAGACTGAAGATTGGAGAGTATCCTGTTATGGAGGACGCGTTGTATACGTGGTTTCTTCAAGAACGAGCTCGTCATACGCCTCTTACTGGATATATTATTCGACAAACAGCTTTACTTTTTATGAAAAAATATACAAGAATGCCAACTTCAAAGCTAGTGATGGGTGGTTCCAGAATTTCAAGTCAAGATATGGAATACGTTTGTTGACTATAACCGGCGAAAAATTATCCAGTGACACATCAGCCGTCGCTCCATTTGTCGAGAAGTTTAAGAAAAAAGTTGACGATGTTGGTTTAACACCGGACCAAGTTTATAACGCTGACGAAAGCGGCCTATTTTGGAGAGTTTTACCTAACAAAACTTATGTTTATAGAAAGGAGTCAGAAGCTCCAGGCAGGAAAGTGTCAAAAGACAGGGTCACTATTATGCCCTGTGCAAATGCTAGTGGCACTCATAAACTTAAACTGCTGTTTATTGGAAAAGCGAAGAATCCTAGAGCTTTCAAAAATGTTAATCTTCCACTTGTGTATAAAAATCAAAACAAGGCATGGGCAACTAAAGAATTATTCATTGACTGGTTTCACAATGATTTTGTGCCTGCGGTACGTAAATTTTTAAAAAGCAAGAATCTTCCACCTAAAGCTGTTCTGTTGTTGGATAATGCCCCTGCCCATGGACCAAATGATGAGTTATCATCTAGGGATGGTAAGATTCAAACACTTTTTATGCCACCTAATTGCACACCGTTACTTCAACCTATGGACCAGAATGTAATTCAGATGATAAAATGTAACTACAAGAAGAAACTGTTATTGAATGCTGTTATCCAGGATGATGATGCCACTAAAACACTGAAGGACATGAACCTTAAAGATGCGGTCTTTAACATAACTGAAGCATGGAACATGGTACCTCAAAAAGCGATTCAATCGTCGTGGAAAAAATTATGGCCTTCACTAAACCAAAATCCTGAAGAAGAAGAAGAGTGGGAATCAGAAGATGAATTACCTCTTGCAGAACTAAAGCAAATGTTGTTCCAAAAAAATCAGACAGAGTTGACTGAACAAGATGTTGAGGAATGGTTTGCGGAAAACTCGGATTCTTTTCCTGCAATGACTGATGAAGAAATAATAAATGATGCTGTTTCGAGCTCTGAACAAGATGATTTGGAAACGACCTTGCTTAGTCCCACGAGCCCCTCAGTGAAGGCTGAAGATGCCCTGAAATCAATAGATGTCAGTATCCGCTGGGCAGAGGAAAATAACGCTAGTAACGACATTTTACTGAATTTGAGTAAGTTAAGAGAAATGATAATTAAAAAAATTTACTACGGCAAGAAGCAAGCGAAAATTGACAATTATTTGGTCAAAGCGTCATCTTCCTCTTACGCAACTGAAAACGTCACAAATGATGAACCTAATATGTAATTTTAATACATAATGATTATAATTTTTAATTTACGTATGTAATTTTATTTTTATAATAAATTCAACTTACCATATTAAATATGAAGTCTTATTTCCTATACTAATTCGATAGTCCGGCATTTCCGACAATCCGGCATAGAGGAAAAATTGCCGGTGCCGGATTAGCAAGCGCCTACTGTACTTACTTCTATTGTCAAGTGAACTTCAATGCGCTAATATAAGTTAGTATAGCTGGCATTTACCTCATTTGTATTTTCTCGAGTAACCGACGATGATGTAGAGGTGGAAGTGGAAGCTTGAGGGTGTAACTCTGAAGACAGTGGTATAACACTTGCCGCCTCAGGTTTAAACAAATATTTAATATCAATTAATGCTTTGTCACATTTTGTTAGATGGCGTGCAAATTTTGTTGTATTTTTAAACTTGTAGACTAATCTACAAAAAGTACATGTATAAATAGTCTTTTCATTCACTATGCTCTGTATAAAATTTCTTGCACTTTACTTTTTGGTCTCATGATTAGTCACCCGCGTAAAAGCGCGGGCGGTGGCTCACAGGATAAGCAAGCGTGTCCAAACAGCGCACGGCGTGACTGTTTAACGCAAACTGATATCAGTACGCTCTATCTCTATCTTGTTTATAGCGCTGTCACGCTCGTGACAAAATGGGTAGTGAGTTTGCAGTCGATTAACGCCATCTATTGAGTGCTGTTGAATGTTTTTTCTTAAAAACGTCATGAAAACAGCTCATTGCAATAAAAATGCTATTAAAGATTGAATACTATCTTTGCATGAATGTTCCCAGCTTCAGGGATCGATACCGGAAACATTGGGAACTTACTGGGAATATTCCCCATGAGAAACTTACCGGGAACGGGAACATTCCCGCGGAACATCACTAGCCGACCACGCAGGACGAAATATTAGCGCGCTAAATTCCTTTGACGTACCGCCACCCACGCGATAACGAAGACGCAGCCCCCGAATATTCGCGACGATACACGATAACGGCCGGTCACATTTGCGTGTATCGTGTCATAGTACGAAGCTTCGTGACGATAGGCGCAGGTGCGGCCCTAGCATAAGAAAAAGTGTATGGCATGTTGCGTACAAATTACTTAATTTAGTTCTTTGATTCGCTATTTAAAAAGGTCCAAATGTCATAAGAAAATACTAAGAGGTTGACAACCCTGCCTAATAAAAGAAATGACCCGTTTTTAGAAATCCTTTTCATTATCTTGCCACACGTGTGCAGTTTTTGTTTGTTTGATGACACCGCCTTGGCTTGACCCTGCTATAACAATAAGGTTTATTGATATGAAGAATTTACTCGTAGAAATTTTAGTTATCTATATCAGTTAGTTACAACTATCTTCTGAGTACAGTTTTCGTCTCTACAAGGGTACATTTTAACATAAAAATTGGGGTTTTTAAAAAAAAAACTTAAATTTTGAATAACTCAGAAATGAACAAGTGTCAGACATGGTGTCATATGACTTATATGACTGCAAATAAGCTCTACTTCAACTTCTATTAAGGAATGTATCGTATTTCCTGTCACCCTGTATAGATGAACAACTTCAAAATGTAGTTAACTAGCTCTTTTTCCTGTTCCGCAGTAAACACTGATCTGCTTTTATAAGCTACGGTAAGATCTTTACCAGCTCTCATTTTTTTGACAAATCGATGTAATGTCATGTGGCAAATTTCTAAATCTCTGGCTACCATTTTTACTTTTCTTCCATCTTGTATGACAGCATTGGCAGCTTGGCGTAATAACGTTTCAGATGTTTTCCCTCTCTCAGTTTTCCGTTTGTAGGTACGTACCATCCTAAAAAAACGGAAAAATATACGTCAAAAATGTATAAAAAATTTATAGGTTAAAGTTGTTCTGGGGAACAACCAGCCTAACCAAATTATATTTTTGTATAAAAACTGTCATGCTAGCAAATTCACAAATTCAATTAAAAAAACATTTAAGCTATAAGATACCTCACTAATGTCACTCTAAAATTGGAAAGATGCACATAAATCGGGCAATATTAAATGAAATTAGACCAAAAAGTTTAAATACGAAAAAGTTTACTCACGTGGTGTTCTAATAGCGCGGTGCACACAGCCACTCATCCGCC
This sequence comes from Pyrausta despicata, assembly GCA_963921415.1. NCBI lineage: Eukaryota > Metazoa > Arthropoda > Insecta > Lepidoptera > Crambidae > Pyrausta > Pyrausta despicata. Next base: position 11,461,082 of record OY992864.1, read on the forward strand.
GCCGTCGAAGCAACTAAGAGGGCCGCCAGCTTGGCGCGTCTCATGTTGCTTCAATGACGCACTTCACGTGTATTGCTATCTCTTTTCTTTACAAAGTTATTATTACTGTCGGAACAAAGTGCCCCGGGAACTTTAAGCCCGGGCGTCCCCTAGTCGTGCGGCTCAGTCCCGAGCCCCAGTGTTGTGCGTGGTCCCTGCCTCCTTCCTTCCGAATTTGTGACAGGTGGCACACCGTTGTGTGATGAGCAGTCCGCTGCACGGTGCCCACCACCGCCACACTTTCCGCATACTACCTCGGAGGACCGGCAGTACTTCTCCGGATGCCCATAAATCTAGCACTTGTTGCAGCAGGTCACACTGACGTACCTGCAACCGCTGCAGCATCCCAGCAGATGTATAGCTTACCTTTCGTAAATCGTTCTTTCTTATGGGCGACGCGGCTTTCTTTTGTTAGCCGCTCAAGGGGCCAGCTAGGTAGTAAGTTTATATTTTGTAATTATTCATTGGTTTTCCTGATGCATAAAGTGTGTCTATTTCGTAATTCATTGTTTTAACTATATGTTAAATAGAAACGTGTGAAAGTCAAAAGTGAGTTATGTATGTATATGTTAAAAATTAAGGATTATGAAATAAAAGATCGGATTAAATATGTTGTGTTAGTTATTTTTATTGACCGCTAAAAAGTGTAAGCTTGTTATAAAGCTGCCTCTTAGTTTTCTTCATTTGACTTTTAACTAAATATTTGACGCGTATATCAATATATTTTTGAATCACGGCTCTATGCAAAATGTAGTAAATGATTGCAAGGTTCTTGTTTAAATAAATGAGCATGAAGAACATTAAATATATCTGTTCCAATGAACATCTTCAATGTTTTAGAAACCATGCTTCGAGGGTCACGATCTGCACTATTTTTCGATTCTATGTTACGTTTTACAACTTTTTCAGCGGCATTACATAAATTGATTACGTCCTCAGAGAAATATATATGACCTCCTCTATCTTTAAATAATATAAATGAGTTATAATGGGAAGGTGTGTTTGCTACTAAAGCTGATAAACAGTCAAACAGTCAATGCACTATATTTTAGATAATAAATATCTTGTTACATATCCAGCAATATAAGTGATGACGTACTGTGAAAAAGATGAATGATCCAGCTCCATGGATAAATTCATATCCTTAAAATTACTCATAAATTGCTTGTCAACCATAGCATCATCCTCCACTTTCGGAAACCTGTGTCCTTTAGTCGTTAGGTTGATGTGGTCAGCGGATGAAGAACAGGTAAGTAGAGTTATTTGCTCCAGGGGCGCACAGTTTCCAGTAAAGTTTTCCTTGAGTTCCATATGAACCAAAAGCTTCTATTTGTTAAGTATTTTTTTGCGTTCACAACGCCAATTTTTTAATTTCGTAAAGACAACACTTAAAAAATTCTTTTCGGCCCCGGTTATCGGGAAGGATCCTTCCCGATAACCGGAGCCGAAAAGAATTTTTTAAGTGTTGTCTTTCCAAAAGCTTCTTATAAATGGCTCTGAACTGAGAGGCTGACGGATTGTTATTGAAGCCACCGTGGGATCATATCACCGAAAAAGGATCTCAAGATGATCTTGGCTTATTTTATACATGGCCAAGAAAGTATTTTTTTTTCTTGCATGACCAATCTATTGTACAAATCTTTCATGCTGTCAATGCACACACAAAGTCCAAGAAATTCAATTTTGTTGCGTGAATGTACAATCTGTTGATTGTCATTTGGAAACACTGGTTTGTAGATATTTTTTTGCATTTTTCAGAAACGTTACATATTTTGTCTCACTTGTCTCACTGATGGGAGCTTTGAAGTCGATTCCGGGAAATTTACGTGAATTAAAAGTGTCAAACAGATTGTTTATGACATGAATAAAATTTACGGTTGCCGCGGTCACGGAATGATCATTCCCGGCATACGGCATAAAATCAAAAATAAGGCCAAAAACGTACCTACCTACCTTAAATCCCCATTTTTTGGGCTTTTTTGGAAGAAACTGACGTCTACTACTTGCCCTGGTTCCTTTGTAAAGGATTATCGATTTGTCCACACTATAACGGCCTTCTTCCGCAAGGTTTAAACAATTCACACGAAGTGTTAGAGAAGTGTAGAGTAACTCTCATATTTTTTTAAAGTCATGACATCAGCAATTAAAGGAAATCTTAATGCTTCACTCCAATAGTCTCGATAAGCTGGCATCTGAACAACACCCATGATTAGAGTAATTGCCATTGTACGAGCTAGCACGTACAATCGTCGCGTCAGCATTTCCCCGGAAGCGCATTATTTCATAATCCGCTTCACATTGCCATTTTTCATACTTGTTCATAATTCCATCAGTTCGTGTATAGCTATCATCCGCATCGCGCGCTCTCATATCATTCTATCATTTTAGTCGTAAGAGACCTTCTATCAATACAACTATCAGTTAATCACTATCAAGGACTTTCATTCCGTTCTACTATCATTCTATCAGCAAAGAGTACGAAACCGTACATCTTTATCTTTTTTTTTTTTTTTTTTTTGCTTCGCGTGTGATTCAGTGACTACGTGAACTTAAAAACGTGACTCTGTTTTACAAGTGAAGTGAACTATCAAACTATCATAAACTATCAAGGATTGCAGTGGTTTATCAACTATATCAAGCTATCAAAAACGGTTGTACGCAGCAGCATTGGCGGCTTCCTCTATCAATTACCGGAGAGTTCAAGTAAGATCATTCCAATTTACTTTCTCTCACATCTTTCCATTTCATCATCATGGCTACCTTCGAGAATCTATTACTCAATCAAGAACAAACATCAGCTGCTATCGAACAAGTATACAGCAATTTCAAAAAAGATAGCGCCGACCGGAAAACGGCGGATTATATCAAACGTCGATTGACTACTTTAGACGGCTACTGGCAGGAATATCAAACAAATCATATGCAACTATGTGGTTTCGGTGATAAATCTCATAATTACTTTACATCGAATCAATACGAAATTATCAAAGAAAGGTTCTCCAATATCAGAACTACTATACAAAATTACGAACCAGCAAAAATAGAAACTAAAGAGAATCCCTTGATTAGACCAGCAACTCCCCTTGGCGTATCGCCTGGCCCGCAGCTGGGCCAACCATCTACGAGTTCATTTTCCCTGAACCAGTCTCATCAAGGTTCACTCAGTAAAACTGATGAGATGCTTAGAAGGCAAACTAGCAACTTCAAGGCCTTTGAGCATACTATCACTAATATTGTACTAGATGATATATCAGAGAAATGGGAGTTTGATCATTTACTGCGAGTCATCAATAATCGTTGGTCAGCTATCGACTCTCTCCACTGGGAGCTAGATAGTGCACTGGGAGGCAGAGACTCCAACTATGAAAAAACTTTCTTTAAGTATGAGCGAGCATATAACAACGCTATTAAGTCCATCAATAAAAAGATGTGGTCAATCTCTCACCGCGAAAAGTCAACCCCACAGATAGAAATACCTACCTTTTACGGGAGCTTCCACCAGTGGAACTCTTTCAAGGACTTATTTACAGAAACGATCCATAGTAACCCATCACTTTCAAACGCACAAAAAATGCAGTTCTTAAAGTCCAAGGTCAAGGGTGAGGCCGAAAGACTTATACAACACTTGCCAATCGCATCTGACAACTATTCTATCTGCTGGGAAATACTTACCCACAGATTTGACAATAAGAAACTGATTTTAAATTCCCTTTTCGAAGTCATGTTCAACATACCAACAGCACACCACTCTACATACAACCATATCAAAAGGATACACGACGCTGTGCTTGAGAGCCTAAACGCTATCAAAAACTTAGGCATAAATGTCGACTCATGGGATCCACTCATTATTTATCTCATGTGCCAAAAACTTGATTCCGATTCACATAAAGAATACGTCGCATCTTTGAAGGATCCGAAAGAAGTACCTACTTTAAAAGATTTCCTATCATTTTTAGAAACAAAATTTACGACTATAGAATCATCACGTCGTAAACAAGAACAGCATTTCAACATGAATAAGTTCAACGACAACAAGTCGAGTCCACGACCTCGTAACTACAACCAAAGCTATCAAAATCATCTATCAAATCTATCAAATCCTAGAAATCAATTTCAAAATAACTTATTTAAAGTTATTCCAAAGCAACCATTTCAAGCGACCGGACGAGCAATTTCGCAACCCTTACTTAACAAAAATGTTTATGCCACCAAATTCTTCAAGTGCCCCATTTGCCAAAGTGACGATCACGGAGTTTTTCACTGTCATCAATTTATTGAAATGTCGCCATCAATGAAACGTGCCACTATTGCCAAACACAAGTTATGCCAAAACTGTCTTTATTGCCATAATGGAAAAGCATGCATTTCGGAGAGAAGATGTCGCGAATGTAATCAACCACACAACACTTTATTGCACAATTGCTTCGAGAAACCCGAGCAAACTTCCGCTAATTTGCACACAAACGCCCGAGCCGCTCCGAAACCCGAGCCCGCTCAGGGCACGCGCAATAACTCACACGTGACAGTGCAACCTAACTTATCAGAAATTATTTTACCTACTGCATTAATAAAGGTTCAAAAATTTGACGGAACTTATATCAAACTTAGAGCTTTATTAGACCAGGGATCTCAAACATCCCTTATCACAGAGAACGCCGCACAACTGTTAGGGCTGCCACGGCGTAGATGTCATGGCACCATTTCTGGAGTAGGTATAAAAGAAAGCAACTGCAAGGGGACTATGCACTTAAAGTGTGCATCATTGAAGAGTGAATTTGAATTTGAAACGGATGTTCTTATTATGCAAAACCTTATCAAAAATTTGCCAAACAATTCCTTTGTCAAACCGACCTGGTCATACTTAAAAAATATATCACTAGCCGATCCTGATTTTCATCTTAGCAACCCTGTAGACCTGCTGTTCGGTGCAGACATTTATTCATTGATCATTTTAGAAGGAATTTGCAAATCAGATCAGAATACACCTGTAGCGCAGAATACTCGTTTAGGCTGGATTTTAAGCGGGAACGTCAAAACCTTGTGCTGTAACGTAGTTTAGACTAACTTAGAAGAAATTCAAAGATTTTGGGAAATAGAGGACATCGTCGATGAGCCAACCCTATCAAATGAAGAACAACAATGCATAAAATTATACAAAGACACAACTACTCGACGGGAGGATGGTCGTTATGAAGTTCGACTACCTTTAAAAAACAACTTTGAAGAGAATCTAGGGAGTTCAAAAACTAAAGCTATCGCTCAATTTAGATCATTAGAAAGAAAATTTGGGAGGAATGAAGCAATGGAGAGAGACTATAAATCATTTATGGAAGAATATCTATCATTAGGTCATATGAAACCAGCTATTAACCACTCCGCGCCAGAGTGTTATCTTACCCATCACGGTGTTGAACGTGCAGAATCCTCGAGTACCAAATTCAGAGTCGTCTTCAACGCATCCGCCAAAACAACATCGGGGTGCAGCTTGAATGACGTCATGGCGAGTGGGCCTAATTTGCAACAAGATCTGCAGTCCTTAATCATTAAGTGGAGGCAATATCAATTCGCATTTACCGCGGACATTGAGAAAATGTTCCGACAGATATGGATCAATTCAGAAGATCAAAAATGTCAAAAAATCATTTGGCGTAATTCTATCAATGAACCTATCAAAGAATATCAATTAGCAACAGTAACTTACGGGACTAAGGCGGCTCCCTTCCTGGCAATGATGACCCTGAAACAGCTGGCATCTGACGAAAGATCAAATTTCATCAACAGCTCCGCGGCGGACGTTTTAGAACAATCATTTTATATGGACGATCTAGTTCACGGCCAGCATAGTATCGATTCAGCAAAACTATTAAGCAGTGACCTTATCAAATTATTAAAGGCCGGTGGTTTCAATCTCAGAAAGTGGAAGTCAAACGTTCCTGAACTTAACGATGCGACCCCGAGCAATCAAGAAAACTTTAATTTTAACCGAACAGAACACACGAAAACACTTGGACTTAGTTGGGACCCACAAAAAGATACACTATCATTTGGTATCAAACATGATTCATCATCAAAAGACGACACGAAAAGATCATTGCTATCATCAATATCTAAATTATTCGACCCCTTGGGCTTGCTAGCACCACTATCAACCAAATTAAAAATCATTTTCCAAAACGTTTGGCTATCAGAATCTACGTGGGATGACCCTATATCAGAAAATATTCAAAAAGAATGGTCAAAGGTCAAGGACGATATGAAAAATATAAATCAAATTATAATTAACCGATGGATAAAAACAAAAGAAGGCGACAGTATTGAATTGCACGGGTTTTGTGACGCGTCGGCAAAAGCTTACGCGTGCGTCATATATTGCAGAATAAAGAGGAGCGAAAATATGGACATTTCAATACTCGTAGGCAAATCAAGGTTAGTTCCTGTTAAATCATCAATATCACTTCCAAAATTAGAATTAAACGGAGCACTATTACTATCAAAATTAATGTTGAAAGTCAAGGAATGTTTGACCGATTACAATATCAAACAGTATGGTTGGTGTGACTCTATGATATGCCTAGGATGGCTAAATGGAGACCCAAACAGGTGGAAGACCTTTGTTTCTAACAGAGTGAAACAGATAATTGAAGTCATGCCTGCAGAGTGCTGGCATTATGTGAAATCGGAAGAAAATCCTGCAGACTGCGCTAGTCGTGGCCTAACTACCAGTCAATTGGTAGATCATCCTTTGTGGTGGAAAGGACCTTCATGGCTGCAAGACTACAAGGAAAAAGAAGAACGACCTAACTATTCTACAGATTTAGAACTAAAACCAACAAAACAAGTGAATGTCGTCACCGAGAAGGACTTAAACGAAGATATTATTTATCAATTGCTATCAAAACACAGTTCATTTAACAAAGTTGTCAGAATCCTAGCATGGATAATAAAATTTATATCAAAAGAAAAATCTCAAAAACAAAGCTACCTATCTCTATCAGAATTACAGAAATCGAAAACTATCATTATCAAATATGTACAACAACATGAATTCAACAAAGAAATTACTAGCCTAAAAACACAAACTAAAATGTCACCAAAAAGCAAGATATGCCAATTAAACCCATTTCTGGATAAAGACGGATTGCTGCGAGTCGGAGGAAGACTGAAGAACGGTCCCATGGATCCGGAGATGAAACACCCAATCATCATCCCTAACAGCTGTCGTTTAGCTGAACTCATCATTGATCAATCTCACAAGCTTGTTTTTCACGGCGGTGCTCGTCTCACCTCAGCATTTATTCGGCAAAAATACTGGATAGTTGGAGGAAGCCGAGCGGTTAAAAAACAACTTCGAAAATGCGTCACGTGTCGGCGACATGCGCCTGTTCTACTCGGTCAAATAATGGGTGACTTACCCGCCGCTCGCATTACTCCATCCCGGCCATTCTATCACACCGGCGTTGACCTAACAGGATTCGTGGACGTTAAATCTAGCAAAGGCCGCGGTATCAAGACAACAAAAGGCTATATCACCGTTTTTGTGTGCATGGCAACAAAGGCTGTGCATCTCGAATTAGTATCAGACCTATCATCATCAACATTCTTAGCAGCTTTACGCAGATTCGCAGCGAGACGTGGAGCGCCCCGTCACATCTATAGTGACAACGGAACAAACTTTGTGGGCGCGAACAGAGTGCTTAATCAAGAATACATAGACTTGAAAACAACATTAGATGAAACATTCTACGCAGCTATCACAGATATGGATATTCAGTGGCACTTCAATGCACCTGCCTGGCCAAGTGCAGGTGGGCTTTGGGAAAGTGCCGTGAAAAGCCTTAAATACCATTTAAAAAGAGTAATAGGAGAACAAAAACTGACCTACGAGGAATACTCCACTCTCTTAGCTCAGTTAGAAGCCTGTCTCAACTCCAGACCATTATGCGCTCTATCAGAAGATTGTGAAGATTTGGATTATTTAACGCCGTCACACTTTTTGGCTAGTGGCCCGACTTTAACCGTAGTAGAAACTGAAAGAGATCTCAGAACACGATGGCAATTAACTCAAAAAATATTCAATGATGTATGGAAAAGGTGGCAAGATGAATACCTGAGTCATTTATCCGCCCGGAGCAAGTGGCGCCAACCCAAAGAAAACCTGAAGATAGATGACATAGTGATTATCAATGACGCTAACTTACCATCTGGCAAATGGGCATTAGGAAGAATAACTGCAGTACATCCCGGTCAAGACGGATATGTACGTGTAGTCACCATCAAGACCAAGAATGGCTTCATTAAGAGACCCGTGTGCAAAATTTCACTTCTACCCGTCGAGCAAAATCAACAGACGCCGGATGAAGATCCCAAAAAAGAAAGTATTGTGTCAGCAACAATAAATAAAAACAAGGATCGCAAAAAGACGTTTAAAACAAACAAAATTAATTTCATTTATTCGATATTCTTGTGGATGGTACTGATCATCTCACCTGCATATTGTTCCCATCAAGTATCCAGTTTAAACAACAGTCAAGGCCTTTATTTTGACAAAATTTCAAACATGCGACTTGCGCGTGATCATTGGAAATTAATCATATATTACGACATGGCTCCGTATTGGCAAGGTACAGAATTACTGCGAAAATATATAACTCACCTTGATGAATCATGTAGTAAACAAAACAGCAAAGGGATATCCCAGTGCGACGTCATCCTTCTTCAATTACATCACGGATTCGCCGAGTTAGAACACTACAATGGCATTTTGCTCGGTCAGCAGCTCTCACGGCGTGCGCGTGCTCGGCGAGGCCTTATCAATGGCGTCGGCTCTATCGCTAACGCTTTGTTCGGAGTCCTTGATGAAAACTTCGCTGAACAATACGAAAAAGATATTCAAACAGTGAGAGATAATCAAAAACATTTAGCCTTATTATGGAAAAATCAAACATCAGTAGTTGAGGCCGAATTTAACCTGATCAAAAGAGTTGAGACTTCAATAAATAAGCAGCACAAAATATTTAATCAACATTTGAATAAAATAGAACAAGAAATCTTCAAACAGAAAAGTGATCTCCAACAAGTAATAAACGCCAATGACTTTACATTGTCATCAGTTATCGCCAACAGCGTTTTAATGAACCTTAAGGGAATTCAAGAAACATTGGTAGACTCAATAACTAACATCTATCAAGGGAAATTCAATTTTCATCTGTTAACTCCTGATCAGTTGAGAAACGAATTAAATATCATTACTGGGTTACTAGCCAAAGATTTAACACTGCCGCTGTCCAACATTCAATCCGATTTGTCAAGGATATATCATTTACTAACTGCAAAGGCAAGAGCATTGAAGAACTTCGTCATTTTTGAAATAAACATTCCCCTAGTAAGCAGAGATAATTTCGATGTTTATAAGTTGATACCGATTCCACAGAAAGTTGGCAATAATATGATCAACATTCTACCTGTATCAGAATATGTAGCCGTGAATATACAAAAGGATTCATACGTTCCTATGCGAGACAGAGACCTACAGATGTGCGATACATATGACGTAGACACCTTCCTTTGTCGGGTTAAACAACCTGTATATCAAATGCAATCCGATGAGAGTCTTTGTGAAAAGAATCCCATATCAAATCAGTGCGAAACAATAACAACCGCATGCAAAAATACATGGTCCGAGTTACGTAATATGAATACTTACCTATTTTTCTGTTGCGGACAATGCACTCTACGAGTCATATGTGAAGATCACGTTACAGCTGAGCGATTAAATACGGCTGGAATTATTACTATAAGCAATGAGTGCGTGCTCAAGGGCCCCACTTTTACTGTTTACCCGCACAAACAATTATCAAATGTTATCACGAAAAAGGCCGATGTTATTAAAGTCAACATTCATCCTATCAACAACATTATAAACCTATCAATACCTATTTCTGCCATGGAAACTGTAACCACCAGCCATCAAAGAGAGATAGACGAAATCAATCACCAGATTAAAGCTATGAAAGATAGCTCTTCAGAAGGAGCCCTAGCAGATCGAATATCATATCATGACGTACACCACTACGTGGTTATATACTTGCTAGCAGCCTGCGGGGTGGTCGCCCTGGCCGTGGTCGTCGCGCGCCGCCTGCGGGAGCGAGCGCGGCGTGCGCCCGCGCCGCAGCCCGCTCCCCGAGCTGGCGTCCAGGACGCCCCGCATTCCGCGGTTCAGTGTATCAGTGAAAGTGTTCCGAATCAGTGTAGTGCAATCAATGACAATCAGTGTGTTTATGAGTTGAGTGAAATAAAAAGTGCCAAAGCTAACGTATCAAGTGCGCGTGTTCTCGATAGGGCCACGTCCCCTATTTTCCAACGAGAATTTAGTTCTCTATAGTTATTAAGTATATATTGTTCAATCACCTTGTAATAGTTTAACAAAAAATTGTTTTATCACCTTGTAACTCATATCATTTTCACCTATCATCTCGCTCTTCATCTCTTATCTTTCTGGCCCGGCAGGATGTAGGAGCTAGCACGTACAATCGTCGCGTCAGCATTTCCCCGGAAGCGCATTATTTCATAATCCGCTTCACATTGCCATTTTTCATACTTGTTCATAATTCCATCAGTTCGTGTATAGCTATCATCCGCATCGCGCGCTCTCATATCATTCTATCATTTTAGTCGTAAGAGACCTTCTATCAATACAACTATCAGTTAATCACTATCAAGGACTTTCATTCCGTTCTACTATCATTCTATCAGCAAAGAGTACGAAACCGTACAGCCATGAAATCTTTTATATCATCATCAGTGTCATTTTTGCATTTTTTAGTACCACGCTAAACTGAGTGTAAATTTGTGTGTGTAATTAAAATAATATTATATCTTTTGAAAAAAAAACTGCTCAAAGTAATCTAACGGGGATTTAGATAATGCATCCCTGGGGGTTTGGTATTGTGGAGTTTCAATTGTTGCTGCATGAACAAATTTATCGAGTTTCCATGTAAACTTAAAAGGTTTCTTAACAACTTTCTTCTTTACTCGTTTTGACACAAATTTAGGCGCCGCGCCGCAGCACGGTGACGCGAACGGTGCGCCATCCCGTGCCCCTATTCAGTCTATATTTCGCTGCTGATGCGCTCGAACGTCATTGTTGGGATATGGATCGCGAAAGAATTATTATCTTGCTGTTGCTAAGACGACGAATGAAAAAGAAACAGAAACAGAGGAAATTTTGGGTAAATCCTGTTACGTTCTAGGGGTGTGGGATCTAGATTGAAATGCACTTCCAAACCGATGAAGTAGAGTAGGATTTATTGTACACACTTTACGTTACAACACTTAGTACACAAACACTTATATCGCACTCCAAAATCTTCTTGTCGCAGTTTTCGCTTCGATGTTTACTCGTCGCTTTCCCAAATTAAACTCTATTAACACGCAGGAATGAGATCCTTGTCTCGCACCGTGCGGCAATGTCACCGGAACTAGGGCTTGCGATCTCGGTTGAAGTGTAGTCCTTCTAGCGCAGAAGACATGTCCACTCACTCCACCTTCCATAGGAACTTCATAAGCCCCAAATTTCAGCACGCCTCCTTTCATGTCGATCTTACACTCGTACTTCCTCATAAAGTCAAGACCAATAATGCAGTCATCTACGATGTTAGCAATGATGACTTTGTGCCAGTACTTCTTTTCTCCAATCTTCACTGACACTTCCTGCTCTCCCTGGACGGAGATGTACTGGCCGGTAGCCGTTTGCAGCTGAAGATGCATTGGTCGGACTAGATGATCCCTGGACAGGTGTTTCAGCAGTCGAGAACTGATCACGGTCCGAGAAGCTCCGGTGTCAATAGTAAGGTGACATGGTACTCCACCAATTTCTCCTTTGACAGCCAGACTGTTCCCGTCGTTCGCCTGCGAGATAATAACTGGGACATTTTGACCACCAGCCAGCACTCGTCCCTCAGTCCTGGCTTTTACTCGTTTCCCTGCTGCTGCCGCTCTGAACTATTAGAGCTTGCTGGCCTCTCCGTTCGGTCCGAGTCCCGTTGCCTCCAAGATCTTTTTGGGCAGCCTGATTGTATGTGTCCTCTTTCCCCGCAGTTGTAGCATCGAGGCCCAGTTTCTCGAGGTGGAGCAATCGGCTCCCTGGCCGCAACTTCGCGCACCCTAAAGGATTTTGTTGAGTCTTGGCGTACAGCTTCCACCTCCAGGGCATAGGCGAGCGCATCCTTCAAGGTCCCATGGTGTCCCAGCCGTACAGCAGCCCTCACTTCAAAGTCACGAATCCCATCTATGAATGCCTGTACTAGCGTTCCATCGATGAAAGTCGCTGCGGAACCTTGGTACGCCTTCCGGACGAGCTTCTCTATCTCAAGTGCCCACTTTTGTAACGACTCATTATGCCCCTGAGTCCTATTCTTCAGCTGAGCTCTGTAAACGTGCTCTAGATGGCTGTCACCGAAGCGTGCCTCTAAAGCTTCAAGAAGACGGTCGTATGTCTTCTCCTTTCCTAACGCTTCCAGAACAGTGAGAGCTTCGTCCCGCAGCGCCAAACTCAGTGCCGTTTTAGCATAGTCCTTGTTCCAGCCATTCGCTTCGGCAACCATCTCGAATTGGAGCTTGTATGCGGCCCACGAAGAGGTACCATCGAATGGAGGTACCTTTAATTTTTCACCTCCTGTGGCTGGTGCACCTGATACACTGGTGGTGCCGTTGGCCACTTTGATCTCCAACTTCTGGAGGCGATTCTCCTGACCCTCCACTTTTTCGTTCATCTCCTTTTTCCATTCTGCAGCTACTTCGTGTACCTCACGGAGGACTTCTTTCTGGTCCCGTAGCTCTTGCTGCAAAATTTTGGCTTGTTCCTCCTGCCTTTTAGCCTGTTCTTTCAGGAGGATCAGAATGGCGTTGACGTCTATCTCCGGCGTCCTTGAAGCTGGTACCGCTGTGTCTGACGTTCCGGCGGTGCCCGCAGAGTCTCCAGCAGCGGTGCGGCTTCGGGTCTGCATCCCCTCCTTCTCTTCTTCTCGCGCTACTGGAACTCGCCGCGGTCGTTGTCGAATAGGCATGACATCTCCGGTGTCGATCTCGTGCTGCACTACTCCAGTTCTCCCGATATCACTGTCATGTGCAGAGAAGACGCTCCTATAGCGCTTTAGCAAATTACGTGCCTTAAGAAGTTCTTCCTTTGTGAGATCATTTTGGCAGTTTGAGATCGTCGATGGCCTAAAATGGACCCGATGATGTGGATCCAAGTGAAGAGGTAGGGGTTTGCATTCGACGAGTAAGCAGACCTGGTGACAAGTCCGAGGTCTGATTGATAGGGAAAGTATGAATACTTATTCCCAGTCTCCTGACCATCCTTCGTCATTCTCAACACCTCGTCACCCATAGTCTTGATGAATACCCAATCCATCATATCGCCTGCACTGATGTTGAGTATTGACATCGCAAATCCCATTGACAGGAGCCCCGCACAATCTCGGAACCTAGACCCTAATGTCCCCATCCGGAGGATAGCATTCGGATTGTCTGGGAATCTATGCAGGAACATATCATAAGCTGCAACCAGCTTCAAATAGCCCCTGTCACTTAGCCAGTTCCCATAGATAGACCTTGCCCCGTAAAAGGAGATGCCTCGTCCCCCTTCTGCTATGACCTGATCTTCCATCCTTTTCTGCAGCTGGTCTGCATAGTCATCATTACTGACTCGAGCCAACCGGTAAATGCACAAAATAAACAGTGCCAAGGATCTCATTCCTGCGTGTTAATAGAGTTTAATTTGGGAAAGCGACGAGTAAACATCGAAGCGAAAACTGCGACAAGAAGATTTTGGAGTGCGATATAAGTGTTTGTGTACTAAGTGTTGTAACGTAAAGTGTGTACAATAAATCCTACTCTACTTCATCGGTTTAGAAGTGCATTTCAATCTAGATCCCACACCCCTAGAACGTAACATTTGGTGTCAGAAGTGGGATTGAAAATGCCGATTACTCCGCGAGAAGAAGAGAAGGAGGGGATGCAGACCCGAAGCCGCACCGCTGCTGGAGACTCTGCGGGCACCGCCGGAACGTCAGACACAGCGGTACCAGCTTCAAGGACGCCGGAGATAGACGTCAACGCCATTCTGATCCTCCTGAAAGAACAGGCTAGAAGGCAGGAAGAACAGCCCAACAAACAATTATGCGTTGGTTGCAGGCTATTTTAATGTTTAAGGTACTACTATTGATTTATAATGGATTCAGTTATCACTAAAGGTGGTTCAGTACACTTATTAAATAAGTTCAGCTCTTCAAGTTGCATTACAACTGTAAATAACGAATCACAATTTCCTTAGTAGTTAGTGTAGTATCAGTGGCTGCGTATATACTTAAGACGTTGAAGCTTGTTTTTGCTTACAACGTTAAAACCTGTTGAAAGATCTTCATTAACTCTCTTTAACTCTTATTGCTACAAATCTGCTATAACGGAGTTGCTTTTAGATCATAAGACTTTATTTCAACTTCAGTAACGTTAGCGGTTCTGCAAGGGAGTTAATTAAGAGTGTAGTAACACCAAACTCTACATGCGTTGTATAACCCTTATATACCCTCATATCATGACCTTATCAAAGAGACTAAGCTCCGCTGCATACGCTGTAAGAAAGATAAGGTTTCTGACTGATGTTGAAACGGCAAGACTAGTTTATTTTAGTTATTTTCACAGTATCATGTCATACGGCATCTTACTATGGGGCTCAGCTGCAGATATAGAGACAATTTTCGTATTGCAGAAACGAGCCGTGCGGGCTATTTATAAACTTAAATCAAATGAAACACTTAGAGAATTGTTTAAAGAAGTTAAAATACTTACAGTTTACTCGCAATACATTTACGAAAACCTAATTTACGTTCGAAAAAACTTACACTTATTTCCTAAAAATAGCGATTTGCATAACTTCAACACAAGACAAAAAATAGGCTTGCCGTTCCACATTTTAGGCTTCATAAGGTTGGTCACTCATTTATGGGTAGATGTGTATCATTTTTTAATAAATTACCTGAAAATTTAATTTCATTGCCTTTAGATAAATTTAAAACAGTTGTTAAAGATGTATTAATGTCGAAAGGATATTATAAAATTGATGATTATATAAATGACAAAGATATATGGAAATGTTTAAATGCAAATAATTACAATTATTGTAAATCAATTTTGAAAAGAGGCAATGACAATAGTGACTGAGTTTCTTGCGCCGCTTCTTCTCAGCACTGGCCCAAATTGTCCCGAAGCGGTGGTAGGGTTAATTTATATGTTGGGACGTGTAAAAGTGCTAGTTCTTAGCCTAGTTACAGAAATAAATGAATTTTATTTTTTTTATTAATTTTTTAATTTTTTATTTATTTTTTATACAGTTTACGCCTGTTATACTAAAGGCAATCATAGGTTAAATAGTTACAGTGGTTTTGTACGATCCTTATATAAAAGGTTTTGGTGTAAGATGAATTACTTGTAACTGTGTAAAAACACCATTAAATGTTTCGATCGCTTAAAGAGTTTATGCATAACCTAACCTCAAATTCTGAAAACATTTATCGAACTGAGCTCGTGACAATATTTTGTGTATCTTTTGTGTTTGTGAATGTATGAACTGTAAGCTGTGCATTTTATTTAAAATGAAACGAATTCATTCCTGGAGAGCACAAAAACGAAAAGGTGCAGTGAGATATAAAATTAAGCAAGAGTACCAAAAGTTTATGAAGTCGATTCAACAAGATGTCGATGTTTCCAATTTAAGTAATTGTGATTCTAGACTAGATTTTGCTGATACGGATGCAGGTTCAATACCAAATAAATGTGCTTTTTCTAAAAATGAAATACCTGCTAAGGAGGTAAAGGCTTCAACATCTACTAGCCAAGAGGAAGTAAGTTATATTGAGCAACAGGGTTCCGCACAAAATTTTGACGAATTTGACTTTAATAAAGATTTTTTCGATTTTATGCCAAACACTAGCTCGGATGAAAGTGACGATTCATCTGATTTATTGACAAAAAATATTGAATTAAGGGATAAATTAAAAGATTGGTCTATAAGAAATAATATTCCCCAACGTGCATTAAAAGAACTGCTATTGATTTTTAATGAAACTTTTGGCAGCACAATTTCACTACCCATGGATCCACGTACAATTTTGGAGACGCCTCAAGAAGTTAATATTAAAAATATAGAAGGGGGAGAATATTGGCATCATGGCATTATAGAACAGTTAACCAAAATTCTAAATAGTTGGACCAAATTGCCCAGTATTATTCACTTAATTTTTAACTTCGATGGATTGCCAATATTTAAGAGCGCCAAGAAAGAGTTTTGGCCAATTTTAGCTAAAGTGGTTGAAGGCTATAATGATCTATTTATAATTGGAATTTACTATGGTACGGGCAAACCAAAAAATTTGGAAGAATATTTAAGGGACTTTGTCGCAGAAACAAAAACGTTACTTGATAATGGAATCTGCATAAATAATAAGAATTTGTGTGTGAAAATCAAATGTTTTGTATGCGATTCTCCAGCGAGAGCCTTTATAAAAGGTATACCTTGTGTTCATTTTTAGGGTTCCGTACCTAAAAGGTAAAAACGGGACCCTATTACTAAGCCTCTTCTGTCTGTCCGTCTGTCACCAGGCTGTGTTTCGAACGACAATGATATATACCTACTTTTTATTTTTCCGTAAAATTATTAATGTTCCTCTTGTTGCAGGTGTTTGCAATTTCAATGGAAAACACGGTTGTTTGAAGTGCACAACGGTGGGTGAATACTCACACGTTTCCCACACGGTAGTTTTTTCTACTAAGGAAGACACTCCAAGAACAAACGAAAAATTTAGATTGAAAAGTTATGGCAACCACCATAAAGCAGATTCCCCATTACTGGAGTTACCGATTGATATGATAGAAGACTTTCCTGTTTCTGACTCATTACATTTAATTGATTTAGGCATTATGAAGAGACTCTTGATTGGTTGGAGGGATGGTAATTTCGGAACATACTTGACAAAGCTGCGGGCTCAAGAAATTGAAAATTTGAATACATTTTTAAAGAAGTGCAAATTACCAACTGAAATACACCGAGCAGTAAGGACCCTAGACTGCCTTGCTCATTGGAAAGCAAGTGAATATAGAACATTCTTACATTATTTAAGTGTTATTATATTACCAGATATATTACGTGAAGAGGTTGTTGAACATTTTTTGACCCTTTTTTGTGCCATCACTATATGTTGTTCGCAAAGTTATTGTAATTTTCTGCCACTTGCTCGAGAGATGCTTAAACATTTTGTGGAACAATATAAATACTTTTATGGCTCTCATTACATTACTAGTAATGTTCATAATTTGCTCCATTTAGTAGATGAAGTCGAAAAATTTGGGCCACTTCAAAACTTTAATGCGTATCCTTTTGAAAATCAATTATATTTAATAAAAAGAATGTTAAGACAGGGCAATAAACCATTGTCACAGATAGCCAAGAGGCTGTGCGAGAATAGCACAAGAAATCTTTCTACGATTGTAAAACAAACAAAAAATACTGTACCTACTGTAACTACAAACAAAAATGTCTCTGTGCTTCATTTTCAAGATTATATACTTTCTACAAAACCCAATGATAAATATTTCATGACACACAGTGGTGATATTTTTGAACTGAAAAATATATCAAGCGGAGAAAACGATATAACTTTGTACGGTCAAAAAATAGTCAACAAAGATGTTATATTCGAAACGCCTATTAAATCGTCATATTTAAATATGTTCAAAGTTAAAAACCCTTCTGATTCCTTTAGAGTAATTGAAATAACCCCTGCTGAAATTAAGTTCAAATTAGTTAATATAACACATAACAATATAATGTACTTTCTGCCACTCCTTCATACAGTATAGACTTTAGGTAGATTAAGGCAATAAAAGATAAATTATTGATTCCGTATTTTTTATTTAAAAAATACTTTACTAAAATCTAATAATTAATAATCAACTCCTATATTTATCTTAATTTTAAAATGTAAGCTGCTGAACTAGTTATTCATACAGTGAAAAAAACTATTTTCTAAAAACTTTCATATACAATGTTTGAAAGCCATAAAATAGAAATAATTAAGTAGATCAAATAAATCAACTTCTATTTAATCTCACAGGTGATTACCTATCATCATGTTTTTATTTTACGTACTGTGCTGTAACTGTAAGTAAGCGTACCTACTGTTATAATAATTATATGTTTTTTATGTAGTTTGCACTTTGTGTTGTAACATCATGATGGAACTCCATTGTAGTTACATTATTTTATTTTTATTTTTTACTAGTTCAACTAGTACCTATTTATTGTTTATGTAATATCATAATTTATAAACAATAAATACTAGTGGATCTAGTGAAGAATAAAGAAGTTTTAATTAAACAACAATGGATTTCCATCATGATGTTACAACACAAAGTGCAAACTACATAAAAAACATATAATTATTATCACAGTAGGTACGATATTTACAATAATATGTTTTTAAACTTATTGTAGGTAAACATCATGCTTCAAAAGCTAGTTAAAAAACAAACTAAATATCATATAAAAAACACAAAATAGATATTGTATAACGATTTTGAAACATAGAAAAACCTTACAATACCTAATATCAAAACGTTGTACCCGTATCAGTCACGTAGAAAATTTCGTTTCATCTCATAATACCAACTTCGCAAAATACCAACCACTCGCAAAATACTAACTTCTCAGAAGGACATCTTCTCAAAATACCAACCCCTTAATCCGTACTCCTATAAATTAAGCAATTACACCCATGAAATTTTCATCTATTCTTAGTAGTATATAAGATGACGGGTGGGAGTTGGCATTTTTACAAGTTGTCATTTTGAGGAGTTGGAATTTTGCGAGGGGTTGGCATTTTGCAAAGATGGCATTGTGAGATAAGACGAAAAATCTTCAGTCTCAATACTACCTTACATACTAGAATAAACAGTGACTTAAGCTTAATCAACAAATACAATATATAATCAACAAATAGTATTTAAAGTATCAAAAACCATGATTGTTTCTGACTTTCCTGCTCTGTAAAATTTCTAGTTTTCTAGTCTTCTGTACCGTTTTTAGGTACGTCCTCTTCATCTTGTTCCTCTATTATTTCTTCATTGTTTGCATTGTCTTTCTGGTTTATTTATTTTTCAGCATTTTCTGTTTCAGGTTTATCTACTTCACAGTGTTTTTCATTTTCATTATTTATCTGATTGTCATTATTTATCTGATTTCCATTATTTATCTGATTTTCATTATTTATCTGATTTCCATTATTTATCTGATTTTCATTATTTATCTGATTTGCATTATTTACCTCATTTTCATTTTTAGCTTCTGCATTTTGAGATTCATCTTCTCCAGTATGTGTTTCATTTTTATCTGTTTCAGTGCTTCTTTCTTGTGATGTACGTCTATCATCATTTATCTCTTTCTTACTTGTTGATGTTTTTTTACGGTTTGTTGGGCATGGCTTTGATCGTTTTCTTGATGTTGAAGCTCTTTCACATTTAGCCAATTTTCTTTTGTGAGCATTTTTCAAAATAGTTTTAAAAAAGTTTTCATTGTCCTTTAGTGTAAATGTTCCGTCCCAGAAATTAATCATCTCCCAAAAAAATGACAACACGTGTTTATAGCCCTTTAAGGGTACTTTTAACTCTTCACCTCGAGTTCCTCCACTCCATGAACATTGACATATGAATTTTCTAGTAAACATGATGTCCACGAGTGCGTAAGCGCAATCTATTCCTTTTCCTCCTTTACAACATATTATGGAATAAATGTGTTTTAAATTGTTTCTGTAGTTATTATCAGATAATTGTGTTTCTAGTGCATCGAGTTCTTTAGGACTGTCAATCGCTTTAATATGAAATGGACTATTGTCAATACTACCTTTGGAATCTTTCAAATATTGTACTTCTTTGTCTGTACTACGCATTTCAGTAATTTGGAATACTGCATCTTCAAGTTGAACGGAAAAACTTGATAGTTTCTGTAGTACATTGTTCTGAACTTTGATTACAGTTTGTGTTTGCCCCAAGATTGCTGTGTTACTTTCTATAAGCTTCTTCTGATTTTCCAGCATCTGTTTTTGGTTATCCAAAATTTGGCTCTGGTATTCTAACATCTGTTTTTGGCTCACAGAAATGCTATCAATATCGATGCTAAAAGTTTCCTGCAATGCTGGGTTGTTGGTTTCGTAAGGAACATAAACATTTTGTGGTAATACTGTAGCTGAAGTAATTGTTGCATTTGTCAAATTTTCTTGAGAGTTTTCAAAGTAAAGCACCTTTTCGTTCTGAAAAAAAAATCATTCAGTAAGAAAAATTATATTTGTTTTAGACTTTCGCGCTTTGTACACATTATGATTACATTCGGGTCTTAACGCGATACAATTTTTTTTTTTACCTTGAAATGAAAAAGAGATGCACTTATCTAGATTTGTAAGTGCGAGAATCGCGTCGGCCACGAGCGTTGATGCAGAGTATAATAATCATAATCATAATCATTTATTCCATCTCACAAATGAAACATAGTTACAATAAACTTATTAGGAACAGTGCTTAACTTGTTGTATAATATGGTTTCATTTGCGAGAGTCTGGTGTCCATACTGGGATAAACCTGTGTTACAGAGCACCAGGCCCTCGCCCCGTACCGGTGGAGTAGAACAACAATACTCTTTGTTAATGATAAAACACTAAAGAATTTTGCCAATCATGATTATATCCATTATATCTATCTTATATATATGTATATTACTATCTTTGTTATACACCGTTAAATTTTAAATACCCGAGAAACTTCAGGGGATTGTTCTAACCATGAATACGAACAACTTTCATTATGGGACCGACCCTGAAATCGCGAAAAAAAAAACAGCTGTTCCATAGAAAAGTGCAATACCTACTCTGTCAAAATGTATGGAACAGCTGATTTTTTTTTCGCGATTTCAGGGTCGGTCCCATAATGAAAGTTGTTCGTTTTCATGGTTAGAATGACCCCCTAAAGTTTCTCGGGTATTTAAAATTTAACGGTGTATATACGACATATTTTTATATATTATTTAACTGTATGAATAAATAAATAATTACTGCATTTTTTATTTTATGTTACAAGGATATTACAGATATACGTATTATAGTAAGTAAGTTTTTGTGGATGGGTGTGCTATACTTGAATGTGTGCAAATGTGGGTGTGATAAGAGTGTATAGGGTGTGTGAGGGGGTGTGTGTGTGTGTGTATGTGTGTGTGTGTTTTTACATCTTTTTTATATAACGATCTTAAAAATTGCTTCTGTGTCTTCATAGTCATACGATTCAAGGTAAGTTTTAATTATTTTTTTAAATTGATAGCTCGTACAATCTTTAATTTTGGTCAGTTTTTTACTGAAAATGTTGTAAATTCGCGGCGCTAAATAATTGTAGTGCTTCTGAGCAAAGGAACTTCTAGTGAAAGGTACTGGGCAATAATTGATTTTGTTTGTGTTTTGGAAAAAATAACATTTACAATATTTTGATTACGAAATAAGTCACTGAACGGGTTCTTATAAGTATTTATTTCTTACCACGATTTCTGCTACATCATTTAAATTGATAGTTGATGGTTCGTTTTGTGAACGTTTGGGTTTCACAATTTTGTCCGCCACAATATTTAAATTTAGGGCTGCTTGGTTCTCGTATCGCTTCTGGGGATAGTTATAGTTATCACCATCATCTGTGTCACTTCGATTTGTCATGTCTGTAATAATTTTTTCACCTTCGTCGTAACTTGAGATGTTGGACCTTTTTACGATGCACATCATTAAATCCCAATCAGGTTCTGGCTTGGAGTTTTCGTCATGTATGTATCTAAATAGTCCTTTTTTGGGATATTTCAGAATATTATTTTTTTCCCATCCCGATGGACATGTCATCAGTTTAATTTTTTTTCCTTCGACAGTCTGAACAATCTTGTATGGCATTTTGAACCTGAAATAACAATGAAAATAACTTTGGTATAAAGTAAGTATAGTCGGAAATGGAATTCGAGATCAAAAATGTAAACAAAGGTATGGCCATCCGAAAAAAAACTACACCTCGTGGTAATCTGGCGACCGACATTATAAACAAACTTTAAAAATATACACACCTATCAGTCAAGTAAAGCGAAGCTTCAAAGACATGTATTGGTATTAATTTTAAATTCATAGAAACATCAAAAACTATTCTTGTAACTATTATTGTCTTCTACATGTATTGGTCATTTACTTATTGTAATTCATAAATAAATATTTAATATGACCGGTTTTATAAAAATGGTAGAACCACGTTTCTTACTATTGGCGTTCAAGGAGCGTTTGTAAACATTTGGCTCAATTTTATAAAAAAAAATAGATGATATGATGGGCATGACTCGTGTGGTGCAAACCAACTGTCATCTGACTTGTAAGAATACGAAATGATATAAAAAGGAACGTGACGCGACGTGTCTCAGTAGAAATGAGATAGATATGTGGAAAGTCGTAATAAATATATCTTCCGTAAAAATTTCAAAAATTGAAATCCATTCTTATATAACGCTACAACAACACCCTTTCCCCCCGCCACTCCCCCTTTTAGAAATTTTTTCGCGACAATTTAAGTAAAATGAAGTCCTTGTGTGCCTCTCAAATTTAGTCGAAATCCGTCCATAAATAACGTTACAGTTAACTCCCCCCCCTTTTCCTCCCTATTTTTCCCCAATCAAACATCGCGCTCGACTAAATAATTAAAAAAATCAATTAAACAAATCAACTTGTGTGCGTTTTCGTGAAAATCGGTTGATATAGGCGAGAACAGACAGACGGACAAAAGCATTTTTGGCCAATCTCGAAACTGAGACGCTTCGCTCGCTCGGGCAATTACGAAATTGGTTCAATTTCGCAAGGCCGGAGCAATCTAGAATAATATTACTCCAGTCACCATATTTTCGCTTGAATTAAAAAAAATGAACTTAAAAAAGGTTTGCCATCAATGAGATGTCACTTTGACAATGACAGTTGTTTGTTTACATTTTTGATCTCGAATTCCATTTCCGATTTTAGGTATCTACGATTTTTTTTCCTTTTTCTTTCTTTCACTAGACAGGACATTAACCAGATAGTTAAATGATTATTTCACTAAGTTCCTATAAGTAGGTTACTTTAATTTAATATAAATAAACGATCACACTCCCAGCCCCCAATAGGATTCTGTGTGTGGATGTGCCACGGATACATAAAAAGACAGACACAAATAATAGGTTTAAATAGTAACAGTTATCTACAAGTCAATGATCGTGATCGGAGTGCCTAAGTGAAGAATTAAATAACTTTTTATTTCTATCACATTCGTATACTTCTTATTTTAATATTGTACTTACGCTATAAAATCCTATTAGTTAAAGGCGTTAGGTGTCTATTCTAAACATTCTAAACAATAAAAAATACTTACGAATGTTACATAAATAAAAAGTTATTTGAACTATAAGCAAAGACAGTGCCTATGATCTCATTTTAACTGTGACTAGAAATATGTAGAAAGGTACCTACTTATAAGAGATAAGGTAAACAATTCGAGTTAGCGGACAAAAAAAGGTACCTACTACCTTCGTTCAATCAGGGTGTCGGTGTCTTTGAACTACAAATCATCGCGTCTTTATTATTTTGTTACATAAACATTATCGAAGTACATTTTTGACTAGGTACGAAATTTCTTAACAATTTCAAATATAAAAAGTTCAGTGGTAGGATCACTACCACTGAACTATCAGGCCGGTCAAATATGCTTTAGAGATATTTCCCAATCTTAAAAGAATATAATAATACAATTATTTGTTAATTAGGTAAAACAATCTACCTTATTATTATCGCTGATGTATGAAACAGAAGAGAAGAACTACAAATACATAGCAGCGTCCACGTGTGGTGTGCAGCAGGCGGGACGCGTCACGCGACAGCGTGCGTCGGCGCAAACGTCCCAGCGAGAACTGAAGACTGACTGAACTGACAGACAGCTGACCCGCGAGACGACCCAATATTACCGGCTGGCTGAAGTTTAGAAGGCGCCATTCGTGAAAACAAAAAATAACTAAAATTAATAATTAAAATTTTATATTGAGTTATTTTTGCTATGTTTATTTTTGTGAAAGAAAATAACACTATAGCCAAAGCATAGTGCAGAAAAAAAACTTGAAGCTAACAATTTAAGTTAAAACGGTATCTGTGATTTAAGTTTAAGTACCTAGGTACCAGCAGGTTACTTTGCGCCTGGGGTACTTGAAGATTAGAGGTTTCATTACTTTGTAAGGAACCCTAATCCAAACATGTATAAATAAAGCTAAAATCAGTATTTTAGTCTCCACAGCAGGTAAATGTCTTCGATAAGTGTATAATTCCTCTCTTATATCAACCCAAGACCGTATAATACTCTTTACCACCGGCGTTGTAGTTCATCAAGTGTCATAATTGATTTAAGGGAAGACTGTAACTTTAAGAAAAAATCGCCATTTTGATTACTTTCTGTAAACATAACCTAAAAATTTATTGGTACAAAATCACTTTCTAATAACGATATATTTACATTTTTCTAATTATTTTACTTAGTTTTATGTATATAATCACTAATAAAACCGAGCAACACTAGAAAATGACGTTTAAAACTATTTTAGGTTATTTGCATTTTCAAATGTTATCCTTTTATTCCTCTAATTCATAATTTTTTAAGGGCGCGTTAAAATTGAGATGAGAAACACGATACACTACCACAGTAAACTGGCAAGCGCACTAATAATTAACTTAACACTTCAAAAATACTTTAAATCCACAATACTTACATTTTGTGATGAGAATATTGCAATGTCGGCACTGTTGGCAGATAAAACTGAAGCACTCATTTAGACAAATAATAACTTAATAAATTATTAGAATTCTTTTTACTTTAAAGCTTTTACAATCTGATTTTGACACAGAAAACTTTTCAAATGACTTATAAGGTATCAACGTACCGGTCTTAGTTCTAACACCACTATAGATATGTTATATAACTCTAGGTTTCAACTTAACTCCATTCTAAAGGCGCTATAAAGTTTCAAACTAAAATTGACGTTCTTGTAACACCTCTTACACACTTCAACTAAAGGCTTTGTAGAACCACTATATAGGGATTCATACAGGCTTAGCCTGCAAAATTTTGTGCCAAAATCGAGGGTATAAAGGTGTTATTACACTCTATAACTCTCTTATAAGAAATACGCTACCTCTTAAATATCTAAGTAGAACCGAAATACATGTCTAATAAAGCTTGTCTTAACGCTAAAATGTTTGTTGGGAGGCTAGAAGGCAGGAGGAACAGACCAGAAGGCAGGAGGAACAGGCTAGATGGCACGAGGAACAAGCCAAAATTTTGCAACAAGAGCTACGGGACCAGAAAGAAGTCCTCCGTGAGGTACACGAAGTAGCTGCAGAATGGAAAAAGGAGAAGACATACGACCGTCTTCTTGAAGCTTTAGAGGCACGCTTCGGTGACAGCCATCTAGAGCACGTTTACAGAGCTCAGCTGAAGAATAGGACTCAGGGGCATTATGAGTCGTTACAAAAGTGGGCACTTGAGATAGAGAAGCTCGTCCGGAAGGCGTACCAAGGTTCCGCAGCGACTTTCATCGATGGAACGCTAGTACAGGCATTCATAGATGGGATTCGGGACTTTGAAGTGAGGGCTGCTGTACAGCTGAGACACCATGGGACCTTGAAGGATGCGCTCGCCCATGCCCTGGAGGTGGAAGCTGTACGCCAAGACTCAACAAAATCCTTTAGGGTGCACGAAGTTGCGGCCAGGGAGCCGATTGCTCCACCTCGAGAAACTGGGCCTCGATGCTACAATTGCGGGGAAAGAGGACACATACAATCAGGCTGCCCAAAAAGATCTTGGAGGCAACGGGACTCGGACCGAACGGTGAAGACCAGATACGACCGGAAGTCTAACCAGACGAGGTTTGAGGAAGGATCATTCGTGTGGCTACATAACCCTATGCGTCGAAAAGGAAAGTCACCGAAATTGTCGCCGAGTTGGGAAGGGCCGTACAAAGTAGTCACAAGGATCAACGACGTCACTTATCGGATACAGCGCAACGCACGTAGCCCCTGTAAGATTGTTCATGTTGATCGGTTGGCCAAGTACCATGGAACGAATGATGCTCGGGACGAGCATGTCTAAGGAGGGGGTAGTGTTACGCCGGTGGGCTAGTGCTAAAACTTTGATCGTGTTTTTCCGTGCCTTGGAGGCGTTTTCAGCAGGCTGAAATACCATTTCAGGCCGTTTCAGAGAGTGCTCTAACACATACTAGTTTATCGAAATTTCACCCAAGTTGCCGTTGTTTTCAGGCGCCTGAAACATGTTTTCAGTCCGTTTCAGGCCACCCTCTATCAGATGACGCCATAACCTGAAAACCCGTTTTCAGGCGTTTTCAGAAATGTTACGTTCTAGGGGTGTGGGATCTAGATTGAAATGCACTTCTAAACCGATGAAGTAGAGTAGGATTTATTGTACACACTTTACGTTACAACATTTAGTACACAAACACTTATATCGCACTCCAAAACCTTCTTGTCGCAGTTTTCGCTTCGATGTTTACTCGTCGCTTTCCCAAATTAAACTCCAACTCGGTCGCATTCCCGGGCTCCTTATATACCGGCTGTCAAGGACTCCCGAATATTCGGTAGGTACCTACCTACCCAGTACGAGACTGTTCGGGATCCTTCAAAATGCCGTCTTGCCTAGCCTAGACCTTTCTCGAATGTTCGGCATCATAGTGCTATCCTTGTCTTGTGCTGTCTCTGTCACACCTTTCTGGAATGTTCTTAGTATAGCTGCTTCTCTCTAATCGTGCTATCTCTTTCACTCCTACTGAAAATTACGTCATATACTGAAGTGGGCTTCAAAGGCCCATAAGGGGTCCTGAAAACGCCTGAAAACGGGTTTTCAGGTTATGGCGTCATCTGATAGAGGGTGGCCTGAAACGGACTGAAAACATGTTTCAGGCGCCTGAAAACAACGGCAACTTGGGTGAAATTTCGATAAACTAGTATGTGGTAGAGCACTCTCTGAAACGGCCTGAAATGGTATTTCAGCCTGCTGAAAACGCCTCCAAGGCACGGAAAAACACGATCAAAGTTTTAGCACTAGCCCACCGGCGTAACAATCCGTATATTTGTACAATGAACCCAGACGGAGGTCATTTCAAAAGGAAATTGCAGCGCTAGAATTAAGTGAGAATAATAAATTTTTTGAATATTTTAGAATGACCATATCAACTTTTGAAGAACTGCTTACCAACATAGCACCTCGTTTACAAAAACAATTTGTGTTCAGAAAACCTGTTGATCCTATGGAAATGCTTGGTTTAACTATCAGGTAAGAAATAAAACATACTTATCATAAATCGAAATGTTTTTTTATTTATAGAATATTGTTTTAATTATTAGATTTTGTTACAAAAGCTTTATGAAATTTTAATTTCGGTATATAAATTCCGACAGAAACAAACTTTACTAAATTCAAATGCACAAATGATAGATGATTTAAGTAAAATCGTATTCGGACTCCTGTGTGTTTGATAAGACATCGCTTAAATTATGTGATATGTCTTCTATGGTTGGATTTGGCGAAGTCTGGCCATGGATGCTTGCAGATGGATTGCGAGTTGTTTGATAAGTCGCTGTAGTTTGTTGTGGTCTTTCGTAGCTACTTTGAAATGCTGTTTCGTAGCCGCTGTATGACGGTTGATTGTATTGTTATGTGGGTTGATTGAAGTCTGACAATATTTGCATTAAGCGACTTTGATACATTAATGTTTGGTGGTCGTCTAGTTTTTTCAGAAACGGTAAAATTGATTTGAAAAATGAAACGTGTCTGTTTTCTGCATTTTTCAAACTTTGGAGAATTTCATTCTCAAAATCATCTTCATAGTATTTTCTTTTACGCAAAGTTGTAGTATCAGGTTGGTAACGAGACCTTGTATTTTCACTTGCTTTTGGATCTTCAGACTCTACTTCCAATATACTACTGTCAGTTAGATTAAGTGCGTTTTTTTTCAAAAACATTAACTGTTTGAACAAATGGTATTCTTTCAAATTTTTTGCACCAGCTCCAGATTTGTTTGCGAGCTCTTTATTTTTCAAGTATTTCACGAAGTTGTCTTTTATGTTAGTCCATTTTTTAATTATATCATTTCCTGGAACAGAAAAATATTCGATTAATTTTTTATGACTACATGTATTTATCATAGGTATAGGTAGGGCCCAATAACATAAGTGGGAACTACTTGTTTAAAGCAGGTATAAATTAAGGGGCTACCTAAACGAAAGTAGCGCCCTCATTTGAAAAAAAAATTACGCAAAAACCGTAACGTAGATCCAAAATTTGGTTTACCAGATTACTAGGCCATTGTTATAGTATTTATTAGACTACTCCTATTAACTGTTATTGTCATGACGTAGTTATAGTTAGCGTTTTTGCGAAAAATGGTCTCTTATGGCAAAAATGCTCACTATAACTGCGTCATAAGAATAGTAGCCAGTAAAAGTAGTTTATTAAATACTATTTCAATTGCTTCCAAATCTGGTATACCCAATTTTCGATTAACGTTACCGTTTTCGGGTAGTTAACTTTTTCGGGCGCTAGTTTCGTTTGGGTAGCCCCTTAACTATTACTAATTTAAAACAAGCAGTTCCGTTTAGTTTAAGTTTTCAATAATAGTTCTACTGACAGACCCCGTTTCACAAGCTGTCAAAGTAGCTCAACTTTAGAATTGCTGTCTTAAGGCCAGGCATCGCAGAACTAGCGCCACCAATTGAAAAAAAACAAACTAGGGCGTTAATTAATATTATTTTTAGCACGTTTTCTCAAGAACTTATTGAAGTATATTCATACAGTTCCGTGTAGTTATACTGACCACTACTGTACTTAAGAAAACGTCCTTTGCTTGCTAGCATTTTGTGACAATAAGTACCGGTATAAAAATATATTTAATTTTTTTTCCTTTCAGGTTTTTGGCAACTGGGAATTCATTTAGAGATATGGAATTTACAGATTATCGAGGAAAAAGTACAATCAGCAGAATAGTGCGAGAAGTATGTCGTGCTATATGGGACATTCTTTTATCTGAATGTATGCCGTTAATAACCGAAGACCTAATAGAACAAATAGCGGAAGACTTTGATAAAAAAACCAATTTCCCAAATTGCATGGGGGCCTTAGACGGGAAGCACATTCGCATTTGTAGTCCCGCCCACAGTGGATCTCTTTTTTACAACTATAAAGGCTATAATTCTATCGTGTTGCTGGCACTAGTTGATTCTAAATACAGATTTGTATATGTAGATATAGGAGCATATGGTAAAGAATGCGATTCGACAACTTTCCAGAACACAAAACTATACGAATTATTATTGCAACATCGACTCCCCATACCAGCTCCAAAGCCTTTGCCAGGCCTTCACAAACCAGTTCCTTATGTCTTTATTGCAGATGAAGGCCTACCGTTAATGAGCAATCTAATGCGTCCATACCCAGGGAAACATTTGAATATAGATCAAAGAGTTTTTAATTATCGTTTGAGTCGGGCCAGACGAAATGTCGAGTGTGCTTTTGGCATACTTGCAAATAAATGGCGTATATTTCACAGGCCTTTAAACGTAAAATATGATTTTGCAATAGACATCATCAAATTTTAATTGAAGAGGTGCTAACATTATCAAGAATAAACACGCGTCATCATTGCTGTCATCTTCAAAAGCTTGATGATATCGGCTCTGTCCCGATGCACCATCGCATCCCCACTTGAATATAATATCGATGTTACTGGGATCATATTTGTCTATGTTAGCTTTCAACACTTCTTGAAGTGCAAAGACGAGTCTCTGTATAGTATGATTTAAGAGAGACTGAAGTGTCACTGTGCCAGATACTTCGTTGATTTCTATATCGTCAGGATATGTATCCTTCTTCGCTTCTAATAGTTTATTGTAAGATGGAAATATGTTGGCTCTATATTCTTTAGATGTTTGTTGGATGTCTACGTATTGATCTTTAGTTAACTTATTGTCTATGTACATGGCTAAAGCTCTTTCCTTAGTCATTTTAATTGGTAAATTATCTATTGTACCAAGGCGTTTTTTTACTTTATTGGCTCTCTTAGGTGATGCTGTCGGAGTTGAAATATGCTTTAAGACCGTAGCGGTATCTCTTTTGCCATCTTCTCTCAAACACATATGAGTAGCTAATGATAGTTCGTGGCTAGAGTTCTCGCGAACAAGCTTCTGTAATTTTCGCCTTTTCGATGACCGACTACATTCTTCAAACGATTTTTTTGGACGTCCTCGTCTTTTGGTTACGTGCTCGACGTCACCTGCTACATTTCGCACCACATCACCATCTACCTCGACAGTCAGGCAACCATCTAGCCACACTTTGTTTCGTAGCAAAAAAGTTTTTTTGCTGCGATAACAATTTTTCCACTTTACAAGTAATTGCGTACAAAAGTTATGAATTTTACTTTCAAATGTTTCTCTCAATGCACTGTCCAACTCTTGTAAATTGGTCGTGTCTGTCAAATATTTTAATACAGCTTTAAGTTTTAAGGCAGAAACAGGTTCATTTTTCCATATTTCGAATAGCTCGCCCCGCTTTACTCCTTCCGCCAGGTCTAGAAAGACACATAAAATAGTTACCGCAGGTTACTGCAGACAAAACAAAGTTTCTTAGAATGTCACATACATACACTACACACACATAATCATTTTAAGATCAACAACCACCAACAAAAATAGTTGTTGTCCAATATACGGTGATTAATAACATTTTTAAACTAAATTAGTAGTCATATGTAGGGTACTTTTATGTAACTTTATGCGTAAAAAATCTAATAAAAAGTTTTTGGAGTTGATGTACATACCTTTACGTATTTGTTCCATAGCAACAAATCAACACTTCATTGAAGAAAAAAACGTACGGTCACATCGAAAGAAGCTGATTCACTGACTGACGGAGTAGCTGTGCGAGCGCGTGCGCATGTCGCGACTTGTTTAATTTCTCTTTCGTTCTGTATCACGCAATATAATAAAATGAAGTTTGTTTTAAGTTGCCTGACTGTTTGGGTGATAGAAAAAAAATGTTTCGACGGGAACGCTTAGACTAAAATTTATACATTTTGCGGTCATAGATTGCTAAAAACGACGTACGTGCGCCGTAAGGCAGCACTGGCAGGGTCGCCATGCAATGTCGTGATTAGGGCGACGGGAAATAAGATACTGACTGCGATCTAAGAAGCCTTTATTATAATGCTTATATACTAAAGATGGGGAAGAGTGTGTGCGTGTTAGTTATACGGTAACAGCACACTACAATCTTTTTGATTTTAGCCGGGATAACACTAGACTCCTCTTGATGTGGGCCGGAATAACCCTGGACTCCTCTTCTTTCTTCTTATTAGTTGGATGGACGAGCGAGGTTCTCAATGGAGATCGCGTTCAATTCGCCTCAAGGTGTTGACAGCGCTTCTACGGCATTTTTTGAAGGTGTAGTATATACCCGCTGCGAAGTTTAGGACAAGAGCGACTATTATTAGGGTTCGGGTGATGCGATTGTTTTCGTGAGTCACCAACTTCGTATTTGCAGTTGCTTCACCGTTGGCATTTTGTGCGACGACGACTTCTTCCTTGGAGTATTACTTTTCCATCTTCTCTAATTTATTCCAACTTATACAATGAATTCCATGTATTTTTGGGTAACTTCGCTTACAAAAATCTTCTTTTAAGTTTACCGGTGTGGCAGGGTCGCCATGAAGAGTGTGGTTTTTTTGATGTAGTCGATGAGGGTATTTTAGCGGCAGCCCCGACAACACCTTAAACGCACGTAAGCTTTTTATTGTATTCAGCCCACAGACTGCACATTTGTCATATCTAGAAACATCACTGTGTCTGACACAAGGTCGATTAAAAGATTTTTTTCGGAAGCAAGCCAGTTCGGGCTATGTTTATTAGGGGAGTGCCGACAACAGTACTTTTTACCCAAGTTCAGTTAGATCTAACACTTAGTTGACATTACATACCTTGCGCCATTTCTCCTTCGACCAAGTCGATAGTCTTCTCTTCACACCAATTCCTGCCATTCTGACTAATGAAATGACCACCTCTAGGTCCACCGCTTGGCTTGGATAGATCTCTACTGTACGTACTCGTTGAGTACTGAATAGAAAGCAAGTAGGTACTTAGTTAATTCAGTAAATTGTCCAGAAGGTTGATGGAATAGGAACTACGTGTTTCCTGTCTGTATGCGTGGCGGGCGCAGACGCCGATAAAAACATATACTACTTACATGTATGTAGGTAGAGGCATGACGGTTACCTATGTGTCTAATTTCGCGTAAGGAAAAAGTAATAGAACACTGTTTCCCTACATCATCCCTCTCCTTATAAAAGAAATAAAATATCTAAATACTAAAACACGACCCACAGTACACAATACACAAGTTGCTCACTATACTAAAACTCGCGAGCGCGCAATCACTGCGCGTAACTGGTAGGCGCTAGTGGATGGGTTGGGGGCCGAATGCACCCTCACCATAGTCGGATTAGCCGCGGTCTTCACTACCCAGTCAGGCTACATTTTTGCAGCGCCGCCAAGCAAGGTAGCTCGTCACTAAGGTGAACGCTATCACGAAGGCGACCAGTGCCTAGGTCATGCATTCCAGCTTGTGCTCGCCGTTGTGGTTCACTGTCTGCGATAACAAGCTGTTGCTGGTATTCTCCTGTTGGCTTTGACTCCAGCCCATTGTCGCGCGCCTGTGAGTGGTACACGGGTGTTCGCTTTGAGGTCTCGGCGCGTCTGTCCGCAGTGCGCGCGAGTGCCGGCTGGTGCGCCTGAGATGGCGGCAGGCAATCCCCGCGCCATTCGCCCCGAGCGTATTTATTAAAAATTTATTAAGTAACTTGTACAGGCTGTCCGCCGGCAGATTATATACTTAAAAAATTGGTTGCCTGTAAAGTCGGTATACGGGCGAAAGTTTTACGTGACAACGACTTTGAGTGGTAAAATAATTTTAATGTGAATATTCATCCGTATAACATGAACCGGTGTGTATGCCTATCTCTCTCACTCTCTCTCTCTCTCAAGCTCTGTCTCTCTCGCTCTTAGGCGGGTTAACTGTGCTCGAGTGGAAGGGACGCGTGCCTTTCACTTTTTATGTCTGTCTCACTCGCTCTTAGGCGGGCTAACCATGCCCGAGTCGAAGGGACGCGTGCCTCTCACTCGCTCTCATTGTGAGCGCGGAACGTGAGCGGAGCGTAACGCAGTTTCTTGAAGTGTCACCCGGCAAACCAATTTATAAGACGTTGTCACGTCAAAAAATAAAATAAAATAAAAATATGAATGTAATCAACGTTATTTATTTAGTATGTTACATAAGAATAATGCGGATTTTAGGTTTTAAAAATCACTCCACTCAAATGGCGTCCTTCTAGCCGTAAACATTCTTGCAATCTCTCCCTTATATTGGCGAAAACTCGCTTGCAAAGTTCTGGACTGATAACTGCAATCTCTCGTCGGATATTTTCTTGTAGGGCCTCTGTTGTTGATGGCGAATTGTTGTACACGCGGGATTTGAGATATCCCCACAAGAAAAAATCGCATGGGGTCAGATCGGGTGATCTAGGCGGCCAGGCCATGTCGCCGAAGCGACTTATCAATTTTCCAGGGAAAAGCTCTTTCACTTTTGTCATTGATTCCCTAGCAGTGTGTGCCGTGGCCCCATCCTGCTGAAAATGGGTTCTGTTATTATAACCAACATGACGATGCAGCTCCGGGATAAAAAAATTATCCAGCATCGCGCGGTACCGTTGTGCATTAACGGTTTCACCTCTGCCGAAAAAATAAGGTCCAATTATGCCTGTTCCAGAAATGGCACACCAAACTGTGGTCTTCAGGCTGTGGAGAGGCTTTTCATGGACTTTTTTTGGATTGCTAGCACTCCAATAACGCATATTCTGTTTATTAACATAACCCCCAATGTGAAAATGCGCCTCGTCACTAAAAAATATGTTAGATAAACGCGTCGGCGTAGAAAATCGTCCCAGAACGACTCTAGCATAATTCAGCCTTTTTATGTGTCATCTTCTTTCAACTGCTGAATGATTTGGAGCTTGTATGGATGGAACTTTAATTGTTTTCGAATTATTTTGTGAACTGACGTCTTTTTCACACCCGTTGATGCTGCAATCTTCCGTACAGACTTACGCGGATTTCGCAAAATTTCCCTTCTCACAAGTTCTGCGTTTTCAGGAGTAGTTACAGTTGTTAAAGGTCCAGGACGAGGTTTATTTCCGACTGATCCTGTTTCTCTAAACTTCTGTACCCACGCCCATATCAATTAGTTCGACGGGCCATCCTTCAATCGTCGGATATCAAAGTGAGAACAAAACCGACTCCTCGCTACATTGATCGAATTATTGTTCGCGAAATACGCTTCAACCGCAAAAGCGCGGTGCGTCCCCGTCCACTGACTCATGGCTACTAAATAATCCGCAACACTCCAGGGTTGCCAGATGTCAATTTTTATTTCTATTACCAGGGTTGCTAAATATCTCGTAATTTCAACAGATAATCTCGTAAAGCATAAATTTAAAGAAACTCAAATAAAATTAATGAGTTTATGCTACTTACTGTACTATGTAACTTGTGTAGTCATATTATGATAGCGCATGGGGCTGTTAAATTCAAACAAAACAATTAAAAATCATATTTTTTATTAATTATATTCGACATCAGGGATGTTAGTAAAATCATATTTATTTTTAGAGTATAGCTTTTCAGCTGTCATTCTGGCGTACATTTCTTTTGATGGTTCGAAATTTACGCAATTACCTTTGCGATTTGGGCCTTTAGCGCTTTCGGAAGCTAAAAGTGTACCATTTACTGTATCTGTGATAAGACGATTTCTGAAATCTGTTTTTATTAGGTTAGTCTTACTAAATACCCGCTCACAGTCTGCATTTGCATGAGGCAAAGCTAAGACTGCGAGGGCAAAACTGGCCAATTCCAAGAAATCATCTGTTTTATGTAACATCGCCCAAAACTCATCAGGCTCTGTGGTATTTGTAAGATCTGCAGGATGGCGGGCTTTTGCTATCGGTAATCTTCTCCACTGATCATCTATTTGTTGTTTTTTAGTGTCATCAAACGATGCAATTATACGTGGCACGACTTCCATCAAAGGCATCAATGTTGGGACGTGTTCTCTGAAATCGTTGGAGAGAGCTGATGCTGGTCCGAGAGCTTGGAGTTTGGAAAGAACGGGATCTTCCATGTCGTAAGGTTTTTTTATTTCCAACGCACCAGTCCTGAGGAAATTTCTGCAGTTTGTGAAGAACATTGTTTTCTTCAGGGGTTGCCTAACTACGTCAGGGTGTTTTAGTATTTCATATACTTTAATGCCGAGATACATTGCAGCTTCATTTAACATGAATTGCTCATTTTTAGGGTCTACTTGAGTTATATTCGGCTGCATGACGTACTCTCGTTTTAAGTAACGCAAAAGAATTTCTTGGTATAGATCTCGAATTTTATCGTGCAGCTTGTGAATAACAACTTTTTCACTTTGGAATTCTAGATTAAATTGCGTGAACAAAGGCAATGACCATTCCAAAAAACAGAAGTATAACTTGTGGAAAGGATCACACAGTTTTTCTAAAATTGATACTGCATGATTTTTCACCTCAGCTTTTACTTTATGAGTTGGGTTCGCCGTAAAATCAATAAAAAATAAGCGCAAAGCTTCCCATTGCTCCAGGATTCTTCCGACTACTGCAGCCAGCGAAAGCCATCTTGTTTGAGACGGTTTCAATATTTTGTGTGGGTCAACTTCAACAAATGATTGATAATTGCGAAAATCAAACTGTCTCTTGTCACTGTTTTTGAAGAAGTTATATATGTCACGAGCAAGCTTTTCTACAGATTCCGGAATTTCTTTACAAGCCGGGCTTGCATATAAGTGGGCTGAATGACAAACACATTTTGAAATTGTTATCCCTGGTAAATCTCGCAATAAACGAGTTTTGACTGAATCTCTGTCGCCCATCATAACATTGCATCCATCAGATCCAAAACCAATCATATTTGTTAGTGGGATATTACGGTTATTAAATGAATCCATCAGCGCTCTGTATATATTCTCAGCGTTCGCTGTAGGAACGTCATCGGTGCCCGTCTCTTTAATAATCTTATACAGTTCCCAGAACACGCTGCAGATTTTTTGAGCATCATTGTCAAAATAGCGAACAACCACACAAGCTGTCTTAATTGTTGATACGTCAGTAGTTTCATCTGTTAGCGCAGAAAACTTGGTGGTCGTCAATTTCTTCGCCAAGTCTGCTTTATGACCTTCTCCAATTGCATTTTTGGTACAGCTGTACCTTTGTGCGCTTAAGTTCAATTTCTTGAACTAATTTTGAATCCGGAAAAATGTCTTTAAGTAGATCCGTTAAATGGTCAGCAACAGAAAAAGCAATATTATGTTCTGCAAAAAACGCAGCTAGTTTTATTTTTGCACGATCCTTTTGTTTGTTTTTTGGAGTTGCGCCCATCTTGAAACCAAATGAAGTCAACTTTTGGGACGAACCAGGTTTGTTTTTCAAATGTTTTTTCGATTCGGCATGAGATTTCAGATTTGTTATTTCAGCAACCAAGGAACTTGCTGGACAGAATGCACACTTCGCTTTCTTTGAATCTTTTGGGTCTGGCTCTAACCAGTCTCTAAACATCGGATGTTTTAACCACTCATCCCGAAATTTTTGTGCATGATGTTCAAAACGTGTCTCACCTTTTTTCTTTGCAGTCCATCCTCCATTTTTAGGTACTTTTTTAGGTGGAGTGGACGACGATTCACTGTCACTGCTGTCACTCATTTCGTAATTAAAAACGTTAAATAACAAAACACGGAAACTTGCAAAACAAAAGCAGACGATCCAAGAGAATATAAAGCACTACGCAGACGGTAAAGTAAAAATCTACTAACTAACCTTCATGTTTCAGTGTCAGGGGAATCCCCGTTCAATATAGCTCTTAACACACAAATATAGCAAAACATTAGTGTAATAAGGACAACAACAAAAGGATATTATGAACGGGAATTACCCACTCAAAGTTGTCAAGTTTCATTTAGTGATGAGGTAGTGCATTTAGTGATGCGCCGAGTCGATCGTTTTGTGTTGGATGGTTAATGATAAGAAAAAGTAAATAAATTTGCATATTTACTACTACTACTAACTAAACTAACTTTTTGGCTGATATAGGTATGCGAAAGAAGTCGTCATTGTTAAAATCTCGTAAAAAAGTGTACGAGATTTTTGTTAATCTTGAATCTCGTACAGACCCTCTAAATCTCGTAATGGTACGAGATTTCTCGTACGTCTGGCAACCCTGCAACACTCCCGCGTCGAGAGATACCTCGCTCCCCCCGCTGCCGCCTTCCTATGCGCCGTGAGCTCAGTTCAAAGTGTAAAATCTGCCAGCGGACACCCGTTATTTATATTATTAATTCGTCAGTTATTTAAGTTATTTATTTGATAGGGTTATAGTTAGGTTTTAATAAATATAGGTTAGTGAATGAAGAATATTTTAAGGAACATAACTACTATGTTACACGATCACCAATTTTATGAGGCCTGTATTCTTTGCTTCCCGGGCCAGGAGTTGCTTTAGAGCCCCGCCTAAACAAGACAAGGCCGCGGCTTGCTGTTTTTAATGGGACACGAGACCTTTGTCTAGTTTTTCATAGCTTCGGTGATTGCGTACGCTACTTCTGGATTAAGTGTAGGTGAATCTATCAGAGTACAGTTTGCATTACATTTAATACAAAATTTGGCATGCCAGGATGAAAAGAAAAGGAAGAAAAGGATGCATAGATGGGTTTCATTTTCATATATTTACCCCAAAAAGAAGCATTGAGCATTTATTTTACTGCAGAAACACTTTTATTCACTGAATGTCCAAATGGTAAAGATTTTTTTTATTAATGATTTATAAAATTTAGTCATCCTTTTCAAAATATTATTTTTTATATTCCATGGCTTCTTTAATGAAATAAAATCATTCTGCTTGTAACGTGAGTTCTTGGTCCCTTTTTATGACCCTTTCGCTCAGTTCATACTCGCGCAGTCGTAGCCTCTCCGCCTCCAACTTTTCGCGACTTATTTCGCGTTCCCTAGCTTCTTCCCGTGCGGTCCTATCTGACTTGACGAACAAAAGTGCTTGTGAACACTATGGCGCGCGGTGCCGGTTCGTAGCCCGCGCACGTTACACACATACATAACATTATTTCACTCTAATATAGTTACAGACATGTTTGCTTAATTAACAGTAAGACTACGGTTAAGTATAAAAAATACAAATTATAACAATTAGAGAAACTTCCTATAATCTATGATAGGGCGATTACGTAACAATCTTTCCTGGTCAATGGTCAGTGGGCGGGTCCTCGTTTTTCTCTGCCTCTAGAAATTCATCATCGGTATCCAATTTATTACCGCTATATATTTTTCTTTTTTTGCGGAGGTGGTGTCCAATGGTCACTGCAAAAAGGCGGTGGTATAGAGTTGGTGGTGGTGGGTTGGCTGCTTGTGCTTGCCGTCGGACTCCAATAAGTATCTGTAAAATAATTACATGTTTACAATAAAACACATTTTTCCTTTTTGATTGAAATTTTTATAAAACTACCTATTAGAACTTTACCTGTAGCTATGGTATCACCCACTTCAGTTTCCAACATCAGCTTTTTCCTGTGTCTAAAAGGATTTAAAAAATGTTAACTTAATGTTAGTTCAACCGGCTCGCCATGGCTCTTCCATAGCAATATCGGAATAAGGGATGCAATGTTACAATTATAAAAACAGACCTGTTCAAAGCCAGCTTCAACCACCATTACCATGCCATAGGTGACATGACATAGACATAGAGGATGAGTATAAACTCATTACGCTATTTCGAGGTCAGTCAGAGCTAATTGGAGTGCAGGCCCACCACCTGTGCCAGTGGCTGCCCTGTTTATTTAACCCTTAAATGCATGATAACGATTTCTTTTTTGAAAAAAATATATGTTATAGGTGAGGGGCAATGCTTACACAGAAAAATTAAAAAAAAAAACTTTTTAACTTTGTAGCTTTTATTTATAAATAATATTTGTTTGTATCGTTTTCGATACAATATGCATTAATCACTAATATACATACTTATCTATACGTACTACAGCGCGCCTAGGACTGTGATTATTTTATATGTTAGCAGAGTTATGAAAAACAGTACAACAGTCTTTTGACTTCTTGCAACACAAGTGAATGTTGCATTTTGAGCATTTTACAATACTCAGTAATTTACATGAGGGTAGCATACATCTACCACGTGTTTCAGTCCTGATTATATTGTGGTCTACTTTGTCTAGTCCGATCTCTCGGCAAGGTTTTCCTCTGCGCACTTTTGGTGGTGGTTGATCTTCTATTGTGGAATTACTTGGACGACCTCTAGTATTAGCAGGAGCATACTTGCATAGTGTGTCAGCTAATTCCGACCGGAAATCAGCAAGACTCATAACATTCTTTTGTTCGCCTTTTTGTTCTGCAACTTTTTTATACAATACCCACGAATTTATAACAGATAAATCAACAAGGTGGTATAAGATCCTCATGTACCACTTCCGGCTCTTCATCCGGATTTTGTACCTCCCTAAGAATGAGTCCATCAGATCCACTCCACCCATGTGAGCATTGTATTCTTTAACCAACTTGGGACACGCAATTGGTATTCTCTTTTTTTCTTTTTTATCAAACCTTTCTATACTTTCCACTGGATTTGCACCTACATATGTTGATGCTAAGACCACCTGCTTATTGTCCTTCCAACTGACAGTTGTTATGTCTATACCTTCAAAATTTGTCATGTATTCTTCATAGGAACCTCTTAATACAGAATTCTTCATTACTTCTTGTTTGGTTGGTAGTTTGCATGATTTCCCATGCCTATTTCTTTGTACAGTACCCAAAGAATGGATCCCTTCCTTTGCTAATGTGTACATTAGAGGCAGAGACGTATAGAAGTTATCATAATATACAATATGATTCTGTTGTCTGGGGACAACTCTCAACAATTTCAGAACCGTTTGTCCCACTACCCCAATGTCAGGTTCGTTTGGTAGCCTATCATTGGACTCCTTTCCTGCGTATATAATAAACCGATAAGCAAACCCACCCAAACTACACAGCACAAATAATTTAAACCCCATTTTGGTGGCACACATCTGTTCATCAATCGACAAACGTTGTTCTATTGTGACACTGGAAAATCTTTCATTTAAATGATCTATTATTGGACGCAATTTGTGAAGTTTGTCGTGTTGAGGGTGACTTACCGGTAAATGATTATCGTTATTGTTAAAATGAAGCAACTTACGCATTTTTTCGAATTTGTTGACTGACATAGCTTCTTTTATAGGGTTAAAACCAAATTTATTAGACCAATACGAACGAGTACTGGGGTAGTGGAATACTGACATAAATATGAGAATCCCCAAATATTTGCGAATGTCGCCTACAGTAAATGTCTCTGGTCTTTCAGGCTGTTTTTGAACTGCATATCGAGTTGATTCAGTGACTATTTTTTTTTCAAGGCTCTTTGTTCTCCTTTTTCTGGTGGTGGTATTTTTTTTAAACGGTTTTTTTAGACTATGTGTTTTTGGGGTAAAGCATTCGAACCTCCCTCGAGTGCAAAAGCAGCTTAGAGGTCTATATTTAACAATGTCTGTATTTTCAGTCACTATGATTTGGTGAATTTTCATGGTGGATGGTACTGCTAAATTTTTTTCTGGGCTTGATATTATTATTTGTTCTATGTCTTGTTCAGAAACATAAAAAAAACTTTGACAGATGTTTCTGTTTTTGATAAAAAATCAAATGCTGATTTTGCATCGACAATGTCTTCGCCGTACGCAACTCGTGCATCAAGAGTTCTTTTTACTGCTCCACCTACCCCATCGGCGGCACCTTCGCCATGCGACGATCCAAAAAAGGATCATGTAGCTTGAAAAAGTATTTTCGCAAAGAAGAAAAAAGTTTTTCTTTTGTTTGTATTGTGTCGTAGGCCCATCCGACCAGAAATGGATAGGATCAATTGTGGGAAATGATTCCTTTATAAAATCCATAGCTGGTTTTAGGTATAGCCTCAGGGCCGTGCTGGAGTGATGGAGAGACACTACAAAAAGTTATAGGCTTCTGATTTTTAATATAGAATACACCAGTATGCAGGGTGATTTGAGTTTTAGACGCACCAAAATGCATAGACTGTACTTCTTCGGCGAGTTTACATGTATAATTCTCCGAAAAATCACAGTTGAGAATACCTTCGTTGTCTTGTACTTTATCAATACATCTTTTATACTCGTTATACTGGTGGAAGATATTAAAATGATGAGATTTAAACTTTTTAAGTTTGTCTTGTACTGCATTTGTTAGTGTACTTAAGACGCCAGGGCGATTTTCTTTGATAATTCTCTTTGTAACTTTATGCTCATCATTTTTATCATGTTCGTGAGTTTTGGAGGTCCACTCAAACCATGAAACCTGTTGGCCTTCAGCTACAGTAACATCAAAGCTAAGCTTCTTGTCCGAGCATATTTCGCACTCAGAGTACATGCAGTTTTTAGATTTGACATCACACACAATCTCCGAAACCAAGTCAGTCAGATCGGTAGTTTTTATTAGGCCCAATTTCTTCAGAGCTTCGGCTTTATAAGCCAAATTAGCATGCTTAACGCAAGCACATGTGTTGCGGGTTGATATTTTCGGCGTAACCACGTAAAATGGGCGGTAACGTTTTAATGTAGAGAAGGATAAGCCTCCACCTTCACATTTATATTTTTTATACAATTTATTTAGAGTATTAAGCAAATACCTTTTTTGTTTTTGTTGTTTTTTGTAGGTCACAATTCTTTCTTCCCCGCAGTCATACGACTGTTATCATCTCTAATAAAGAATTCTTGCAGCTTTCCGATTGTCTTTTCTTTCTTTTGTTTAATCGTATGATAACGTCGTATGTCACTATTTAAGCCCAAACATTTTGTGAGATTCTTTTTCATGTTATATTTCTTGGCTGTTTCACTTTTCACTATCTTTTTTAATAAATGTCTTTCTTGAAATGATTTGCTGTCTTTGTGTGTTTCTTTCAGTGATGTTTCAAGAACGTTATGCTGTAGAAGTTTCTTTTTAACTTTTTCTTTTGCCTCTTTTGAAATTTCTTTTAGTTCCTCTTCAACGAAACTGTTAGATTTTGCTAGGGGAGTGAGTTCATTAGAGTCCTGTAATAATATTGAAGTTGTATGTTTCTCGGTTTCTTTCGAACTTGATCGACTTCTGGGACTATAACCGCGTTCTTCAATTTAATTTCATCCAACTCAAACTTAAGAGTACATACTTTTTTTTTATATCTGGTTAGCGCCTTTCTCAAACTGTCATTTCTTCTGCTCAAATTTCTCACTTTTTCTTTTAGTTTCATGTTTTCTCTCCTGACTTGGCTACGGAAGCGACGACGTGACCTTACTGCTTGTTCTACCACTTTCTCTTCCACTGGATCTTTCTCGTTTTGTATTTTTTTACGTTTGTAATCCCTCCATTTTTCTCTCACATCTTTTTTTTCATCTTCGTTCATATCCGATATTTTTCTTTTCTTCGCTTTAGTTCTTTCCGCATTCTTTCGTTTCATTTGTTAAAACTTTTCGGGATTTGTTTCTTTAAGTTTTTCGCGATATTTCCGACACCTTTCTGCCGAGGATAAGGGCATCTAAAACAAAACAATGTTTAAAGTGCCTAGTAAAATTTCAATGTAGCGTATCAAGCATTCGACTCAGCAATGGTTTAGTCAAAATACAAAGTCTAAATTGGTTTAGTTAAACGAGAGATATACATATTAACTTCGAACTTAAGTCATACTACGACGCGGGCACAGCTTACCTTTACGGCGTGTTTCAGAATGATTTATATTTTGTTTAAGATTTGGACTAACGGTCAAACTTTCACACAAATTTTAAGAAAAAAGGGGTAAATATTAGTGTAATAACAGTAATTACTATTACTTATTATGTTTTAAAAAATTAATAAATAAATAAAATAAAATATGTTTATTTCGAACCAGAGTCCATATTGGGTTAGTAACAATGCAAGCTTAAAACTATGTTAGTACGAATCAATTAAAACTAATGATTTTTTTTTTTGTTTTACATGCAAAGTAAACACAATGAGCAGCGATGTCTTTTTTAACTGTGCGTGAGTTTGGCCGCCATTTCTAAACTAAAAATTAACGAAGTCCGTAAATAATTGAACGTCACGCGTCAAAAAAACAACTTTGCCATAAGGAACCAACAAAGCGATAAAAAAATTCATCTTTCCTATACAAAATATCAATGTCTACAGCGAAAAATTAATGGATCAGCTTATATTTGGCGAAAATTCAAAGTTTGTCTTACAGTGTAATGAATTCTAGATATTTTTGAAGCAGTTTATATATAGCTTATTGTTTAGGATTATCATTATGAGAAATTGAAACACGTGTTTTATCAAAAGTATCCAGGTATACACGGTTTGAAGTAAAACTGCCAAAAAAATAC
This sequence comes from Pyrausta despicata, assembly GCA_963921415.1. Classification (NCBI taxonomy): domain Eukaryota; kingdom Metazoa; phylum Arthropoda; class Insecta; order Lepidoptera; family Crambidae; genus Pyrausta; species Pyrausta despicata. Next base: position 11,504,876 of record OY992864.1, read on the forward strand.
AAATTCACAATTTTTTTCCCTCTTTATTATATTAGCTAGATGGCGAATAAAATATGACATTTATAATCAGTTATAAATGTCATAATGATGATAATTGAGAGAAAATTAATGAAAGACCAACTGAATACTTGTCACTAAAACAGTACTTATTGAAATCACTTTGGATATTTACAACATATTTAAATCATAATATTTAGTAATTAATGACTAAATTAAACAGCAGTTGATTCATGAATGATTGCAATATTAATTTAACACATAAAATTATCTTTTGTTTCAGTACAGTGCAGCACAAACAAGTTCTTAGGTCTTAGTCTGCGGGTACGAAACTTGCGACGAACGGAGCGACGGCGGGGCGGGGCGGTGCGGCGCGGGGCGAAGAGATAGCGGTGTCTTGCGTGTGTACGAAACAAACTTCCGTCTTCCGCGCAGACGCGCTCACGTAGTGTTGTGATAAACATGAATTCACGTCGAAGAGAACTATTGGAGCCCAGTCTCCTAATGAGAGAATTTTTATTACCCATTATATTATTATTTTTTATGGTGTACGTTTTTACTGTCCCATATAGCCGGTTTTGATAAAATAAAAGATATTAACTCTTCATTGTCAATTTCTATAATTTCCATATTATTACTGTGATAATAATGCAACACTATGTACCCGCGCGAGCGGCGAAACCAAACTAGTTTGTTCTCGTCGCTCCGCGCCGCCCGCCGCCCGTGCATCGCTCGATCGCGCCGCTCCGCCGTCGCCCGTTTCGTACACAGCGCTTAATGTTTTTAACATTTGATTTCATCGCCGTCGCGCCGCCCCGCCGCCGCTCCGCCGTCGCCCGTTTCGTACCCGCAGACTTAACAATAATTATAATTAGTTATGTTAGCTAGATATTACATAGTTAGTTACTATACTTTTAGACACTATTAAATATATTTTTGTTAAAATAATATACTTATTTAATTTTGTATTGCCCTATCAGCCCACAATCGTTGCACTAGGGCCTGCCGGCGTGCGCGGCCCATCTCTAGGTCGGAAAGAACCCGGCTCCCTCGTCGCGGGCGCTCCGCTGCCTCCAGGAAGCTCGCACCCTCGGTCGCAGCACGCTCGCGAGCTGCCTACGCAGGTGTTAGCGGGGTGTAGGGAACATTAGCCCTGTGGGCTATGTTATGCAGTATACAACACGCATTTGTTATTTCAGCTGCCATTTTAGGTGAATAATGCAGCTTTCGATCTACCAGTAAGCACCTGTGAAAAAACCAAATTGATTTAGACACAGTATATATCACTATAATATTTAGATAGTATTTTTTATACTTATTTTATCGTCTTTACCTAAATCTAGCCTTTAAAACACCTATGCAACGTTCTACTACATTCCTGGCCGACAAATGTAAATTTTGGTAATATTCTTCAGGAGTATCCGGAGCTGAGTCTGTTTGAGGTATCATAGTGGTGGACCTCAAAGGGTAGCCTGAATCTCCTGTAATAAAATTAAGAATTATTTAGCTTTTATTCATAGACCTTCATACATTAGTGAGAATCACATTCATATTTTGCTCTATTCAAAATAAACATTAAAAATATTTTTAACCTACCCAAAACATATACATCTTCACCATTTACCCTATGAATTCTCTCTAAATAAATATTTAAAGAATGTTTGGCCCATATCACACTATCATGAGTAGACCCCGGGTAACTAGAATCTACACATATTAAGATTTGAGTCGCACATCTGAAAAAAAAAAGATATTCTCAATTAAATAAATGAGCTACAGTTTACAAATAGATTTAACTAGTGGCCGCCCGCGACTTCGTCCGCGTGGAAAGCCTTTATCTTAAAAATTCTTTATGAATTGTAGCCTATATGTTATTCTGATGTATAAGCTATATTGTGGTAAAGTTTCATTCAAATCCATTCAGTAGTTTTTACGTGAAAGAGTAACAAACATCCATACATCCATACTTACAAACTTTCGCCTTTATAATAGTAGTAGGATAATAAAGTAAATTAGATACATAATCATTGATAATTAGTAATTGTCGACTATCTAAACCTTCTTGTCCTTTTGCATGCAGGGTAAGAGCAGTGCCCAGTCGATTTTTTGTGATGCATTATATTCTTTTGAAAATAATTATATTAATGTTCTACTCACAATTAAAACATTTAGGGAATGGTATCCTTTTCTGTTCACAAAGCGTTCTTCATGGTCGTGGGGGCACACTATTGCCACATGGGTACCATCCACACAAGCCAACAATCCCGGCATCTTATATTTCCTGTAAAACCTAAACATAACATTGAGATAAATAAAATTGAATGAATTACATAATGTGATTTACATTTTATTTAAATGTAAACTTACTCTCTTTTTACTAGTTCCCTTTCACTTTGTTGGAATGGGAAGGAAACATATTTATTCAGTATTGATGGCCTGTTTAAGGCAACTGTAACTTGGCGGATTACTTTAGAGACACTGGATTGTGACACACAGTGCCTTCGGTTGTCTCCTACACTAGTCTGGTAACACACAGAAGCATAAAACGACAATGCAATTAATACCTAAAACAAAAAGACAATGTCTTGAGTTATCATGTGTTGTTAGTTAGTAATTTCAAGTTCAACAATAGTCAGTCAAGTGAAGAGCTCTACTTTTCTTACCTTCGTTTCCGCATCCAGAGCATCGGAACGCAATGTAGGTGGAAGGTGAGGAGTTAATTCCACTATCAACTCACGAGCTAAGGTTTTTGATAGCCTATATCTTTTTACAAACATCCTCTCACTTAGCTTAAAAGCGGACAGACTTTGTCTCGACATTAAATTTAATTGCCGACTTTCCGAGCGAACCACTGCTAAAGCACATGCTAACAACTCTAAGTTCATCATATTTATAGGTTTAACAATAAAAATTTCCAACAAAACACCAACGTTCCACTAACGTTCGAACAACGTTTGAGAAAAAGTAGCGTCCTCCCGTAATGTAGCATAAACGTAACCTTGACCCACTGTTGCCAACTCCCACCTAAGGCTTGTAGCTAGTAGTGATGTAACGAATATTCGCATTCGCGAATATTCGCATATTTTTCGATATTCGCATTCGCATTCTTATTCGCAAAAAACGATGCGAATATTTAGCGAATGTATTTAACAAACAAAAAGGAAATTATTATATGGTTGCATATGAAATGATAACACAACTGATAAGATTTATATATTTTTATTTAATCATACTTGAATTTAAAAAAAATGGAACAGTCTTGGTAAGCAACTAAATTAGAAACACTTTCTCTTTTGTTCTTGATAGTCTAATTAAAATAACAATTAAAATAACAAAATCACAACTCAACTCCACCACAGAAAAAATAATGAATGTCCATGCCTTACATACATTTTGAAAAAAATCTAATTCTAAATTCAAGTATCTTTTGTGAAAAAAGACTTTATCACTTGAATATCAGTTAAATTTGGGAAATGCAATAACACCAAACTAACCTCAAATCAAAACAAAACTTTTCGAATAAACTTTCTGTGACTAACTTCGTTCATTCAACTTGTATCGGCTCGGCTATGTTCAGTTTAAACATGGCCGACACGAAATGTCAAACATTTTGCGCGCGCTTTATTTGAAATTTAACATTCGCATTCGCATTCGCGAATATTGGAGATGAATATTCGCATTCGCATTCGCATTCGCGAATGTGAAAAATCCAACATTCGTTACATCACTAGTAGCTAGACATGTACCAGAAAGTTGCTAGATTGGGTATTTTTTTTAACCTAAAAAGTTGCTAAAAGTAGCTAAATTTCTCAATAAAATTTAAAATGTTAATTCACGAAATAAAACACATTTTTTCATTAAATCAGCTATTCTTTATCAAAATTACACAGTAAATCTATATTAGGTATATTAAACAAAGTTATTATTAAATTAGGAAGTATGGCAAGCGAGTTTTGTTCACTAGAGAAATAGCGGCAATTTTAAAAATCTTGCAGATATCAACGTCCTGTGAATGTTTATATGTAGTTATATTTGATACTTGTATTTATGTAATTGTATTTTTGTAAAGAAAGTAAGTACACATTACCGCCATTTCTAGTGGCCAAGACACGTTTGCCAAACTATGAAACATCATCTGGCTCACTCTGGTAGTTGTTTATAGCTACTAGTAAGTATTTTATTTTGGGGTTAAAATTTTTACCACTGTAAGCATATAAAAAAAATCTCAAAACCAAAAGTTGCTAGAAAAAGTAGCTAAAAAGTTTAGCTACAAGTTTTTAAAAAATGTAGCTGCCTAACATCAGAAAGTTGCCAAATCAAGCTACAAAGTTGCCAAGTTGGCAGCACTGCCTTGACCGCACTTGTGTTCCAGCTGCGTTCGCAGTAGACATGCGCAAAATCGTTCACTGAACTGAAAGGAGTGATATAGTTCAGTGGGAGCTAGGGATATGTATCACTCATCTAGTTCAATTAGTTCATTTAGTTCAGTAGATCTATAGGGGCTTTTCTTAATGGGGAAGAAAACTGCCAAGTTAAGCCGCTAGGGGCGCTGATACTACTTGACCCATAATAACATTCAAGTTACGTCATATACCATACAAAATTTCGCATCGATCTAAAATTTATGTTTTTTATACAAAAATGCCTCGTTGTGCTGCAACAGGGTGCAATAATAATGGTAAACATTCTTTCCCAAAGAGTTTACGAATGAGAAGGCTTTGGGAGAAGGCTTTAAGGAGACGTAACTTTAAAGCTACGGACAATTCTAGGTTATGTTCAGAACATTTTACTGAATCTGATTATGAAGGTGACTGTGAAGCTACAGGTTTGTAACTACCAATGAAAAAATTACTTATAAAACTTATGAATATAATAATAACTTTATTTTCTCCACAAAAATTGACTCAATAACTACAGTAATAAAATGTCAATAGATTTTTTTTGCAAGTGTTTTTTATATAATTCTCTGTTTTTAGGATTACCACATCTTCATAGATATTTGAAGAAGACTGCAATTCCATCTGTTTTCTCATGGACAAGACGTATCTCCGCGGCTACCATGTCTAGAGAGCAACGTTATTTGAAGCGCTCATCAAAAAAAGAGTTATTTCCTTCAACATGTCAAGAAACCATATTTGTAGATAATGAAGAATGCGATTTACCTGAAGAAGTTCCTTATTTCCAAGTTGAAGTGGAAGTGACAACAACATCTCTAAGTGTTCCTTGCCCTTTGACTTTACCTTCAGTTCAGAATACTATTTCAACACAAACTCCTCATCTATTCAGATTCTTTTCTTCAGATGATATGTTATCAGATTCAAAATCAGTGTTATTTTATACTGGTTTGGAAGACATTTCTAAATTTAATTTGGTGTATTCAACACTTCTCCCTATGGCTCATCATTTGCAATACAAAGGAAGTCAAGTGATAAATATCAGTGTTGAGGATCAATTTATTTTGTTACTAGTTAAGTTAAGAAGAAATAAAGCTGATTTCGAGATTGCAAAATTATTTGGCATTAGCATAACAGCAGTTGGTAATATATTTGTGACTTGGGTGAATTTTGTATATGAGTTATGGTCCAAAGTAAATATTTGGCCTAGTCGTTGTCTGGTAGACTACTACATGCCAGAAATATTTAAAAAGTATCACCCAGCTACTAGGTTAATTGTTGATGGCACAGAAATTCCAATAACAAAGCCAACAAATCCAACAGCCCAACAAGCAACATTTAGTAGTTATAAACACCACAATACTATAAAGTTCTTGGTGGGGGCTACACCTGGTGGTTTGTTAGCATTTTGTTCTGAAGGATATGCTGGATCAGCTAGTGACCGCCAAATTACTGAGAGAAGTTCTCTATTAGATCAATGTGATAAAAAAGATGCTATAATGGCAGATCGTGGTTTTAATGTGCAAGATTTATTTGAACAAAAAGATGTATCTCTTATTGTTCCTACATTTTTAAAGGGACTGACACAGCTACCTGGGATAAAATTAAAACATGATAGACAGTTAGCTAAAAATCGTATACACATTGAGCGACTGATTGGATTGACTAAAACATATAAGATACTAAAAAGTGAAGTAAATCAATACTATGTGCCTTTATTGTCTAGAATATTTTTTATATGTGTTATTTTATGTAATTTTAAAGAAGGAATTGTTAAATAAAAATATTTCACATGTGTTAATAAGTGTTAAAAATAAAAGCAAAGCCTTAGTTGAACATTTGGTTTTATTGTTTCATTGAAGCCCAGGTTGTACCTTTAATAAAGTTATTTTCTTATACTGTTGCTGATTTGTAACATAAAATAACATTTGTCAAGTTTCAAATGGTTTTCTTTATTATGTCTGAATAGTTTTTGTAGATGAATTTATTTAAAACAGCTTTTTTAAACACATTATTATAAAAACTATCTAAATGCACTAACATCTCATTAATGAATTCTTCATCTCTTTCAACGAAGATTGTTTGAATGTCTTGGAATGTGTAAACTATTAGGTTGCAGTATTTTCTGTTAGAGCAGTATAATTGCCCTTGTATTTGGTAATAACAAGGGCTAGTTTTTTTTAGATCCAGCATACCATTTTTTTTAATTAAATATGGAACTGTAATGTGAGATATTGTTTGATTTCTGCTGCTGTAGGGACACTTTATTTCTATAACAGTTTCCTCCCCAAGGAGACCATCAGGTGAAGCAGCTAAATAAGGGCGTTCAGGGGAAATGAACAACCCACATTCAGTGACCTGAAGACATGTTTCTTCCATATACAAGCTAAGAGCCACTTTTTCATGGATGATTCCGTGGTTCGTAGCTCTTGATTTAAATGGTTGTAGATTTAATATTTGGTTGGCATAATTTTCCAAATTCGATTTTTTGAGGTGGCAAACAGTGTGAAACTTGCTTGAAGTGATTCTCACCTCTCTATGCACTTGCCAATTTTTATTTTTTGCCTGACCTCGTGTCTCCAGCTCAATAGAAGCAGCTTGACTAGTTGTGACAGATATTAAATTTAATCTGGTTAGCAACTTTTTACCTTCACTCAAGTTGCTGTAACAGTGATCCCACTCCATTCCATAGGGGTTTGCTGGTTCATATAGTTGCTTGATAGGCATGCTCGATGAGCCATAGTTTGTTATCAAACTCCTGAACTTTTTATTGTATTCTTCTTTGTTGATATTGACAGTACATGGAGAAAATATTGTATTTTCAATTTTCCTTTTCGTTGGCAGTTTTGAAGATTTTATAGGTGATGATGTAAAAGCAGATTTTGGCATGTGAAATTTTTGAAGTTTCTCAGTAGGCACCAGGTGTTTAATGATTTTTTTTTCACGGACCATATGCTCTACAGCGAACAAAACCACAGCTACATGTTTGCAGTGAGCATTAATTCCACTACCTGCTACACATTCACAAGATGTTTCTTCAATTTGGCCAGTTTGATCTAACTTTATGTTTACTTCATATTGCAATTTTTTCATTGATGCTTTGCAGAGGCCTTTTATATAGGTATGCTTTTGAAGTGATGAAGATCTAATCACCAACAAAAATCTGGACTCGTACAATTGCAAACCTGCATCTGGTTTCTTATCAAATCTGTAACCAAGACATTATTTATTAGTTAATCTTATTGTTAAACGACAGGAAGTAACAGCTGATGTTGAAAAACACTATGTTGTTTTTTTTAAATACTTAAATAAGATTAAAATACTTACTCATTGAAGTACAGTCGAATATGTTGCTTGCTGATAGGCGGTAACACCGTACTACTGTTGAGGTCATGGTAACTTTCCAGGGGAGGTAAGGTCATCTTAGTATCGTCAGTTTCAGTATTCTGAGGTATCCCAAAGTTGAAATTTCGGTCAAATGACTCCAGTCTGTAAGAAATAAAGAAAGTTAAGCATTTTAGGTTATTTTTGAAATTACGAAGGCATTTAATTATTCATTGCTTTTTGACAAATAGAATCATGTAATTAGCAACAAAACTAATAAATATCCAAACTTATCGTAAAAACTATACACTAAACTCGGTAAATATTGAGAAAATGAGTGTAAATACCTATTGACCAGATCCGCTTTACGACCTTTTAAAGAAGCTCCTCGTCTCTTTAATTCAGCTTTTAGCTGATGAACAGTCCATAATGAATACATTTTGTATCACAATGAGTCAAGAACACGATAAACGCACAAGATTTTCACAGTTTAATTGATTTATTATAACAGCACAGAACTTGACGTGTATTGTTATGGGTCAAGTAGGAACAGCGCCCTCTACTCAGAGCTTTGCGTAATCATCCCCATTCTTACGTTCCATTGAACTAAATAATGAAGTAGTGATATAATTGCGTTGCGTAATTATATATTGTGAACGATTTTTGACTATTCTAAGGACTATTGGTTTTTTATAAGATTCCGGCAGCAAAGAATTGAAATAATAAAACGTATTAATTAAAAAGCCGTAAATGTTACATAGAAAACTGATTTTCCTTCATACTTATCACAGGCTTAGGACTGTCAACCTAGAATTTAGTCACATTGATTAATTACACTAGGTTGGCGTATTTAAAAATCAATTTCTATGTACAATGATTAAAATGTACAATATTTACACTATTTACACTAGCAATCATTTTTCACTAAGTTTATATGTACATTATTAACATTAGCAATCATTTTGCTCTATTTTCGTATATACACTGTATGAGCTACTATATTATTTTTTTTATTATGTGTTACTATTTATGTATAGCAACTGAGACAGTTTTTTTGTTAGTAGTCTCGTGCGTCTTTCATTTAAGGTGTATCCCGCCTTGGAAAAGATTCTCTCACAGGGCACAGAGGTTGCTATAAGGTGGAGTCTCTTCATTGCATATTTGTACAAGAGGGGATACACAGATTTTCTCTCATGCCACCAAGTTAAAGGGTTGTCCTTCCGGCCCAACAGTTTTTCGTGCATGTAGCGGTCGACTTCAACAATACCGGCCGCTACTGCATTTTCAGGAGTCATCTGTGATATCTCCTTGTCAAAGTCATCCCAAATTGATAGTTTTGTTGAGGTTGACGGGGCTGGAGCAGTTGTCCCTGGTTGTTCGGCTGTATGAAGAGCTGGACGGTTTGGTGTTCCAAGTTTTGTCTTTAAGCCATTCAACATCCTCTCAAACATCCTTTGGTTTCTGAACCCCTTGTTTTTAAAGCGCGGGTCTAATATAGTGGCCTCAGCGAAAATAATGTTATTTTCAACATTTCCGAACCGTCGCTCTAGTTCCCGTCCCAATGTTCCTAGCATGTCAACAATTTCTGGTAAGTCGTTGGCTTGTTGCGAACGGCTCCCGACGTTGTGAATAATGATACGGCATAGAGGTATCACTTTGGAGAGCGACACATTTTTTTCAGCGCTTATTTCCTCCGTAACTTGGGAAAATATTACTAAAATAGGTATGGCTGCTTCAATAACACCCCAGTCGTTGTCATCGAGTGTTAAATCGCTGCGTAATAAAGCAACTGCCGCAATGACAGAATTTTTCACTTGCGCTAACCGGGCCAACATAATGTACGTCGAATTCCAGCGCGTGACAACATCCTGCTTTAATTTTAATGGCTGCATGTTCATTTGCTTTTGCAGTGTCAGTAACTGTTGTTGTGCTGCTTTACTGTACTTCTTTTAAAATATTCTACTATGGCCTTAACTTTAACAACCGTTGCCGAAAGGTGTGTTAGCGCCTCTTTCACCACTAAGTTTAGCGTGTGAGCGAAGCATGGTATGTGACGCCATTCTCCTTCTCGTACTGCAGCTGTGATATTGGAAGCGTTGTCACTTGCCACGGCTGTCACTTTATTTTGAATGCCGCATTCCAACATTGCCGCCTACAAGAAATTACACAAATTGCTGCTTGTATGCCGTTCCGTGTATTCAATGCAATTTATCAACACAGATTCCATTTTAATTTCAGTGTCTGTTGTGGAAATAAAATGTGCTGTGATTGCTAAAAAGCTGTCTTGGACAATAGAAGTCCAGCCATCAATGGTGAGACAAATAGCGACAGCTTTTCCAAGTTTTTCCTGAACTTTTACATGTGTCCTCTCGTACAGTTTGGTTAACCCTTGGTTTCTACTCAAAATTTATTTTACACCGTCACTACTCAAGGGTCAGTTTGACCCTGTTATAAAACAATGGATATTTTTTGAACTTTTAGGAATTATGAAATAAAACACACAATTAAAGAAAACTGGTTTATAATGTAATAAAATGACACAACTTTAATTCTTTTCCAAACAGTCTGGACATATGATAATTGAGCAAGTGCTGCAAATTGGTATTTTACATGAAAAACAAACGTTGTTTGTTTTGCGATCTTTTTTATACGGACAAATGCCGCAGCGCTTCCTTTTAGATGGAATATTAGAAACATCTGGAACCGATCTTTCATTAGCAACTATCTCGTCATCATGATGCATGCTCGAAATAAGAACCACAGCCTTAGACTTTTTTGGAACATATGATGCCATTGTTATTTTAGATGTGAAACCAAACAACGACGATTCTACTTCTCTTGTTTTATTTGGTAAAAACTCTCTTGGGATCTCTCTCTTGTTTGCTTTCATAGTCCCCACGTATGTCAGTTTACGAGACCATAGTTCATCTACTAACTCAATGGATGAGAACCAATTGTCGCCAGTGATATTCCGATTCGATCCTTCGACTGGAGGTATCAAGCGGAGAACAACTTGGGTCGGTAAAAGCTTTTCGTTTTTTGCTCTAGGTCTCTCCGATGTTTTGCCGCAATAAACTTCTGCATTTACCATGTAATGAGTCTTAGCATCATTCAAAATCACTATTTTTAACCCGTATCTAGTAGGTCTTTTTGGCATATACATGCGAAAAGCACATAGCCCTCTAAATGGTGCTAACATCTCATCAACGGTTAGTGTTGGTCCAGGAGAATAGTTATTTTGACAATTAAATAACCATTTAGAGAAAATGTCAGATATAGCGGCCAACTTGTTATCTTTCGCCCTTTCTCTTCTAGTGCTGGCATCGTCGAATCGCAAACAAGATAACAAAAATCTAAAACGACATAGAGTCATTGTGCATCGAAAAATATCACGTCCAGTACCATCTGAAGCCCAAAGTGAAGATAAATTTTCGTGATTCGATTTAAATAAGCCTGCCAAATATAGAAGCCCTATGAAAGCGCGCAGTTCAGTAATATTTGTCATGTTTATAAACGTTGGTCTCCATATAGTACGTGATGAATGAGCGCGCTTAAAACTTTTGTATTTGAGTTGAACTTCTTCAATCTTGCTATTTGTGTGTAGAACGATAGTTTCCAGTATGTGTTCGTCGATAAAAAGTTCAAAGACATGGGTAAATGATGAATCGGGTCCTAAAGTGACAGCTGGTCCTTTAGGTTTTCCCACGGATACAGATATAATGTTGTGAGCTGGAGTGCGACTTTCAGCTGGAGGTTGTTTTGCCCAGCGCATGCAACTATTTTTTCCATAATAATAGTTCTGACGTTGGGCTGTAGAAGATCCAGAGGAAGAATCGATAGTTTCTGCGGCAGATGAATCGGGGGTGGAGGACATCTCTTCGTCTATCTTGTCTTCAATATCGGTCGAACTATCGTGCTCACTAAATATTTCTTCATCGCTGGAATCGATGTCACTGCAGTCCGCATCAGCTAGTATACGAGACAAAGCGCTTTCTCTATTATCAGCAGTTGAATAGGTGTGCAAAGAAGAAGCAGAGGTGGAGGGGCCAGGTATCGTGGAAATATCCACCTCTTCAAAATCATCATCACCAAGTAACAAAGCATTGCCAATCCCTTCGTCCGTAAGCGCATTTCTACCACCCATACCTACGACAAACGAAACCCAAAATGAAACAAAAAGCAAACAAAAAACGACGACAAAAACTTACAATAATAATTGCAAAAACAAACACTCAAAATTATAAGTACTTTATACAAAAAAAAAATGTTAACCAATATAACAAGTTATTCACTTACCGCCTGTCGTTGCTACTCAAGGGTCACCGTGACCCTGTCCTTGCTGTTTTGGCGCGAAATATGCACTGAGCCACTGGACACACCCACCGTACGAAGCAGCGAGCGCCGTACTGAGAATACACGGGCGGGGGGCCCGCGTTCCCTAAGAGTGATTACCCGAAATCGGTGATTTTAAAGTTGACAGGGTCTCATAGACCCATGAATAGTAACCAAGGGTTAAAATTGATTCTGATAAAGTCTTCCTGGTAGGCAGACTATACCCAGGACATAACATATAAACAAACTTTTTAAATTCTGCTTCTTCCACAATATGCAATGGGTGAAATTCTTTAGCAATCATTTTTACTAGCTGCTCATCCAACATCTCTGATCGCCTTGGTGGCAGTGGTTTTGTGCTCGTTGTGAAATCCTTCATTGTGAGCCGAGGCTGCTGGTGAAAAGCTGGAACTGGTGTTGTCGCTGATGTTGACGGTGCTGGAGATGAAATTTCTGCATCCTCTGCATTAGTTTGTGCCTCAGTCTTCTGTCTTTCGTCTATTAAAGGCACAGTAGGATGCTTGTTCTTTAAATGTCTGTTCAAATTACCTACATTACCATTTGATACAGATATAGCCTGACCACAGTACGAACATTTCGCCTTTTTTTGGTCTAGGACCTCAAAGTGATTCCAAATGGCACTTCTTTTTCTTAGGCTATTCATTTTTGCCAAAATAAAACTGTCCTCACAAATATTATTTACAGTTCTAACAAAACAATACTTATACCTACACAATGTCTTAAAACTATTTTTAATGTTATTCACACTAAAGCTATACACTATTTACACAATTAATTTACTGTTAGAATAGTTTAAACTTAACATAACTTAAAAGATGCAAGCGCAACGCCTAATTACTTAAAAGTTTACAAATGCAACTGGCAAATTTCAAAACAAAATTAAAAAGCATCCAAAAACCATCTATCATTGTCAATGAAAAATAACATCTATACTTGGCAGGTACTCAAGCAATACTAAGTCTTATTCTAGACATGTTAAAGAATATTTACGCTTACATTGCCTAAAACATTAAGGAGTCTGATTAGGCGCGAAAATGGAATCTTTTACTGGACGTATAATCCTAACAACTAAAATAGCCAATTACTTGTATCAAAACTTTGACAGTTTATGAACATTGAAAACAGTCGTGTTATTTTACACGGCTAGTTTAAGTTGGTAATTTTTTACCTAAGGATTGATACAAGTGAACAGCTATTTTAATTAGTTGGGTTCGGTTCAGCCCTACTAGGCAGGAATTTGCCCGTATTTTCGAGTCTTATCGTCTTTCTTGCTCAAGGTGGAAGCGGGCCTGTGTGAGTGAGATGACAAGCGTCGAAAGTACGTATATGTCGTGGCCACATCGTAGAATTGATCACTTCATGAAATGCTTGAACATTTCATGATATGGTCACATTTCATGAAATGTTTCATTGTTGGTTGGCCACATCATGAAATGTATTGACCAGATCGATGATAACAAATCGTTTGTCGATATGGTCAATCAGTTACGTGACTACTTCATGAAATGGCCAACTTTATTTGATCATATCGTATAATAGTTGCATTTTCTGCCACTAGAGGCGCTAGTTGTGCTTAGTTTATGTCTAAACATGGCGGCGACTATCAACAAAGTGGTTTCGCGCAGTGAAAATATGACAAATTGTATAGTAAATGTGGAGGAAAATAGAAGTAAAAGACTATACGATCAAAAGGTACTCGCATATTACTCGAGTCACGCAAGTACGTCACAAAATGTGAAAAGGCCTTGGAGTTTGGATCGCATTTCTCAGGTTAGTACTACTTTAATGAAAAATTGCATATATTTGTACTTATTTCAAGTAAATGTCGCGTGCTGTCTTAAATATAGTGTTCATCTATTAAACTGGCGTTATTCTACGTTTGAATAAACCAAAAATTTAATTCAGTTTTTATTTCCTTTTTAGGTTATACAGCAAATAAAAAACAGTAGGGTGACCATACAAAAAACATCGAAGGACTATTACTGGCTTTCAAAATATGATATTTTGGAAACTGCGGATGAGGACCACCTTATATTTAAGAAAAAATGCGTAGAAGATCCTACAGTTCGCATAATTCCAATGGAGAAATATTATGATATATTAAATGAAGTGCATAAAAATCTTGGGCATGGAGGACGATTGAAAATAATTCAGCACATTAAAAATAGGCTTTATATTCCGAAAAATCCTATAGAGTTATTTGTCGATCTGTGCGCTGTTTGTGAAAAAAAACGGTCGGGCCCAAAGAAAGGAATAGTGACTCAGCCAATAATTTCGAAAGATTTTAATTCACGCGGGCAGGTTGACTTGATAGACTTACAGTCTGCACCTGATGGTGAATACAAATGGCTGTTGAATTATCAAGATCATGCAACGAAATTTTTACACCTCAGACCACTTAAATCAAAAAGAGCTGCAGAAGTAGCCATGGAACTTTTAAAAATATTTTTAGAATTCGGCGCTCCATTTATATTACAAAGTGATAATGGAAGAGAGTTTACTGCCCATGTCATAGAAGAATTAGTGGCATTGTGGCCCGAATGTAAAATCATTCATGGAAGTCCTCGACGTCCTCAAACGCAAGGCAGCATAGAAAGATCTAACCAAGATGTGGAAAACATGTTGCGTTGTTGGATGCAAGACAACAATTCTACTAATTGGTCCAATGGTTGCTTTTTTGTGCAATATTACAAAAACTCCTCATACCACCGTATAATTGGCAGATCACCATACCGGGCGCTATTTGGTTGTGACCCAAAAACTGTGTTGAAGGGGTGTAATATTCCTGAAAGTATTGCATCAATTAGAACAGAAGAAGAATTTAACCTAATAAATCAAAAAGAAGTTGCTAATCCTGATAACAACGTATCAGTTGATGCAACGCTTCCAGAAAATCATAACCCTTCTATCGCAGAGAAAAATATAGATAATGCAACGCCTACTGAGGCTGTGAATTTGTCGGTTGCTGATATAGCTAATGAGGGCACAAATATTAATGTTGTTGTACTGGAGGTGCAGAATATGGAATCAGAATCAGTTGTTAGTCAGATGTGCCCTAATGACTCTGCAATACTGGATGTAGAAAATATTGAATCAAACTCAGCTAATAAACAGGTGTGTCTGGTTTGCGGCAAGGATACTACCGGGGCACATCACTGTATTTCGTGTTCCAAGCCAGTGCATGCGATTTGTGGTATTGCTCTTGCAGAAGAAGGATATGGATCTTATGTTCAGTGCTTTCATTGTCAACATGAACAATCAATTATTAAGGAAAGAGATCAAGCGCATGCCGGCGTTAAACGTGCTGCCGAGAAAATGATTGCTAACACCGCTAAAAAACTTCCTTTAATAGATATTGGAAATTCAGTATTTTTAAATGTTCCTAAATTTGACCGTGGACCTTTAGATACAAAAAACATTGCAGGCAAAGTAGTTGATTTCAGAAACGGAGTTTACAAAATTGGAACTACATCAGGGACAATTAAAAATTGGTTTTCTCGGCAAGATCTACAGCTGTCGTCTAACGATTACAGCGACTTGATATCAGAAGTTCCAATATCATTGAGGGAAGCGGTAAGTTTTCAATCTTTATTTGGAGGCCAAGGGTTTCAAAAATGCTTATGTAAGCCGGCCAAAAACCAGTGCCGTACGAAGAGATGTGCATGTTTTAAAAACAAAACACTTTGTACTTCAAAGTGTCATCAAAGTCTGTCATGCGCGAACAAATGAGTGAGAAATTGTATTTTTTTAATACCATTAAAATGATTTTAGCATTTTATGTTTTAGTTTTTGATTGTTGGTAGAGTTACCTAAGAACCTACTTATTCTTAAAGTGGTTTCCTAAAATTCAGCTTACGATTGTTTTAAATTTTCGATATAATTTTCGAATTATAGATATAAAAATTTTAGTAGGTAGTAAACGAAAATTTAGATTTTTGACATTAAAGATAAGTGATAATGTCTATTTGATTTGTGAAATACAACAATGTGCCATTTTAGATTAGTATGTTTAAGTTTAAAATAATATTTTTGTAAAATTCCTAATGAGACACTTTCCGAGCCACGTTATAACGGTAAATCATAGATGGCGTGCTATCTCACCCCAAGTTAAAAAGCTTTGGTTTGTTTTTGTTTTACTGATAAAGTTTTGGTTTTACTGATAAAGTTTTCGTAAGAGACACTTACGAAAAGTTTACTATCATCATCAGAATAACGTAAAAGACGCCAGTAATTCATAAAAGCATTTTCCCATACATTTTTTGTGTTTTCTTGAACAAATTATTTATTATTTAGTCAGTAGATTTTATAAAACTTTTAAACAATGTGAATTATTTGTCATTGGAAAAAAACTAATCAGTAAAGCGAGAAAATTAAAATAAAGCTTTTTAACTTGGGGTGAGTGAGATAGCACGCCATCTATAACTTTCCGTTAGAACGTGGCTCGGAATGTTTCTCATTTCAAGTGATATGTTTAAGTTATGATACATTGTGTCATTTTTAATAAATATGAGTATGTTCGAATTCATAGTAATAATTTTCTATTGCCTATAACGTTATTTTAATACTAATATTATTAAGTTTATTGTGATACCTCAAGGCATTTATGATAAGTAGTAATTTTCGAACGTGTCTTATTTTAACACTTATATGTTTAATTTTAAATACTTTCATGAGTAACCTATGTTTTTAATTATATTTCACCAAAGGCTAAATTTTTAAAAAGTATAATAAAATGTTCATAAAAGATTTGGACTTTTATTGAACCCTAAATTCATCAATTTAATCCACGTGACATAATATTATTAACAATTTTGTGTTGTGTTTATGTATCAAACTCATCCCAATCGTTCTAATAGTTTCCTTGTGATTGAGGAAGTATCAATTTATTGAAACGTGGTTAGAAATCCTAAGCATGGACACCCTACTTCACGATATGGTCAAACGTGGTTGACCAGATCGTGAAATGTATATGATTAAACGATATTATCAAATTTAGTTGACCATTTCATGAAATGTGACCACTTCATGAAATGCTCTAACATTTCATGAAATGATCAATTCTACGATATGGCCACGACATATACATATGTTGTTCAGAGACTTTCAGCATTACCCACATTGGGGTAACATGAGTATTGACAAAGTATGTATTGTTTTAATATAAGTTCCTTTGTTAATGTAAGCTTATATTACTGAACCAATTTTATCAGACGCAACAATGTAACGTAACTATATTACTGTTGTTATTAAAACTAAGTACGGCGCATACCGTAAGGTTCAGCGCAGCTAACTTGTGGTTCAGTATGATTTTGTTTGTACAATCATCTTTTAATTTTAATTTTATTTTATTAGGAGGGAAGTACTGTAGCGACACATTGTAATTACATTGTAACTAAGTGACGTAAGTGACACGGCAGGAAACGCCTCACGGTTCCCAGCCCCGCCAGTCTTCTCTCCCCATTCGCACTGATTGTACGCGTGTGTAATTATTGTAATTCTTTTATACCAATAAAAGGCAGGTAATGTTAATCCGCATATCATTTATTGACTACACCAGACAATAGGTAAAGCAAAAGGTAAAGTTGCTTTGCGCCCTAATATTGTTTAAAAGAAGGAATTAGAAGGCGTTGTAAATAATAATGACTGGATTTCAGCTTCAGTTTAATTGAAATGATTAACATTCACCTAGGTACGTACGTGCCTATGTGGTTTAGTATGGTAGGCACTGAAACTGGCAAACTGTGTTAGGTATGCCCTTACACAATTGTGTTATTTTATACCAGGATGTAGGTAAGTACAAAATGAATTTAAATAAGGGCAAGATACCTACCTAAGATATAAGAGAACGATTTCTTTTGGTGCAGTGGAAAGGCTTATTCCCAAAGGTCCACGACTCTATTGTTCTACTTTTCCCACTGGGTCCATATATTTTTTAAATATATTTTAACTTCTCCATGTATGTATTCCCAACGGGTCCACGAGACTTATCCGAGGTACAATCAACAAAAACGATACAAGAGTGTTTGTGCTATTTGTATCGCAAAGAACGAACGTAAAACAACAACTTGTTGTGTCATTTCAATATCGTAACCTGCCACCACGAATCCTGCAAAGGGTTCGAAACGTCAGGACTAAATGAACATAAAATAAACGCGATTAGGTACGTAGAAAGTGTTTTATTTCATTTAAATGGTTTAATTCAAGAAGTTCATCTGTGGTCTAGCAGTTGTCACTTTGATGAGCAATACCTCGCTATCAAATTTCTTTCGCTTTGATATCATACTCGTTTACAAAAAAAAGTTTATTCATTTGTGCTTATTTACATTGGTTAAATTTAAACAAAATAGAACCAGACATTTAGTTAATAAATATTTAAAAATAAAGATCATCGGTGACAAATATAAACAAAATTCAACAAGTTTCATTCATGCTCTTAACAAATTTAATGGTCCCAATAAATTTTTTTTATAAGATTTAATGCAACAAAATATATCATGATGCGCATTTAGCGTTTTTTCCTGTGTTTGTTTTAAAATAATGATTTTTTCATGTTAATTCTATTTTAATCTAAGATTGAGATGATCTATTGTGATTAATTTTTTTTAATGCCCAAGTCTATTTAGTATAAGATTAGAATGATTTACTGTGATTATACCAAAACTGAGATTTTTTAATGCTTAAGTCTATTATCGTGTAAGATTGAGATTATTTTTGAAATAAAACGTGATTTTTTTAGTGTTAGATGATTTACAGTGTTTATTCTAAATCTTTGTTTTTTTTAAGTACAGTTCAAAAACAGTCAAAATAAAGACTCCTTGTTTAATCTATTCACGGTCTTTTATTTCATAATAAAAAAATTGGTTGCCTGTAAAGTCGGTATACGCGCGAAAGTTTTACGTGACAACGACTCTGAGTGGTAAAATAATTTTAATGTGAATATTCATTCGTATAACATGAACCGGTGTGTATGCCTATCTCTCTCTCTCGCGCGAAACGTGAGCGGAGCAGCGTAACGCAGTTTCTTGAGGTGTCACCCGGCAAACCAATTTATAAGACGTTGTCACGTCAATATAATGTCTATCCTTTTTTAACCCTCCTGCTTTTTACGCTGATTGTACCTAACATTCTCATGGACCTGCTGGGAAAGAAAATGTTTTATATTTTTAATGTCGTGGACCCGTTGGGAATCAAAGTATTGAAACCTTATTTTTGAAAACAATAGAGTCGTGGACCTTTGGGAATAAGCCAGTGGAAAGGCTTGCACCCTAAGTTTATTCGAAATGTAAGTTAAGTAGCTTTAGACGACCTCCGTGGCCGGGTTTAAGGTCGTCATTTCTGAGGCCACGGGTTCAATTTTCGGTCAGGCCAATATCATGTTTTATTCATAAATTTAGAATTTTTTCGCTACGCAAAAGATGCATGAAGCGTGGGAGCGAGAAATTCTTATCAAGTTCAAACCTCCCGAGAGAAAAAGAGATAGCGAATAAAGTACCGTTATGTCATTATTTTCGCGAGTAAGAGGCCAATAGCGTCCAAGTCTGTTTAACTTCGTGGTGGAATTTGTGAATTTCCAAAGTAATCTTTCGATACAATTGTGAATATTGAAAAATACAATAATGGTGTTCTGTACGTGAATGTGAAGTTACAAGACGAAATAATCCGAATCAACACACTTTTTACAGGTAAATACGATTTTGATATTGGAAGTTTTCGAACCATATTTTGTGTAATTTCTGATAGTAATCGGCTCAGAAAAAGATGTTTATAATAGTATATTAATTTCCATTGATCTGTTTAAATGTATATTGCGATAAAGACAGAATTTACAAAGAAATTATGTAAAATAATAAATTGTTAGATTACGCTAGTGCTTGACAAAGCGGTGACGTCATGTCATGAGTATCGATAAAAAATACTTTTTAGTGACATCAAAAAATATATTTTGGGTTGGCATTCGAATCACGCATCCTAGTTAGGGCTACATAAATGGTGGCATTTTATAGGGGTTGTTCACCCCTTTCAAATGACACCTCATTTGTGTCTAGGAGACGCGTAGTTTTTTTTTAATATGTGTTTGAAGTTACGTATAACGGAACGTTATTTTTTTATTAAATGTGTCTTTAACATTATTTTTTCACTAAAGTTATTCATGTTTTACACATATTTTGTTGTAAAATGTTTTTATGTGTCATATAAAATGAAAAAAATGAACAAAACAACAAAAAAAAATACAAAAAATTTCAATGAAACGGAACGTTTCCGCCATTTTGACAATGCATTCATGACATGACAGCTCTGCGAGCAAGCGTCGATTCCGCCATCGCCATCTCGCAAGTCGCATTCCGTTTCTTTCTGTAGTCTTGTGAATGTGTTCCCGTGTCTTTTTGTGTGCGTTTTGTGGATTTTTACGACTTTGGCATTGATACTGGACTCTGTTACCTGTTTTTACTTTGTGACCTGGCTTTTCTTTCTGGACTCTCGAGATATATTGACTTTGGCGTGTTTTTCGGACATTGATTGCAATCTTGATTTGGTGTACGACGAAATGGATCAACCATCTTGTAGCTGGCAAAACCCGGCGGGGAGTCATGGTAAGTGGATAATAACCACGTGGTATTTTAAAATCTTTGTGGCGCTAATTGATATAATTGTTAATTTGGTTATTATTTTGTAGGTGGTGATGAGGAGCCATGTAGGGATGAGGGGGGATTACTTGAAAAACACAGATTATACTCGGAGGAGGTTCGGGCAATGTGGAACCTATCACGAGTGATTCGTCATTTGGGAACCAGGGAGCAAGGGATTGCATTTGCCGTGGAACAAGGCCTTGTTCACGGTGAAAAGCTTTGTCCTGTACATCGTATCCCTATGCAAATTGATTTAAAGGCCAACAATACAGTCGGACATTATTATTGTGCCAAGAGAACTTGCAAAGGCAAATCTAGGAGATCACGGACTGAAGGTAAATGGTTCTATAATGTAAAAATAAATCTGGTCCATGTTTATTACCTGATGTATTGCTTCGCACATCGATTCAGTCATGATACTGCAATACATGAAGACCCCTACAGGGATGAATTTGGCCATTGTCTTTCCCGGGTCACCATAATGGATTGGTACTCTTATTGTAGAGAGGTTGTTGTTCCATACCAAGTAGAAAAGCAAGAGGAAAAGGAAAAAATAGGTGGCCCAGGGAAAATTGTCCAGTTAGATGAATCAAAATTTGGGAAACGAAAATATAATAAAGGTAATTTGAATATCAATAGTTCAGTTTATATTATAATTCTTTTAAATAATATTTTTGTCACTTTGAATTAATATTGAATTATTTTGTTTAAGGACGCAGATTAATTGAAGATGGCAGTGAGGACCTGCGTCTTGAAGTGTGTCCGGACAATATCAGATCGGCGGAGGTTTTAATACCATTAATTCAAAAGCATGTCAAACCCGGAACTACTATACATACAGACTGTTGGAGGGCCTATGATTGTCTGGATCAGTATGGTTACATACATAAAAAAGTTAACCATAGTGATCCAGACAATCCCTTTGTGGCTGCTGATGGGACTCATACTCAACGTATAGAGTCCCAGTGGCGGGTGGTCAAAAGATTTTTTTATAAAGATAATTATAACCACCCGGAATTGTTTACATTATAAAAAAGATCCTTTTGTTGAATTGTTAAAAGCAATAAATCATGTATATAAAATATAACAAGGTTGTTTTAATTTTAAATCCTGAAGTTGATTACAGAACTTACATGGGTGTTAGGGTGGACACGCTAACGAATAGGTCCGAAACGTGGGCGAAAACGACTCGGTTTTGTACGTGGGATACCTTTTTTTAATAAGAGGGAGCGATTTTGGCGACCTTTTTTTTAATAAGCGGAAGCGATTTTGCTTTTAAGACTTACTTTTTCCGAAAACTTTAAAAATTCATTAAAAAAAACCTATTGATTTCCTAACTAGGATGCGTGATTCAAATGCAACCCCATCGTGTCTTGTGTATGTAGGTACCAACTTACAAAAAAAGTATGTATTTATCACGTGTGAATCCGCGGTGGCTCAGTTGGTTAGAGGACTGCTACGGTACAGCAGAAGTCGTGGGTTCAAATCCCGCCTGCGGATTGAATTTTTCGATCTTAACGTTTTATTATGTAATATATCAGTTGTCTAGCACTCTTAGTACAAGCAGGCTAGATAATGTATGTATTAAAGGTACAAGGTAAATGTATTGAATTCATAGACAAGTACGAGTAATAGGAAGGACAGAATACTAACATCATACATTTTCTAATGTATTCCTGAAATATAGTTGAAATTGAATAAGTATTCACATTTGGAACACATTATTTACGAAAAGGATTTCAAAACTTGTTAATCTACTATTATAATTTTTCTAGGTTTTCAAGCAATCCAGCATTGCGTGAAAAATGGATACGGATTAATTGGACTCCTAATAAGAACTCTACTATCTGCAGCAAGCATTTTGAGAGCAAATGTTTCATACAAAGGAAACATAGGCGTGTACTTATGAAAGACTCAATACCTACAAATTACATTATTACTTATGAAAGCTATAATTGCAACTTATTTTGATGTCAGATTAAAGCATGAGAATAAATTGTTAAACGTCACGATCACAATTAAACAAAACTGTGATATTTCTTGGGCAATAAATAATTAATCAAAAGGAAGGTGTTTTAATTATTTGTACATTTAGTATTAATTATTGATTTGGCGGAATCGTCTCCACTATATTAACAGAGCATTGCTGTAAAATGAGACAATCAAATTTGGTGAATTCTATTTTACTTCTACTCTTCCTTTTCTTCAATCCATCGTCGCTAGTAAAAATAAATAATTTGCTCAGGCTCAAGGATTTGAATCAAAATCTTGGTTAATAGTTAATTAACAAATTCATTACCTACCAATAATCAACCTCTGACTGACCATTTACGCAAACCTAACTTCCTTATACAAGCTATAAATATTAAAAAAATGTACTTATGACGTTTTTATTGTTTATTATAATGTGACATCTAATGTATGGAACGATTTTGCTGGCTTAAAATCACTACATTAATAAAATTTCGTATAAATATTGCTGCACAGATTTCGAATAGCGCAGCAAATCCTGCTTTGCTCGAAGAAGTTTGTTGAAATAATAAACAAATTACGAGCGTCTTTGAGTAGGTAAAGATTTCTTATGTGCCTGCATTGCAATAAAGGATTTTTATATTATATTGTTATCATGGTGTGTTTTGCTTCCTGTATAAAAATGCCTACCAACTGAAACAATCAATAATGTAAAAGTATAGCATATTTTGCCTGGACAACACTATTTTTAACTCACACATAGACATTCACCAACACATGAAAAAATATTTTTTCGTCACATCTCCATGTCGACTTCGTGTATCTTGTACATTCTAAATCTATGGTTTTATTTTAATTAAGTGATTTTTCGTAAGTAACTTAGGTCTGGGTGTTGTGGTACCGCCGTTGTTTCTGATTTTCATATCACAAGTAAGTAGCTTTAGACGATCTCCGTGGCCGAGTGGTTAAGACGCCGATTTTAAGGTCGTCATTTCTGAGGCCCAGGGTTCAATTTTCGGTCAGGTCAATATTGTGTTTTATTTTATATAAGTGATTTTTCGAAATTAGTTTTTCGTAATTAACTTAGGTCTGGATGTTGTGGTACCGCCGTTGTTTCTGATCTCCATATCACAAGTAAGTAGCTTTAGACGATCTCCGTGGCCGAGTGGTTAAGACGCCAGTTTTTAATTTTTCACCGTGTCCGAGGTCCTGAGATCCAGGCTTTGATTCCCTGTCGGGTCAATATCGGAACTAGTTTTTCGTTATTGACTTGAGTCTCTGAGTCACTGTTGTGGTACCGTCGGAGTTTCTGATTTCCATATCACAAGTGTTTAAGTGTGAAAGTAATAGTGAAGTAAGTATACTTCACTATTACTTTCACACATTGGGGGTCGGCACAAAAACTATCATAGCATAATCGTATGTTTTTACACTATCGAGTAGGTATTCATTAGTATCGCTTAACTTTTATGATGCATTGGTTTGAAATTGAAGATCAATTAATTTAAACGTCACTTCGATCAAATGCACTTATCAATCGGAATCGGTTTTTTTCGGCTATATCACGCTGCGAAAGGTCTTGCAGCGACTTGACTGACTTTGTTGACCGCACTCATGCGGTCAGCAGTTTCCCGCCGGAGTACGCGCCCACGCGCCGCCTCTTCATTGACCGGGTTTTCTCTCCCTCTCGCACGCAACGTAATCGTATTCAGCGCGTAGAATTCGCACACTTTTTTTGCGTTTCAATAAAAACGTTTTTCACAAAAACTACATACGTATTTACACCATTTTTTTATTAAGATTATTTTTTTAACTTAATGCATATAAATCTACCCTTAAAATATTTGCGCTTAATTCGAGGTGACCTTCTATACATATAATAAGACTGTAAAAGATCGATTTCTGTACATTGAAGATTTTTATGAAAAATTGTTACAGGGGGTCTTAATTACCGTAATAGAAGCCAAAACAACAATTTTTAAAAATTTTGTCTGTCTGTCTGTCTGTCTGTCTGTTTGTCCGGGCTAATCTCAGAATCTACTAGACCGATTTTGACGGGACTTTTTTTATTTGACTCAGTATCACCTGGAGAGTAAACTGGGATATAAATAATCACGCCGATGAACTTAGGGGGTAGGCAGAAAATTGAATCTCGGAAACTACTGGGCCGATTTTAATGGGACTTTTTTTATTTGACTCAGCATCACTTGCAATAATCACGCCAATAGACTAAGAGTGTAGGCAGGAAATTGAATATCAGAAACTACAGGACTGAATTTGATGGGATTTTTTCATTTGATTGAGTTTTACCTAGACAGTGAAATATATAATAACTCACGCCAAGTGACTAAGTGTTAACTGGCCTAAACTAGCATTATTAATTTTTCTCACTTTGTCACCAGTAGTTGTAGTGTATGAAATAATTTCTTCAAAACTATTCTTAATCGATTTTTGATTCTTTTGACGCTTTGGACTGGATACTGGATCGTCATCAATGTTGACAGTCTGATCTGTTGATGTTGATGGTCCTGGTACGGCATAAGTATTAGACCTGCTAGTACATTCACTAATTTCTTCGGTTTCCTTTGGTAATGTTTTGTGGGGTGATGGATCTGAACCGGATTCTTTATGAAAACCAATATTTTTATTCAAATTCATACAAATGGCTTTGTGAACGATCTTAATATGTCCCATTAAATTTGTTGTGTTTCCGGCCGAACGAATGATTTTATTGGGACATAATTTACACTTAGCAGATTTATCATCCAGTTTTTCAAAATAATTCCATACTATGCTTGTTTTTTTAGGTGCCATACTTAAATAACTCTGAAACAATTTTTTATATAAAAAAAAATCGGAATAAAGATAAATATCGATCACATCCTATCTCTATTTGTTAATAAGCAATTCTCAAAAAGTTTGTAAGTACATACAAATGGGTCTAAAAATATTTTGTTACTTTCCATACTAATACTATATAGGTAACAAAAGAGGAAAACAAAATTTGTATGTATATTTTTGGACATGTTTTTTCTCCCATCAGAATTAATAGTAACCATGATTCTGAATACAGCAAGCACGAATTTCGCGTATTCTGAAACCGACACGAAATGTGAAAAAAGATTTTGAGAATTGCTCTAATAACAAATAAAGAACCTAACCTATGAATCATTTACTTACTAAATTCAAATTGAGTATTTCTCAAAATAAATGTACGTAACGAAACTGTAGTAACGAAAGATTGTTACGAAATACATAGTCCTTAGATGTAACTAAATAGTAACCATAAGGCTTGTTATACATTGGCGAAATATTGTGAATGCTCTTCATTTATTCAATCCGAAATATTTGTAAGTATGTACCCAAATACTTAAAGGGTTAAATAAAATAAGGGAGTAATCATTTAATACTATTTTAATAAAATTATTTTTGTTCCAATCTTTTAAAAATGAAAACCTGACGTTGTTTTAAACATTTTTTTTAATTGGAATCACTATCCATTAGCGCTTTATAAATTTCACTTCGCTCTCCACTTTGCTCGTAGCTCTTGTTTTTCTTCTTCTGTAAGAATTTCTTTTTTCTTTTTGATATTTTCTTTAACTTTTTCTAAATGTTTGACACGGATTTCCTCATATTTACTTGGTTTATCCTTTTTGAGTCGTTCTCTGTAAGCTTTTTGCCTTTCGGCATTGGTTTTTGGCGGCATTCCTAAAAAAACAAAAGAAGTAATGCAGTTGTATATAAGCAGTTGTAAGTAATAACCAACAAGTATAGTTGCCATCTCTACAGAAGCAAGAGTTAAGTTTTTGTAATAATCGGTATAATTTTATTCTAAATTGAGAATTGAAACAAAGTCGCGAGGCTTTTTAACCGACTTCAAAAAAGAGGAAGTTCTATTGAGAACTACCTATTTTTTGAAGCATATGTCAGTGATTTCAGGGGTAAAAAGCTGTTAAATCACATAAAAAAGTAATCTAAATTATTTGATTATTTTTTGCTGGTGGCACTTCTGTAAAGCAGATATATCCAATTCTTTTGTTATTGACGCTATATATTTTTTTTATAAATTAAGTAGTGAATATTACTATGCTTGTTCAGGTTATAACAGTTTACACTCAGCTTTATGTAGTACTTTTTCGTTACGTAACGAAATTCGTAAAAAAACGTTACGAAATATTTAGACAAAATGAGCTTAGAAAAAGTATTTTTTTGATAAAAGCTGTTACAGCAAATATAAAAGCGTAATAAATGTTCGTACCACAGGTATTACAAAAAATGGGTAAATGAAGACTTACCGTTCTATGAAAAATCGTTGTTTTGACTTCCTGTCTCGAAAAAGTAATCCCACAAAACACACACGTTCTTAAGCTCTGGTTTCCTCCAAAAGCGGTGCCGTCATGTAGCGGCCGTAATACAGCGGTGAATGACGTCACTAGAACGTTGTCTATGTAAACAATATGGCGCGGTTTCCTAGATAACGGTAATTGACACCGTAACGTCAAAATGCGGTGCCGCCATTTGCATGACGGCCGTCTTGCCGGTGTAGAATTGTCTGTCAACGTTTTTTTCATAGCGGTGAAGGTATTTTCAAGCATATAATATTAAATTTGCGTGCCATATTAAAATATTTATTGTTCAAAATGAGTTTCATCAACTGGACCAGCGAGGATGATGAAATTTTAATTGATTTTGTGCGGGTTCATGATATGCTATATAATGTAAAACATAAAGACTATAGACAGTCGCAGATGAAGCAAAAATTATGGTGTGAAGTCGGAGAAATTTTAAATAAAACAGGTATGTTTAATAGAAATTATATACTTAATAAGTAAAACAGATATGTACTGTACCTAGTCCTTATTTAATATTATAAATGTGAAAGTGTGTTTGTTTGTTTGTTTGACGGGGGCTGACGTCTAGTATGTTATAATTATAATATTTAGTGTTGTCTCGCATGATCTTTTTGCCACTCAACGGCTCCTGGGCCATTGAAGTATGATTTAAATATCTCTCGAATTTGAGTGGGATTAGCTCTTTCTCGAACGTTGCGCTCTGCCATAGGTATTAAATTTTCATTAGGTAAAGGAAGTTTGTCATCAACATGGCTTTGACCAGGAGCTAGTACTTTTGCTTCTCGTAATATATTATGTAGAATACATGCACTCACTATTAGTTTGTCTGTTGTTTCTGGATGAGTAGCAATAGGTACAAAAAACAGTCTAAAGTAAGCACATAAAATTCCAAACGCATTTTCAGTGGTTCTTCGAGCTCGTGACAATCTGTAGTTATATACAGCTTTTGATGAATCACGTATAGATTGTTGTCTCGGATAGGGTTTCATCAGGTTTTCGTGAAGAGCAAAAGCTTCGTCTCCCACTATAACATGTGGTACAATATTATTTGTTCTTGGTAGGGCTTTCGGCTGTGGTATATTGAAAGTATGGTTTCTTATATTTTGTCCTATTTTACTTTTTAAATAAATTCCAGCATCTCCTTCTCTGCCATACGAACCAACATCAATGGCAATGAATTTATAATTCGCATCGACAACTGCGAGCAAAACCATAGAAAAATATTCCTTGTAGTTATAATATAACGATCCGCTGTTTATGGGAGCCTTCATTCTGATATGTTTACCATCAATCGCTCCCACGCAATTTGGGAAATTCCATTTTGATAAATATTGTTCACTGATATTTTTAAGGTCATTTTCCGTTGGCGATGGTATAATTAAATGGAACAGTTTTTTTACAATGGCTGCGCTGACTTCATTTATTATGACACTTATCCAGCTATGACATACTCGATATTGAAACGCAAGTGACCGAAAAGACTCGCCAGTAGCCAAGTGTCTGAAACCATAAATTGTAATTAATTAAATAAATTTTCTTGCAGATACTGATTGCTACAAAAGATGGTGCTATGTTAGGGATTATTACATTCGACGAAAAGGAAAACCTGGGACAGGTTCTTGTGGAGAAGCAGCAAAAAAGAGATCCGATCTACTATCTTTCCTCGACAGCATTCCTTCTTCACAAAGAAACAGCATAACTAATGTAAAAAGTGAAAATACTCAAAGTAGCAGTGAACAAACACCATCCCAAAATCAAGAAACGGCAGATATGACTTATAACGAAGGAGATATTAGTACTGATATGTGTAATAACAATGACAATAATAAAGAAGATATTAAAAGTGATGAAGACATTAATAAAATGCTTAAAGAAAATGGAATTTTGAAGAGTAACCTGAAAAGGAAAAATAATTCGCACGCTCAGGAACGTCTGAATCTATTAAAACAAATAGCTAGCAGAAAACCATCTCCTCAAATTGAGTTGGATGAAACTGACCTCTTTTTCAGCTCCATGGCTAAAATTTTTAAGAAGCTGCCAAGGTATGAACAAGTACAACTTAGAATGCAAATTGGGTCATTGATTGGTAACGCAGAATTGCGTCACATTTCCATCGATTCACCTCAACTCAACTTACCATCACCAAGACCCGGCACAAGTGGCAGTGATTATTCAGAAACTGGACAGAGTACTACAACAGGACAGAGTACTAGTGCTACTACTGATGAATTTGAAATTACTGCACCAACAGTGAATACTGGTGCTAGTTCAGTTTCTTCGCGTCCAGTCCATACAATTACAGTGAATGAGCAAGGGCAAATAGTTTTTCTTTCTCAGGATAACGTTCAATTTCAATAAACATGTACGAGTACGTGTACAATAAACATGTAATATGTAACTACTAATAGTTTTTTTTACTAGTACACTACTTTTTCAAAAAACTTAGCGACTTAGCTGCTATTCTGAATAAGCTGTTTGATATCACTTTGTAAAAATAAAAAAATTAATAAAAATATGTTGTTTTTAGAACTTACCTGACAAATATACATAACTTTTGTTCCGGACATATTGGCTGTTGATTTCTGTTATATGGTTTATAACTTAATTCATCTCTTATTTGATTTAATACATAATCAAACAAAAGTGGAGTAAGACGAAAGTATTCTCTAAACTTTTCATCATTGCAATACAGACGACGACGCACTAAAATTTCAAAAGCACCTTCGGTAGACCGAGCTTTGAATAAATCACATTCCTCCGTACGATTATTTTCGTCTTCTGATGATTGTTCATCTTCCAAATATACGAGTAACGCTAAATCAAGTTCGTCCATTTTCAACCGTTGACACGTACTTTGTGGTCTGTTAACCGTAATAAGACGATCGATGCAGTCTCGAACATTCCACATGTTTACGGCCGTCTTTTTGCGGTCATAATATTGCGTCCGTTTAAAAACGGCACCGCTTTTGGAGGAAACCAGAGCTTTACTGATTTTCGCGATAGATGTAATGGCGGAGACGTCAGATCAACAGCCAATCAGAGTGAAGCTAGTGTTGTCCGTGTAAAAAAGTTACGGAATCGTTCAGAAATCATAGGAAATCAGAAATAAATCGTAACTAAGGAGTAATAACTAAATAGTAAATGAGAGCGACTCATTTTGTTTTTTTGCTTTAAATTGCCAATTCATTATGACACCCCGTAGAAAATCAATTTGATAGAGAATCTGTGATTACTGTAGAACGATGATACAAAGAAATTTACAATAATTTAGTTACGTATAGAATTTTATGAAACAAAAACACATGAAAAAGGTAGAGTGGCAAATAGGTTTTTGTATGAAAGGAAAAAAAAAACTATTTTTAAAATATCGAAATATTTGGTAATAAGTATGATTATAGCTATAATTCTTCGTTATCTTAAAGATTAATATTCATCCTACAAAATTGTGTGTGTGTTTTTTTTGTGTGATGATTTATAAATATAAAACTTTTTAACTGTTTCAAAGCACACTTTTTTTTTCAAAGATGTACATATATTTTGAGAAATACTCAATTAGAATTAAATAAATTCAAATTAAAGATTAGAATTTTATTTTTGCTTGCTTAATACATCACTTTAGAAGTATACCAATGCAGTAATAAATCCGTGGCAAAATCTTATATAATTAGGTAAAAACTTTACGGTAGACAACAAACTAAATTAATAATCGATATGAAACTTACTACTTACTTAAAAACTAACTTACTTAAAAAAAAGTTTCTGAAATAAATAGCTTAAAAATTCCCTTTTTTTGCTACTTTAACCTCATTTATACAGACTTCATTAAAAAAAAAAACAATTTAATATTGATAGAATAATTGACTAGCTTTGATTTGGCGTCAGTTGCATTGAAATCTATCACAAACTTCAAAAGTTATAGGTTTCTATCGTAAGTATGGTCGCGTTGAACATTTTTTTTAAATACGTATAAAAAATTCAAATCTACTCAAAGATTTTTTTTTTCATTCTTTCCGTAGCTAGTATTAGTTCTTATAAAAGGATATTTATTTTGTGCAACGAAAGAATCACACTGTATAGGAGACCGGGACAAAGCCGTATAGCTAAGAACAAACATGTATAGAATCGAAATAAATAAAAGTTAAATTTTCAAAATCAACTCAATTATTAGAGACTCTCATTGGCTACAGAAATTAACAAAAAATATATATAACTCTCATTATAACAAAAGAAATGAACACAAATCAACCTCGGCGATTTACGATTTTGCCTTGGGTGGTGGGCAAAACCGTATAATATATACGATATTGCCCCATTCGAAACAATCCATGTCATCTTCATCCCAGCCAGTACAGCCTTGATGTGCCCATCCTTTACAAGTAATGCACTGCACCCAACCTTCATCCACCCTACTTACGCCATATTCTTTTGGCATTATAAAAAAATATTTTTATTATTTTTAGTGCACGAAGTTTTCGGCTTTGATTGCTTAGCTGATTTATTCAATCTGAAGATTGGTTTCCTTTTCTTTTCCAGGGCAATTAATTCTTTTTTATATGGGAGAAGATGTGACCACTGCTGTTTTACCTTGACGATGATTGGTTTGTCTTCTTTTTTTACTGTTTGTTCTAGTAATAGGAATGATATCAGCCGGTGTTACGAATATTTGAGATTGTTGTCCCTCTTTTGGCTGATGGCTTTCCATGACTATCAAGTAATTAAATAAGCTTTCCTCTTGCGATGGGGAGAATACTACTAGTTTGAAACGCCCTAGACCTTTGCTCGTAGAAACAACCATATCCCCAGAACTTCTGAATTTCTTTATCACAATCTTGTAAAGTGGTCTTGGGGATGTCACGGGGTTGCTCGGCTGACCCCGGACAAAGTGTGTTAAAAGGAGTAAAGGTTTTGAATAATAGCCGAGATGGGCATTTAGTAGGATATATTTTATCAGAGCCGTGTTTACACCATTAACACCTGAACAATATACATAGGCCAAAGGCCTCTGATAAAACTAAAAAAATAGCTCAGACCGGTAGATACTGGGTCTGGTTCTATAGAAAATTGCTATCTAAGAAATTTAGTACATTATATGACTAATAAAGAAAAACCACCTTGTCTTTGCTTTAAACTATATCAAGAAATCCAATTATTTTTGATAAATTAATAAATTAATACCCGTATACAATTAAGTTTCAAATTTCAAATGCTACTAAATTGAAATAAGTTTGGAATCTAAAGTTTATTAACACTTAGCTGAGCTCCCAGGACTGAATCAGCTGACCAACGAAGCCTCTTTAACAGCTAACTCGAACTCCAACAATTTCACGGAGGAAGACGTTCCGTAGAGGTTTTTCCTTTCTTCATAAGAACGGCCAGGGCAAACTCCAGAAATAAAGCCCCGAGCCAAAAGGTGAAGCCGGAGAAGAAGAACCAAATATGGAAGGCCACCGAAAGAAATGTACAATTAGTCCACACTCCCTCCCGAGCTTTATGCTAAGAATTTAGTCAACAACTTCAGATATATTTACCCGAGGTTACTAAATGATGCTGCCTTACATGTTTTCTGAACCAAGCCTCAGCTCAACATACTAATGTGCCAAGAACAGGATAAACTGTACTTTAAGGGACGCTGGTCTGGCGGTTCGTAATTTTTTGTCAGAAACTACATGATGCAAGAAGTCTTTTGGTGAAGTCGTTTTTTGAAGCAACCTTGTAGTTTTCGAGAAATAAATTATTAAAAATCGCAAAATTATTAGATCAAAATTCGACTATTTTACGTCACCATGACTGACTACCAACCTGAAAAAAACTATACGATCTGACAGTTGCGTTTCGTTACGTGAAAGTTGATTCTACACAGTCAATTTGGACACAATTTTTGGGGTCTTTTTGGGATATTTATGTTGCAAATACATTTTACATGTAAAATGTTATGTATTTACGTGTAATTTATTGAAAAGATTAATAATTAAATTAAATTTTAAATGAAATATCGTGTTTCTACTGTGCAAGAACGAAACTCAACGACGCCATTTTGTCGGAAGGCTCCAGTTTGCCAAA
Source organism: Pyrausta despicata (assembly GCA_963921415.1). NCBI lineage: Eukaryota > Metazoa > Arthropoda > Insecta > Lepidoptera > Crambidae > Pyrausta > Pyrausta despicata. Next base: position 11,537,954 of record OY992864.1, read on the forward strand.
GTCCTGTAGGTCTTGTGATAGGTTAGAAATTTAAGGCGAGCGCGAAGCGCAGCGGAGCGTGAGCCTTGAATTTCGTGGTTATTTTTTTTTTTAACAGACAACAGTAATCTCTTTATTATACTCCTGAAAGGGGATAAGCAATTTTGTAGGGAATAGGCAAGTCTTCACTCTCCACTACCCACTTTTCCCTCCCCCCCCCCAAGGCGTAAAACTTCCCCCTCTCTATCCCCCTTTCCCCCACCCCTTAATTAGATGATCTAAAACTAAATTTTAACACTTTTTATTACAGTCATAACCTCAAACTTCAATCATAAATATTTCAGAAACCAAGAGCTTGCTTCAAGAGGGGGGTAACACACTTCCCCCCACCCCTCCCCCTCACCCCCTGATACATATTAAGACAAAACCAAACGGAATATTGGCTTTATTCAACAATAAAATACGACATGCAAAGGAAATGTAAATATCGAATAGAATGACACAATCATAAGTGACAATACAAAACTTCATAGATCATATCGTTTTCTTCTATAGACAGAAAGAGGTTATATCACATTCGCCCCCTCTATGAAGAGACGTAGTCATCTAGAAAGGCTGGGGGTCTGCGGTTCCTGCCTGAGCGTCGAGGTTGGTCATTCTCTGCCTCCGGATCAGCATTGGCAGGCGGGTCTTGGTCCGCAGAGCTTACTTCCAGCTGGTCGACATCAAGGTCATCATCTGACATGTCATCGTCAACAGCTCGTGGTACTGGAGCTAATGATCTGTTAGAGATTGTAGTCTCTCGTCCATCAGGCAGTCTTATAAAAGAGTATTCAAGATTACCCTGCAACAGCTGGACTTCTTCAACAGCTGGTTCATACTTTGAGTTCCTCACATTCCTTTTCATGAACACAGGTCCAGGCGAATGAAGCCAAGTCGGCAGAGACTGTCCGTTTTGTGAGCGACGTGGGTGCTTAAACATACGCTCATGCGGCGTTGTATTTGTACTCGTACACAGAAGAGATCTTATCGAATGCAGCGCTGGTAACAGTGCCTTTTCCCAATCGGCGATGTCTTCGTTGTTGGATTTTAGGTGTAATTGGATAGTTCGCCACAGTGTACCATTGAGGCGTTCCACTTGTCCATTTCCTCGAGGGTTATAAGGTGTAGTACGACTACAAGACGTACCAATCGATAATAAGAATTGTCTTAGTTCATCAGATAAGAAGGATGTTCCCCTATCGGAATGGATGTATGCTGGAGTGCCAAAAGTGGAAAATAGGTCTTTGAAGCAGTCTATGACGGTTCTTGAAGATACGTCTTTACACGCGTAAGCGAATGGAAATCGACTGAACTCGTCAATAATTGTCAGTATGTACCGGTTCTGGGTCTTAGATGGTATCGGCCCCTTAAAGTCGATGTTCAGCCTTTCGAACGGGGCTGTCGCTTTAATAAGGTGTCCTTGATGATTTATATAACGTGGTTTTATTTCTGCGCAGGTTGGGCATGCGGCCGTCATTCGTTTCACTTCTTCTACAGAGTACGGTAGGTTCTTCGATCTGACCCAATGAACCATGCGCGTGATCCCTGGATGACAGAGAGATCGGTGTAACGCCACTAGTTTAGAATTAGAAGCAGGAGTATCTATTTGCATGCAGATTCGAGAGAGTGCATCGGCTGCGAGGTTTTGTTTCCCAGGACGGTAGATAATGTCGTATTTAAAACATGACAGTTCTAACCTCCATCTCTCGATCTTCTCATTTTTGATTTTGTTGGAGTGTGTCTGGTTGAACATAAATGCGACAGACTGTTGGTCAGTAATAAGCAAGAAATGTCTTCCTATCAAAAAATGTCTCCACTTTCGTAAGGCTTCAACGATTGCACACGCTTCCTTTTCAATTGACGGTTGTCTTTTTTCGGAGTCATTGAGAGTGCGCGAGAAGAACGCGACAGGACGACTGTTTTGTGATAAAGTCGCTGCGATGGCAAAGTCGGAAGCGTCTGTCTCGACAGAAAATATTTCTTTGTCATCAATTCCCGCTAAAGCTGATTTCGAGATGTCAGTTTTAAGATTTTGAAAGGCAGTGATAGCTTCTTGGGATAACGGGAAGGTAGCTTCGTTCAAAGATCTGATTTTTGAAGAAAAGTTTTCGACCCATTTTGAATAATGGGCGAAGAGCCCAAGTGCTCTTTTCAGCGTAGCAGAGTCAGTAGGGATCGGAAGATTCGTTAATGGTTCCAATCGAGACTTGTCCGGCTTAATAACGTTACGTTCGATAGTATATCCAAGTAAGTTTATCGATTTCGATTTAAATGTACATTTGTTCATGTTGAGAGTTAATTTGTATTTTTTAGCGGCCTTCATGAACATGTCGAGGTTCTTATCATGATCCGATTTTTCCTTGCCGCATACGGTAACGTCATCAAGGTACGCAAAAGTGCCTTTAAGCTTCTCAGTATCGATTATGTATTGTAGGGTTCTCTGGAAAGCTGCTACTCCATTTGTTACGCCAAAGGGTATTCTCGTAAATTGATACAGATTACCACAAGCCTCAAAGGCAGTATACACTTTTTCTTTTGGTAGAATCGGAACTTGATGATATGCGCTTTTTAGATCAATTTGACTATAAATGTTGTATTTAGCTACTTTCGTTATGATAGAGTCAATACTTGGCAAAGGGTAAGCGTCTAGTTCTGTAAATCTGTTAATTGTTTGAGAGTAATCGATTACAAGACGCTTGCGGTGATGACCGCCACCGGCAACGAGTACTTGTGCCCTCCACGGTGAGATACTGGACTCTATTACCTTGTCTTTAAGCAGATTATTTATCTCGTTAGATATGAAGTCTTGGTCTTCTTGGGAATGCTGTCTTGAGCGGATAGCTATAGGCTTTATGTGTGGCGAAAGATTGGTGAAAACTGATGCCGGAGGAACGGAAGCTTCTAGAACGCTGCAAACTTTCAAGGGTTGTTTGTTGCCTCCAAATTTGAGTTCGAGCGACGAGTGTTTTCCGAGAACATCGTGCCCGATGATGACATCTGCGCACAGGTCGTCAATGACGAGCAAAGGCTGGTGTTGATATTTGTGTTCACCGATCTGAATCGTAGCGTGGCATATACCATTGGCGTGAGAGACATTATTGAGAGACGCTAGAGTAATTGATTGTTTACAGGACTTCTGTTTGAGATTTATCGTTTGAGCGAGACTTTTGTCGATAAAGCTGATTGAGCTACCAGTGTCAAGAAGCGCATCGGCTCGATAATTGTTGACAGTTATAGGAATAGTTGCCTTTCTTAGGCTTGCAGGAGCTGCAGCGGAGATAGTTGATAAATTGGCGTCAGCGAATTGAGGTTGAGAGAATTCATCTTCTGTGGCGATAGCGTTAGCAGTTCGTTGAATAGGACCAGAGCTGCGGCAAACGTTTGCAAAATGGCCTTTCTTGAAACACAGCTGGCACTCGGTGTTAAAAGCAGGGCATTTGTTACGCTGGTGAATATTGCCACCACAGAAAAAGCATCGTCGTCTGGGTTGGTGAGAATCAGTTCGAGATCTGCTTGGAGCATTTGTGGCTGCTAGATTAGGCCTTGAAACGTATTCGTGACTCTCAAGGACAGCATTGACGTGAGCAGATGTAGTGGTTGTCACGGTGAGTAATTGTGAGGTGTTTTCAGCAGTTTCCAATGATATAGCTAGATTAAGAGTTGCCTCTAGGGTCTCAGAGGACTTCTCTAAAAGTCTTTCTTTAATCTTTTGTGATGATATCCCAGCAATGAATGATAGGCGTACGGTTTCGTCTTGGTATTCAGCTGCAGTGACATCTTTGAATTCACAATCACGAGCGAGTATAGTTAGGGCTCTCGAGTATTCAGCTAATGACTCTCCTGTTTGTTGTTTCCTCGAAATAAGGATATGTCGAGCCAAAGTGATATTCTGCCGTTTTTCGTAAGCATCGTTGAGTGTTTTGATAGCTTCAGGGTAAGACTTATTACCTCGAATGAAATTGTAAATTAGCGGTGAGATATGATTAACAAGAAGTTGGTACTTAAGTGCATCGTCAGCTGAAGCGGCTTCCAGTCTGATAAAATTGTCGAAAGAATATTTCCAGTGGGCCCACTTGAGGTCTGAACCTGAGATCGAGGGTTCCACATCAAACCGTTCGGGGCGTAGGTAGCGGGACATCGAAGACTTTTCGTCAGATTTCGACATTGTAACATTTGGTGATACGAAAAAATTATTGTTGAATAAATTGATACATATTAAGACAAAACCAAACGGAATATTGGCTTTATTCAACAATAAAATACGACATGCAAAGGAAATGTAAATATCGAATAGAATGACACAATCATAAGTGACAATACAAAACTTCATAGATCATATCGTTTTCTTCTATAGACAGAAAGAGGTTATATCACACCCCCTCCCCCCCTTCCACGCGTCCTTTAATGTACAGTTTTACCCTTTTAGTACAGTCATAACCTCAAACTTCAATCATAAATATTTCAGAAACCAAGAGCTTGCTTCAAGAGGGGAGGGTATCAGGGGTTACCCCACTTCCCCCCCTCCCATTATTATCGAGGCCTTTAGATATCCCATTTCTCCTTTAAAAACACTTTGTACAGCCTTTTTCATTGATTCCGAGTCCCAGCTTTGTCGGTCAGTTGTTCTTTTATAATTTCGCGGCAATTTGAAGAAAACCTGTAAAAAAACATCATTAAATATTGGCATAGATTTCGGGTCAAAACCGTATACTGGCCAAAATAGATCGACATTCACTTTTCAAGTTATGCAGACCCGGCACCAAAATATTGTTGATAATTAAGTAAATATACACAGTTTCACGTTAGTAACATTGCACTTACCTTCTCATCATAATATATTCACAATTCAAACTTTTTGATTACGTTAAAATTAGATTGTAACACCTTGAAACAATATTTATGTGATATATTGTTAACGTTCTTGCCTGTAGCGAAAAGTATCTGTTGACAGATTGATGCCATTGGCTACTTGCCGTGACCGGAAAATGCGGGGCTTATTCAAAATAATAATGGACACAGCTATGCTGTACGGTTTTACCTCGGTATACGGTTTTGTACGGGTCTCCCCTATGATTATTTTACGTTTTTATATAATTAGTTTTATTTCTTTTCTGTTAATTTCATCACTAAAAATAAAGGTCATTGGGTATTTAGGTGTATTCATATACATAATTGTTGGAGATTTAAGTTTTTATTGTGGCAACACTGTTGTTTTCTCTTTTTTCTCAACCATTCACCTGTACCGTGTGTGCTTACGCTAATAAATTCCTTTACTGTGAAAACCAAAATATCGTCTTTCACCATCAGCTTCCCTCGTCACCCCAACAATTTGGTCCTTCATCGGTGTCAAAAGAATCAGCGCGGGACTCAGCTGCGAAAAGGTGGGAAGAAAAGACGCAATTTCGGCGGGCGGCAAGACGCGACTCCATTTTCGTCATCCGGCTGCGGTACGCTGCGAGTTCACAGCAAGCATCGGAATCGTGAGCATTACATGCAAGATATTTACAAAATTTACACAAAGAAGTGCAAAGGTACGCTTTTATTATTTCATCGTACGCATTTCATATTCGGCAAGCTGCAAAAAAATAATCATTCGGCTTTGCTGCAAGTACAAGATTTCAACAAACAAAGCTTATTTCCGCAACATAACAACAAGTTCGACAACTTAACAAAATAATTCACCGAGCGAAACACGAGAGGATTGCATTGCATGGCCAATAGGAGTGAAAAGGACGGCTGGAACGACGTTTGCAGGAGTGAGACATCGAAAACTTCACGCGAGTGAGCGAGACTTTTGGGATCTGTGACTTCAATCAATCGTTCACAATCGTTCACCGGTCGCCATTTTCTTGTTGACGTTTTCGGCGTATATTTTGTTGCATAGTATAAGTTATTTTATTCAATATTTTGTGAGTCATTTTGTGTAACAAATTGTGCATAAACCAGTGAAAATGTCTGTTGATTCAAAGGACAAGGAGAAGTTGCAGGCTCTCGTGGCAAAACGAGGTTATCTAAAAGGTACGCTGACGAGGCTATATAATTCTGCTTCGCAAGATGATTTTATCAGTTGTTTCGAAATCACAATTAGAATCAAAATTGATCCATTTAAATACTGTATTCACAGATTATGAACGGCAGAATTATCTAATTCTTGCCTTGAATCCCGATGATACGGAAGATATCGGGAAGGTCGAAGAAAATTATTATTTTACCAAAGCCACATTCCTCGACTTCATTGGCAAATCGAAAGACTGCGCTTCTCCTCCTCCGCTAAATACAGGGGAATATCGAAAACTTAAACTCCCTACGATTCAAATAGATGCATTTTTGATGGTAAGTCCAGTGCAAAATATGTAACATTTATAAACTTATTTGATTCATTGGTTCACAATGACAAGGGCCTGGACAGTATACAAAAATTACACTATTTGCGTTCGTTTTTAAAAGACGAAGCCTTAGATATTATAAAAGAATTACCGCTTGATCATAGCAGTTACTTGGAAGCTAGGAAATTATTAAAAGACAGGTATTATAATAAGCAAAAAATTGTTAAAGAACATGTTTCTTCCTTGTTAGACTTGCCTGCTTTAGTGAAGGGTGGGAACATCAGAGCGTTTATCTCACAAATTAAACAGTCTTTAGCAGCATTAAAAAACCTAGAGATTGATGTAGGTAATTGGGATCCAATCTTAATTGTTATTTTCACCCGGAAACTAGATGCATACACAGCGAAGGCTTTCCAACTGGAACGTGACATTGATAAGGAGCCAACTGTTAGTGAGCTGTTGGAATTTCTGGAGAAGCGAGCATTAGCTTCAGAAAATTCTGATGCTCCAGCTTCTACTAGCAACCGGAGGTCTACTGGCAAACTGGCTGTCAATGTAGCGGTCCAAGGAGCACCTTGTGCACACTGTAAGTCTTCTTCTCATAAAATCTATACTTGCAAAAGCTTTCAATTACTGCCTTCAGCAGAAAGAATAAAAGTAGTAAGTGATAATAATTTATGTAATATTTGTTTAAATCAACACAAAGGCAAGTGCAGGTTCCACTTCAGGTGTAGCCATTGCAAAGGGAACCACAACTCATTGGTGCATCCTGAGGAGGCGAATACTCCTGTTACATTATTTTCTAATGTCAATAATAATGTGTTACTTCCCACAGCTCGTGTCAAATTGTTTTCGAAAGATAACAAAGAAGTTCACATCAAGGCAATCTTGGACTCAGGCTCACAGGCTTCCCTAGTCACAAGCAAAGTTATAGAAGTCTTAAAATTAACACCCACGCGATCAAACACTAATATTGTGGGAGTTGCAAATTCAATTAATAATATAAAATACTCTATTCCTTTAGAGGTTTGTTCATTGGTATCAGACTTCAAAACAACAGTCAATTTTCATGTTGTGGACAATATTACATGCAAACTTCCCCAGCAAACGATTGACATATCAAAATTAAATTTGCCCCCTGGTTTAGACCCAGCGGATAGTACATTTAACACTCCATCTGAAATCAATATGTTAATGCGTGCCGACATATTCTTCCAGGTGTTGCTGCCTCAGTCAGAGCAGGAGTCGAGCCTGCTAGCGTCCAGCGAGCGTCGCCGCCAGCAGCAGCATGAGGAGACACAACCGTCATGTGTTGTAACTAACACCAGGTTTGGAAAGATTGTTGCAGGGGCTTTGCCAGCTGTTGCTATATTAATAACAATAATGTAATATCACTACATTGCCACACATGCGATAACAGTATCAGTGAACTAAACGAAACATTAAAAACATTTTGGAAGGTAGAGGATGTTCCTCAGTTTGTTAACGAACAATGTAGTGAAACTGAACAAGCTGAAGTAATTTTTTCAAAGTCAGTAAAACTCAAAAATCAAAAATTCCAAGTTGAGTTGCCCTTAAAGGTAAACTTGGATCAAGTTAATGAAACTTTAGGAAGTTCTTTTGATCTGGCCTTATTTAGATTCCTTAGTTTGGAAAAAAGGCTGCACAAAAATATTAATTTGTTAACACAGTATCAAAAGTTTATTGATGTGTACATTGAGTTAGGGCACGCTCACTATGTTAACATAAACTCTTATGATTTCACAAAAGACCCTGTATATTTTCTTCCCCATCATCCAGTCATAAATGAGGGAAGCAAGAGTACACCAGTTAGGGTTGTTTTCAATGGCTCTATGCCTACAAATAAAGATGTATCTCTTAATGACATACAACTAAATGACCCAAAGGTACAATGTGACCTCTTTGAAATTTTAATGTTATTTAGATTTGGTGATTATATGTTTACAACTGATATTAAGAAAATGTTTAGGAATATTAAACTGAATCCTACACACACACTACTGCAAAATATTCAATGGCGAAACAATCCTTAAGAACAAATTCGATGCATATGCTTGGACACTGTAACATATGGCTTAAAAAGCTCTAGCTATCTTGCAACTCGTTGTTTACTTGAATTAGCTAACCGGTATGAGCATGACTTTCCGCTTGCATCGTTTGTTTTGAAAAACTGCACATACATCGATGATGTTTTATACAGTAATGCGGATTTGGATATTTTAATAGAAACAAAACGTCAGTTGTGTGAAATGCTTAAGCTTGGGAGTTTAGATACACATAAATGGTCTTCAAATCAAGCCAGTGTGCTGTCAGATATTCCATTACAAAAACAGCATTTTGAGAGTTTAGATTTTGAACAGGATTGTAATTTTAATATAAAAACATTAGGCTTGCAATTAAATTTGAAACAAGACTCATTTATTATTTCAACTTCTCAAAATCAAACGCCCAACACAAATATTACAAAAAGCAGCATTTTAAGCTGCATTGCTCGATTTTATGATCCCTTAGGTTTTGCTAGCCCTATCATAGTCAAAGCAAAGGCAATTATGCAACAACTTTGGGAAGATAAATTAGATTGGAATGCTAAACCATCTGAACAAATTATAAACGACTGGTTAAAATTTTCTGAACAATTAGCTAGGATGCTAGGACCTATACATTTATATAGGAACATTCCTATATCTAGTACAGCTACTGCAGTGCAACTGATCGGGTTTGCTGATGCATCCTCTTTTACTGGTAACGGGTGTTGCTTATACCTACGAGTGGTGGAGAGGGAAGGTAATGTAAGGACTTTCTTATTATGCTCCAAGTCACGCATTAACCCCCGTGCGAAGCCACTCACAATTCCCCGGCTGGAATTAAATGCGGCGCTGTTACTGGCTAAACTTGCTTCAAAGGTATATTCTATACTCATTTTAAAAATCAAGGTTGACGATGTCTTCTTGCACAGTGATTCACAAATTGTTCTCGCTTGGATCGGCACTGATCTTTCACGGCTTCAAGCTTATGCATGCAACAGAGTGAGAATGATAACGGAGTTTACAGGTAACTGGAAATGGCTATATGTACAGTCGCAAGACAACCCCGCAGATCTTATCAGCGCGGCGTGGATCCGCAAGCTCTTCCCGGCTGCGCCCTCTGGTGGAATGGTCCGGCTTTCCTGCAAGAAAAAGGGTATAAGTTTGAAAATAATAAAGTATACTTACCAGTTGAAAACTTACCTGAAATGAAGACTGCGGCCTGTCCGACGAACTCCAGCGATGTTGTGCTTATCACAGTTAAAAAAAATGAGTTTCTTCTGTCACAGACATATTATATTATCAGAGAGTTATAGACAGGTATTCAGATATAAATAGAATGACACGTATTTTGGCCTACATTCTGAGGTTTTGTGATAATTTGAGGCTAAAAGTAAGTCATAAAAATATTAAATTAGAGAAACAATATCTTTCTGCAAATGAATTACAGAAAGCCTTGCTAGTTCTCATTAGATATGATCAAAGTATTAATTTTCATAACGAGATTCATGCCTTGAAATCAAGAAAAGAGATTAATGGATCTCTTAAGCCGTTGCATCCGTTTATAGATAAAGAAAACGTTCTAAGAGTAGGCGGAAGGCTTCAGAACTCTGACATCAGTTACTCACAGAAACATCCTATCATCTTTGTAAGAGGCTCTTACATCACTACATTAATTATACGTAGTGAACATGCTAGATTTCTACATGCTGGCCCTAAGTTGCTATTGTCAAGTCTCAACCAAAAATACTGGATTACGAATGGCATAAGTGAGGTTAAAAAAATTACCCACAAGTGTATCACATGTTTTATTTTAAAATACTCTGCAGCAAAACAGCTCATGGGATCTCTACCTAGTGATAGAGTTGTTCAGTCTCTACGAGCTTTTCAAAAGGTAGGGATGGATTTTGCAGGACCGGTCGAAGTAAAACAGTCTCGCATTCGACGATCAGTCACCGGTAAAGGGTACATTCTCGTTATCGTATGTTTTAGTACTAAAGCTGTTAATTTGGAGCTAGCCTCTGATCTAACTACTGCCACCTTTCTTGCGTGTTTTAGAAGTTTTATTTCAAGAAGAGGTTTACCAAGTAACTGCTATTGTGATAATGCTGGTACATTTTGTTGCATTGTCGTTATACATGTCGTTACATAATCATGTAAGAGCATTTGAGTTCATGACTCCTAATAGAAAAACTCATATTAGATCTGTTACTAAAGTATTTGTACCATTCAATTAAATATGATTTATTTTCCGTTTATATTAATAAAACGTTTGTAAAAAGGTCTCGCATTAGAATAAGTTTACAGCTAAGGTGTTAGTTTTATAAGAAAACTTGCCTTAAATAAAACTGAATGTTATATTTAATTTTCAAAAAACTTACCTATGTTTTTCCATTGTTTTACTTAACGAGGTAAAATGTAACTTTATTATTAATAGGTAGGACTTAAAATAAGTTAAGTATTTTGTTTAAGGGTGCTAAAATCATAAATAAGAACTATGTTATAGTTACGTTTACTAGTTTATTAAGTTCATTCATGCTGGTGCGTCCTGGGTTTTAGATTTTTTTGTGCTTACAGTCATTGGTCGTGACTATTATTCTAGCCTTTTATTTTATATAATTGTAACTTCTGGGCCCCCCAGCATGTTGGAGATTTAAGTTTTATTGTGGCAACACTGTTGTTTTCTCTTTTTTCTCAACCATTCACCTGTACCGTGTGTGCTTACGCAAATAGATTCTTTTACTGTGAAAACCAAACCAAACCAAACCAATCGTCTTTCACCATCAGCTTCCCTCGTCACCCCAACAATAATGTATTGCTTAAATCTTCTGCGAGTACCCACTCGCAGGAGATTTAACAGAAATATGAAATCATTTTACTTGTCACTAAACACCTTAGGTACTTAAAACTTACCCAATAAATACCCACTTTCCTCATGTGACAGATGATGGCTAAGTCCAGCCGATCCAAGGGTACTGGGATCTACACACATTATATTGAGATCCGAGTCGCATATCTGCAAAACATATAAATGTGTTTTGAGGGGTTGAATTGGACAATCTTAGATAAGTCAACTAGCCATATTTCACAAAAATTACAATAAACACTTACAATCATTACATTCAGGGAATGATAATCCTTCCTGTTGAAGTACCTTTCTTCATGGACGTCGGGTTTCAATATGGCCACGTGTGTAACATCAATACATCCCAGTACGCCTGGGATTTTGAACTTGTTGTAAAATCTACAATATCACCAATATGAAGTGTGATTAAAAAAGTTTAGTCCTAGCACACGATACACTGGCTCGACAACACACGGTGTGCGCAGGCGACGCGTCTGCTCTCCCCCATGGCTCGCACGGTAATGACGCCGCTCGCCCCGCCACACCGTGAGCACGAGATAGTGTTTAGCTATAACTATAGTTATAACCTGACACAAACACTACATCTCTTCCTTATTAAATAATTGAGTCATATAGAAGCAAAGGCATCAACTTCCAGTTCAACTGAAAAGTTGACAGAAGATATTTTTTATTTACATTTCAAGCAGTAACTTGTGATTATCGTTAATTATATATTATTGTAGAAAAAGATATATTATGTTAAAAATTAAAGAAAAATTTTTAGGAAAACTTTTAATTTTACTTGAATTAGGAAAATAATTTCCTATGATGCTGCTTTTGCATCCAATATGTGGATGTTGCTGCTTTTGTATGAATAATAATTGGATATTGCTGCATTTGCAATGGCGAGTTTTGAAGTAAATAAAGAATAATATTCTTGATACTTAGGACTATAAAATTGTGAACTAAATTATTTATGCAAATTAATAAAAATAGATGTGAGAGTTAAATGAAAGCACCTTTTCCTTACAATTTTTCTTTTATTACTTATTCAAAATAAAATTACAGAAAGTAACCATATAGATATAAAATTACACATGCATGTCGTCTGGTTCCTCTTGTGGCTCACATAATTCTTCATTGTCTTCATTTTGGTTATCTTCCTCATCTTGGTGATCTCCCTCATAATTTTGCAGTAACTCTTTGAAAAATTTTAACTCTTCATTTTGCTGCCATTCGCCACCCCAATGACTTTTTAACAAGGTAAGAATATCTTTCTTTTTTTTTGCAGATAAATTGTTTGAAGCATTTACTTTTCGGCATTTATCATGGCACTTATTTTGCCTCTTTTGTTAACATTTTTAGAGACACCATCATCTGTTTTATAATGGAGATGGCCTTGGATTAAAATGTTTCCTTGCCTCTTCGAACGTTTTAAAATGTACCTTTTACACTGTTTGAATTTAAAGTGCCAGCTTCCAACGGCTTTGAAAATCTTTTGTGAAGCAGTTTTCCAATCGTACACTTCACAATCAGTTCCCACACTAGTAACGGTACTAAATTCCGAAATAATATCCAAGTACTTTTGGGGATTATTTATAATTTCATGGTGTCGTACTTCCTTCTCGATTCTGGCAAACACTCTGTCAGGAGGTATGTAGGAGTGTCCGACCACTGGAAAGATTAGTTCAAGCTGTTTGATGTTCTGTGGAGCTTCAGTCATCCATTTTGATAGCATAGCCAGCATTATTGTGTTTTTGTTTTGTCCCGCGCAACCGTCTGCCATAAGTCTTAATGTTTCACATGTAGACAAGTCACTATTTTTCAAACGGTGGTAAAGTGCTGAAGCGATTTCATTGGCCGCCTTGGGGAAAATGTTTTCGGTCCAACAATAGGCAAAGACATTTTCTGGTGTAAGTTTGCTTTTAGAGCATCCTTCCACGATTGTGAAATTATACAAGTAAACATTTCTTAGGTAGTAAGCCACTTGATCAGGGACTTTTAGCAAATTCAAGTTTTTTTCACAGTCAAATGAAAAGGTTTTAAGATTTGGGTGTTCTTCTTTTAATTTGTCATAAAAAGCTTTGCTTCTCAGTTTGTGTAGTCTGACGAATAATTAAATTATTTCTTTCTTCATTTTCATTCACTCGTTTTAATTCTTCTGTAAATCTTAAACATGTTGCACAAACATCTGTTATTGGGGTACCAAAGCCAAGATTATACTTTGTATTAAATATATGGCGAAAATAAGATTTTTTTACTTTGAGGTCCGGGGGAGCTTGTGAATCATAATACTTCCACAGTTTGTTAATTGACAACTCAGAAGCTAAATAAAACCTTTTCGTGTTTCCGCGACAGTGGTGGGGTTCTTTACAAGGAATCGAGTTAATAAATCTCATGACAGCTTCTCTCTTATGAGTATATTTCCTAGAAACATGGTCACCTCCTCTTTTTTCTGTTAAAAGTTTTCCTGTTTCAAAATATTCCTTCATAACACTCTGCACTCTATACTTTGTTATTTGTAGTACTGTTAAAAAGTATCTCTGGCAAACTTGCACATTTTTTTTTCAGACCTACAGTAAATGTAATATTTCGTTTGAAATTTTTGTTCTGAATATTTTTTGTTGGTAGTACGCCTGCGCTTTACTTTCTTCGGCTTACAGTGTTTTAGTAAAAATGCATCTTGTGTCAATTTATTAGGCTTAGCATAGAAGTTGTCAAAGAATTTTTTGAGGTCGTGCATTTTAACAGACATACATTTAAAAGTTTTTTTATGACGGCACAGCAACCTTTTTGGAAGATCTTTAGCAGAATACCTAGAACAAAAGTTGAATGTTGACATATTTTTATCAAACTCCAGAACTTATCTTGTACACCTAACGTTACTGTAGTTTATTTAACGAGTGAAATCTAAAAGATTTTATATTAAACCGACTTCATTTTGTCCATATCTTTTGAACCACTGAACCGATTTTGATAAAACTTACACTGTTCCCTAAGTTGGCGCAAATGTAACCATGTAAAAAAAGAATAGTCAAAATCTGACCAGTAGTTTCGGAGACATTCGAGGACAAACTGACAAAGATACATATATACATACATACACTTCTGAAATTTGGTGCACTTGTTTAGAAGCTGATATAGACTAACATATACGAAAACTGGACAGTTCTGGAAATATTACAATATACATACGGGTCGAATTGATAACCTCCTTTTTTTCAAGTCGGTTATAAAATTCTAAAAATATTCCAAGTATCTTACTAATGAAATCGTGCTTAATAATACCTACATTTTATCATAAAATAATTTGTGTATTACTATTTTCAACTTTAATACTGTAATATCTACAATATTTTTACGTAAAGTAGAAAAAAATCAAGACTATAAAATGCAATGATCAAATACGTTAGATTATTCTATAGCTTACCTCTCCTTTTTAGCTATATTTCTCTTCCATTTTTCTGGTTCCGCCTTTTTCTTTCTACTATGTTTGTTATTACAGGGGCTTGGATAACATTCCATCTTTATGTTTTTTATTACTTTTATCAAAAATTTGACTATTTTCCCATTTAATTCACTAAATAACTGCATACGCAATAAACTACAAACAACAAAGTCGCCATAGTAATGGTGGAGTAATGGCGTCTAAATACTCTCACCTGATTGGGCGAAAGGGATGATGCTGTCTTTGCATCAAACATTAAGGATATTGCTGTTTTTGCTACCAATCCTAGTTTAAAACATCTGTTTTGTATTGGATATTACTGTTTTTGGTACGAATTGCATATTTGCCTAGAAAAAGATGGCGTAGCACTACAAGACTACATTTAAAGTTGCTAGAGTAGAAAAAGTGGATGTTGCTGGCTTTGCTTTTATATGACTCAATTATTTGATCACTCAATTGAATAGGTATGTAGTTTGAATACTATTACACCTTTAATCATAATACATCTGAATCATAATAGGTACGTCGTTAATCATACTTTGCCTAAAATAAATTCGATAATTATTGTTCTTCGTTTATTTTTGGATTTCCAATCCTATTTCCCTGTTCTTCTTCTACAGCTTTCTTAGGTATAATAGTAGTATACTATTTTCAGGTATAATATATTCCTCCGAATTAACCGGTTTTATTTGTTTTGTTTATCTCTTTAACGTACACCTTGTCCCCTTTATTCAGAATCTTTAGGTTTCCTCTTCTTCTCTCCTTTCTTCTTTCCTTTTTGCTATTTGTTCTTGTCATTTATTTCTGTATCATCTTTATTATTAATGTATTGGTATTTTATCTCTATTTATTCTTCTGAAAAATAGTTTGTAGGTGTTTTCTCTGCCACAGAATGGGGCGTCGTGTTTATACATCATAAGGTATTCATGGAGACTTTTGTAAATCTTTTTTCTCGTGCTTGCCTATCTTTAAACGTTTTAATATATCCCGATTCTACCTCTTTGTGGCGTTCCTTGGGAGAGGCCTATATCCAGCAGTGGATTCTAACAGGCTGATATGATATGATATGATGACCTCTTTACCTCGCCGTTTTGTTGCGAACAGTAAGGGACAATATCAAAAAGCAATATGTTGCACTCTTTACATGTTTACTATTGTTTAACAAAAAACGTATGAGAAAAGATCATTTTAGATCAACTTATTACTTGACACCCTCACCCCGCAAACCCACTACTTTAAAAACAATCATTTTGCACAATACAGGTTTCGCAACCGTTCTATTTAGCAAATAATAAAGTATTAAAATATTATTCTGGCAATAATCACGTGACTAAATAATTCGTCTGCCAAATTAATGATTGTACAAAAAGTTGGAAGATTAATTATTAGTTTTTAAAATAACTATTTTGTTACCAAAACTTACGCGAAGCCGTGTAAATGGCGGTATGTTAGAGTAATTTTATTGAATTACCTACATATTGCCGCACTATTCCGTCTTCTAAAGTGAGTGTCGATTGTTGCTGTGTAGAAGTCAAGTCCTTAAAAAATACACATTGCGTGAATTAAGCCAAATAAGGTGAATTTGGTTCTGGCACGTTAGACGTACAGATTTATGTGATTTCAGGCTTGAAGTAAATATTTGATATGAGTTCTTAAATATGTTATTTTTATATTTTCAGGAGATTTCCGTATTACTAGGCGTATACTAAGGCGAGTACTAAGCATGGCAAAAAGTATGCGGACAACGGACAATTTAATAAGAACATCACATGTCTATTAGCACTAAGCTATTTAAAAAAAACAGATATTCCAGTCTATTTCATCTTCTTCTGCCACGTTGTCGACTCCTCTATTTTTTCTAAATTGTTTGGTCTTTCTTCATTTTACTTGTCTTCTAACCTTCTCTTTCTCAGTAGCTGTGTTTTGCAATACTGTCTAAAATGACCTAATTTTATGACTTTTTGGCTTGATTCCTTAACCTGACAAGAAATTTTTCCTGTCTTAAAACTGTTTTCTGTTCTTAGCGGAAAACATGCCTTTGGTAGAATTTGTTCTATTTAGGAGTAAAGTAATCGCTTTATTTCTGTATTGCTTTCTCAAAACATAATTATCGCTAGTTAGCTCTGCATTAGTCCCTGGCAAGTTATAAAAAATCTCTTGAAGAGTCGATCTACCAAGTAATAACAATGTCGCTCTTTTCTTAACGGGTGTTTAATTTCCGTTGCCATCAAATATTTTTTTAATGATCTTTTCTACTTTTCTCATCTTTGCCCTAAGGAGACCCTATTGTTATCCAAATCGAGATTATATAATGCTGGCAAGTTGCTAGACATTGTCAGGAGTAGATTGGATCGACTTGAAAACACAAGATCTTTCTTGCGACTTCGTTTTGTGCATTTTCAGTTTAATGGGGGTAAATTTGCACCAATGTTTGACAGCAGGTGGCAAATACTTTTGTTTTTTTTTATAATTTGATGGGGTACATTTGTACCAAATATTTCCAATTTTATGGGGTGTACATTTGTACCAAATATTTTCAATTTAATGGAGGTATTTGTTACCAACAACTACAATGGTTCTTTGGGTCACATACCTACTCGACATATTTTAATAAGCCTCGCTTACCTATGTGATATTTTGATTGTTTTGTTTTTGTACCACAAGATCGACCCCTCGTTAAGCTCTCAAAATATGGCATAAGTGGATCTGTGTTGCAATGACTTAAATCTTATTTGAAGGAAAAGACTCAGTGCGTAGAAATTCGAGGATATTGTTCCATTCAGAAAACAATTATAAAATACCAGTCAATGTATCTACAAAATAATTTCGGAATACCGCAAGGTAGCAGCCCCTTCTGTTTTTTACTATACATACTCGTATATGATTTGTCTAAACATCTGTCACAGGAGTGCATTTCAGTCACGGTCGACGTTAGCTCAGTAATGAAAGGTAATGACTTATATAGCATTAGCTGAGGCAATTTAATGGCTAAATGACAATAATAATAATACTTAATATTTAAGTACTTAAACACCTTGTTAGTTAAGTAAGTGTTAAAATCATGTTAACAATCTTTTTGTGAATAAATAATTTTATTATTTATTATTTTATTTATCTAAAAGTGAACACCAACAAAACTAAATACCTATATACAGTTCCGAACAATGAGACGTAATCCACAACATCTATGTGTATCACACGAAAGTGACATCATACAAGACACTACACAAAGCATATTTTTGGGACTTAGCTTAGAGTCTAAGCTAAGTCCCAAAAATATGCTTAGCTTAGCTTAGATAATTGGACTTAGGATATTTTTGGCAGTGGTCCATTCAAGGAAACTATGATAATTCAAATAAATAAAAGACAATAATAATTTTAAAAATCGCTTTCTTTTATTTATAATCAGTCAACGCAGTATAAAATTAAATGGCACAGGAATATCGATCAGTCTTAAATTAAGCCTCATTTTTTTAATGTTGTATCAACATTATAACAATACGTAGGAAAACGTAATTCAAAATATGTTCGACCATTTTTTTTTCATCAGGAGTAAGGTCACCTGTTGAATCAATAATTTGTGTTGCGCCTTTAGCTCTTAAATTTTTGCCATCCAGCCTTCGTTTAAGCGTCGCTTTCGGCACACCGTATATCCTGCTTGCGGCATTAAGACCAATTTCTTGCTTACTTAAAGCTTGTAGTGCTAGCTCCATACTTTCCTCGTTCCTTGCATAGTATTCCCCTCGTTTTACCATGCTAAAACAAAAATGAAACAATTTTAATTTATATTTTACAAGTTGCTATGATTGGACCGGTCCAATAAAAGAGAAACTCACTGGTCCATTGATAGAAACTTATAGCACAATGACAAAAAAATTAATACATAAAAATATGTGCAGTATTGCGAAAAATTGAACCCAAATCCACCTAAACAGTTAAATAAGGCGTGCGTTCCACAAAAAAAATCATCAAAAACTTTTATTGTACAATACTTACATGGTAAACTGTTTCACTGGATAATAGCATCGGGAGCGCGCGAAACACAGCGACACACGTCCTTCCCCAACGGAGCTTTCGGCGGCACTGGCGGAAGCGGGGGTTGTTACAAGGTCAAATACAAACCGTTTCGGACAAACGGTTGATTTTTAATGTACTTCGGTTCCGAAAAATCGAAGCGGTCCAAAGAAAGAGCCGGTCCAATGATCGCAACCTTACCTTAATTATTTTATAATGTGAATACACCTGAAAAGGTAAAGTTTTGCGGAATCACCCTAACAACAATTGTAACTGCTAACATTGTACCCAAATTTATGTTCACAATAAATTCATTTCATTTCATGTTAGCAAAACAACCACAGATTGGCAATGTCAAAAACATAGTTCCTATCTTTGGCAACTGATTTAGAGTTAGGAAGCCAAAGGAAGCCAAAACGCCTCCTACTGACCGGATGTTAGGGTCGGGGACCGAGGTCCGACAGACATCATCTTGATTCGTCTATCTATACCATTCAGAATCTAAATCTTATATGCCGCGGTTCATGTGCGGTACTAGGCCAACAGCGCCATCCAGCCTATGGAGCCGTACCAGCGCTCGCTGTCGCGCCTGCCAACCGCCAGGCATGCGCCCGCGATGGCGAACGGTAGAGGTAGCCACATATCTATTCACCACGGCATCATAATAGCCTAAAATGGCATGACAGTAAAAGTACATAAAAGGCATTTAAAAAGAACTGTAGAATGCATACCCAACTCAACTCACAATTAACCTAAATAAATAAGTTGTAATTCATATTCATTGCATTGAATTATCCATGTTTAAAACAGCAATTCAAGTAGAACAATCAATTCGGAAGGTGCGATCAATTTTTATTTAATTACTGTTGGAATTACAATGAATGTCAGATGGCAATAAAGATTTTATTGTTTACAAGATAAGATCATTGTTGCACGAAATAATTGAGAACCTCTTTTTCGTTATAATAAGTCAATGTACCTTCGTAATTTTGAACGTCATTTATTTTAGTAATAAAATGATAAACGATGTTATATTTTTATCAAATAAGAAACGATATAACCAATGCAAATGTAACAATACATTACATTAACTACTACATTACTTACGTAATTTCTACCGTTATGGAAGAGCGTGGCCTCCTGATACAGGCATTCTGTAATGCCTAATAGGAGACTACATCATGTTGTTTTTATAGTTTATTTGATTACGTAAATAAAGATTTATTATTATTATTATAACCATAACTCATTTGCCGGAAGATTGTTTTCTAGTTAATTTTTACACCTTACATTTCCCCCTTTTACGTAAGTTTATTTTATTTTATTTACAAATACAAGTATTGACTGACCATTTTCCTCGTCGTCACTTGTAGGATACTCCTAGTCCTAGCACACGATACACTGGCTCGACAACACACGGTGTGCGCAGGCGACGCGTCCGCTCTCGCCCATGGCTCGCACGGTAATGACGCCGCTCGCCCCGCCACACCGTGAGCACGAGATAGTGTTTAGCTATAACTATGGTTATAACCTGACACAAACACTACAATACCTACTTCAATTTGATAACAGATTTTTCTGCTGACTGAAGTGGCCATTTAATGTAGCGCTGGTATATCTCTGGCTGGTTCAGTGCTCCCGTCACTTGTCTGACAGCTCTTGGTACAGTGCTCTGCGAGACGTTGTGAAAGGCACCTTGTCCGACCACGGTCTGATAAGACCCTGTTGCATAAAATGCTAGGGCTAATATCAGGACCTGCAAATTCCAAGTCCATTTTGATATTTTGAACAAATAAATAGTAACATTCAAGTACCTACATTTTAAAATCAATGAAGGTCTAAACCAAAATTGTAGATAATTAGTCAAAACCGGGATACCATCACGTCTGCGTTCTCGGGGAATAAATGGCGTCACCATAGTCATGATATCTCTTACAACTGGTTTACTAAGGCGGAACGTTTTAATGAACTCGGTGTCCGGCAAATCAACCATATGGTCGATATTCCGCCTCAGTATACTCGCGCTTGACGGCGTTGTCGCCGCTGATCCCGACGCCGTTGTTGCTCCCTTCTGGCTATTTTCAAATACCTCCCAACAACAAGAAAACGTATTGCTGCCCAATCGCTTCTCAACGGCCGATTTTGACAGATCGCTGCTTTGAAAGAATACAGTTACGAAACTGTACTGTTTATAAAGAAGAATTTTATTCTATTTAGAAAAGTATTTCAAAAAAAGCTATTCAAATATCTAACTATATTACTTTCATATCATTTTAATCAGTTCGCAAGTTTTACATTATTAATACGCAAATGAAAAGATACTTTCAATGTGTCATAATCTTTCGACAAGTTAACGATACCTGCAAAAATCAAATCAAATGCAAAGGATTGTAAGAAACAACAAAATTATTACAACTAGACCCACATAATTAAACCATCTAGCAAACCAATTTTCTGTAGACCCCATTACGTCCGAGGTGTTGTAATCAGGGTCTGTTATTTGATCGGACGTGTGAATGGTGTCATTATCTAGATCTGGTATTCTGATGTATTTGTCAAACTTGGGAATGATATCATCAATCATTCCCAAGTTAGGTCAGTCAGTTAGGTATCCAATGGTTTCACAATAATGGATACCAGAACAAAGACTGGATATCGGGACTCGGGGGATAAATTCAGCTTCAACATAGGAATAATCCATATTTCTGCCCTGATCAAGAGTAATCTCTCCATCGACCCTGTACCAATTAGTGCATGCACCCTCAACCGGTGTTTCCGTAATCCATTTGATATTGTCGTAATGGGTGGGACATATTACATGATTGCACTTGTGTCCAAGAAATACCAAATCTACAAAGGTGTTTAAGTAGGGGTCTTTGTAGACATTGTGTTCCTTTAATACAATTTGTTGCCATCCAAGCACAATAAGATGGAGGGAAATGTGGTTCTGGAGGCGTTACTCCCTCTTTCATTTCCTTGTAAGCAGTTGGGCATTCTTGATCATTTATAGGCATTTTGTGTACTATATAAGAAATTGTTTGTCCCATCAAGAATCGTTCTTAACACATAGTTTCCCAAAAAGTTTTGGAGCATAAATATCCTTCCAACTCATGAGATGTCGGGGATGGAGTAATTGCCCCTATTTATACCTAGAGAGTCCTCGATCTTTCCCAGTGGTCGGAAGGCCATAGTGGCAAACCAATAGTACGTAGTAGTAGTAAGTGAGTACCAATAGTACTCCGATTGCGACGAATCTTATGATTAAGAGTGCGATGCCGAAATGGAGCTTCATGATTGCTGTTGGTCCTATGAAAAACTTATTTTAGTCTTTTCTCGCGTAGTGTGAAGGTAATTTTGGCAGGCAATTCAGAATACTTTCTAATGTTATTTTTCTCTCTACTAGCTCTCGCTTTTCTATTCTTATTTAAATCTTTAAATATTTCTTCTTGGTTTAAAGTCATTCCAAAATTACCTTGTTTAACCCAAGATTGGACCATATAAGAACCAAGAGAGAGAGAGTATTGAGAAACATTTCTCTGCACACTTGATTTTTTCTGAATTGTTTTTATCTATTGGCATTGAATAAATCAAAGTTTCTTCACGTCTAGATTCACCAGCTAACTTAGTCTTTCGCGACGTTTTGAGCGTTTAACCAATCTTAGTACATAAGTCTTTCGTTGATCCCAAATTAAAGTCTTCCAAAAGTGTCTTCAAATATCTTGCTGACATTCTTCTGTGAACATTCTGATAACCTCTTACTTTACTTTTTTGGTGTTGAACAGCGCGATAAGTTGACTTGTAACTCGGGTCTGAATAAAAATACTTTATACTGGAACTCTGAGTTTATTTTAAAGTACAAGAACAACTTCAAAGGACGAACGAATACAGTAGAATGAATTCTGAGAGACGCAGCTCTCCTTATATACTAATTTGGTTATCTGTACCTTTTTACGAGGCGTAGCTAATCAAGATAATTAACTACTTTGTAACAAATATGTTGGAATATTTTCACGTTACGATTAGAAATCACTAATACGTTGTCACGTACTAGTGATTTCTAATCTTAAAATTAGTCATAAATTCTGAGTTTCTGCCATTTATGACATTTTAATATTTTCATAGAACTTGTTATCATCCTGGTTAACAAAGGCTCGCGATTTCACATTCCTAGTTTTACGACCGATTTTATTACCATCGCAAAAGCCATCCGGATCTAAGATAATTTGAGAAAAATCAATTTACATATTTTAATATTTTAAAAATGAAGTATATACCCGTTACATAACTCCTCCCCTCTTAAGAGTGAAATTACTTTCAATTTTTTCCTAAATATTGAAAGTGATTTACGACAAATTGATGTAAGGGGTTGGAGAAGGAAAATCATTAAAATAAAGTTGTTCCTAAAACTGAATGAATTCAAAGTTAGAGCTAAAATTAAATTCTTAAAGTAATGGTTATGATTTTATGAAATAAGCGTAAAGTAAAATTAATCTATACGTTTAATTATTAAGACATTCAAAAGTTTTTGTTTGTTTCCTTTTTGATCACTGCGTTTGCCTTATTTGATTGACCTTTCAACCATTCACATTTACACTTAGTGGTTATAGTGTCATATTCACTTCACTAAAATGTTCACTTTTTCACAAGTTTTTACTTCATTGTTGTCGTGAATACATATTCATTGGCATCGCGTCGTAACACTCTGTTTTTTTTTAAACAAGAATGTTCTCGATTCAGTGCAAAAAAACATAGATTACTTTCTGGACTGTTTCATGATCTTTCACAGAAGTGTTGTAATCTCGTAGCATAATCGTAGTATTTCCGTAGCCTGGTCTTAGCATTCCGCTCCGTGTAGACTCTTGTAGCAAATACTTTGTTGCCATGTTCTTACATCATTCGGCTCTGATAAGGCACAATAACACTAACACAATATCTTTCAATGCAGGGCCTTCTTTTCTCTGGCTTTTGTCTGAGCTTCTCTTGCTATACCATTTTCGTCTCGCGATGGAATGGATATTGGTTTTAAGGAAAAGGAAAAGGATAGATAATTGACATGTCTTCATATAATAAACTTTTTTCTTAATTACGACTTATGGTAATGTGGGATGATTAAGCTTATTATATACCTATGCACTAAATTTTTTTTTGTTTATGTTATATAAACTTTAATAAAGTTTTTATTCTTAATAAACACAAAGTTATTCTATTAAATTTGTACGTTTCAGGTATAATTACTGCGAAACTAATTTTTCTAAGTTTTAATAAAGATTACTACTAATAAGTATAGGTAAGTAAGGGAGATTATAAACTTACTATCTTAACACTAAGGATCCTTTCTAATCTAATTATTATAATTAAATTTTTGCGGAAATTTAACCTTCCGATGGTTGGTTTTGGGGAAATATTGCCTTCCGAGGGCTAGATTTGCAGAATTAACCTTCCTGCTTTGCGGGATTTCCCGAAGTTCAAGATGTAATATGTGTTAACCTTGAGGTATTTTAATTAATGAGAATGTACCCCACATTCTCATTAATTAAAATATCTCAAGGTCAATGCATAGTGGTGCTTTAATTGATTTATATTTACTAAGTGTTTTTATTAGGTCGCTTTATATATCTAATTGGTACTTTAGTATTTCTATCTCTGTTTACTATAGGAGTTACATTTCTGTTTGGTTCAGCTAATACAACAGCTTTTTCATAAAGTGGTTTATCTTTAGCTAACCTATTATTAACCATTTTGGTATAAACGTTCTGATTTGGTCTAAATTCTTGACTAGTTGAAGCTGTTGGTTCTAGCCTTGCTCTATTCCTTTCTTTACTTTACAAAGCTTTATTAGAAATATACTGATATAAAGATTTAGTGCGTTTCATGTGATCTCTTACAAGTTGTTGCATATATTTGGTGATAATTTATGTCGAAAATACTTCTTGAGTATGTGTGCCCTAGTAATACTTCATAAGGGGTAAAACCTGTTAATGAATGGATTGAATTATTATATGATATAAGTACATATGTCATTACGTCAACAATATTTAATGATTTCTGTTCTTGCTTTACTAATCGATAAATTTCAATAATAGTACTAGGAAATCTTTCGATTAATCCCATTGAATTTGGATTATAAAAGATCTATGAATACTTCTTCCATAGGCTTATCTTGAGTCTGTGTTAATTCAATTAAAGGTTTAATAGGTCTTCTGTCATATTTCATTCGTTTACATAGGTCACAATTATTAATTACAGCAGTAATGATCTCCTTTTGTTTTGGCCAATAGTAATTTCTTTTTACTTTGGCTAGAGTTTCGTTGATAACGCGATGACTAGTTTTGCCTTCGTGATATTTAGTAACGATATCTCTTTGCTCTTGCTCGTTGTCAACTACTGTTATTCGTTTTGTACATTCAATGATGTTAATTTGGTTTTTATCAAACAGTTGGCAAATAACTGAGCAAAATAAGTCTCTAACAGCCGCACTCAGAGTCGTTTAATGGTTACTTAAGTCGTTCCTTAGTACAGATTTAAAAAAGTTCACTCTCAGAGTCAGTTAACGGAGCATTAGCATCCCTTAATGATCATTAAATTTAAGTAGAGTCAAACCCTTACTTAACTATGTAATGATTGATTTTGACATTGACGTTTTGAGGTTATTTTGATAATTTTGACCATTTTGACCAGTGAATTATTGAGAATCAGTCCTATTGTGTTTAATTTAACAAAAATGTCTGATCTGAGTGATTTTATTGAGTTTGTGGAATATGCTAGAAGATTTAGAGAAGTGGGACCGAGGAGATATTTGCGCGATTATTCTGATCCCTTTACAAAATATTCAGTACAAGAATTCCAAGCACGATATATATTTACACCTGAAACTGTAAAAAGTGTTTAATTGCCTATGCTGGATGGCCTAAGGAAGCCAATGAAAAGAGGACTACCATTTGCCCCGGAAATTATGTTACTGCTGACATTACGCTACTTTATTAATAAATATTAATCTTCTTATGCCATCCCAGTTCGATGGAACCATATCATTCACCAATTATCCTAAATTATTATTTTTAAACACCATTTTTCTTCCTTATTTTGCAACACTTCTTAATCCCCTCTAACTCAATTTTAGCTTTTTCTAATAATATTTTCTGTCTTTCTTGCTCTAATAATGCCGTTGGTTTTTTTTAATTTGCTCTACTTCTAACTGTAAAGAAAAACATATGAATATACATTGTGTTGTACTATATTTAATAAAAAAAGGCTTGTTCAATTCATAATTAGAAAGGTAAGGTACCTGGGTTTTCAATATTTGCATTTCCATCTTTTTCTTATTTTCTAAATGTTTTATTCTTATCACAGCCTCTCGACGAATGTAGTCTGTGGGTTTACGCACTTGATCTGCAGTCTTGGTCATTGCTGCAAAATACGGTTTGTCATCTGAAAGAGTTTAAGCAAGCATAAAGTTATTGGATATCTTTAAAATAATTGGTAATAAAGGATAAATAGTTGGAATATTTAATACCTGTACTTTGCAAATCTTCAACTTGAAAGTGGTTATTTTCAAAAGTTTTGCCGTCTTCCTGCTCTTCGTAACTCGTGGTATTTTAATTTAGAATCTTTTATATTCTGTGTATCTAATATATCTAAAAAAAAAAACTTATATTAACAATCTTATCAGCGTACATAAAATTAAGGTTGAACAAAGCACTGTTATCATCAAATTTTTGTTCATAAAGTAGTACATAGAGCAATAGTACCTATGGCGTCAATCGATACAGAAATGCTAGGTTTGTCTAACAATTCCATTTGTTGACTGTTGCTAATTGCATCTAGTATCGTTCCATCACTATCAAAAGAGTTCTTCAACTCGCAAATCATTATAGGTGCAGCCTGAAAAATAAAAAACAGTTGAGATACCTAATTGATAGTTTTTGAAAGATTTTTTTAGGGGAAATATGTAATACGCATACGATACGCACCTCTTCAACCATGGTTATTATGGCTCCATTGTGTGGTGGTGGAGGTGCTGGTGGTCCACCTCCAGTTTTAATGAATTTCCTCTTTCTGTTGCACGAGCTTTACGTGTGAAAGTTTTCATGTTATCCCATGCTCTCTTCAAAGTAATAGTCTCACGCTGAAATAGTATAACGATATTAATTTATAAACAGTGTGGATTGAGTAAATAAAATAAAAACACTGAATAGGTAGGTAAGCTATCCCACCTTGTGTACATTGGCGTTGCTATTAAACTCTCGTGTAATTAAATCCCACGCTGCTTGTTTTTTGGAGACCGACTTGCCATCCGTTAATTTGGACTCCACAATTGGCGTCTTTTTTATTAATTGTGCCAAAAGAGCCTTTTCATCGGCAGTGAAATTGCACATTCTTTTGCGTGGTGTTTTTGATTGTTTATTATCCTAAATTAAAACAGTAGGTTTATATGAATGTAAGTTTATCATACAATAAATGGAAAGCCACACACTTTAAAGCATTATATAGGGTCACCTCGAATTAAGCGCAAATATTTTAAGGGTAGATTCTATGCATTAAGTTAAAAAAATAATCTTAATAAAAAAATGGTGTAAATACGCTAGTTTTTGTGATAAACGATTTTATTGAAACGCAAAAAAAGTGTGCGCGGAGCCTGCGCTGAATACGATTACGTTGCGTGCGAGAGGGACAGAAAACCCGGACAATGAGGAGGCGGCGCGTGGGCGCGTACTCCGGCGGGAAGCAGCTGACCGCATGAGTGCGGTCAACAAAGTCAGTCCAGTCGCTGCAAGACCTTTCGCAGCGTGATATAGCCGAAAAAATCTGATTCCGATTGATAATTGCATTCGATCGAAGTGACGTTTAAAATAATTGATCTTCAATTTCAAACCAATGCATCATAAAAGTTATGCGATACTAAGGAATACCTACTCGATTGTGTAAAAACATACGATTATGCTATGATAGTTTTTGTGCCGACCCCCAATGTGTGAAAGTAATAGTGAAGTAAGTAACATAAACACTTGTGATATGGAAATCAGAAACTCCGACGGTACCACAACAGTAACTCAGAGACTCAAGTCAATAACGAAAAACTAGTTCCGATATTGACCCGACCGGGAATCAAAGCCTGGATCTCAGGACCTCGGACACGGTGAAAAATTAAAAACTAGCGTCTTAACCACTCGCCCATGGAGATCGCTCGGAGATCTAAAACTTACTTGTGTTAAGGAAATCAGAAACAACGGCGGTACCACAACACCCAGACCTAAGTTAATTACGAAAAACTAATTTCGAAAAAGCACTTAATTAAAATAAAACACGATATTGACCGAAAATTGACCGAAAATTGAACCCGGGGACTCAGAAATGACGACCTTAAAAACGGCGTCTAACCACTCGGCCACGGAGATCGTCTAAAGCTACTTAGGTACTTGTGATATGGAAATCAGAAACAACGGCGGTACAACAACACCCAGACCTAAGTTAATTACGAAAATCTAATTTCGAAAAATCACTTAATTAAAATAAAACACGATATTGGCCTGACCGAAAATTGAACCCGGGGCCTCAGAAATGACGACCTTGAAAACGGCGTTTTAACCACCCGGCCACGGAGGTCGTCTAAAGCTTCTTAACTTACATTTCGAATAAACTTAGGGTGCATTTCCACTGCACCAAAGAAAATCGTTCTCTTATATCTTAGGTAGGTATCTTGCCCTTATTTAAATTCATTTTGTACTTACCTATACCCTGGTTTAAAATAACACAATTGTGTTAGGGCATACCTAACACAGTTTGCCAGTTTCAGTGCCTACCATACTAAACCACATACGCACGTACGTACCTACTCGTACCTAGGTGAATGTTAATCATTTCGATTAAACTGAAGCTGAAATCCAGTCAATATTATTTACAACGCCTTTTAATTCCTTCTTTTAAACAATATTAGGGCGCAAATCAACTGTACCTAACAAATTTAATCATTCCTATAACCTCACCTTTATTTAAAATCAAAACAAACTTTGATGTGCCGCCTAGCCTAAAACTAATCTTTGATGTGCCGCCTAGCCTAAATCAAAAAATCGTTGATCGTGCCGCCTAGTCTAAGGGATTGTAAATCAAATAATTAAGGTTTCACTGATTAATTTACATAATACAGATATTATGCAAAAGAACATCCTCAATGGGCATAGGCATAACAAATTATTTATGTAATTGTTGGGTGTTATGCGTATTTACATTATGAAGTGCCAACTAAGGTAGACGGTCCTCAAAATGGCATTTCATTATTAATAATTTCTAGTAAAATACTTTTAATAATGAAATGGAAACTTATCACTACGTTAAGTTAATCGATTTATTATTCAATATCCTTAGGTATCGTTTGACAAAAGTAAAAACCATTTGAAAAGTAATAAACAAAAAGTTGGGTGGTAAAAATGGGCATAAGCGACATAAGTGTAGCTCTAGGCTCCTTGCCTAAACCTATTGTTTACATTTCGTTTGATCCGCGCCGCGACAAAGCGCGGCAAGTCCTCAAAGGCTTACAGGTGCCAGGATTGGTCAGCGCGGGCGCGGACTGCAAAGAGCGCGCGTGCCGCGTAGGGATGCCCGATCTTTTGCTTTGAATCGATCTTTTAAATCGAAATGGATCGTAACCCTGTGAATCGATTCACGCTTACGCAGTGTTTAATCATTCCTTAATTCGAATTTTATACTACTTCTTCGTTCGGAATCTACGAAAATTAAGTGAATACGAAAATGATTCCTTTGCAATAACAATAAGTTGTAGTGTTTGAGGTTATGGGCTTTAAAACTTAATATTTACAGATTCCAACTCAACTAAAATGATAAGTTTATTCCGAATTCAAACAAAATGATACGTTTATTTTCATACGATACGATGTCCAGGCATACGGTTCGATCTTAGCATCCCGTTGAATCGATTCAAAAAATCGGCAGATCGTATTGCCGTGAATCGATCTTCAAACAAATCGATTCAGATCGGGCATCCCTAGTGCCGCGCAATAGTAAGTGAGTTATGTATGTTATGATGTGAGTTAGTCGGCCAAGCAAAATCATTTCGTTGAGATGTGCGTGCGCGCGGTGCGTAGCTAAAATGCCGTATCGGTTTTCGACCAAGAGTACCTCAATATGGCTTTATGCTATCATGACGCAGGGGATGTTTTGTTGCGGGCGCAGCAGCTGTACGCTGAGCGGTATGGTCGCGCAATCAACCAGCGCACCATTCTTGGCTTGGCTGTGCAGCGCCATCGAGAGAGTGGGAGCTTCTGTCCACGTCAAGGCACGGGCCGACAGCGCTACCCAGCGCGGCTCAAGGACGACTACATGCCTACGGGTCGGGCGTACCTGGACGAGGCGTTTCAAGGTCGGTGGATCGGGCGCGGTAGCGTTATTCGCTGGCCGCTACGTTCACCTGACCTGACGCCTTTGGATTTCCATGTGTGTGGTAGGGCCAAAGACCTAGTTTATGGCAACGACGGCCATACAATTCAAACTGTTAGTGAATTACGTGCAAGGATTGTGAGTGCGTTTGACGTGATGTCCAGGGAGGTTTAAGTGCTCAGTGCAGTTCGGAGGCATTGCCTTGATCGTGCCAGACTATGTGTGCGTCATCAGGGAGTTCATGTACAATACAACACTTAATGTACATAAATGTTTTGTGTGTAAATAGGGACTGGTAAGACTGTAAATATCAATGAATTAAGACTTTTAAACACGCCAAGTTATTTCAAAATCTATCAGCCATTATTGTTAAGATAATAATTTAATTAACTGTTTTGTGATAGTTATTTTATGTTTTAACTTGTCAGTCCAAAGCCTAAGAAAGTGTGAATTTGTTGTGTATTTTTATTAATAAAAATAAACTAAAATTGAAACAGAGTTGTCATTTATTCCCGAAATTCCTGTTAGTTTGTGGGTAAGTATTAACTGAAATAGCTACGTTAAGTTATTTAACACATGTAGATAGGGTTTTCTTTTACCTAAGTTAGTCAGTTCAGTCTTGGCGTAGGTTAGGTTAGGTGTTAGGTTGTGCGCTTACAGCGCCTTGTTGTTTTAATCTTTTGCCTGATAATAGATTCATTACCTAAAATTAACGTACCTAGATAAACATTCACTGAAATACGTATCTACGTAACACGTATCTTCCTAGCAGCCTCATCTCGCAAAATGAGCTTGTTTGTGTGCTGTGAATGAAAGTTGGAGGAGGCGTGGCAGCAGCTGTCATTTTGCTACTTTATGAATTACTTGAGGGAAGAATAAGACCGATAGAAATTAATTTTGCGAATGAAATGTGGTAGAAGAGGCGTGGCTTAAGGGAAAGAGTAAGACTGATAGATATTAATGAAATGATAGAGATAGGTAGTGTAAGGACCATCACACATTAATTACATTTATTTTGTTAGGAAAAATCAAATAAAAAACTAGCGTATATACACCATTTTTTTATTAAGATTATTTATTTGAATTAATGCATAGAAGCTACCCTTAAAATATTTGCGCTTAATTCGAGGTGACCTTATATAAATGCATACTTACCATGATATCTTTAGGTTTTGGATATATTATCGTTGAAATTGCAATATTTTCGTCCGGATAAACCACAAAACAGAAATCACAACAAATCCTTGATTTACTATTATGACATTGACAATTTTGACAGCAGTAAATGTTCCCATTAAAAAAAAGCCCAACTTGCTCTTTTTAATTATAAGTTAAACAGCTATTTCGCTTTGATTTTCAGTAAAATCTGACAGTAAAAGAACTGACTATCAATCATATTACTATAAACAATGATTTTACATATTTTAAATCCATTTTTTCATTAGTAAAAATCAATAATTTTTAAGCGTGGCCACACCAATGCTTTATCGAAACGCAGTCGATAGGGATGCTCCGCCCTACGGTTACTTAAATCTGTCATTAGCAAATGAACCCTTATGTTTTGTCTCTGGGATGAACCGTCAATTAACAAATTTAATGATAATTAGTTAAGAACTCATTAGGACTAATTTAATGAACCTTTCTGAGTGCGGCAGTTAATTTAGGATTACTGAAAAAGATAAAATATTTTTTTCGTGGTTCTATGTTGTCTTTAGGGAATGATTTTATTAATTGTTGGCTAAGGGGAATGAAAATTTCCAAGATTTTCATTTTATTCTTTGAAATGTCTTTAATTTTTACTTCGTCTCTATACCATTGATTGATAATTAATTGATTGCTTTTTATATCTAATGCTTCATGCAATACGGGTAAATGGGTATTATCAAAATCATTATCGTCTTCTGGTTCTGTATCTATATCAGAAGCTGTCATTGTTCTTTCTGATATTTCATCGAATCCTAATGTTCTATGCTGATCGATATTAATGTAATCTGTTTGAGAAGATGTTGATGGGGTACTTGGATTATCGTCAGACAATAATGAAGCGATTTTTACAAAAACTGAATTTCTGTGTAACCCAGAATTATTCAGTAAGGGAAAAAATCTTAATATCTTTTTAAATACTTTATTTAGAATTATTACATGTTTGATGGAATTTTGGATAAATGGTTATTTATTCATAAAAAACTGATATTTTGTAGTTACATGCTCTAGAAATCAAGTAAAATAAAAAAAATTGACTTGCATTTATATAGTTTTTGCCAAATATTGTTAGTTATGCAGTTTTTGTAAATAAATTTTCAGATTCTTCTGAAGTTAAGCTGTTTTTGTAACAAAAAGACTTATGTTCAGTCAGTATGTTATACTACTAAATAAAACACATTTTAAAATAAGCAAACCAGTTTATTAGAAAGTTAATTAGTCTTAGGAATTTAAGTATTATCTTATGTAGGTACCTATTATTCTTAGGTATTTAGGTATTCACTTATGCATTATTCTGTATTTATTAGAAAAATGTTAATTATCTTCTGTGCCACTGCTGTTATCTTCATTATCTACTTCATTAGCTAATGAGCTACCTCCAGCTTCAGATGTAGAAACTGAACCCAAGAGCTCTGAATAAAAGCTGTGACTCACAGGACTTGACAGAAAATTCATAAGTCTAAGTATATCATTATATTTATGAGGATTTAAAGGCAAATTTGTGGTATAGATAGGTTGAAGCTGAAGTTCATCAGGCAGTTTTCTTTTATTGCGAATCTGTATCCTGTGCCATGGACCAGTAAAGTTATACTTGACTTGAACATAAGGAACTTCTTCATTTATTTTAAGCATTCTTACTTCTTTGAGCTTCATTGCAGGCTTTGACTGACGTAAAAAAAAGGACTAACAGCTGCATTTATAATCCTAAAGTCAACCGCCCACGATAGACTAACAGTGACAGTTGACAACTTTTTTTTTTACAAAAACTACACAACTGTTTGCAGTTATGCTGTTTTTGCTAAATATTCATGCACTTATGTAGTTTTTGTAAAATTATAAAAATTTTACCAAAGGATTTCTCGTAGTTTAGTAGTTTTTGTTAAAAATGGATCAATGCGTTAAAAAGCCTGTTTGATTCTGAACAAAAAATTGCCAGTAACCAAAATACGATTTTAATGACAGTTATGTTGTTTTTGTAAAAATCGCTTTAATTGTGCTATCAAAGTATTTAACTGAATTCGGGAAAGAGCATCAGCATTTGTATTCTGATTGCCTTTTTTATACACAACTTCAAAATCGTACTCTTGGAGTCGTAATCTCCATCTAGTTAATTTACTATTTGGTTCTTTAAGTGAATAAAGCCATGCTAAAGGTCTGTGGTCAGTAAAGACAGTAAATTTTCTTCCGTACAAGTATGGTCGAAAATGTCTCACGGCCCAAAGTACTGCAAGTAACTCTTTTTCTATTGTGCTGTATCTTGTTTCAGCAGAGTTAAGAGTTCTGCTTGCGTAAGCTATAGGCTTGTCATGACCAATGGAACCTTGTGATAAGACTGCACCTAATGCTATGTTTGATGCATCTGTTGTAAGTATAAATGGCTTTTCGAAGTCGGGATATTGTAATAACGGCGAATTTGTCAGTAGCGCTTTACATGTGTTAAATGATTCCTCGAATTCTTTTGTAATTTCGAACTTTTGACCTTTCTTAAGCAAGTTAGTCATTGGCTTAGTTATTTTTGCAAAGTCTTTTATGAATCTGCGATAATAACCTACTAATCCTAAAAATGAACGGATATCTTTCTTTCTTTCTAAGTTTCTAATGAAGAGGAAAATATGATTATATCATCCAAATAGATTAAACAGTGAATTCCTTGTAATTATCTTAGAATATTGTCCATTGCTCTTTGGAATGTGGCGGGTGCCGTTTTAAGTCCAAATGACATTCGTAGAAACTCATAATGTCCGAATTGTGTGCTAAAAGCTGTCTTCGGTTGATCTTTCTCGTTTACTTCTATCTGGTGGTATCCCGACGCTAAGTCTAATGTGGTGAAATAACAACTCGTTTTTAGTTCTTATGTGATGTTTGATTTCATGAGTGAAAGTTAAGGGTATATTTTCGTTGAAAAATAAGTCTCGATATTCAAAGCATAATTCATAAATAATGTTCTGTTCTTCTTCGTTCATGTGCTCTAAATGTAATTTATTTAAATTTTCGATTAATGAATCACTATATTGATTTGAAGTATAATTGACATGGCATTGTTCGTCATCTAATATTTGTACATTAAAAGGTTTTGTTACGTTTATTTCTATTTGGTTATCACATAAGTTTTGTATAATAGTATTAGCAAAACCATTGTTACAGGTGACTAATGCGCTCGGCATACGCACACTTTCGCAGAATTGTACAAAGTTTAATACTGCTTCACCACTTTGTAAAGATGTTTGTATCTTAACTCGTTTTTCCGTTCTCGGTTCTACTGATAAGCGAACAATGGGCTGACTCATGGTCGTAAACTTCTCAGTTTCCGAGTAGCTTATCGGAATCTGCATTTTGGAAGTGATTAAAGCCTGTTTATTTATGTCAACAACTGCGTCTAATTTTTTAGCAAGTCAATGCCTATAAGTCCATCGTAAATGTCACTTACGTTATATATAAAGAATTTATGAGAAAAATTTGCATTGAAAATTTTAAAGATTTGAATATCAATGACTCCATAATGCTTACTTGTGCTATGCGTGCTAATGATGTCAAAACGTTTATTTTTAATTTTGTTCTTAAAATATTCTTGCGCCTTTTGGTAATTAATAAAAGAACGCGTACTGCCAGTATCTATAAAAGGGTGTTACCAGACCAATCGATCGATCATTGATCAACGGCATCGGCCAACGTCAATCGAACTTGATCGACTGGTCTGGTAGCTTTAATTGATCGACAGATCAGACCAATCGATCGAACATTGATCGACGGCATCGGCCAACGTCGATCGAACTTGATCGACTGGTCTGGTAGCTTTAAATTGATATCCCATCAGTTTCTTTCAAAATGTATTCAGAAGAGGACGCGTTGTTGTTGGCCAGTACGGTGTTGCTCGTACTATTATTACGGAGACGTAAACGCAGAAGATTCTGGATGCGACCATTTTTTAAAGCCAAAGATCGCTTAACTTATCCAAATGACATTTTAAATAGCGGTTTTTTGGATGCTTATCGAATGAGTAACAGTGATATTGAAAAACTATTAAATATGGTGGCACCAACAATTGCGAAAATGGATACCAATTACAGACAATCAATTTCACCTAAAAGTCGGTTGCTTATAATACTCAGATTTCTAGCCAGTGGTGATTCATATCAAAGTCTAGTGTTAACGTTTAAAGTTTCACAACAAAGTATTTCTTGCATAATTCCAGAAGTGTGCAGTGCGCTTATATCCTCTCTCAGGGATTACATACAAGTAAGTAAATAACTCATCAATCTACTCATTGCCGTTGCATTTCCATTTTTCAACTTTTATTACAATGAATAGAGATCCGAATGGGTGCTACCACACCAATCGATCGATGGAATCGATCGACATTGATCGATGGGTGTGTTTTTAGCTTGCATATATCATTGACATAAGCTACAGGAAATAAAAAATATAGGTACATTATACATAGTATTACAAGTTTATTAAATCTTTCAGAGAAACAGTAACCATATAAACATATTGTTAATTTTCTTGCAAGTCGGATGAGAGATCTCCAAAGTTATCCAACGACTGTAATGTTGTATTATTTCCACTTGAATCTCTTTCGTATTGAGATGTGGTTGAAAGGTTGGTATTATCCAGTGGAAAGCTATTTCTAATTGAATCTCTTGCGTATTGAGAAGAGGATGGCTAAGGTTGTGTATTTGTATAATACGCCGCCGAGGTGTAGTAGCCTGAATTTTGAGTTTCTGGATAGTCATATTGTTACGTTCTAGGGGTGTGGGATCTAGATTGAAATGCACTTCTAAACCGATGAAGTAGAGTAGGATTTATTGTACACATTTTACGATACAACTCTTAGTACACAAACACTTATATCGCACTCCAAAATCTTCTTGTCGCAGTTTTCGCTTCGATGTTTACTCGTCGCTTTCCCAAATTAAACTCAATAATAACTAAAACAATGAACTTAAATTTTACTAAACTTAAATCTAAAACATTTCAAAGTTACAGACTAAGATTAAATCTAATAATAACATTATTAATAATAATAATTAGACTAACAATAGATCTACATCTTGAGCAGTACTAAACATTATTCCTCTCAAGATGTGTCATGCATTCTTAAATTAACGAGTTGTTTTCTTCGTGCCAGATGCACCAGTACCTTTATCATATTGTTACGAGCTGGGGTTCGGGATAAATTAATTAGTCCAATTAACTCGAAGAAACACTATATTTAAGAAAACAATACACGCTAATTAACTACAACAATCACACACTAAATTCACAAAACAATACTGAACAATTCACTGGTTACTTTTTATCTTCACTTGTGTCTTCACTGTATCGCTTCCAAACTTAAACTCAATTCGCGGCGCAGGCGACCCTCTATTTATATGCCGGGGCACTCGACCTAGATATATCTAGAAACTTCTAATGTTAGAGCGAGATAGGTATAGTGTTAGAAAGAGATAGATATAGTTCCAGAACATTCGAGTATTCTGTAGAAGTTTCTAGTAGCTACTAGTACGTAGTAGTAGGTAGGTAGTTTACTTCCGGAACATTCTTTCTTTATGTAACCTACCGACCTACGTGACACTGCCCCCTCCTAAGACATGCTCGTCCCGAGCATCGTTACTCCCGTAATAGCGTGCCAATCGATCCACATGAACAATCTTAGGCGCAGATCGCGAATTCTTCTGTATTCGGTAGGTGACGTCGTTGATCTTGGTCACAACTCGGTATGGTCCGTCCCATTTTGCCTGTAGTTTAGGAGACTTCCCCTTGCTGCGCACTGGATTATGCAACCAGACTAGTGAGCCTTCGTCGAAGCCACTATTGTTCATCTTCCGGTCATAACGAGTTTTCATTCTCTCGGACGTCTGCTGGCCAGATTGTCTGACGTGCTCATAAACGTCATGCATCTTGCTACGCAGGTCGTGTGCGTAATCCGTTATACTGCGTGGAGTATCAGGGGGAATACCGGTAATCAGGTCTGCTGGTAATCTTAACTCTCTTCCAAAGTTTGCGAAGGCTGGCGTCACAGTCGTACTCTCATGAACTGCGCTTCGGTATGACAGGAGAAACGGCGCTATATGCTTGTCCCAATCCTTTTGTCTGTTCGATACAACTTTCGCCAGGTATCTTTCTAACGTCTGATTGAACCTTTCCACCATTCCATCAGATTGTGTATGATACGACGTAGTCCTCGTTTTGTGAGTACCCATTACCCGACATGTTTCCTGGAAAACTTGAGACTCAAAATTTCTTCCTTGATCACTGTGGATTTCCAAGGGTACTCCAAACCAACAGAAGACTTCGTGGACTAATTTATCAGCAACCGTCGAAGCTTCTTGATTAGGAATGGCGAAGACTTCCGGCCATTTAGTGAAATAATCCATGACAACCATGAAGTATTTGTTCCCACTGTCACTTTCAGGAAAAGGGCCAGCAACATCTACTGCTATCCGTTCCCAGGGGGCTCCTACGTTGTATACCTTCAATGCACCCCTGCTGCGTGTTTGAGGTCCTTTTACTGCTGCACAACTTGTGCACTTGCGGCACCAATCCTCAACATCCTCTCGGCAGTGGATCCAGTAGAACCGCTCTCGAACTTTCAGCAGAGTTCTTTTCACGCCCATATGACCTCCTGAACAACCACTGTGGTAGAGCTGTAGAACATCTGGTACCTTTGCTTTCGGAACGACCATTTGCAGGTGGCAGCGATCACCTCGGGCATTCTCCCATTTACGGCACAAGACACCATCCTGGATAACCAAACTTTCCCACTGTGCCCAATAACTCTTCGTGGTTGTACTCATTGCTGCAACATCACACCACTTCGGCTTAGGAGCATTAGCTTGAATCCATTCCAGAATTGGCTTGATGTCTGTGTCACTCTGCTGAGCATGCTTCAGGGTTTCTTTCCATTCATCACTAAGATCCGTTCTGACCATCCTAACAGGGAGTTCTTCCTTAGTCTCTTGTCTAATACAATGCTTGCAGTCTCCAGTATCCAATGTCAGCTTACATGGCCTTCCGTTCACTTCGCCTTTGATGATTAGGCTGTTCCCATCGTGGGCTTGTGAAATCGAAATCCTTGGGGCTCTTCTAATACCAGCCAGCACCCGCCCCGCAGTCCTGGCTTCTACTCGTTTCCCTGCTGGTGGGCGGTGACATCAGCCGCCCTTCTTTCCTGAGCTTGATCTTCGCTGCGCCTAGGGCAACTCGACCGCAAGTGGCCCTTTTCTCCACAGGTGTAGCATCTAGGACTATACTTAAATCGGTCACGTACAGCCGGTACAGGTGATGCAACAACCTCCCTGATGCGGTGGGCACGATGATCTTGCCTCACTGCCTCTACCTCCAAAGCATGGGCCAATGCGTCCTTCAGCGTCATATGGTGCCCAAGTCTCACAGCAGCTCTCACTTCAAGGTCCCGTATGCCATCGATGAAGGCTTGCACTAAATTCCCTTCGATGAGTGCAGGCGACGACTGGTATGCCTTGCGAACCAGCTTTTCAATTTCCAGGCCCCACTGCTGCAGATTTTCACCAACGCATTGCACTCTGTCCTTCAGCTGGGCACGAAACACGTGTTCCAGATGTGCATCACCGTATCTGGACTCCAACGCCTCCAGCAGCTGCTCGTAGGTGATATTCTTACCTAGAGCCTCTAAAACAGTTAACGCCTGGTCGCGAAGGCCCAAAGTAAGTGCGGTCATGGCCTGTCCTTTTGTCCATCCATTCGCTTCCTTGACAGCTTCGAATTGAATTTTGTATGCTGACCAGGAAGATGTTCCGTCAAAGGGTGGTACTTTAAACCCACGTAGCGAAGGTGCAGCAACCACAGGAGCCACAGTCACGTCTCCAGTTTTCAGACTTTTCAATTCTTTCTTCACATCAGCGATCTGGGATTCGGCCTCTGAGATACGGTTCTCGTGCAGCTCAACCTTCTCCGTTACGGCTTTAATTTCCTTGCCGAATGTTGCTTTAATGTCTTTCAAGAAGAGCATCTGCTCGTCCTTAACATGCTGCAGCTGTTCCGCAAGACGGCGAGCCTGCTCCTCTTGACGGCGGGCCTGCTCCTCTTTGTCGCTCTGAAGCTGTTCCCTTAGTTGACGAGCTTGCTCCTCTTGACGGCGAGCCTGCTCCTCTTGACGGCGAGCCTGCTCCTCTTGACGGCGAGCCTGCTCCTCTTGACGACGAGCCTGCTCCTGCAGCATCGCCATAAGAGCAGAAAGGTCTAATGCCCCAGAATCAGCTGATGCCGAAGGCGCAGCTGATTCTGGGGAAACTCGCTCCATTGTTGACTGGCTGCCACCAGGTGTCTGTACACGTAGATCTTCAAAGCGCCTCTGGTCCACTTCTTGCTGCCGCTGACTCCTGGTGCGTATACCTTCAGTGTCCTCCTTCGGTAGAACCGGCATAATTTATCCCTCACTTCTGACACCAAATGTTACGAGCTGGGGTTCGGGATGAATTAATTAGTCCAATTAACTCGAAGAAACACTATATTTAAGAAAACAATACACGCTAATTAACTACAACGAACACACACTAAATTCACAAAACAATCACTGAACAATTCACTGGTTACTTTTTATCTTCACTTGTGTCTTCACTGTATCGCTTCCAAACTTAAACTCAATTCGCGGCGCAGGCGACCCTCTATTTATATGCCGGGGCACTCGACCTAGATATATCTAGAAACTTCTAATGTTAGAGCGAGATAGGTATAGTGTTAGAAAGAGATAGATATAGTTCCAGAACATTCGAGTATTCTGTAGAAGTTTCTAGTAGCTACTAGTACGTAGTAGTAGGTAGGTAGTTTACTTCCGGAACATTCTTTCTTTATGTAACCTACCGACCTACATGACAATATGTTGCAACATTTGTCTCAACAGACTTCTCAGTTTGTTTTATTGCTGTTGTGGCAGCACGTAGAGACACTTGGGCTGTCTGTATGTTAGAGAAAGTCTCAATAAGTGTGTCTGCATCCATACCTGGTGGCACTCCACCTAAGGCATACTTTGCAAACACATTGAACCTAGTTGGGTTGTAAACCTTGTGCTTGTTTGAGTATTGCTTGATAAGCTTTGTTATCATGGAGTTTCTAATATTTTTATCAGTGACTCGTCTGGTAGCTGCTATCATGGCTGCTACAGAGCATGCTAGGTCAGAATCAACCAAGTGCTGTCCACCAGCTGTTGTACTAGCATTGATAACCTTCAAAGT
The DNA here is from genome assembly GCA_963921415.1 of Pyrausta despicata. Lineage (NCBI taxonomy): Eukaryota > Metazoa > Arthropoda > Insecta > Lepidoptera > Crambidae > Pyrausta > Pyrausta despicata. Next base: position 11,578,459 of record OY992864.1, read on the forward strand.
TTCAATCTCAGTCATCCCTAACTCTTTCCCCATATCAACAACAGAATCCCTGGAGAAGACAGCACCACATAATGGAGTCATAAGCATAACTGGTGTGGTCTGCTTGCTGTAACAAAACTCAATGGCTTTGAGGAATGTCTCCATGGCTAGTAAGCCTGCTTGCTTAAATGTCAGAATCAAAAACCCACCATCTTCCATCTTGTCGTAAAGAATTTCTTTAAAGGTCGACACAATTACTGTCTTGATTCGCAATACTTTCCCTCCATCACTGCCTGCTTTGCTGTAAGGGAATCTGAATTTTATTGCCTTGTCCCCTTTGTTCTTCTTTTCATTTCTTATATATGGCCCAAGTTCAAACAACATCTTTGATGAGAACTCTAATGCTTTAGATGGGACCCCATCTTTTGAATCTTCAGCAAAATCTTTGCAGAATTCATTAAATGCTTTTTTGAGTGACTCAAAGTCAAACTCTGTTGATGCATATTCTTTTGAGAAGTCTTCTGGGGTTATCCCTAGAACAGTTAGGGTTTTCTTAATCTCAGCTGATGAGAGTGATCCTGGGACAGTTCCTGATAGTTGGAACTCTTTCCTGTTGTCTTCAGTTTCAGTCAGTGCAAGCTTCTTGAGCACATCCGATGATGTCAAGTTCTCTGCCATATTTATTCTTAATTATCCTTTTAGCTTTATTAATACTATGCTCTATTGAGTCAACCTCAATATTATGGTGTTCTGCCAATTTAATTGGAACTGTTGATAAATTCTCATCAGGTGATTCACTATAATAGCTTATTAAGTTCTGTGTAGATCTAATTCCCTCAATTAGTATAATTATTTTGATGTTTCCGTTGTTATACACAATTGGCTCAGTATATATGCAACCACACTCACACACAAGGAATCTTGCTGAGTACACTACTTGCTGATCTGGAACTAATAAGTATTTCAATGGTTCACTAGGTGGAGGTATTTCAATAGTGTATCTGTTAAACATTTAATAATCCCTGCGTGCTGCTCCCCCTGGACGGAGATGTACTGGCCGGTAGCCGTTTGCAGCTGAAGATGCATTGGTCGGACTAGATGATCCCTGGACAGGTGTTTCAGCAGTCGAGAACTGATCACGGTCCGAGAAGCTCCGGTGTCAATAGTAAGGTGACATGGTACTCCACCAATTTCTCCTTTGACAGCCAGACTGTTCCCGTCGTTCGCCTGCGAGATCATAACTGGGACATTTTGACCACCAGCCAGCACTCGTCCCTCAGTCCTGGCTTTTACTCGTTTCCCTGCTGCTGCCGCTCTGAACTATCAGAGCTTGCTGGCCTCTCCGTTCGGTCCGAGTCCCGTTGCTTCCAAGATCTTTTTGGGCAGCCTGATTGTATGTGTCCTCTTTCCCCGCAGTTGTAGCATCGAGGCCCAGTTTCTCGAGGTGGAGCAATCGGCTCCCTGGCCGCAACTTTGCGCACCCTAAAGGATTTTGTTGAGTCTTGGCGTACAGCTTCCACCTCCAGGGCATGGGCGAGCGCATCCTTCAAGGTCCCATGGTGTCCCAGCCGTACAGCAGCCCTCACTTCAAATTCCCGAATCCCATCTAGGAATGCCTGTACTAGCGTTCCATCGATGAAAGTCGCTGCGGAACCTTGGTACGCCTTCCGGACGAGCTTCTCTATCTAAAGTGCCCACTTTTGTAACGACTCATTATGCCCCTGAGTCCTATTCTTCAGCTGAGCTCTGTAAACGTGCTCTAGATGGCTGTCACCGAAGCGTGCCTCTAAAGCTTCAAGAAGACGGTCGTATGTCTTCTCCTTTCCTAACGCTTCCAGAACAGTGAGAGCTTCGTCCCGCAGCGCCAAACTCAGTGCCGTTTTAGCATAGTCCTTGTTCCAGCCATTCGCTTCGGCAACCATCTCGAATTGGAGCTTGTATGCGGCCCACGAAGAGGTACCATCGAATGGAGGTACCTTTAACTTTTCACCTCCTGTGGCTGGTGCACCTGATACACTGGTGGTGCCGTTGGCCACTTTGATCTCCAACTTCTGGAGGCGATTCTCCTGACCCTCCACTTTTTCGTTCAGTCCATTGAGGCGCTTCTCGTGGTTTTCAACTTTAATTTCAACGCCCACAATTTTGTCTTGCACCTCAGCCATCTCCTTTTTCCATTCTGCAGCTACTTCGTGTACCTCACGGAGGACTTCTTTCTGGTCCCGTAGCTCTTGCTGCAAAATTTTGGCTTGTTCCTCCTGCCTTCTAGCCTGTTCTTTCAGGAGGATCAGAATGGCGTTGACGTCTATCTCCGGCGTCCTTGAAGCTGGTACCGCTGTGTCTGACGTTCCGGCGGTGCCCGCAGAGTCTCCAGCAGCGGTGCGGCTTCGGGTCTGCATCCCCTCCTTCTCTTCTTCTCGCGGAGTAATCGGCATTTTCAATCCCACTTCTGACACCAAATGTTACGTTCTAGGGGTGTGGGATCTAGATTGAAATGCACTTCTAAACCGATGAAGTAGAGTAGGATTTATTTATTGTACACACTTTACGATACAACACTTAGTACACAAACACTTATATCGCACTCCAAAATCTTCTTGTCGCAGTTTTCGCTTCGATGTTTACTCGTCGCTTTCCCAAATTAAACTCAATAATAACTAAAACAATGAACTTAAATTTTACTAAACTTAAATCTAAAACATTTCAAAGTTACAGACTAAGATTAAATCTAATAATAACATTATTAATAATAATAATTAGACTAACAATAGATCTACATCTTGAGCAGTACTAAACATTATTCCTCTCAAGATGTGTCATGCATTCTTAAATTAACGAGTTGTTTTCTTCGTGCCAGATGCACCAGTCCCTTTATCATATGTTGCAACATTTGTCTCAACAGACTTCTCAGTTTGTTTTATTGCTGTTGTGGCAGCACGTAGAGACACTTGGGCTGTCTGTATGTTAGAGAAAGTCTCAATAAGTGTGTCTGCATCCATACCTGGTGGCACTCCACCTAAGGCATACTTTGCAAACACATTGAACCTAGTTGGGTTGTAAACCTTGTGCTTGTTTGAGTATTGCTTGATAAGCTTTGTTATCATGGAGTTTCTATATTTTTATCAGTGACTCGTCTGGTAGCTGCTATCATGGCTGCTACAGAGCATGCTAGGTCAGAATCAACCAAGTGCTGTCCACCAGCTGTTGTACTAGCATTGATAACCTTCAAAGTTTCAATCTCAGTCATCCCTAACTCTTTCCCCATATCAACAACAGAATCCCTGGAGAAGACAGCACCACATAATGGAGTCATAAGCATAACTGGTGTGGTCTGCTTGCTGTAACAAAACTCAATGGCTTTGAGGAATGTCTCCATGGCTAGTAAGCCTGCTTGCTTAAATGTCAGAATCAAAAACCCACCATCTTCCATCTTGTTGTAAAGCATTTCTTTAAAGGTCGACACAATTACTGTCTTGATTCGCAATACTTTCCCTCCATCACTGCCTGCTTTGCTGTAAGGGAATCTGAATTTTATTGCCTTGTCCCCTTTGTTCTTCTTTTCATTTCTTATATATGGCCCAAGTTCAAACAACATCTTTGTTGAGAACTCTAATGCTTTAGATGGGACCCCATCTTTTGAATCTTCAGCAAAATCTTTGCAGAATTCATTAAATGCTTTTTTGAGTGACTCAAAGTCAAACTCTGTTGATGCATATTCTTTTGAGAAGTCTTCTGGGGTTATCCCTAGAACAGTTAGGGTTTTCTTAATCTCAGCTGATGAGAGTGATCCTGGGACAGTTCCTGATAGTTGGAACTCTTTCCTGTTGTCTTCAGTTTCAGTCAGTGCAAGCTTCTTGAGCACATCCGATGATGTCAAGTTCTCTGCCATATTTATTCTTAATTATCCTTTTAGCTTTATTAATACTATGCTCTATTGAGTCAACCTCAATATTATGGTGTTCTGCCAATTTAATTGGAACTGTTGATAAATTCTCATCAGGTGATTCACTATAATAGCTTATTAAGTTCTGTGTAGATCTAATTCCCTCAATTAGTATAATTATTTTGATGTTTCCGTTGTTATACACAATTGGCTCAGTATATATGCAACCACACTCACACACAAGGAATCTTGCTGAGTACACTACTTGCTGATCTGGAACTAATAAGTATTTCAATGGTTCACTAGGTGGAGGTATTTCAATAGTGTATCTGTTAAACATTTAATAATCCCTGCGTGCTGCTCCCCCTGGACGGAGATGTACTGGCCGGTAGCCGTTTGCAGCTGAAGATGCATTGGTCGGACTAGATGATCCCTGGACAGGTGTTTCAGCAGTCGAGAACTGATCACGGTCCGAGAAGCTCCGGTGTCAATAGTAAGGTGACATGGTACTCCACCAATTTCTCCTTTGACAGCCAGACTGTTCCCGTCGTTCGCCTGCGAGATCATAACTGGGACATTTTGACCACCAGCCAGCACTCGTCCCTCAGTCCTGGCTTTTACTCGTTTCCCTGCTGCTGCCGCTCTGAACTATCAGAGCTTGCTGGCCTCTCCGTTCGGTCCGAGTCCCGTTGCTTCCAAGATCTTTTTGGGCAGCCTGATTGTATGTGTCCTCTTTCCCCGCAGTTGTAGCATCGAGGCCCAGTTTCTCGAGGTGGAGCAATCGGCTCCCTGGCCGCAACTTTGCGCACCCTAAAGGATTTTGTTGAGTCTTGGCGTACAGCTTCCACCTCCAGGGCATGGGCGAGCGCATCCTTCAAGGTCCCATGGTGTCCCAGCCGTACAGCAGCCCTCACTTCAAATTCCCGAATCCCATCTATGAATGCCTGTACTAGCGTTCCATCGATGAAAGTCGCTGCGGAACCTTGGTACGCCTTCCGGACGAGCTTCTCTATCTCAAGTGCCCACTTTTGTAACGACTCATTATGCCCCTGAGTCCTATTCTTCAGCTGAGCTCTGTAAACGTGCTCTAGATGGCTGTCACCGAAGCGTGCCTCTAAAGCTTCAAGAAGACGGTCGTATGTCTTCTCCTTTCCTAACGCTTCCAGAACAGTGAGAGCTTCGTCCCGCAGCGCCAAACTCAGTGCCGTTTTAGCATAGTCCTTGTTCCAGCCATTCGCTTCGGCAACCATCTCGAATTGGAGCTTGTATGCGGCCCACGAAGAGGTACCATCGAATGGAGGTACCTTTAACTTTTCACCTCCTGTGGTTGGTGCACCTGATACACTGGTGGTGCCGTTGGCCACTTTGATCTCCAACTTCTGGAGGCGATTCTCCTGACCCTCCACTTTTTCGTTCAGTCCATTGAGGCGCTTCTCGTGGTTTTCAACTTTAATTTCAACGCCCACAATTTTGTCTTGCACCTCAGCCATCTCCTTTTTCCATTCTGCAGCTACTTCGTGTACCTCACGGAGGACTTCTTTCTGGTCCCGTAGCTCTTGCTGCAAAATTTTGGCTTGTTCCTCCTGCCTTCTAGCCTGTTCTTTCAGGAGGATCAGAATGGCGTTGACGTCTATCTCCGGCGTCCTTGAAGCTGGTACCGCTGTGTCTGACGTTCCGGCGGTGCCCGCAGAGTCTCCAGCAGCGGTGCGGCTTCGGGTCTGCATCCCCTCCTTCTCTTCTTCTCGCGGAGTAATCGGCATTTTCAATCCCACTTCTGACACCAAATGTTACGTTCTAGGGGTGTGGGATCTAGATTGAAATGCACTTCTAAACCGATGAAGTAGAGTAGGATTTATTTATTGTACACACTTTACGATACAACACTTAGTACACAAACACTTATATCGCACTCCAAAATCTTCTTGTCGCAGTTTTCGCTTCGATGTTTACTCGTCGCTTTCCCAAATTAAACTCAATAATAACTAAAACAATGAACTTAAATTTTACTAAACTTAAATCTAAAACATTTCAAAGTTACAGACTAAGATTAAATCTAATAATAACATTATTAATAATAATAATTAGACTAACAATAGATCTACATCTTGAGCAGTACTAAACATTATTCCTCTCAAGATGTGTCATGCATTCTTAAATTAACGAGTTGTTTTCTTCGTGCCAGATGCACCAGTCCCTTTATCATATGTTGCAACATTTGTCTCAACAGACTTCTCAGTTTGTTTTATTGCTGTTGTGGCAGCACGTAGAGACACTTGGGCTGTCTGTATGTTAGAGAAAGTCTCAATAAGTGTGTCTGCATCCATACCTGGTGGCACTCCACCTAAGGCATACTTTGCAAACACATTGAACCTAGTTGGGTTGTAAACCTTGTGCTTGTTTGAGTATTGCTTGATAAGCTTTGTTATCATGGAGTTTCTAATATTTTTATCAGTGACTCGTCTGGTAGCTGCTATCATGGCTGCTACAGAGCATGCTAGGTCAGAATCAACCAAGTGCTGTCCACCAGCTGTTGTACTAGCATTGATAACCTTCAAAGTTTCAATCTCAGTCATCCCTAACTCTTTCCCCATATCAACAACAGAATCCCTGGAGAAGACAGCACCACATAATGGAGTCATAAGCATAACTGGTGTGGTCTGCTTGCTGTAACAAAACTCAATGGCTTTGAGGAATGTCTCCATGGCTAGTAAGCCTGCTTGCTTAAATGTCAGAATCAAAAACCCACCATCTTCCATCTTGTTGTAAAGAATTTCTTTAAAGGTCGACACAATTACTGTCTTGATTCGCAATACTTTCCCTCCATCACTGCCTGCTTTGCTGTAAGGGAATCTGAATTTTATTGCCTTGTCCCCTTTGTTCTTCTTTTCATTTCTTATATATGGCCCAAGTTCAAACAACATCTTTGTTGAGAACTCTAATGCTTTAGATGGGACCCCATCTTTTGAATCTTCAGCAAAATCTTTGCAGAATTCATTAAATGCTTTTTTGAGTGACTCAAAGTCAAACTCTGTTGATGCATATTCTTTTGAGAAGTCTTCTGGGGTTATCCCTAGAACAGTTAGGGTTTTCTTAATCTCAGCTGATGAGAGTGATCCTGGGACAGTTCCTGATAGTTGGAACTCTTTCCTGTTGTCTTCAGTTTCAGTCAGTGCAAGCTTCTTGAGCACATCCGATGATGTCAAGTTCTCTGCCATATTTATTCTTAATTATCCTTTTAGCTTTATTAATACTATGCTCTATTGAGTCAACCTCAATATTATGGTGTTCTGCCAATTTAATTGGAACTGTTGATAAATTCTCATCAGGTGATTCACTATAATAGCTTATTAAGTTCTGTGTAGATCTAATTCCCTCAATTAGTATAATTATTTTGATGTTTCCGTTGTTATACACAATTGGCTCAGTATATATGCAACCACACTCACACACAAGGAATCTTGCTGAGTACACTACTTGCTGATCTGGAACTAATAAGTATTTCAATGGTTCACTAGGTGGAGGTATTTCAATAGTGTATCTGTTAAACATTTAATAATCCCTGCGTGCTGCTCCCCCTGGACGGAGATGTACTGGCCGGTAGCCGTTTGCAGCTGAAGATGCATTGGTCGGACTAGATGATCCCTGGACAGGTGTTTCAGCAGTCGAGAACTGATCACGGTCCGAGAAGCTCCGGTGTCAATAGTAAGGTGACATGGTACTCCACCAATTTCTCCTTTGACAGCCAGACTGTTCCCGTCGTTCGCCTGCGAGATCATAACTGGGACATTTTGACCACCAGCCAGCACTCGTCCCTCAGTCCTGGCTTTTACTCGTTTCCCTGCTGCTGCCGCTCTGAACTATCAGAGCTTGCTGGCCTCTCCGTTCGGTCCGAGTCCCGTTGCTTCCAAGATCTTTTTGGGCAGCCTGATTGTATGTGTCCTCTTTCCCCGCAGTTGTAGCATCGAGGCCCAGTTTCTCGAGGTGGAGCAATCGGCTCCCTGGCCGCAACTTTGCGCACCCTAAAGGATTTTGTTGAGTCTTGGCGTACAGCTTCCACCTCCAGGGCATGGGCGAGCGCATCCTTCAAGGTCCCATGGTGTCCCAGCCGTACAGCAGCCCTCACTTCAAATTCCCGAATCCCATCTATGAATGCCTGTACTAGCGTTCCATCGATGAAAGTCGCTGCGGAACCTTGGTACGCCTTCCGGACGAGCTTCTCTATCTCAAGTGCCCACTTTTGTAACGACTCATTATGCCCCTGAGTCCTATTCTTCAGCTGAGCTCTGTAAACGTGCTCTAGATGGCTGTCACCGAAGCGTGCCTCTAAAGCTTCAAGAAGACGGTCGTATGTCTTCTCCTTTCCTAACGCTTCCAGAACAGTGAGAGCTTCGTCCCGCAGCGCCAAACTCAGTGCCGTTTTAGCATAGTCCTTGTTCCAGCCATTCGCTTCGGCAACCATCTCGAATTGGAGCTTGTATGCGGCCCACGAAGAGGTACCATCGAATGGAGGTACCTTTAACTTTTCACCTCCTGTGGTTGGTGCACCTGATACACTGGTGGTGCCGTTGGCCACTTTGATCTCCAACTTCTGGAGGCGATTCTCCTGACCCTCCACTTTTTCGTTCAGTCCATTGAGGCGCTTCTCGTGGTTTTCAACTTTAATTTCAACGCCCACAATTTTGTCTTGCACCTCAGCCATCTCCTTTTTCCATTCTGCAGCTACTTCGTGTACCTCACGGAGGACTTCTTTCTGGTCCCGTAGCTCTTGCTGCAAAATTTTGGCTTGTTCCTCCTGCCTTCTAGCCTGTTCTTTCAGGAGGATCAGAATGGCGTTGACGTCTATCTCCGGCGTCCTTGAAGCTGGTACCGCTGTGTCTGACGTTCCGGCGGTGCCCGCAGAGTCTCCAGCAGCGGTGCGGCTTCGGGTCTGCATCCCCTCCTTCTCTTCTTCTCGCGGAGTAATCGGCATTTTCAATCCCACTTCTGACACCAAATGTTACGTTCTAGGGGTGTGGGATCTAGATTGAAATGCACTTCTAAACCGATGAAGTAGAGTAGGATTTATTTATTGTACACACTTTACGATACAACACTTAGTACACAAACACTTATATCGCACTCCAAAATCTTCTTGTCGCAGTTTTCGCTTCGATGTTTACTCGTCGCTTTCCCAAATTAAACTCAATAATAACTAAAACAATGAACTTAAATTTTACTAAACTTAAATCTAAAACATTTCAAAGTTACAGACTAAGATTAAATCTAATAATAACATTATTAATAATAATAATTAGACTAACAATAGATCTACATCTTGAGCAGTACTAAACATTATTCCTCTCAAGATGTGTCATGCATTCTTAAATTAACGAGTTGTTTTCTTCGTGCCAGATGCACCAGTCCCTTTATCATATGTTGCAACATTTGTCTCAACAGACTTCTCAGTTTGTTTTATTGCTGTTGTGGCAGCACGTAGAGACACTTGGGCTGTCTGTATGTTAGAGAAAGTCTCAATAAGTGTGTCTGCATCCATACCTGGTGGCACTCCACCTAAGGCATACTTTGCAAACACATTGAACCTAGTTGGGTTGTAAACCTTGTGCTTGTTTGAGTATTGCTTGATAAGCTTTGTTATCATGGAGTTTCTAATATTTTTATCAGTGACTCGTCTGGTAGCTGCTATCATGGCTGCTACAGAGCATGCTAGGTCAGAATCAACCAAGTGCTGTCCACCAGCTGTTGTACTAGCATTGATAACCTTCAAAGTTTCAATCTCAGTCATCCCTAACTCTTTCCCCATATCAACAACAGAATCCCTGGAGAAGACAGCACCACATAATGGAGTCATAAGCATAACTGGTGTGGTCTGCTTGCTGTAACAAAACTCAATGGCTTTGAGGAATGTCTCCATGGCTAGTAAGCCTGCTTGCTTAAATGTCAGAATCAAAAACCCACCATCTTCCATCTTGTTGTAAAGAATTTCTTTAAAGGTCGACACAATTACTGTCTTGATTCGCAATACTTTCCCTCCATCACTGCCTGCTTTGCTGTAAGGGAATCTGAATTTTATTGCCTTGTCCCCTTTGTTCTTCTTTTCATTTCTTATATATGGCCCAAGTTCAAACAACATCTTTGTTGAGAACTCTAATGCTTTAGATGGGACCCCATCTTTTGAATCTTCAGCAAAATCTTTGCAGAATTCATTAAATGCTTTTTTGAGTGACTCAAAGTCAAACTCTGTTGATGCATATTCTTTTGAGAAGTCTTCTGGGGTTATCCCTAGAACAGTTAGGGTTTTCTTAATCTCAGCTGATGAGAGTGATCCTGGGACAGTTCCTGATAGTTGGAACTCTTTCCTGTTGTCTTCAGTTTCAGTCAGTGCAAGCTTCTTGAGCACATCCGATGATGTCAAGTTCTCTGCCATATTTATTCTTAATTATCCTTTTAGCTTTATTAATACTATGCTCTATTGAGTCAACCTCAATATTATGGTGTTCTGCCAATTTAATTGGAACTGTTGATAAATTCTCATCAGGTGATTCACTATAATAGCTTATTAAGTTCTGTGTAGATCTAATTCCCTCAATTAGTATAATTATTTTGATGTTTCCGTTGTTATACACAATTGGCTCAGTATATATGCAACCACACTCACACACAAGGAATCTTGCTGAGTACACTACTTGCTGATCTGGAACTAATAAGTATTTCAATGGTTCACTAGGTGGAGGTATTTCAATAGTGTATCTGTTAAACATTTAATAATCCCTGCGTGCTGCTCCCCCTGGACGGAGATGTACTGGCCGGTAGCCGTTTGCAGCTGAAGATGCATTGGTCGGACTAGATGATCCCTGGACAGGTGTTTCAGCAGTCGAGAACTGATCACGGTCCGAGAAGCTCCGGTGTCAATAGTAAGGTGACATGGTACTCCACCAATTTCTCCTTTGACAGCCAGACTGTTCCCGTCGTTCGCCTGCGAGATCATAACTGGGACATTTTGACCACCAGCCAGCACTCGTCCCTCAGTCCTGGCTTTTACTCGTTTCCCTGCTGCTGCCGCTCTGAACTATCAGAGCTTGCTGGCCTCTCCGTTCGGTCCGAGTCCCGTTGCTTCCAAGATCTTTTTGGGCAGCCTGATTGTATGTGTCCTCTTTCCCCGCAGTTGTAGCATCGAGGCCCAGTTTCTCGAGGTGGAGCAATCGGCTCCCTGGCCGCAACTTTGCGCACCCTAAAGGATTTTGTTGAGTCTTGGCGTACAGCTTCCACCTCCAGGGCATGGGCGAGCGCATCCTTCAAGGTCCCATGGTGTCCCAGCCGTACAGCAGCCCTCACTTCAAATTCCCGAATCCCATCTATGAATGCCTGTACTAGCGTTCCATCGATGAAAGTCGCTGCGGAACCTTGGTACGCCTTCCGGACGAGCTTCTCTATCTCAAGTGCCCACTTTTGTAACGACTCATTATGCCCCTGAGTCCTATTCTTCAGCTGAGCTCTGTAAACGTGCTCTAGATGGCTGTCACCGAAGCGTGCCTCTAAAGCTTCAAGAAGACGGTCGTATGTCTTCTCCTTTCCTAACGCTTCCAGAACAGTGAGAGCTTCGTCCCGCAGCGCCAAACTCAGTGCCGTTTTAGCATAGTCCTTGTTCCAGCCATTCGCTTCGGCAACCATCTCGAATTGGAGCTTGTATGCGGCCCACGAAGAGGTACCATCGAATGGAGGTACCTTTAACTTTTCACCTCCTGTGGTTGGTGCACCTGATACACTGGTGGTGCCGTTGGCCACTTTGATCTCCAACTTCTGGAGGCGATTCTCCTGACCCTCCACTTTTTCGTTCAGTCCATTGAGGCGCTTCTCGTGGTTTTCAACTTTAATTTCAACGCCCACAATTTTGTCTTGCACCTCAGCCATCTCCTTTTTCCATTCTGCAGCTACTTCGTGTACCTCACGGAGGACTTCTTTCTGGTCCCGTAGCTCTTGCTGCAAAATTTTGGCTTGTTCCTCCTGCCTTCTAGCCTGTTCTTTCAGGAGGATCAGAATGGCGTTGACGTCTATCTCCGGCGTCCTTGAAGCTGGTACCGCTGTGTCTGACGTTCCGGCGGTGCCCGCAGAGTCTCCAGCAGCGGTGCGGCTTCGGGTCTGCATCCCCTCCTTCTCTTCTTCTCGCGGAGTAATCGGCATTTTCAATCCCACTTCTGACACCAAATGTTACGTTCTAGGGGTGTGGGATCTAGATTGAAATGCACTTCTAAACCGATGAAGTAGAGTAGGATTTATTTATTGTACACACTTTACGATACAACACTTAGTACACAAACACTTATATCGCACTCCAAAATCTTCTTGTCGCAGTTTTCGCTTCGATGTTTACTCGTCGCTTTCCCAAATTAAACTCAATAATAACTAAAACAATGAACTTAAATTTTACTAAACTTAAATCTAAAACATTTCAAAGTTACAGACTAAGATTAAATCTAATAATAACATTATTAATAATAATAATTAGACTAACAATAGATCTACATCTTGAGCAGTACTAAACATTATTCCTCTCAAGATGTGTCATGCATTCTTAAATTAACGAGTTGTTTTCTTCGTGCCAGATGCACCAGTCCCTTTATCATATGTTGCAACATTTGTCTCAACAGACTTCTCAGTTTGTTTTATTGCTGTTGTGGCAGCACGTAGAGACACTTGGGCTGTCTGTATGTTAGAGAAAGTCTCAATAAGTGTGTCTGCATCCATACCTGGTGGCACTCCACCTAAGGCATACTTTGCAAACACATTGAACCTAGTTGGGTTGTAAACCTTGTGCTTGTTTGAGTATTGCTTGATAAGCTTTGTTATCATGGAGTTTCTAATATTTTTATCAGTGACTCGTCTGGTAGCTGCTATCATGGCTGCTACAGAGCATGCTAGGTCAGAATCAACCAAGTGCTGTCCACCAGCTGTTGTACTAGCATTGATAACCTTCAAAGTTTCAATCTCAGTCATCCCTAACTCTTTCCCCATATCAACAACAGAATCCCTGGAGAAGACAGCACCACATAATGGAGTCATAAGCATAACTGGTGTGGTCTGCTTGCTGTAACAAAACTCAATGGCTTTGAGGAATGTCTCCATGGCTAGTAAGCCTGCTTGCTTAAATGTCAGAATCAAAAACCCACCATCTTCCATCTTGTTGTAAAGAATTTCTTTAAAGGTCGACACAATTACTGTCTTGATTCGCAATACTTTCCCTCCATCACTGCCTGCTTTGCTGTAAGGGAATCTGAATTTTATTGCCTTGTCCCCTTTGTTCTTCTTTTCATTTCTTATATATGGCCCAAGTTCAAACAACATCTTTGTTGAGAACTCTAATGCTTTAGATGGGACCCCATCTTTTGAATCTTCAGCAAAATCTTTGCAGAATTCATTAAATGCTTTTTTGAGTGACTCAAAGTCAAACTCTGTTGATGCATATTCTTTTGAGAAGTCTTCTGGGGTTATCCCTAGAACAGTTAGGGTTTTCTTAATCTCAGCTGATGAGAGTGATCCTGGGACAGTTCCTGATAGTTGGAACTCTTTCCTGTTGTCTTCAGTTTCAGTCAGTGCAAGCTTCTTGAGCACATCCGATGATGTCAAGTTCTCTGCCATATTTATTCTTAATTATCCTTTTAGCTTTATTAATACTATGCTCTATTGAGTCAACCTCAATATTATGGTGTTCTGCCAATTTAATTGGAACTGTTGATAAATTCTCATCAGGTGATTCACTATAATAGCTTATTAAGTTCTGTGTAGATCTAATTCCCTCAATTAGTATAATTATTTTGATGTTTCCGTTGTTATACACAATTGGCTCAGTATATATGCAACCACACTCACACACAAAGAATCTTGCTGAGTACACTACTTGCTGATCTGGAACTAATAAGTATTTCAATGGTTCACTAGGTGGAGGTATTTCAATAGTGTATCTGTTAAACATTTAATAATCCCTGCGTGCTGATCCCCCTGGACGGAGATGTACTGGCCGGTAGCCGTTTGCAGCTGAAGATGCATTGGTCGGACTAGATGATCCCTGGACAGGTGTTTCAGCAGTCGAGAACTGATCACGATCCGAGAAGCTCCGGTGTCAATAGTAAGGTGACATGGTACTCCACCAATTTCTCCTTTGACAGCCAGACTGTTCCCGTCGTTCGCCTGCGAGATCATAACTGGGACATTTTGACCACCAGCCAGCACTCGTCCCTCAGTCCTGGCTTTTACTCGTTTCCCTGCTGCTGCCGCTCTGAACTATCAGAGCTTGCTGGCCTCTCCGTTCGGTCCGAGTCCCGTTGCTTCCAAGATCTTTTTGGGCAGCCTGATTGTATGTGTCCTCTTTCCCCGCAGTTGTAGCATCGAGGCCCAGTTTCTCGAGGTGGAGCAATCGGCTCCCTGGCCGCAACTTTGCGCACCCTAAAGGATTTTGTTGAGTCTTGGCGTACAGCTTCCACCTCCAGGGCATGGGCGAGCGCATCCTTCAAGGTCCCATGGTGTCCCAGCCGTACAGCAGCCCTCACTTCAAATTCCCGAATCCCATCTATGAATGCCTGTACTAGCGTTCCATCGATGAAAGTCGCTGCGGAACCTTGGTACGCCTTCCGGACGAGCTTCTCTATCTCAAGTGCCCACTTTTGTAACGACTCATTATGCCCCTGAGTCCTATTCTTCAGCTGAGCTCTGTAAACGTGCTCTAGATGGCTGTCACCGAAGCGTGCCTCTAAAGCTTCAAGAAGACGGTCGTATGTCTTCTCCTTTCCTAACGCTTCCAGAACAGTGAGAGCTTCGTCCCGCAGCGCCAAACTCAGTGCCGTTTTAGCATAGTCCTTGTTCCAGCCATTCGCTTCGGCAACCATCTCGAATTGGAGCTTGTATGCGGCCCACGAAGAGGTACCATCGAATGGAGGTACCTTTAACTTTTCACCTCCTGTGGCTGGTGCACCTGATACACTGGTGGTGCCGTTGGCCACTATGATCTCCAACTTCTGGAGGCGATTCTCCTGACCCTCCACTTTTTCGTTCAGTCCATTGAGGCGCTTCTCGTGGTTTTCAACTTTAATTTCAACGCCCACAATTTTGTCTTGCACCTCAGCCATCTCCTTTTTCCATTCTGCAGCTACTTCGTGTACCTCACGGAGGACTTCTTTCTGGTCCCGTAGCTCTTGCTGCAAAATTTTGGCTTGTTCCTCCTGCCTTCTAGCCTGTTCTTTCAGGAGGATCAGAATGGCGTTGACGTCTATCTCCGGCGTCCTTGAAGCTGGTACCGCTGTGTCTGACGTTCCGGCGGTGCCCGCAAAGTCTCCAGCAGCGATGCGGCTTCGGGTCTGCATCCCCTCCTTCTCTTCTTCTCGCGGAGTAATCGGCATTTTCAATCCCACTTCTGACTACAAATGTTACGTTCTAGGGGTGTGGGATCTAGATTGAAATGCACTTCTAAACCGATGAAGTAGAGTAGGATTTATTTATTGTACACACTTTACGATACAACACTTAGTACACTCACACTCACTGATTATTGCACTTCTTACACGTATATCACCAATATTGCCGGTTGGTTTACAAATCGAAGTGTAGATCTGTCAATCTCAATTTAACTAGACGTCATCGACGTCACGTTAACAGTTCGCAAGATGACAGTGCAGCAGTTCTAACATCTATTAGGGTCGGTAAATGGACAGAAAAAAGTTAACTTGACAGGAATATGAAAAAAAAACACAAGTTAGCGGTTTCACGTGAGTGCAGGAAAAAATAATTCCTTTGCAATCCACCAAATCACTTGCTAATGATAAGCTATGATTTCTTCTTACAAACAGCATAGAATGCCGTTATCGCCCGAATTATAGATAGAGGAGGCTCGGCCGCCGGTGAATGGGACACCGTCCCACTGCTACCGCAAGATTTGAACTTCGTACAAACACGACGAAAACAGCACATATTCACTGGTTTCTTGTTTCCACTAGCTTGTAAGAATAAAACAAGCTGTACTAGAAAATTATAGCGTATTGCTATTTATTTTAAATAATATCACAAAAGAACAATGTTCCCGGCTCCAAGAGAGAACAAAATAAAGGTTGCCAACACTAAAAATAAAAATAGTGACGCCAGCACCAAAGTTATAATAACCAATTCATAAACTAAAGATAGTCAAATAACAAGTATATGTTCATGTATTGAACAATAATTGTTTATTCTAAATCAATAGTATAATCATTACTACTAAATTTATTTACTTTCAACATGTCTGTCGACGGATTAAATAAAGTACAACCGTCTGTCAAACCTTGTATAGCATGTAGTAAAGAAGAAATGTGGTTTAAAGTAAATCTGTTTCGGTGTTTTGTTTTAATAATATTAATTCAAGGAAAATTGAGCATTAGAGCAAACACATTAAACATTTAACAAAACTGCCCAAATTTTAATTTTTTAAATTTTTTTTGACAGTCAACAATATTACCAACCTTCCTCCAAAATTGTTCACAATTAACTGCACTGGTACTAGTACCAAACATCAAATTTTGAACATCTTGGTCATATCTTCATTTGACGGTATTCTTAATCAATTAATTGTTTTTGGGTATCATATGTTACAATGTTAGGGAACCTTTCAGTTACATTTACAAGTGAAGCAAAGTTTTCATAAACAGCTATTTGCGGAGCTATGAAACGTAATTCTAAAAATATCCTTTCATTTATAGGCAGACGACATTTCAGTTGAGTGCATAATTTAATTAAAAAGCTTTGCCGGCGGGTGTTTGGACAGAAGGGCTGAAAGAGTGTCCGGGTCATCAGGAGCAAAAACATCATTGGAAAAAAGCAAGTGAGCAGCTCCCTTGATGTCACCAACAAAAACTTTGCTTTCAAATTGTTTTCAACTTTTGAAGCCTATTACATGTCGCAAATATTCCACTATAATTTCTATAATAAAATGCATATGTATTTTACATAACTACATACGTAAACATGAAGGAGTGCAGTACCAAATCAGAACATACAATGAATCGACAACACAAAGACTAAAACCGATTTGAATCCCTAATATGACTTTTCTAAATACACCAAATGGTTTACGTAACTATTGATCAAATTATTTTTTGAAACTTGACTGCACTGCCTTGGCAATGGAATCACTGTGTGATTTAATAAATAAATACTTATTATTACTTACCGGAAGCGTTTGTTTTTTCTGCAACTTCACTCCAAGCTATGTCTTTTCTAGAGTATTCTGGTAATTTATTATTGTATAAACAAGGATATTGTTCATTAATGTGAACGAAATTCACTGCCGAGCCCGCCATTTTGTAAAACAACAAAATAAAAGAACAGGTGTTTGCGTCTCACAAGTCGGTCGAGTAGTAACATGCTGCCACGCGCACCGCATGACGAACGCAAGACGATTGGCTGACGCGACGTTGCCGCTCCGTGGACACAGATTTGATTGTTTGTACGCAAGATGCATGCAATCGGCAATTGACGAAAGCGTGCGTATGACGTGCGGTTTAGGTTTTAGCTTCATAGACGCTCCAAAATACGCCGTGCAGCTTAAGCAGCCCAGCGTACTGCAATACGCCTCATGGATAGAGAATCCATGAGGCGTATTGCAAGCGTACATTGTCAATCATTTGTGAGAATGCAGTCGGACGACGAAGACGTTATTTTGGCTTATCACTACATTCGAAGTCGACGAAAACGACGATTATATTGGACCCATCCATATATAGAAAAAAATATCAAGTGTAGATTGTTCATAGCGGCAAGAGAATTATTAGAAGATGACAGTGTATTTCACTCATTCAATAGAATGAGTAAAACAACTTATCAAAATTTACTTCAGATCGTAGGACCATTATTACAAAAACAGAATACCAATATGCGAGAATGTGTTAGCCCAGATGAAAGGATATTAATCACGTTGCGGTAAGTAAAATCAAAATTGTTTATATTTTCCATCCAAAATATCAGTTTAAAAAAAATAACATGTATGTCGCATCCGTGAACTTTTATTGTATTGTAAAATCTTCCAAATCATTAATATTTTGTGAATAATTAATAGGGTTTAATGTGGTAATTTGTGTTTGTGAATAGTCAGAGAAAACTTGTGTGTCGTTAGAATAATTTATTGGAGAAGGTGTGGATGCTAGTGTTTGTGAACTGTGGGTGTTACCGGAAGAAATCGGCGAATAGACTCTGAATTGGTTTATCTGTGGCTGGATAACTGAACACGTTGGTTTTTTAACTTCTTCCAAAAGCATCAACATTTTAATTCTAAATACACTCATTTGTTCATCTGTAAGACTTTGTATGTCGGGTAGCAAGCTCAGCAGAAACATTTTTCGTGGGTCATCTGTTTTATTTTCTTTTTTTTTTAACCAGTCTACAAAAGCTTTATCAGCTTCGTTGTTAACAGGTTTAATCCTTTTTTTTTGGTTTTTGAAATGACGACCTCTCAACATGGGAATAATTTTCCGATTCAATGTCTTCTGTATTATTCCTGTTAGGACCAACATATGCCTGTTCTTCGGGGCACGCAGGGGTCTCCTGATTTGGAGTTGATTGTTCAGGATTTGGTAAATTTCCTCTTTCATTCATGTGAATTACTGGTTTGACGTATGGTAATATAAACTGCATCTCATCATGTAAATAGTATTTTTTTTTGTAGTTGCCGATCCACTAGCCTTCGGTTTTAAACTTCTAACAAAACCATTTCTAATATTTTTAAATTTTTTATTACAATCGTTAACTGCAACAAACAGATTTTTAGTATTTAATATAAATGAACTAATAACATATTTTTTTCAGGTATTTAGCTACAGGCTGTTCGTTTCGAGCATTGGGACTTTACTTTGCCCGAGGAGAATGTACCGTGTCGCGTGTGATATCAGAAACAACTAAAATAATATGGAATGCATTGAAGGATTCATACATGCCTGTACCAACTACTGATGAATGGAAAGAAATTGCGAAAAGGTATTATGAACTTTGGAATCTACCCAATTGCTTGGGTTCGATCGACGGTAAGCATATCAGGATACAGAAATTTCCAAACACAGGTTCAGCCAACTACAATTATAAAGGCTATCACTCTATTATTTTGCTTGGATGCTGTGATGCAGATGGATATTTTACCAGCATAGAATGTGGATTTGCCGGACGGAATAGTGATGGTGGCGTGTTTCAAATATCAGCGCTTGGACATTGGTTGGAAAGGGAAGGTTTAAACATTCCAACTGAATCAACAGCATTGCCAAATGATGCCACAGGCAATCGTTTTCCTTATTACTTTGTGGGAGATAATGCATTCCCTTTAAGGAGAAATTTATTGAGACCCTATCCAGTAATATTATAATATTACCATTTCTGAACCTACTGATATCGCTAAAACAATGAATGACTATTTTATCAATTTAAACTATAGCCCAATGACAAAACATGACATTTCTTATAAGCCAATCACAAAATCTAACTTAAACAGCATTTTTATGACCCCAGTTAATGTACCAGAATTAAAAAAAGTTATAAAAGAATTAAAAAATAAAAAGAGCACTGGCCATGATAATATACCTATGACGCTTATAAAATCCAGTGCAGATATAATAGCTGAACCATTGACATTTATTTTAAACTTGACACTTGAAACTGGAATTTTCCCTGACGACTTGAAAAGAGGACTAATAAAACCTCTTCATAAAAAAGGTGCTACAAATGACATGAATAACTATAGACCCATTGCCTTGCTGTCGAATTTTGCAAAAATATTTGAAAAAATTATATCAAATAGGTTTATATCGTTTCTTACTAAAAATGATACGTTAAATAAAAATCAGTTTGGGTTTCAAAAAGGGAAAAACACCACATTAGCGATATTCGAAATTCTAAAAAATATTTGGGCCGATATTGATCGTAAAAAGACTTGTGTTGGCATTTTTATTGATCTCTCGAAGGCGTTCGATTGTGTGAAGTACGAAATTCTTCTTAAACAGCTTGAACACATAGGAATACGCGGAAATGCTCTGAACCTTATAGAATCTTATCTTACTGATAGGACACAAGCCACAGTGTTAGATGTATATGACAAAAGTACAAAATCCATAACCAGAGTACAATCTGATTTTCAAAAAACATATATAGGCGTCCCACAAGGCAGCGTATTGGGGCCGCTTTTATTTTTAATTTATATAAATGAGCTGCCGTCAGTTGCTCAACACTTGTGTGTGATGTTTGCTGATGACGCTACAATATTTATGTCTCAAAATAAAGAAAATGAAACTAATTTTGTAGCTGAGATACATAAAACGATAAGTAGAATAATCAACTGGCTCAAATTAATTAATTTAAAAGTGAATTTAGGGAAGACAAAAATTATTGAATTTAGGAATTATAAAAAGAGTCCATTACAATTAGATATTAATATTGATGACAAACATGTTGAAACTGTCTCAGATATAAGGTTTTTAGGTGTGAATATGGATAATAACTTAAATTGGAAGTCACATATAAATATTATAAATAAAAAGATTTCCAGTTTTTGTTACGCTCTATCAATTTTGGGCAAGGTGGCTTCAATAGATGCTGCCAAAAATGCCTATTATGGTTATATATTTCCTCTTCTGACATATGGCATCATTTTCTGGGGAAACTCCGTTAATGTTCAAAGTACATTCTTGTTAAAGAAATGCCTTCGAATCACTATTATTTATAATTTAGATAATCTAGATACTTTGAGAGATGTATTTAAAAAATCTAAAATCTTGACATTAACATGTATTTATATATTAGAAATTTGTGTATTTATAAAAAATAACAATAGGCACTTTTGTATGAAACGTAGTACAAGACAGAATGTCCGCTCGCAATATGTGCATGATGTGTGTGTTGTCGATTACAAAAGTTATATTGCCAAAAAGAGCACTGTGATAACTGGAATAAAGGTATTCAATCATTTACCATTGGACATTAAATGCCTGGAAAGTCCTCAATTCAAAATTCGACTCAAAGATTGGTTGCTTTCTAAATGTTTCTATACTCTGGACGAATATTTTGAATAATTTGACATTTTTTAATAAACATTAATTTATTGATAGATTTATTGACATGTTATAAATGGATTTTGATGGCTGATTATTATGTTACTCGTATTTTATAAATGAAAATGTTTATTGTATGCCCGAAATGGGTAAACTGTTGATACTGTAATATTTTTAACAACTTTTGTACACAGTTTTAAGACAATAAATCGATTCTGATTCTGATTCTGATTAAGAAATCTGGATAACGTGAAAAGAATTTACAATTAAAGGTTAAGTCGCGGACGAAAAAGTATTGAATGCATTTTTGGTATGTTGACACAAAAGTTTCAAGTACTACTGAAAGCTATATCATGTCGTAAATACTCAACAATAATTTCAATAATACAGTGCGTATGTATTTTGCATAATTACATACGAAGATATGACGGTGTGCAATACACAACGACTACAGACAGTTATGTGTCCAATATTCGACATGCACCAATTTTGATACCAAACATGACATTTGTAAACACGCCTAACGGTTTACGTAATTAGTTAGCAAATTACTTTTTGCAGCCTGATGTTGCTCTGCCATGGCAGTGGAATAATTGCATTTTTGCATAAATGTTATGTATTTTACTATAAAATAAATAAAAACAAATGCTCACCCGTCCATTGTATTTCTTTCGCCACCTCACTCCAAGCCTTTTCAGTTAAATCTTTTCTAGCATATTCAGCAAGATTATTTTTATACAAACACGGATATTTTTCTATTATCTGAACAAATTTGGCAGCCGTTCCCGCCATGTACGCCCCGGCGTATGACAGCAAGTACGGCAGGCGTCATGAAGCTTGCGTGCAGAGACGCGAGCGCGACGTTGCCGCTCCGTCGACAGAGTTACATTGTTTTGTATGTAAGCTGCAAGCAAGCGTACACCAAGCGTATAATGACGAATACGCGTCTAAGAAGCTACGCCTCCGTGGACAGTGTGACTTACGTGGACAGTAGGCTTAAGTCATACACCGTTCTAATGTTGACCGAGGCTTATTAAAAAGAGTTGCCATTTTTGTCACCTATTCTTAACGTAACCAGACAAATGGATAAGGATATAGCAGCATTTGGTACATGTTGACTTAGATTTGGAATGCAGTTTAGTAGCTCATAAAAATTGATCTGGGTTCATGCCAAGCCAGTACATTATAGTACAAGCCTCCACATTTATTTCATATAAATGTGGAGGCATCATCCTAACATTTGAAAAATCAAATCGATAATAGGCAGCTCGTTCCATCTTAGACATAATATTGTCAAATTGTGCAACAGTAAAATCACTCAATTGGGAAGTTAATCGTTGCCGGCGGGTGTTTGGACAGAAGGGCTGAAAGAGTGTCCGGGTCATCAGGAGCAAAAACATCATTGGAAAGAAGCAAGTGAGCAGCTCCCTTGATGTCACCATCAAAAACTTTGCTTTCAACTTGTTTTATACAGTTATCAGAGTGAGAAAAATATGTGGAAAAGGGAATGTGAGGTAGTTGGACGCAATCGGGAAAATAAAACAATTGTTTTTGATTTTTTTGTGTAAGCGAGCTGTCATTGCGGTGTCAGCACTCGACATGTAAAATACGGTAATACAAAAGTAAGCAAATGGTCCCAGCCAAGCAAATTATTGTATTTCAGAACATCAGAAATACATTTACATAGAGCACGTGCCAACGAAATATGTGCACTACGAGGGATCCTCTTGATGAGAGGGCGATTACATTTTAGTGCACTCAACCTCCCCCACAGAGGTACATGATTGGCAGCAGGAGTGGGTGAATTTGAGCCGGTGTTATGAAGCTGACTTGAACTAACCGATGGAACAGGTTCAGATCGATGGCAGCGGCTTTTGTGGATGTTTAGACCCTTAAAAAAGCGTGGTTGGGAACATAGCTCACAACGTACAAAAGAACCATGAATACTGGCAGTGGGGACACTCATAAAGAAACTAAAAGTTACAAAACCTAAAAAAAAGATCGTTGAAAAAGAAAGCTACTATATATAGTAGCTGCTTTATAGTAGCTTTGTATATATACAAAAATGATAATAAAACAACACAATTATTATAGTTTATACAGAAATTTGACACTAGTTGTCATTTGGCATGAAGACAGACGAGAGCATAGAGTAGTATAATACATTGGGTATAGAGTGCCCTCTCTCGGGAGATTTATGCCAACCAATTGATAGCAGCGCCTCTACATTTCTGCACCCTAAACTAATATTCTATATATATGCTATAGCTACCTACCTATCCACCTATAGCTATTTAAGCTATTTTGTTATATTAGACCTAATTGCAACAATGTAATTGTAATGAAATGAGCCAGAAATATTTCATTGTCATTAATTACAATTATTAATGTTACAATAAGTCTATTAAAACAAAATAGCTTGTCGAATATTTAAATTTAAAGAAAAATTCAGTTAAAATCAGGGTTTTATTAATGAAACTAATAAAATAATCAACAAACCAATTTATTTTACGACATAAATTACAAACATGGATATTTAAAATACATTATTTAATGTGGTTAAACATCGATACTCTATAAAAATAGAAAATACTAGCGTTCCGCCCGCGGCTTCACCCGCGCGGACTACACGACGTTATCCCGCGAGAATATGATTATTTCAGGGATAAAAATAGCCTATGTCACTCTCCAGCTCCCAACTATCCCCATACTTGAAATCACGCCGATTGCTCTGTTTTGACATGAAAGACGAACAAACAAACAAACACACTTTCACATTTTTAATAAAAGTCTGGATAATAAGACCTGTATTATGTTATCATTTTCTACTTTTATAGTGTTTAAATTTATTATGATAGACTTGAGCCGCCGTCTTAATTTCAACCTCGCCATGATAAGTTAATTTACCACACAAAATTCTATTAACAGATCTAGCCCAACTATTTAACAAAACATTTAAAGTGTTATCTAAAAAATAAGTCTTTAGTTCATTTTTATGTTTTAAACATTTAAAAGGAGAATCTATGAACAAATTCTGATACAAAATTATTGATTTCTATACATGTTTTTTTGGCACGTCTTTTTTCAAAATCGAAGCCATCTTTTATTTGAGTACTCTTTATATGTTAAGTAAGCATCATTTTTCTTTTCATTTTTTTGTAATAAACTTGATCTACAGTTCTTACAATTTTTAACAATATTTTTTAAACACATAATTACTTTGGCCAGCATCGTTTTCATTTGGCTGGCAAGAGCAAACTTCTGCTTCAAAATTAATTTTAAATTCTTCGGAAACATCTGAAGCACCAGGAGCATCCGGGATTTTTTCTTTTAAGTAGAAATCTAAATTTTGTAGACAATAATATGAATCCTCCTCACAATTTGCACTTTTAGAGTGAGGAGTCACCATTAGTGCCTTATAGGCACCTTCAAAGCATATAGTATTTGGTGCAATGTTCCTGGCACCGTAGCTCCGGATGCTACCAAAAATTTTTCGAGAAGGTCAATTGAAGGTGATTGAGGGTGATTGAAATTTCTGGTAAGAACTGTATCTATATTATATTTCTTATTTAAATTTTTCCATATGATCTGCATCCCTTAAATGGTTTTTATTAAATTTTTGATAGATGGTGCTACAGACTCTGTTAATACAACCTTGTTTGGTTTATTTTTTACAAATTTTATAGACTCTAAAATTTTTATAGCCTTTACCCATAACTCATGGTGAGGTGAATTTCTTTTGCATGGCCCTTTATAAGATTTCCCATTGGGTACATGAGACGAGCTCCCGTTTAAGCTGTCAAACACATTATCTATCAATAAAACTATGTCTATTATTTGCTGACATTCCTCCCTTACTAACCCTCTGGCTACTAAATTCTTTGTAGCCACAGCAACGCTGTGGCTGAAAAGTTGTGTTGCCGATTTAACTCGCATTTTGTTATTTTTTTCTTTATTTATATGTTCTTCTGTTAATTTATATAGTATTTTTAACTCTCCTTCACACTTATCAGCATCATAAATCTCTTGAAAGTACTCCCATTTCACTTTTTTTTTTCGTGATCAATGGTGTAAACCAAATCTTTTTCCATCAAATTGTTTCTGATCCCCTTTACTAAATGGGGGGGATCAAATAAGGGAGTTATAATATAATAATAATACTTTATTCAAATAAGGAAATCACATACAAAACAATTTTCTTGTTACATTTCGCACATTAATTTTGCAATTAAACTGACATCTGCGTCTGAACTAGACTAAAACATAGTCTGTATCTCAGAAGCGCAGCGCTCAACCCTTTAGGATAAGAAAACTAAATATATAACATAAATGAAGTTGCACCAATAAATAAGTAATTCTTCTTTGACATAAATGAAAGTATTATTAAGCCGAAATAAATATGACCATATCGAAAAAAACTCTAATAAAACATGCAATTAATATTTGATTTTCCAATGTAGTTTAGAGAAATACTCGTACAATTAACAATGGTAAATTATGTAACAGTAATAGAATAGATTAGATCCTCCTGTGAGTAGTGTGAAAGATGAATGTGTGTGTGTAGGAGGGTGTGTGAGAGTTAGTAATAGTAAAAATGTAATAATCTATGACAATTTACTCAATAGATCTTCAGTCTTATCGTAATTTAATAACTGCAGCCATTTTTTTACTTTCTTCTTACATTCTAATCTAAAAAATGGGTATATAAGTTCAAACTTATTAATCTTATTATAGAGATATGGTCCGAGAAAACAAAAGAACCTTCTGCTGAAGTCGAGCTTAAAGGTAGGAACCGCGCATATCATGTGTTTACGTCTTTTATTTATATAATTTGAATTAAAGGGGGTAATTGAATGTTGTTTCATGATAGTTTGGAGAATAAAAATCTGTCTTACAGAGAGAACATCACACGACTGGTATAACTTATCAGTGGGGAAAAGAATGGGGCGAAAAGTAGCAACTTTGAGAATAGACCTTTGAGCTATTTCTAATTTAATTAAGTAAGTTTTACAAGCACCACCCCAGGAGGTAATACAGTAAGACAGAATAGATTCGACGAGACTAACATAAACTCTTTTTAACAATATGGGATCCGCAATATGACGTAGTTTTTTAAAAACAAAAATCAGCCTTCTTAATCTAGTGACCAACTGATTGATATGACACT
The DNA here is from genome assembly GCA_963921415.1 of Pyrausta despicata. NCBI lineage: Eukaryota > Metazoa > Arthropoda > Insecta > Lepidoptera > Crambidae > Pyrausta > Pyrausta despicata. The sequence continues at coordinate 11,604,527 of OY992864.1, forward strand.
TAAAATTCAAGTTAGAATCTAAAACAACACCCAGATATTTCAGGGATGTAGTTCGCTCTATAACTGGGCACCCGCATGAGACAGTATCACCGTTACATGTGCAGAAGTGAGCCGTTAGATTTAATTGGGAGGTTAGTTGAGTCGCGTCTCGAATAGAAAAAGTCAAATATTTGGTTTTCTCTGCGTTTAAAGTTAGATGGTTCCAATACAGCCACCTTGCAATCTGGTTAAAACCTTCTTGTGCAAACTCAAACGTATCCTTCCATGTGTTCCCCGCAAACAATAGAACTGTATCATCCGCGTACGTTATGATTTGACCGTGGGGTAGAGAAAGATCACAAAGTTGATTAATATAAATAAGGAACAAAGTTGGGCCAAGAATACTCCCCTGGGGAACACCATGTGAGATCGGAAGTTCACAGCTGATATGTTTGCCTATTTTCACAGATTGAACACGATTCGTTAAATAGTCTGTAAAAAGTTCTAGTTCCGTACCACGTATACCAATTCGTTCCAACTTATTAAGGAGGATAGGTGTTGAGACCGTATCAAAGGCCTTACTAAGATCAATAAAAACGCCCAGCGTTTTTTGACCTGCATCAATCCTGCTAACCAACCAGTCGGTCAGCATATGCACAGCCTGGTCAGTGGATTTACCAGTCCGGAAACCAAATTGGTTTGCAGAGAGAATGTTGTATTTCCTTAAGTAGCTAGTCAATCTGTTATTAATAAGTCTCTCCAGAATTTTGGATAAGACAGGTAAAAGAGATATCGGCCTATAGTTTCCTACGACATCTCGCTCGCCTGATTTATATATAGGGATAATTATGGATTTCTTGAGGGCATTCGGAAAAATTCCTTTAAGAAAACACCTCTGAAAGAGATACGTAAGGGGAAAAATTAAAATATCTTTAAATTTCTTGAGAATTTTACTAGCAATTCCGTCATAGCCAACAGAACCAGTATTCCCAAGGGACATAATCAACCTTGAAACCTCATCGGGATCCGTGTTAAGCAGTACAAACGATGACCGATTACAGGGGTCCCCACCAGTCTCCTTATGAATTTCTTGTTGATGAATTAATGAAGTTGGAACAAACTTGGAAGCCAATTGTTCACCTATTGTCGCGAAATATTTATTAATATCAAGCAGTGCCTTCTCAGGAGATGGTGCTTTAATAAGTTCAGTATTATGATTTTCATTATTATTGCAGAACGCTGCATTTTTTATTGCTTTCCATAATTTCTTATTGTTATTGCCCGCTTAATTCATTTCATTTTTTTCGTAAGTTGTCCTTAACTTTTTTAATATTTTATTACAGTGATTTCTATAGCGCTTATACGTAGTTTTAAGAATTTCGTTATCAGGATTTAGTTTTAATTTTTTATGCATACTATCACGGTTTCTTAAGCATCTCAGCAGTCCAGATGTTATCCATGGCTTAATTAGTTTACTTCGTCTAGTCACCCTTTTAATTACTGTACACAAGGATATTGCTAGTTGAATTTTAGATATAAAGTAGTTCATAGCAGTATTGACATCTTCCATTAAGTATATCTTATCAAAGTCAACTCTTGATAATTCAACGCCAAGTTGTTCGTAGTCTACCCTAGTCATGTACGACTGTGTCATGCTTTTGCTGACCACCGTCGGCAGGGACAAAAGAACGGCGTTGTGATCAGTAAGAGTGGTGTTAAGAACCAAAGTCGTTGCAGTAACCTTAGATTTTAAAATAACGTGGTCAATGCAGCTCTTATCCTCGCGCGTAGGGAAAGTATGAGCAGGCAAGAGGCCATAAAAGGTGACCATCTCAAGGTAATCGTCCGCTTGTGGATGTCGTTTAGGGGGAATGAGATTGATGTTCAGGTCACCTATGATACTTATGTTGACAAATGAAGCTAATGATCCTAAGATAAGGTTAAGTGATTGAAGGAAAGGGTTTAGTTTTTTGTACGAAGGTGATCTCCTATCCTAACAAGCAAATTGTATTTTCGTTAGACGATTGTTCGCCTCTGCGTAAAAAAAATGATTTGATGTCATCCACTAATTCGGAGATAGCTCCGACATTCACTGCACTCTGGTCACAAATGGTAGCAACCACGATAAGGCCAGCCATAGCCAGTTCTTTAAATACAGTTTTAATCAACTGCTTCAGTTGTATTTTCTTTAGGCTGTTGGTAAAATAGTACGCAACAGGCTGTTTAAATCCGCTTTTCACACCATTCACCATAAAAACAAGGGCGTGGTCGGCAAAGGACGTGTCGTTATCTGCCTGTCGTTATATGCCTCGGAGGCATTGTAAAAAATTTGAGGTGTGATGGACATTTTGTCAAATATTAACGTGACGAGGCGGTCGGATACGTCCAGATCTCGTACTGTTTGTTTATTTTTTGAAATATGATTTTGTTAATGCCCTCACTAATTTTAATCATACTTAATAATCTTTTCATGGCTCTGCTTGATGGCAAAGTCATGAAAAGATCTTGTCTTATAACATTTAGAGCTTTTCTTGAAGAGAGACAGACATATTTTTTTTTTTATCTATAGAAAAACGTCTGCCCATGGCCTTATTTTTTGCCTGCTTTTGCATACTGATAAAAAGCTGTGCAGGCTTCTTCTTTGTCTTAACAAGATGCTCAAACTGTATATTATTTGACAATTTATCTGCATTACTAAGGCGTTGTTTAAAAGAGGTATTTCTTTTTCGTAAACGACATATTTCAGACTGCAGTTTCTTAATTTTCGTTTGTTTATCTCTTTCTCCACAGCCCATTAGAACAACTGAAAGTAAAAAAATAAATTAGTAATGAAATAATTATTTGCTGGAAATAACAAAAGAGTTTTAAGCCGATTGTCCACTGCCAACTAAACTAAATTAGTTTAGCATAGCTCGCATAGAGGTTGGGCCAGTTTTTTATACGGCTGGCATAGCAGGCTGGCATATGCTGGCTGGTGGACGCATGTATGAAAAACCGGGTCCACTATGCGAGTTAAGCTAAAATAACTTAGTTTAGCTGGCAGTGGATGTTCAGCTTTATGGTTAAGACTTGTAAAGCTTGAGTTGAGACTACATAAATTATGTCATTGAGTATTAAAGTCTGTGTGCATACAATCCAGTTCGACGTGCCTGACAGGTACGTGTGGCGTCGGCGCGTGCCGGCGCTGCTGGCGCTGCCGCACGCGCGCACCAACCTGCTGGCCAGGGCGCCGCTCACTCGAGCCTTGCGCACTATGAACACGGTAGCCGAACAACTCGACATATTTTCGTGTTCTCTGAGTGAGTTCGCAAACACGGCATTTTATATAATAAGTTATAATAAGTATAGATTAGTTTTACATTATTGAATTAGGTTAAGACTACCTGTAATAATAATGTAATGTAAAGAAACAAATAAACAAATAAAATAAATAAAAATTTATTCTATTATTTTCTGCTCTAATTCTCTCTCTAATAACTATAGTATTCAAAAATACAAATTTTCATACAATAAACAAAGCAGCATTAGGCAAATTGACATTTCATTTAAAAATTATTCACAAATCACGACTGAATATAAATTATGTTTATTAAAATTAAAATGACATACAAATAAATAGAAATGTGAATATAATTACCCTTTTTTACTGGTTGACGTTGTTGTTTATTCATCACACTATGATTGTGTTCTGTCAGCACGTGACTTGGGATTCAAATCTGAAAATCATTTATGTATTTATTTAATCACTTGTGTATAAAGAAGTAACAGGCATGACAGTGCCATGAGCAATTATAATAACTTATTTCAAAATATTATGGCAAGAATAAATAATAAGTGGAAACACTTGAGAAAGTGGTATTTTTATTAATTTCAAGATGAGTATAAGTTTGTGTAATATAACAATAATAAACATTAAAAGAACTATGAAATACCTGAAAAATCACGAGCACTTGTTGAAGGTCCTGATTAATCGACAGTCTTCAAACGTGGAGTCATCAATTTATCTAAAAAAAGAGGAATTTTTCAATAATATATAATCGTTATAATAATATTTATATATAAACTTAAATATCTGTTTTTTAATATTATCTTACTAATATTATAAATGCAAAAGTTTGTGAGTATGTATGTATGTTTGTTACTCTTTCACGCAAAAACTTCTGAACGGAATTAATTGGTTGAAATTCGGAACACAGATAGTACATAGCCTGGATTGAAAAGGATACTTTTTATCCCGATATTCCCACGGGAACGTGAACCACGTAGGTGAAACCGCGTTCGGCCGCTAATATTATAAATGCGAAAGTTAGCGAGGATGTTTGTTACTCTTTCACATAAAAACTACTGGACGAATTTGGATGAAACTTTACAGTAATATAGGTTATACATCAGAATAACACATAGGGTACTTTTTACCACGGGAAAACTTCTCATTCCCACGGGAAACCGACTTTCACGCGGACGAAGTCGCGGGCGGCCACTAGTAAGTAATAAATTTAAATATAGATTGAATATTTCCTTAAATAAGAATTTGGTTATTATAGAAAGCATTTTTTACTTTAACCGACATATGAAGTAGTAAATAACATGATAGTAATAACCAAGACCATTTAGAAAACCCTATTTCATACAGGATTATGTTCTACAACAATGTGGAAACAATAAAAACAATAGAGTTATTACTTTTCACTCATAAAATTGATGGTTATTTTATTGATTCCAAAATAAGAGGTTGATTTCAGTTAGTGTAATAAATAAATATTAAATATCTGATAAATCACGAGCACTAGTTGAAGGCCCTGATTGATCGATATTCTCCAAATATGGATTCATCAATTTATCTAAAAAAAAGGGAAAATTTCAATAAAATAAAATCTTTATAATAATTACACATAAACTTAAATTATCTGCTTTTTTATTATAAGTAATAAATTGAAATATCTGAAAATTATAACTGAAGATGGGATATTTACAGGAATATTTCATAAACTTAAGAGTTTAGTTACTATGGTACTGATGTGATTTTATGAAATTTATTTATTTATTATAGAAAAAATTTTTTACTATAACCAACATATGAAGTAGTACATGACATGATAGTGATAACCAAGACCAATCATGAAACCTTATTTCATACAGGATTGTTTTACACAACAACATTGTGGGAACAATAAAAATAATAAAGTGATAACTTTTCACTACAACTAAAAGTGTCCGACTGGTCAGATTTGGCACAGAATAGGCAAGAATGGCGCACTTTAATGTCGGAGGCCAAGATCCACTTCGGGTCGCTGAGCCAGCGAAGTAAGTAAGTGATAACTTTTCACTCATAAAACTAACGGTTATTTTATTAATTCTAAAAGAAGAGAGGTTAATTTTAGTTAGTGTAATATAACGAAACGAGAATATTCACATTAAAATCAATATGAAATACCTGATAAATCACCAGCACTTGCTGAAAGCTCAGATTGATCAGAAGTCAAGATACATGGAGTCATCGATTTATCTAAAAAATAAAGATAAAATTAGTAATATCAAGTACCTAATAATAATATATTTGTAGGTATAATATAGTTAAAACTAAAAGATTTATTGCATTATTGTATTGGAGATGGTGCCAAAACTAATTGATTGTCAGTTATTTGAGTATAATAACATTTAGTTTATTAATAATATTCTGTTTTCTTATACCTCACATTCAAAGTACCTACATATTAACATGGAGAGTAATTATTTAACATTAATATTTAACTGTGAATGTACTTCATTACACTTCCATGGACAGATACGTTTATCGAAACATCAAAGTGTTTTTCCTCATTTCACAATATTAAGTAATTTGATTGATTGAAATATGACATTTTAAACTGGTAAACTTACCAGGCAAGTAAAGGCAGGGGACAGCTATGTTACTTAAACGGTTGTAACGAGTTTTATGTTCATTTTTGAAATGAATATCACAAATCCTATTGTTTTTGTAATATTCATAATCAAATGAAGGTTCCAACTTTCCACCAACAATGTTAACCCAAAGTTTGAAGCGTTCAAGAAATTTGTTGGGATCTGGAAAAACATGTACAGCAGAACCTGAAAAAATGTGAAAAAAAACAGTCAATAAAACTTGAATAAGTGTATATAAAATTATAAAATTTTCAATAACTTGCATGCAGGAGAAGTAAAAAGTATTTTCTAAAATATTATTATGGGTTGTGGGGCTAATATTGCCACATTTACAATTCCTGTTAAGAATTCGATATTTGAAAAATTGTATCACTTTGACATTTCAGAAGTTCATATTATTAATTGTGAATATGGCATTAGGGCCTGTAAAATAAAACAACGTTGTTAGCTTGAAGGAACACGATCAAGTAAAGTTCTTTATTTTTAGAATAACTATATAACGGTAAACAGACATAGATGGCGCTACGAGTTACAAAAAGATATTTTGTTTTCACATAATAATAACATCCCCACTCAAAATATCTCTTATCAAAGAAAATTTACCAAACATTACACTTCAACAATACCTAACATTTTCATAAACTTAAAATGTTTTACAGAGTTCAAACTTTTTGTAAATAGATCTGCTGGCATGTCTGCAGTACACAAATATTTAATCAACACAGTTTTATTACTTATCATTTCTCTACAATAGTGATATCTTACTTCAATGTGTTTGGTTCTGTTATGAAAAACAGGATTTGCTGTCAATTTGTGTGCACTCTGATTATCGTTATATAAAGTAATTTGATACATCTGCTTAGTAATTTCATACTGTAAATTTCTGAGATACACAGCTTCTTTGCAACACTCTGAAATAGCTACATACTCCGCTTCTGTACTGGAAAGCGCAATGCATTTTTGTTTAGAACAATTCCAAGATATAACAGATCCTGATAAAGAGAAACAAAAACCTGAGTAAGATTTCCTGTCATTCACATCATTAGCCCAATCGGCATCAAAAAAACCTTTTATATGGGCATTTTCATTTTTACAATACTTTAGCCCTACATTTTTAGTTTTCTTCAAATATTTTAATATTCTTTTTACATACATCCAATGCCCTTCATTGTAACAGTTATTAAATTGACTCAGATATGACACTGAATAAGCTATATCGGGACGAGTTAGAACTGCAAGATACATTAAGCTGCCAACAAGCTGTTGATATGGAATTTGAGTTTTACAAACTTCAGCTTTCTTGACAGTTAACTTGGCCTCCATTGGAGTATCTGATGTTTTACTGTCAGTCATATGAAATCTGGTTAGTAACTGATCAATATAATTCTCCTGACACAGAGTAACAACATCATTACTCTTATTAAAATTAACAGACATACCAAGACATTGTTTTATACATCCTAAATCTTTGATTTTAAAGTTATTGCACAACATTTCCTTCAACCATTTCAATTCACAATCATCATTCGAAAAAACAAAAAAATCATCCACATACAATGTTACAATAGTTCGCTTAGAACCTACAATTTTTGTATATAAACATGGCTCTAGTTTAGATTTATTATAGCCATCTGCTATCATACAATTATCCACTTTCTTGTGCCAAGATCTAGAGGCCTGTTTGAGACCATAAATAGCCTTTTTTAATTTGAGAACTTTATTTTCATCTGAACAAACAAGACCAGAAGGTATTTGCATATATATAGTCTCATCAAGGTCACCATTTAAAAAGGCTGTCTTGACATCAAGATGAACTGAAGTTAAATTTAATTGAACTGATAAGGCAAACAATAACCTTAATGTTGTGTGTCTTACTACCGGAGAGAAAGTCTCTTCATAATCCACACCATATTTTTGAGAACACCCTTTAGCCACCAGTCTCGCCCGATAACGCACACTATTATCACTTTCATGTTTCTTTTTAAGAACCCACTTGCACTTCACTACCGTAACACCATTCGGAATGTCCATTATTTCCCAGGCATCATTGTCCTTGAAGCTTTGAAGCTCGTCCTGAACAGCTTGCTCCCATTTCCTCCTTTCCGGCCCTTGTAGCGCTTCCTCTAGTGTCAGTTCCTCAAGATGAATTTCATTATTTTCAGTGCACATTAAACCATATCTATCAGGCTTCTTCCTTGTTCTTGGTGGTAAAGTTGATGGGATGAAATTTTCAAAACTTTTATCAGTTTCAGTTGACTCCTCACTTACAGAAGTTTCATCAGTTATAGAATCTTCATTTGGTACATATGTTTTATCATTTAAATCTGCATTTTCCAAGGAATTGAAAGAATCATTGGACTCATTGTTATCCTCCGTATTATCCCCCACTGAATCCTGACTTACTGAGCTTATTTCTGGCTTCACATCTGCTTCTCTCGCAGCAACCAAATTTTCTTGATGTACTTTATTTTCTTCAATAATGATGACATCTCTGCTCGTTGTTATTTTGTGATTGACTGGGTTATATACTCTGTAACCTTTAATATCATCAGGATAACCCATCAAAATACATTTTTCTGATTTTTTGTCCAATTTATGTCTTTTCTCTTTGGGGATGTGCTTCATAACTGTGCTACCAAAAACTCTAATGTAACCTAGATTTGGCTTTTTATTAGTCCACAGTTCATACGGAGTGCGGTTATTCAGTCCAGTTTTCACAATACGATTCTGTAAAAAGACAGCAGTGTTAACGGCTTCCGCCCAAAATTTCTTATCTAAATTGGCTTCAAACAAAAGACATCTGGCTTTTTCTATGACAGTCCTGTTCATACGTTCACAAAGCCCATTTTGTTCAGGGGTATATGGGTTTGACTTTTGATGAATAATTCCCATTTGCTTTAAATAATTTTCAAAATCATTATTGCAGTACTCCCTGCCATTGTCACTGCGTAGAATCTTAATTTTCTTTGATGTTAAGTTCTCAACTTTTGTTTTGTAATCTTTAAAACACTGGAAAACTTCACTCTTATTTTTCAAAAAATAAACATAAGTCATGCGGCTGTAGTCGTCTACAAAAAGAACAAAATACCTTGATCCTCCGAGATAAACATTTTCCATTGGCCCGCAGATATCACTGTGCACTATGTTCAACAGCTCAGTGCTTCTGTTACCTTCAGAAGGAAAAGGCAATCGACTTTGCTTGCCCTCACAGCACACTATACAATTTGTTTGGTTGATATCGGCTTTCTTGTTCAACATGACTCCTTCTACAGCTTCCGGCATGTTATTCATGTACTGATTGTTTATGTGCCCCAACCTACGATGCCAAAGCTCTGGGGACTCCATCACAGCGGCCAATAAACAGGTAGGTGTATTTAGCTTGTATACTCCATTTGTAAGAGAAGCAGTAGCTACCAAAGTGTTCTTCTTGTTATAAATTTCACATCCATCACTCATAAATATCACCTTATTTCCTTGTTTTATTAATTGGCTGACAGATAAAAGGTTCGTGGATAAACTGGGGACACACAACACATTTTCAACCGTAACCTCAAAGTCACACTTTGCAGTTGAAGTCGTGATTTTCACATTTCCACAACATAAAACTGGTACTTTATTCTGATCAGCGATCATAATTTCTTTGGTAAATCCAGAATAATGCGCGTCGACCACCCAATGTTCGTTTGTTGTCAAATGTGAACTTGCGCCAGAGTCGACGTACCAGTCACTTTTATGAAATGATCCATTACAGAATACAGCACTAAACGCATTAGTATATTTCTTTTCACTTTCTTCCAAATTCTTTTTCTTTGGATTTTGGCACTGGCTCCGATAATGACCGGTTTCTCCACAGGAATAACACTTGACATGTTGTTTATTTTTGTTGTTGACAGACATCTTCTGCCCACTTGCGCCATCTTGTCTCGGCGCGGGTTTGTTAGTTCTCTTATGTTGGTAACGGAAACATGCCATTGCATTAGTCACATGACTATCTTCCGGTTCCGGTTCCATATCAATTAATTTTGATTTAATGGCGTCGGTCGATAAAGACATGCCTGAATGCTCGATGGCCATTATCATGGGCATGTATTTTTCAGATAATCCTGCCAGCATGATCGAACCAATCCACTCGTCGCTGATGTCAAACCCCGTTCCTGCCAGCTTTTGACCCGCTTCTACGATCTGAGTTACATATGACGTCATCGATGTACAGTTTTCTAGTCGAATAGATATAAGATTTCTCAATAGACTGATTCTTCTAGTAAATCCCGAGTCATCAAATAGTGATCTCAACTTTAACCATAACTCCTTCGATGTACTGACGTTTTTGATGTGAACATAGATAGATGGATCGATTGTTAAAATCAACTTTGCTTTCGTTCTCGCATCATCTACAGCTTCTGGTTCTTGTCCCGGCTCTGGTTTAATACATTTCACCATTCCCTCTAACACCAGAAAATTCTCTGCGGCGAAACACCAGTCACTATAATTTTCACGACCTTTTAGTTTAGGTACACTAACTATATAACTTGAACTATTAGCGGCCATGATTGAAAATACAAAGTGACTCCACGCTGTTTTACACTTATTTCTTCACTGTAACTTTGACTAACCGCGACACACAAATCTATTGTCCATCTGACTGATAATAATACTGACAAAAACTTAGATAATTTGCGAACAAGCAGTGAAAAAAATGAGTCTGTGCCCATAACCTAAAATAAAACAACGTTGTTAGCTTGAAGGAACACGATCAAGTAAAGTTCTTTATTTTTAGAATAACTATATAACGGTAAACAGACATAGATGGCGCTACGAGTTACAAAAAGATATTTTGTTTTCACATAATAATAACAGCCTGATTCACAAACCGTCAGAAACGCTCCTGACAGTGGAATGTATGCAATGTTTGTCACCCACTTTAGAACACACAAAGATAAAGACAGAACAGAAGTCGAATCTGATTCCATTTCAGACGCTTCGTGAATCCGGGGGGCTGATATCTTCTTGATGTCTTAGAGAACCCTCAAAAGTATACTCCAACTGTGGTCAGAGTGTCGTTTTAGGGGTAGTTGGAGTATACGTGATGGAGGCATCAAGACATAAAAAATATAGGGTAAGGTTGCGATCATTGGACCGGCTCTTTCTTTGGACCGCTTCGATTTTTCGGAACCGAAGTACATTAAAAATCAACCGTTTGTCCGAAACGGTTTGTATTTGACCTTGTAACAACCCCCGCTTCCGCCAGTGCCGCCGATAGCTCCGTTGGGGAAGGACGTGTGTCGCTGTGTTTCGCGCGCTCCCGATGCTATTATCCAGTGACACAGTTTACCATGTAAGTATTGTACAATAAAAGTTTTTGATGATTTTTTTTGTGGAACGCACGCCTTATTTAACTGTTTAAGTGGATTTGGGTTCAATTTTTCGCAATACTGCACATATTTTTATGTATTAATTTTTTTGTCATTGTGCTATGAGTTTCTATCAATGGACCAGTAAGTTTCTCTTTTATTGGACCGGTCCAATCATAGCAACTTTTAAAATATAAATTTAAATTGTTTCATTTTTGTTTTAGCATAGCAAAACGAGGGGAATACTATGCAAGGAACGAGGAAATTATAGAGCTAGCACTACAAGCTTTAAGTAAGCAAGAAATTGACCTTAATGCCGCAAGCAGGATATACGGTGTGCCGAAAGCGACGCTTAAACGAAGGCTGGATGGCAAAAATTTAAGAGCTAAAGGCGCAACACAAATTATTGATTCAACAGGTGACCTTACTCCTGATGAAAAAAAAAATGGTCGAACATATTTTGAATTACGATTTCCTACGTATTGTTATAATGTTGATACAACATTAAAAAAATGAGGCTTAATTTAAGACTGATCGATATTCCTGTGCCATTTAATTTTATACTGCTTTGACTGATTATAAATAAAAGAAAGCGATTTTTAAAATTATTATTGTCTTTTATTTATTTGAATTATCATAGTTTCCTTGAATGGACCACTGCCAAAAATATCCGAAGTCCAATTATAGCAACTCAATGGTCCAATCAAAGAAACGGTGGTCCAAAGAAAGCAACCATTGGAAAACAGTTTTTTTCCATTTTCTCTCTTTATGGTTGATGCTAAAAATCTTGAATGACACCTGCAAGTTCTTATAGGCAAAGCTTATTAAAATATTGCATCAGCTTTCTCCTACATATCATAACTTCGCTGTTATGTCATTTTAAAGTTAAGTGGTCCAATAATAGCAACCTTACCCTACGTCCGGTTTGCGGTGCTATGATACCGTTGGGGGCGCAGGACTTCGACGATTTTTCATTACTATGTAAAGTAAATTAAAAAAAATAACCTTACAGGTTTGTAATGCGTTGAATACTAAATCGTATTATGATTGTTATAAATGATGAAAGGCTAATATCAATATAGACTAACGGCACTGTGGCATTTCAGGGAAGTGCAAAGCGTGTATAGCGCACTTGGCAACGAGATGTCAATGATAGCGTCCTTGACAACCGACACAACAAACAATCATCACAGAACACAGATGATTTTGATTGTAGTAAATTAGATTAGGGATTAGGTTGACCACACTTTATCAAGGTGCTCGGGTAAACTGCTTAAGATTTCGAAGGTTTCTCAACTTGTTTGCAAACTGTAAATATTTTTATTATTTCAATTTCTTGTCACGAAATAAATATATTTTTAAATAAAATCGTTCCTGATACTTTTGTCCCGTTTTATTTCTCACCTTTAAATCTAACGTGACAATGTGCCAGAGCAGAATTTCGTTCCAACGTACTCCGAAGTATTCACGTAATCCAGCACATCTATGAGATTGAATGAAACAATTTTACGTTTTATTACTACAAATATATCTTAACTGTATTATTTCACATATAAATTACGCTAGTTTTTAGCTATTATGATAAATTATCACTTTAAAAATACGTAAATACGAAAACGTAAACCAAATGTTCATATCATTTCATTTAAGCACATTTCACTACACTTTTCACTCAATAACATATTAAAATATGCTTATGTAAGGTTTCAAAAATAATTTAATATCTTAAGATAAATAAAAACCATTAAAATGGATTACTTACGGCATTTTTTCTCGCAGCACACAATGTCACTTCGCACAGGCAACTACAATATGGCGTCTTCAAAATAAAAAATCGTTTTGGAAGGACTTGTAAATTTCGAGTTTAGAACGTGGGAACAATCGTTGCTAGAAGCAAGCGAGCGTTATTACAATGTTCAGTATACTTTTCTACTTGACTTACCCGTCCCATTCACCCCATAGAATTTTGTTAAGTTTAGCGCGCGGCAGTTTGGCAGGTTTTAAGTTACAGCGAACCTGATGGATGGATGGATGGCAATGCAATGAGGTAAACTGTGTTATCTTCTTTGTTATGTACTGTGATGTCGGGTCGGTTGTAGTGAATTGTTTTGTCTGTGATAATGGTTCGGTCCCAGTATATTATTATTATCATAAACATAGGTACTTACAGAGGTTGTGGGTTGTTTAAATGCGAACTCTATGTTTCACCTTTTCAGGTATATATGAAGTATTTACATTTTAACAATAGTATTTAGCATAATAATAATAGTAGGACAATATTTCATAACTGAAATTATATGTACATAGGTATATGTATGTATGTAAGTATATATAATGCATGCATGATGTTACCTGCCTGCGGCTGAGACGTAATCTTTTCTTCCTTGGCTGCTTGGATTGCGTCCTTCAAGCTGCTGTAGCCAGCCTTGAGTTGCGCAGCCCTTCTGAATACCGTTTAGTGGCAAATTTTTCATTGATTGGCTTAAACACAGTAAATGCCTCATTATTTTCATTTGCCTGTGAAATAGTTAACTACGAGTATGTAAATAATTTTTCAATGGCAGTTCCATACTTATCGATGGATTTTGAGTCCTGCTTTATATTATTTAATTGCACCTGTAAAGCCATAAACGATTGTTTAGTAAGGCAATATTTTTTCAAATCTGAAATTAAGTTTTGTACAGTCGTGTACGTATTTGACATACGTAATTCGGCATTTTCAGAAAGCCTGCTCTTTAGAACAAAAGTAATAAGCAATAATTTACCTTTGTCATCCAGCATATCTGCATACATCTCGGCAGCATCAATTACCCGTTTTGTCGTCGCTTCCGACCCGTCCTGGTCCATTTCTGGAATCAAACTGCACGCCTCTTTAAGACTAAACTGCATTTTGTCACTAGTTTTTTCGGGCAAAATACATAAAATATTTATTTCCTCACTTAACTTTCTTATTCGCTCAAAATAATTTGTGGCTGATAAAACAACCTTAGCATCTTTTTTCTCCTCCAAACTAGAAAATATTTCATTCAAATTTGCCGTAAATCAAATTAGCTTCATCTAACTTACTTTTAGTAGTTTTACTAGTATATCTACTTTTACCTTTCTTAATTAAGTATTTCCGTATCTCTTACCAATTCATCTTGCAATAAGATTTAAACTTTCAATCATATCTTTTAACTTTACATTTCATTAAATATTTCTTAATTATAGTCTAAAAATAGATTGGCATTCAACTCGTAATGACAAAGTTCACGAACAAAAATGTGCAACGTTAACAGTTTACGGCGCGTGGCATTATATTCGCAGTGTATTTGCGCACTCCTTTAGCTACTTTTAATATAATGCGTTATAAAAAGGTCTTTGACCTACTATATTTTAACCAATTTTAAATTAAATTCTAACACAAATTTTTAAATGTTTCGATTAATCTAACATATTTTAGCGTCCATGTCACCGGAAGATAACACTATATCCTCAGCTGTAATTAGGTAGAGTTTGATTTTACTTTTACCATCCAGTTTTTTGTAAAACGATGCAGCACAGGAAATGTCTTCACCACGAGCAACAATATCATCTGCCGTTCGCTTGAGATAGCCACCAATACCATCGGCAGGGCCCTTGCCGTGGCCAGCTTCAAAAAATGACCAGGTCATTCTCCGGAACCCATAATCAAATGTTTTTGTTACACTGAAATAAAAATTTTGTTTTTGCCTATATTGGCTAAATGGACCGTCGGTAAAAAAGTGAAGGGTTTCTATTTCAGGATAATTAGCTTTTATATCTTTAAGGACAGGGTCAAGATGAGCCCAAATGGCACCAGGTTGGTGATTTGTGCATGCTGACACAGAACAGTAAGATTTAACTTTGTGTTTATGCTGTTCATCTGGGATATAAACAACTACAGTATGCAAAGATACTTGGTTTCGCGACCCCCCAAAATGATGCGCTTGAATCTCTTTATGAAATTTGCAATTATAATTTTCGCTGAAATCTGCCACAACGACCACTTCGGTATTCTCTATGTTATCTACCGCGTCTCTAAAATTTTTGAATTGTATTTTCATATTATATATGTGTTTTTTTAATGATTTTAGTTCATCATTAAATATTTTCATCAATTCTTGAACTGTCCCTTCTTTGTCTTGCTGTACATTTTTGAATACTTTTACTTTTTTACCGTCCTTTTCATATTGTTCCTGAAGTCTTCCCCATTCTTTCCATTGTATTATTTCTTTATCTTTGATAGATTCGTGCATAATATACCGACTTTGACATTGTTTGCAAGTGCCATACATACATGCTTGATTTTTCGGATCACAAACAGTAGCTGTAATTAAAATGTTCAGGTCATCTGTGTTAATTATTAACTTTTTTCTCAAAACGCTGGCTTTGAAAGCAGGATTTGTGTGAGTTTTGCATAAACACATTTCACGTCCATCTACAGAAGGCTTCAACACATAAAAAGGTCGATTTTTTGTGAAGTAAAAATACGAGCACTTTATTTCAGGGTTTTCTTGTTTAAAGGTTTTGTATAAGTTTTTCATATTATCCAGTATAAACCTCTTCTGGGCTTTAATACCACTTTTAGTTTTGGTTTCCTTTTTCCCTGCTGTAGCCCTGGATACGTCGTCTCGCAAGAAAAAAGCCTTAATTTTATGTGGAAGGTTTGTTAAATTTTTTCGCACTTTCACCGTAGATCTCAATTTTCCTTTTAGTCCTAGTGTTTCTTTTATTAATTCTTCTTTTTTTGATTTATCAACATTTCCTAAGATGTTTTTTAAGATATTTTTTTCTTTTATCTTTTTAGTGCTCTTGTATCTTTCTTTTATGGCATTAGTTAACGTAACGTATTTTTCGTTTTTATCTGTCTCAGGGCGATTTTTGTCTTCCTTTTTGGAGATTCTATTTAAACGTTTCTTATATTTTTCGTATTTTTTCTTTAATTTCATAATTTCTTCCTTAAGTTTCAAATTTTCTCTGTATAATTTAGATCTATCTTTTCTTATTTTTTTCCGACCATTTTCTTTGCGCTTTGAAACATCAGGCGAGTTCCGAATACTAGGCGAGTTACGAGATAGAGAAGCATCCGTATTATCGTTAATAATCGGAAGTTGGTTGTCATGTAATAAGGATGGAGAACTAGGTGGAGTCATGTCAAGCAAACGGTTGAGATTAGCCTTACGTTTTCTCGTTTTTTGTTTTCTTAGCCTCCAGATAGTCCGTGCATTGTACCTTTCTGTGGGTGTAAGGTCTTTTACTAATCTTTTTTTCTTATGATAGTTTTCTCTCTTCTTCTTTTTGTACGCTTCATACTTTTCAGGATCTTTTTTCAATTTTTCTTTATATCTTCTTTGCTTTTCAGCCGCAGTTAACGACATTTTATCTAAAATACGTTGGTATTTTAGTTTTAGAAATAAATGGTGAAAGTATAGATCATTCAAACTAGCTTTAATTTAACTAAAAAGTTTTACTTTGAACAATATGTCAATATTTATAAATTTAAAGCATTTTAACAAGTTCTAGAGACAATTACTATGAAAAGTAAATTAATAACATTTAAAAAAGAGACTATTTAAGAGTATTTAATTGAAATTTCACAACATAAAATACTAAAGTCTCCTGGGTCACCAAACATTTCTCTTGGGTCACCAATATAGTGACCCAGGGGAACGGTTACCCAGGAGACATTTATACTTAAAACATTAATATTTTGGAGAAATAACAAAAAATAAAATAAAAAACCTTGTCAAGGCAAAATTAGACTTAATATCTTTGTTATAAGTAATTAATTACTAAAGAATCGTTAAAAACTTACCGTTATTTCGAAGTGAGTCAGCGGAATCACAATAAATACACGCGCACTGTCTCCGAGTCGCGGTCGAAATGGTCGAGCCAATTCAAGGACAGAGCACCGGTAACCGACATCGTATGATTCGCAGATTTGTTTCCTATTGGCTGTCTCCACAATATCTCTATCTCGCTTTCACTTATTGTTTTCAGATTATGGTAAGCCAGCGGACCACGATAATGTATGCAAATCAGGGACATACTTTTAATGAATTTCAGAAAAAAAATTGTATTTGCTGATATTGATTTAACTTAATATTTAAGTTAATAAAATATTGTACTTTATTATATGTAATTTAGAATTAGAACGTTCTTAGTAAGTTTTTATATGAGGATGCGAAATTTAACATGACACAGCTAAAGGGACAGGTGGAATTTGTATGGGCGAACAATTTTGTCCCTTAGCAAACCAAATTAATTCTTATTTTTAGTGAAAGTGCCGCGACTTAATATCAAAATAATGTTTCTTGTTCATCTAATTTCATAAATTAAGTAGCAATATTTAAAAAAATTATGATATTTAGAAGAAAACTTGATCTAAATGTCAAGGACAACTTTTGACAAAGAAAAATTGATCCACCCACATACTTTATTCACTCACTTCCTTATGCTGTTGATTGCTCGTCCTGGGCTCGTCCTCGCAATGAAGCTGGAATGCGCCTTACCGCCTGGAGACCCATTTCCTCTCGAATCCATTGGCACTTCTTGTAGAGACGCGTAGCAAAATAGACGGCGACTAACATGAGGATGGCCAATGAAACGAAGCTCACGATACTCAGCTTGTCCACGCTGCTTCCAATGCCTTTCACTGTGGCATCGTTGGTGCCCGCCGTGTTTTGGTTAAGGAAGACCTCCTTTTTTTCAATTGTTTTGATCTACACATTTTGTCGCTGCCAACGTACTATGATAAAAAATGTAAAAACTCAATACTAGGTCCCCTTGGCCGAGCCCTTTAGCTGGGTTGCCATGAAATGGTGGGGTTCCCGTAGTCCAAATAAATATCACAACCATTCACTACAACAGTAATTTATTGACTGAATTGCACATGCATACTTAAATAGCGCCAATTCGCCAGAGTCAGCAAAACATAGTTATTATAATGGAGCGTACATACTAGACTTAAGCTAAAGAAGCATACATACTATAATGGACACACTTCACTGCTCAAAATCTCGTATTCATATCTCGTACATTCAATAAAAGGTATCAAACCGAAATAATTTGGATTAAGTACATTTTACACAATGAAATATACTGTTTCAAGTCTTCTACTAAATAAAACATCATTACAGTTACAGTTCAGTTACGTAATGAAGATTTAAATGCGCTGGAATGCAATTCTTTAATTATCATTGGTATTTTATTGTTAATGGTTATACACATGGCATATGTATTATTTTAAATCTTTCAGTTTTTACATACGGCTATACATCTCTCTAGTTGGCTCGAAATTAATGCAATTTCCAGCTCGTTTTGGACCTTTGCACTCTCTGCAGCAAGAAGTGTGCCATTCACAGTTTTCACAGTTAGCCGATTTTTTATGTCATTTTTAAATAAATTGACTTTACTAAAAACCCTCTCGCAATCGGCTTTCAAGTGAGGTAGAGACAGATGAAAGCGGAAAAGTCTTCTATTTTCAGTAATTGGGTCCAAAACTTATCTGGCTCACAAAACCACAAACCTCGTATTTGTACGAGGAACCTCGTACGGTTGGCAACCCTGGTCAATAGTTTCTCTTTCTAGGACTAATATTTCCGTATCCGTATGTGTCTTTTTAGCGACTCCAGGAATTATTTTTTGCAATTAATTCTTACATCGGCATATCAGGCTCACTTGAGAAGTTGCCGTAATGCTCGTCCGCCAGGTTTGACCGCTTTGTTCGCTTTATGCCTAATAATGCATATTTAGCTTTCCGTTTTATTTTTAATTAATGTTTGTTTTTTTGCAATATATTTTTCAGTGTACGTATTATTGATGTTGCCGTCACAAGTAAGATTTTTATGTATCTTATGCATCAGCTTATAGTCTTTGGTGTTGTATTCGGTAACTGCTGCATAATAACACCTTTTTTCATAAGTTCGTCGAAGGGAAAAGTTTACTCGCTTTCCAGCAAGGAATTATGCTATTATTGAGTTGAAATGGCAGGGTTATTAGTTTCGTTTAGTAGGAGACTTTCTGCAATCTGTGTCAACCGTCTTAGATTCTCATAAATGTCAGCCCATTTCGTTTTTGCGTAAGTAGTTCTTACATGAATAATGAAAACCAAAAACGTGACACAGACCCTTCAGTAGGTCTTTCTTTAAGCTTTTATTTTTTCTTCTAATGGTATGTCAAGCTTTGCAGAGTGTTCAATAGCTCCAGTTACTGCTTTATGTTGGCTTCGAATACGGTCACTCAGTATGTTGCGTAGTGTGACAGGTACTGGTCCGTTCTTATTTTCCGTCTTATTTACCATTTTCCTAAACATATTCGAATAATTCTATAGGCAATAATGAGTTGTAGGTGTAAGTTAATGATGACTCACACTTACGGTTTGATGATATTGTATATTGTTACAGTCCACACATTAAGCATATAGTTCAGAAGGCAGAATAAATAAGCAGAGGAAATAGCACAAACACACGATAGATTGTTCAAGAAGGCACAGAGATAGTTTTTAACAAGAAATACAGAAATAAATAAGAAGTACATAAGCGATGGCAACATCGTATGCGTAAAAACTGAGCAAGACAAAAGTGCGCTCCGCGTCGTGGCTAAGTTTTAACTGGTCGCAACCAGTATTGCAAAAGTGAAAAATTAAAAATCGGTAAAATTGCCCGCTAAAAATCGTGAGAAATCGGGAGATTTTTATTCGAAATAAAACAAGAGTTTAATAATTAATAATAGAACGTTTATTGATTTTCATCTTCATACCACTTCTTACCGGCTATTTTAGTGAACATATTTTCATCAATTTTAAAATTGAAGCAAAATTATTATTTTCCCCAATAAATCTTTTTGAATGAAGAAGACCTACCATTAAATCCGTGGAAAGTCTGTTTCGCTGTTTAGTTTTCATTAAATTTATTGATGAAAATATTCTCTCCACGTTTGCAGATGAGTGTGGCAAACTCATAACTTTGAAAACAAAGGAACAAATACGATTAATCATGGATGAGCCATCACCACATTTAATACTCCTAACGCTTGCCCAAAATTCTTCAGTTATATCGCTAAATGCCCCAATTTCTTGTGTGTTCCGGAGCAAACGCCATTCTGTATCGACATTTTGATAATTATTACTGTCTAACAAATAAGGGAATTGTCGACATATTGGTACAATCGTCGTGATTTCGCCCTTCTTTACATTTTCGGGGTAGATCTTTTAAAGGATTATTTTTGAACGGAAATCTTAGTATGATTTGATCACACGCTTCAATAAAACATTAAATGCACCTAGTTTGAAATAAATTTATTTGTTGGGCAGTCAAGCTCTTATCTGTAAGCATAGTGTCAATGAAATTTATGACGAATTCTATGTACAGTATTTTAAATTATTTGTATCAAATTTTATATTTTTAAATTGTATTCAAATTGTATTTAATCCTTTGATTTTAATTTTTATGTATTCTGACATTTAATATTATTGTTACCATTGATTATTAATATTTGATAGACTAAACAAAATTTTACAAAATTATGACTGTAAAGGCTGATTTACATTGATACAGTAGCTGGCGCCAGCATCACTGGATTCCGGCGCTGCACTGGCACTGGCACTGGATCGCGTCGTTTATACGCATCCAGTAGTCATTTCTACTTTCTTGCGGTGACTACACGTTTTAAAAAATGAGTGTTTCACAAAAAAGAAGGTAATTGAAAACATTTTCTAAAAATCTTTGTGCGTTATTACTAGACGAGCTGTCAGATATGATTGAAGAAGAACTGATGAAGGAGAAGCGAATATGGGTGAGAAAATGGATAAATGACAGAGAGATTTCTGGAGGATCTAATTTGCTTATGAACCAGTTAAGGTCAGAAGATACCAAGGAGTACAAATCAGCTTTAAGAATGACGCCGGAAAATTTTTATGAATTGCTATCCTTGATAGGTGGCTTCATTCAACGTCAAGATACGTTTATGAGGGATGCCCTACGAGCTAAAATGAAGCTTGAACTAACACTGACTTATTTAGCTACAGGAAATTCTTTAATGAGTTTAAGTCACTTCTATCGTGTCTCCAAATCATCTATATCTAATATGATTTCAGAAGTATGCTTTGCTATTTATGAAGCATTAAAAGACTGTATTAAAGTAAGTGTTTTTATTTCTAAATCAATTACATTTTTTTAATTTAACAGTAAGGTAAATGCACCTTTGATGGACAAGGAACCAAACTGTCTAAACTGTCCGTCATTGGCGCCTTTACCCTACGTAGGTTTCTAAAATATAAAAAGTGAATAACTTAATAATATAATTAAGCATTTTTAAATGCATCATTAATGATATTACTGACTTCAGTCAAATTAATATAAGATAGTTCAGTTTCGGATGGTGACATATTGTTGGCATATAAATTTAAAGAACTACTTGCAGTGATCCTTTACTGATCCTTTCCTTTTTTCCTTTCCGTTCCTTTTATCCTTTGTTTTATAATAATCAATTTCCTAATCTTTACTCCGTTGTGGCTAAACGCAATCAACGAGAGCCCAAAAAGAAAAATCTAGACTATATTTTTTAAGGGGGCAAATGTTCAAAATATTCTTACCTTGTTAAATTTATGGCACGCAAACAGTGCACTCGTCGGGTGTGTAGTGATCAAAAACACAAGTACCGCACGTCGCACACCAAAAAGAGTCTTCGTACACCATATTAGTTGTGGATTCCAAGTCCATATTAGTAACAAAGTGCTGGAGTTCATTTGGAATAACTTGGAAAATATCACAGTTGTTAACACATCGCTCTACTTTAACAAAGTGCGTTATAGGCCACGGCCACACAAAATCGTGCACTAATAAGTTCATAAAATCGTCTCTGGTCAAAAAGTCACTTACATCTAAATTATTATCCATTTTTAAAACTTAAAAAAAACTACACTCTTATTTAAAAACTCACTATTCTAACTTCCTAGTCCTAAATCCACCACTAACTCCAGAATCTCTTTTGGATGAACTAAAATGAAATGATCGAAGGTCGGTATAATATTTTTTGTTTATTGAAATATAAGCTTATAAGACACATCTCTTTGTACCTTAAACAACGTTCCTTGTCAACCGCTTTTTCTTTCCTAGCGCGCTCCTTACTTTTTATGAGACGCTGATAGTCATCTTCAGGGACGTTTTTGTTCTTGTACGCAAAGCAGACATCACATTGATCTTTTTTGGGTTATTATATACTAATATTGCTCTTGTGCACTGCGTCTAAGAAGCATTTGTATGTTGGTTTTTCAGTGTTATTAATATTGATCTCCGTCAAATATTGAGACTTGAAATTTGAGTACACTTCAGCCTGTCTTAATATTAAATATTTAATACTAAATATTATGAAATCGGCAATAATGTGACGGCATTTCAGGTAAAATGTTTGTTTTGCTTTGACGATTCACTGGTTTGCTTTTCTTTTCCATGCCAATGTCGCTTGTCTTTGGATCGCTAGTACCACCACTAGGACTCTATAGAACACGCTCCATTTACCCGAGCCTTATTACATACTAAACAACAAGTATAACACGACATAAAACGGTTTCTTTTTAGTTTCTGACAAATCAGTGTCAATTTTTTTAGATAATTTTCTTTTCTTTTTATTTTGTGTATTTTGGGTTGATGTTTTTTTCTTTAGGTTTTTATTAGATGCATATTTCTTAGGCTCTTTAATCTCCCCTTTATCTTTATTAGTTTTATCAGTTTTTTTTTACCTTCGCGTTTTATTTTCTTCTTAACAGGACCTTCTTCATACTTTACCTTCGGTTTTCTGGTTTCTTGCTTTCTTGTGGATTCTTCTAGTTAATTTTTGTATACACTCGCTGTTAATTCGACTGTTTTCTAGATCCCTCGTTTTCTCGTATTTGTTTTATTGAGTCCCGTAGGGGGGTCAATATGAGTGTCCTAGCTGGCTAGTGTAAGGGGTGGAAATGATTTACGGCATTTATTATTATGTGTGCGTTTAGAACGCCTCCGTACACGGGACAAGTTAGTTCGGGCGCGTCAACCGTCGCAGTTTACAGTTATGTATGTGTGTGCTACGTCAGCAGTACCTAAAGTACTCTCCCCTTATATATTTTTTTCAATTTGACACATCCTTTAGCAAAAAGTTTGCCTAAAACAATTTAGTTACATCATAATTGAACATGAGTTTAAACTTTTATTTTGAACATTGTTAATTGAGATAATTTATCTTTATCGGTACAGCCTTTCTTATAACTAATTCTGAATACAGTTTGAGAAAGAGTTTTAATGATTAAATTGCGAACAAACAATGTGTTATCACATTGCTTGCTCGTTACATGATCGCTCGACCTAACTTACCTACTGCTTACTAACTACAACAATACAGGGCTACTCACGAACCTAAAAAAGTCACTGTATTAACATAACATAGATTCGATTGATGACATGATCTATACACAATAAAATACGGGTGTACAAGTTATATACTTGTTTGTCTTTACAGTAAAATTTTATGTTTTACAATGTAAGTATTGAAGTAACTTATTTCTACGTAATATTATTATATAATTTCAACCAATCTGTGTTTATTTTAACTACATACCTACTTCAATTTTAGATTTGTTCAATATTTTTATAATACGGTAGTTGACACCACCAATCGTTGACGTACTTTTTATCAACTGTCAAAACGCTTTTCTTCATAGAGCTTGTATGGGAATAACACACTTTGACGTCACCGCGTGCAATGCCGACTGAGTGACTAATTATCATTTGAATTCCAATTAAAAATCTAATAATAAAAGTGTTAATAATTAAAGTGTTAGCTAGAGTAAGGCTAATTACTATGTATTAAGAGTAAAAATGGTTCCTTTTTTGTTGTTTTTATTGCTGTGTTAATTAATAATTAAAGTGTTAGCTAAAGTAAGACTGATTATTGTGATAATAAGGAGTAAAAATGGTTCCTTCTTTGTTGATTTTATTGCTGTGTTAATTAATAATTAAAGTTTTAGCTAAAGACTGATTATTGTAATATAGTATAGTGTGAAAAAAAAACATTTATCACAGTGGATTTATTAAAAGTTTTTGTTAAATTAAATAAGTGTTTAATTAAAATAAATTTTACTTAATTACCCAATAAATAGTATGTGCCAATACGAGCTTCATATAACCGGTTCATCTCTCTCCTCAGATTTGAATTACTAAATATGAATTGGTCATGGACCCTACCGGGATACCGTGCGTTAGCATGCAGTATTCGGTTGTCAGCATCGCAAACCTGTAAAACCATACAAGTTTAGATTTTATCATTATGAAGTTATGTGGGGTGGCTCATTTAGGGGCATGGGTCAGTGAGGGAATAATATAAACTGGAAAATAAAGGTCAAGCATCATTGTCAGACAATAAATATCTACTTCGAATAAGAGCTAGTCTTTCTCTCGCTATTACCAGATACTTCAGAATAATTTCAAATCACAGGTGCAATTACCAATTGTGTGTTGATAGAATGGTATCCCTTTCTTTTCCGGTATTGGACCCTTTGAAGTCCCGGTGGGGGGAAAATTGCAACATGAGTGCAATCAACCGCCCCAACCACATCTGGCACTCCGAACTTTTCCTGGAAACCTCTGCTGACTTGTTGTCTTTCCGCTTCAGTAGCGGGAAAGTATACCCACTTTGACAGTAATCTAAAAGAAAATGTTAAAATGCATGTTAAGTCAGGACACAATAATAGCTAGATGTTTATTTTATCACAATAAGGAGTTCACAGTACTTTAAATATTGAAAATTATTCAAAAACCTATTCAAAAATAAAGTTCATAATAGAACAATCACACTCTATTCACTGCTTTAGTAAATTGAGCGAGGTATTTGCTGACAGTGGTCTGGGCTATGCACACAGTGTGGTCTTGTCCGGTGGGCCTCTGGTAGCTGCCATCACCCAGTAGTCGAACGCTAGTGAGAACCTAAAGAATGGATTACCGATTATGTGAGATTGATAATAATAATACAGACTAGATTTGTTTTATGCATACTGCACTTTGGGGCTATAATAAAGGAGCCTCCCCAAATGACGTATCAACTGTTCCATACACGCACTTTACTACTTACTTTAACGTGGACTGGCAAACCGTCTTCTTCGTTGAGAGGTTGTAAATGTATCCTCAATTCCTCGCACAAATAAATAATAATGTCTTTAGTTAATCGAAACATTTTTTGGAATTCTGTATCCGGCAACTCAAACGGGTAATTTGAGTCCCGGATCATCCTTCTACTTATTTTCCGTTGCTGCGTCTCTTGCTGTTGAGCATAGAGGTAATTAAAATAATTTTGAGCCATTTTAATTTACAACAAAATGCGACAAAATTTTATCACCACCTTCAGAGAGGGTGATAAAATACGACACAAACAATTGTCAAAATGTGACAGTTGTGAAAAAAAATTACGCCCATGCTAAGAAATAAGACAAATAAGTCCAATTTGACTGTCAAACTTATATCTCACACCAGTCTTGATTTTGTCATGTCCCCCGTGCTAGCCTATGTGACAAAAATGTTTCTCACACAATTTGTCATATCTGGCTGTCAGATATGTCTTGTCACAGTAAGCCGTGCTAGCAAGGCTGGGGCATCTCATACCTTATAAAAGGTATAACAGGAGAAAGGCATGTTATTCACCGCTGAAACGGCGACTATAACTCTGGCTGATGGATTATGCCGACGGCAACAAGTCAGAAGAACTACTGTCCCCGTAACAATAGGCAACAAGTCTGTGCTAACTAATTTCATTGTGTTGCCCGAGTCTCGGGATAATAGAACGCTTTTAGGCGTAGATTTTATTCAGGATGCGAATATGGTG
The DNA here is from genome assembly GCA_963921415.1 of Pyrausta despicata. Taxonomy (NCBI): domain Eukaryota; kingdom Metazoa; phylum Arthropoda; class Insecta; order Lepidoptera; family Crambidae; genus Pyrausta; species Pyrausta despicata. The sequence continues at coordinate 11,630,608 of OY992864.1, forward strand.
TTAAACTTACCACAGCTTCTTTACCATTTCCTAGAAGAGCCTGGCAAAAAGTTTGACTTAATTAATGAAGATGATGAGAGGACTTCTGTAGCTTCCATGAAAACAGCGACTACAACGACTGAATCCACCATTTCAAAACTGATCAAAATGACTAAAATGGAACCAATGGTTAGCCCCATAATATGCAGATGACACCGGAAATTATTCGTGTACATAGACTTAAGCATTTGTAGTCATATTTTTATAAGAAACGAAGCGGTAAAAAAACCCGGTAAAACTGTTCATTAAGGGACGCGGGGTAGGGGGGAGGGGGTGGGGGGAGGGTGAGGGGGGGAAGTGGGGTACCCCCTGATACCCTCCCCTCTTGAAGCAAGCTCTTGGTTTCTGAAATATTTATGATTGAAGTTTGAGGTTATGACTGTACTAAAAGAGTAAAACTGTACATTAAAGGACGCGAGGAAGGGGGGGAGGGGTGGGGGGAAGTGGGTTACCCCCCCTCTTGAAGCAAGCTCTTGGTTTCTGAAATATTTATGATTGAAGTTTGAGGTTATGACTGTAATAAAAAGTGTTAAAATTTAGTTTTAGATCATCTAATTAAGGGGTGGGGGAAAGGGGGATAGAAAGGGGGAAGTTTTACCCCTTGGGGGGGGGGGAGGGAAAAGTGGGTAGTAGAGAGTGAAGACTTGCCTATTCCCTACAAAATTGCTTATCCCCTTTCAGGAGTATAATAAAGAGATTACTGTTGTCTGTTAAAAAAAAAATAACCACGAAATTCAAGGCTCACGCTCCGCTGCGCTTCGCGCTCGCCTTAAATTTCTAACCTATCACAAGACCTACAGGACTTTGGCAAACTGGAGCCTTCCGACAAAATGGCGTCGTTGAGTTTCGTTCTTGCACAGTAGAAACACGATATTTCATTTAAAATTTAATTTAATTATAATCTTTTCAATAAATTACACGTAAATACATAACATTTTACATGTAAAATGTATTTGCAACATAAATATCCCAAAAAGACCCCAAAAAATGTGTCCAAATTGACTGTGTAGAATCAACTTTCACGTAACGAAACGCAACTGTCAGATCGTATAGTTTTTTTAAGGTTGGTAGTCAGTCATGGTGACGTAAAATAGTCGAATTTTGATCTAATTTTGCGATTTTTAATAATTTATTTCTCGAAAACTACAAGGTTGCTTCAAAAAACGACTTCACCAAAAGACTTCTTGCATTATGTAGTTTCTGACAAAAAATTACGAACCGCCAGACCAGCGTCCCTTAAAGTACAGTTTGGTGCAGTGGTCTACATGTCGGACTTCTAAAACCAAAGGTCGCGGGTTCGATCCCCGCACAGTACAAGCATATGTGTGCATGAACATGTGTGTTTGTACTGGTCTGGGTGTTTTCTATCTATAATATGTATTTATTTACAAAAAAAAAAGTATTTAAGTATGTTTATCCGTTGTCTAGTACCCATAACACAAGCCTCGTAGCTTAATTTGGGACTAGAGAATTGGTGTGCATGTTGTAAAATATTTATTTATTTATTTATAATTTGATTAAGACCTAGTTTACAATAAATCGCACAGGTGGCTTTGCTATTCTGCCACTGCGTGTGGTACAAGTCACAAGATTATCTTTACTTTTATTTTCATTGTTTTCGACATTCATTACTGTTTTTACATGCAATATTATTAATATCTGACTCACATAAAATATATGCTGGTTTCAATCTTTCAATTGAGATATTTACTTGCCTATTAGGAAATTGAACCTTAAATACCTTATTATTTTTACTAAGGACGCGATAGGGGCCATCGTTAGTTGAGGTTAAGGGTTTTTGGATAAACTGTACTTTAAGGGACGCTGGTCTGGCGGTTCGTAATTTTTTGTCAGAAACTACATAATGCAAGAAGTCTTTTGGTGAAGTCGTTTTTTGAAGCAACCTTGTAGTTTTCGAGAAATAAATTATTAAAAATCGCAAAATTAGATCAAAATTCGACTATTTTACGTCACCATGACTGACTACCAACCTTAAAAAAACTATACGATCTGACAGTTGCGTTTCGTTACGTGAAAGTTGATTCTACACAGTCAATTTGGACACATTTTTTGGGGTCTTTTTGGGATATTTATGTTGCAAATACATTTTACATGTAAAATGTTATGTATTTACGTGTAATTTATTGAAAAGATTATAATTAAATTAAATTTTAAATGAAATATCGTGTTTCTACTGTGCAAGAACGAAACTCAACGACGCCATTTTGTCGGAAGGCTCCAGTTTGCCAAAGTCCTGTAGGTCTTGTGATAGGTTAGAAATTTAAGGCGAGCGCGAAGCGCAGCGGAGCGTGAGCCTTGAATTTCGTGGTTATTTTTTTTTTAACAGACAACAGTAATCTCTTTATTATACTCCTGAAAGGGGATAAGCAATTTTGTAGGGAATAGGCAAGTCTTCACTCTCTACTACCCACTTTTCCCTCCCCCCCCCAAGGGGTAAAACTTCCCCCTTTCTATCCCCCTTTCCCCCACCCCTTAATTAGATGATCTAAAACTAAATTTTAACACTTTTTATTACAGTCATAACCTCAAACTTCAATCATAAATATTTCAGAAACCAAGAGCTTGCTTCAAGAGGGGGGGTAACCCACTTCCCCCCACCCCTCCCCCCCTTCCTCGCGTCCTTTAATGTACAGTTTTACTCTTTTAGTACAGTCATAACCTCAAACTTCAATCATAAATATTTCAGAAACCAAGAGCTTGCTTCAAGAGGGGAGGGTATCAGGGGGTACCCCACTTCCCCCCCTCACCCTCCCCCCACCCCCTCCCCCCTACCCCGCGTCCCTTAATGAACAGTTTTACCGGGTTTTTTTACCGCTTCGTTTCTTATAAAAATATGACTACAAATGCTTAAGTCTATGTACACGAATAATTTCCGGTGTCATCTGCATATTATGGGGCTAACCATTGGTTCCATTTTAGTCATTTTGATCAGTTTTGAAATGGTGGATTCAGTCGTTGTAGTCGCTGTTTTCATGGAAGCTACAGAAGTCCTCTCATCATCTTCATTAATTAAGTCAAACTTTTTGCCAGGCTCTTCTAGGAAATGGTAAAGAAGCTGTGGTAAGTTTAACACCATATTCGCATCCTGAATAAAATCTACGCCTAAAAGCGTTCTATTATCCCGAGACTCGGGCAACACAATGAAATTAGTTAGCACAGACTTGTTGCCTATTGTTACGGGGACAGTAGTTCTTCTGACTTGTTGCCGTCGGCATAATCCATCAGCCAGAGTTATAGTTGCCGTTTCAGCGGTGAATAACATGCCTTTCTCCTGTTATACCTTTTATAAGGTATGAGATGCCCCAGCCTTGCTAGCACGGCTTACTGTGACAAGACATATCTGACAGCCAGATATGACAAATTGTGTGAGAAACATTTTTGTCACATAGGCTAGCACGGGGGACATGACAAAATCAAGACTGGTGTGAGATATAAGTTTGACAGTCAAATTGGACTTATTTGTCTTATTTCTTAGCATGGGCGTAATTTTTTTTCACAACTGTCACATTTTGACAATTGTTTGTGTCGTATTTTATCACCCTCTCTGAAGGTGGTGATAAAATTTTGTCGCATTTTGTTGTAAATTAAAATGGCTCAAAATTATTTTAATTACCTCTATGCTCAACAGCAAGAGACGCAGCAACGGAAAATAAGTAGAAGGATGATCCGGGACTCAAATTACCCGTTTGAGTTGCCGGATACAGAATTCCAAAAAATGTTTCGATTAACTAAAGACATTATTATTTATTTGTGCGAGGAATTGAGAATACATTTACAACCTCTCAACGAAGAAGACGGTTTGCCAGTCCACGTTAAAGTAAGTAGTAAAGTGCGTGTATGGAACAGTTGATACGTCATTTGGGGAGGCTCCTTTATTATAGCCCCAAAGTGCAGTATGCATAAAACAAATCTAGTCTGTATTATTATTATCAATCTCACATAATCGGTAATCCATTCTTTAGGTTCTCACTAGCGTTCGACTACTGGGTGATGGCAGCTACCAGAGGCCCACCGGACAAGACCACACTGTGTGCATAGCCCAGACCACTGTCAGCAAATACCTCGCTCAATTTACTAAAGCAGTGAATAGAGTGTGATTGTTCTATTATGAACTTTATTTTTGAATAGGTTTTTGAATAATTTTCAATATTTAAAGTACTGTGAACTCCTTATTGTGATAAAATAAACATCTAGCTATTATTGTGTCCTGACTTAACATGCATTTTAACATTTTCTTTTAGATTACTGTCAAAGTGGGTATACTTTCCCGCTACTGAAGCGGAAAGACAACAAGTCAGCAGAGGTTTCCAGGAAAAGTTCGGAGTGCCAGATGTGGTTGGGGCGGTTGATTGCACTCATGTTGCAATTTTCCCCCCACCGGGACTTCAAAGGGTCCAATACCGGAAAAGAAAGGGATACCATTCTATCAACACACAATTGGTAATTGCACCTGTGATTTGAAATTATTCTGAAGTATCTGGTAATAGCGAGAGAAAGACTAGCTCTTATTCGAAGTAGATATTTATTGTCTGACAATGATGCTTGACCTTTATTTTCCAGTTTATATTATTCCCTCACTGACCCATGCCCCTAAATGAGCCACCCCACATAACTTCATAATGATAAAATCTAAACTTGTATGGTTTTACAGGTTTGCGATGCTGACAACCGAATACTGCATGCTAACGCACGGTATCCCGGTAGGGTCCATGACCAATTCATATTTAGTAATTCAAATCTGAGGAGAGAGATGAACCGGTTATATGAAGCTCGTATTGGCACATACTATTTATTGGGTAATTAAGTAAAATTTATTTTAATTAAACACTTATTTAATTTAACAAAAACTTTTAATAAATCCACTGTGATAAATGTTTTTTTTTCACACTATACTATATTACAATAATCAGTCTTTAGCTAAAACTTTAATTATTAATTAACACAGCAATAAAATCAACAAAGAAGGAACCATTTTTACTCCTTATTATCACAATAATCAGTCTTACTTTAGCTAACACTTTAATTATTAATTAACACAGCAATAAAAACAACAAAAAAGGAACCATTTTTACTCTTAATACATAGTAATTAGCCTTATTCTAGCTAACACTTTAATTATTAATAAACACATCAATAAAATCAACAAACAAGAAACCATTTTTACTCTTAACTATCACAATAATCATAATAAATTCTGCTCATGGTATTCCTACAAATCATTTCACCACGGTTTTCTTCCAAGTCTGTAACAAATAAAAATGTTTCAGGAGATTCTGGTTATGCCTTGGAGCCTTGGCTTATGACTCCGGTCCTGGACGCCCCCGAAAATAGCCCAAGTGATTTATACACGCAATGGCACTGCAAAGCGCGCAATTGTATTGAGCGGACAAATGGCTATCTCAAAGGTACCTTCAGATGCCTTGGACATGACAGGGTACTACATTATAATCCTGAGAAGGCCTCCGCAATCATATACACTTGTGTAACACTTTACAACATTATGAAGCATTACCGGTTAGTAATTTCTTTTATTTACTGAGCTTATCCAGCTCCATATTTTAATAAAATTTAGAAAAGGTTGTTGACTGTTGTACCAGGGTTTAGATTCACCCCCTCGAATAGAGCACGCCTTGCCGTGGCGAGGGGGCTCAGTAGTCTGTCGCAATCCAGCGACAGGTGAAGCCAAGATGCTCTGTGGAGAGTGCCTCTGCGTCTGTTCCCGTATCGGGCGGCAGAGACACTAGTGAGTCGCGTCTGTCTCGCATCGAGCGGCGACTCACCGAAGTGCTTGTGGCTCCCAGCACCCCTCTGGCTTATCAGAGGAGGCAGGGGATGTCCTTGGGACTCTGGTCCTCGTGGCGAAACGAGGGTCTTGGCCTAACCGCCCGGACCCTCCTGAGAGACGGCGCCAGTGTGCCGTCTGGAGTGGGATGAGATCTCCTCACCCCACTCCGTGGAGATCCGCCCTCCTGCTTAGAGGGCGGACGTTGCTGCTGGCAAGGGTCGCGGGACTGTTGAGACACCGCGGCCCCTGCTGTCACAGCCACACGCAGCGGGCTTCGTCAGGTTTTAGTGGGTGTACCCGAAGACGGGGGAGTCCCACACACGCCCCTCCTGTCCCCGACGGAGGGGTACGGTGCGTAATTGACATTTCCTGACGTTAAAAAAAAAAAAAAAAGGGTTTAGATTCAGGTCGGTACAGATATTTGTTTAACAAATGAAATTAAATAAAAATATGTCCTTATATCACTTAGTAGGCCTCTCCCAAGTACACTATGTCCTAGGCCACCAGTCAAGGTAGTAATATCAATTAATATAAATTTCAGGTTCCCATTTGTGAATGATGCAGATGTTGATGAAAATGAAGGGCAGATGGGAAATGTTGAGCCAATAAGACCAGCAGCTGCGTTGTTACGGGCAGGACAACAATGGCGCTCACAAATAATAAATAACTTTTTTACTTACATTTTGTCTCCTTTGCGCCCTGATTTTAAACATGTTAATAGTGTGGCTGTTGCCCTCGACAGCATCACTAAGTCTCTGGAAAGAATAACCAATATATAAGAAGGTTATATATATAACAGTTAAGATCCCATCTCTGCTCTTGGGCAAGGTTGGAATCAAGAGCAAGCCAATCTTATTTAAAAAATTAAAACTTAAATAACTCTATAGGTACTTACTTTTAAAAGGGCTATTTTGCTCTTGTTGCAAATGCAAAAAAGCCGTTGGTGGCACATCTTGCCGAGGTCGCAGACGAGGAAGCTGACGGCGCCGGGGTCTGGTGACTGTTTTTGCCACATTTTGGGGGATCACTGCTGACTTATCGGTGTTGGTCGTCTGGCTCCCAATGATTTCCTCGGAAACTACAATCTATAATACAAAGACAAAATCATTTATACTACCAAGGAAGGAAGTTAAAAGAAAACAAAGCACAAAACCCGAAAATCAATGGAGTCACTTTATGCAGGGAGATATCTATATATTGTTCTGTGGAGATAGACACAGTTTGTATCCCAATTCCCACAAGAAACCTTTTGTATAACAAAGCTTGTATTACATTATTTAACACCTATTAATGTAAATCTCGCAGTAAAAGCTAGTAAGATTTGCACACTTACAACTTCTCTCCCGATTTCTGTTTCTTCGGGACCTATCCCGACCGAACAATCATGACCAATTGCATCTAAAACTTTTAAATGCGTGTTGGATATTGTGGGGACGTCCACAATGTTGCCTGTGGCATTCTTCGCTGTGTTCGCTGCAGCGTTTTCTTTCCTGGCCTTCCTCTTTAGGTCACGCCAAGTCTAAAACAACATTTGGGTTCAATATAAAGCCCCCTATTTTCATCTGTAAACATTTGTTGATAAACTGTTTACAACGTGTTTCTAAACACTTTTTTTGAAACATAGCAGTCCAGTCTATAAAGCTTTATGAGCGCCGATACTTGGTTGCCACTTCTATTTTTGTAAACACCCACAACACACTTCCACATCTGTTAACTTTTGTTTAAACTAGATGTTTCGACTTGCTATCCACTCACAGTGGGGAGCACAGCAACATGTTTCAGAAACAATGTTTCATCACCTTTGTTTATCAACTGTTTGTTTACAGATGAATACGGGGCTTCAACAATAACATGCACCTTTGCAAAATGATTCTTATATGCTGCTTATACATTGATTAAATTTTACCTGCTTCCACTGCTCAACCGTTTTGTCAGGCCCAAGTTCTTTTAATATGTCCCTGACTTCCTACCACTTGGCCTCCATTGTGCGAGACCCTAAAGGGCCGGTGTACTCGCCGTTAGCCAGCATCACATCCATGCTCATTATCTCCGCCAATTTGTCGAGCTGTTTATTATTACTCCTTACTCTGTAATTAATTGATTATATAAACATATAGATTAAATAGCAAACACTCATGCCTTTTACGGATTTACTCCCGTAAGGCTTTTAAGGCAGTTGTATTGATGCACCCACTTTTTGCCAATGATTCTTATTCCCATTGTAGACCAAATGGCGGGTCTTTTGCCATTTTTCGGGAACATTTAGTGTAATCAAAACATCTAATAGTACTTACTGTTTTTTCCTTCCATTATACCACATACCACTAAGTTTGTTATGTTTTTATAGTTTACGACGATGCAGCCGGGTAATGTCAAACTCAACAAAACAAAACCACAGATTACGTAGGACAGACATTACAACCAAAACCATAAATAAACAAACGAGAAGTACATTTATACAATGAACAAATTGTAAAGTCATCTATCTGAATACTAATTAAATGATTGTAAGCACTATTCAATTTAGTGACCTATGCAAAAAAGAACGAATGAAATATTTAATTTCATAGATAAAAAAAGTTAGATCAACTGTCAGTCACATTCGAGTCGTACTGTGAAGTTGGCTACAAGACTTCGAGTCACGGGTGATAAAACGAGTCACAGGCTTTGCCCATGTTACCATATAAAACAAATTTCAAGAAATGACTGCATTTTATCAGTCTTGTCATGTCTTGTCTTGTGACTGCCGTGCTACGTGCACAGTAATGGAGTCGTGTTATGTAGGAAAGGCTGGAACTCAATGCATAGAATCCTACTTCCTCAGAGCTTATTTTTGTATCTGCATTGCATTTCCTGCACCTACTTCTTATCACGCCGGGCTTACCACATCCATAACACGTGATCTTATTTCTAACGAAGCTGAGACGAATGGCACAAAGTATACGCGCAGGTGCCTACGTTCGGTGAGTTTCGAGCGCGATCAACGACCGACCTAAGTCGATGCAGAGATGTTCTTAGACCACTCCGAGCGCAGACTGCCGATGTACACACATCGGGTTTCTTCGCCCCACAGGGCGGATCGGGTTCGAGTCCTTCCCCGGGCTTCTAATCGTGGGCCGACAGGCCCACGGTATTTGTTGCCGCTTGTGCGCGGCCGTCTGCCGATGTATACTCTGAGTCTTCGCACCTGACCCCGTAAGGGTCGGGGGCGAACCGTTCGGTGCAACGGCCCCTTTCGGTGGGTTCAGTCGCTGTCCGTGAAGACGGACAGGTCGTTGGGTTGGTATGCAGGAGTAGTCTCACTGCTGTGGTGGTGGTGACGCTGGCGAGCTGTGCAGCGTCATGGGTAGTGGTGATGTTGGGATGGTTGATGTCAAGTCCGGTGGTGGAAGATTCGTCGCTGCTGAAGACGAGGTCGTGTGGGAACGCGCGGTATCGAGCTGAGCCGTGGTCTGGGGGACGCGAGTGGTACGGGGCGACGCTCCTCAGGTGCGGGGCGATGCTCCTCAGGTGCGGGTGCCGGGATCCGTCCACTTTTCGGTCCACTTGTCGAAGTCCTCCACGGTCTCAGTCTTGAGGTCCCTGCGCAGAACGTCATTCCTGACGTACCGGGGGGCAGCAGCGACGGTCCTCAGTGTCAGCGACTGCTGGGCTTCTATACGCCTTCGTAGGCTCCGGCTGGTGAGCGCAAACCACGCTGGTGCAGCGTAGGTCAAGCGGGATCTGATATAGGCCTTATAGACGCCCAGCTTCGCTCTCATGGGGAGGTTGGACGACAAAATGGGTCTTAGCTTGGCTCTCGCTTACCTCGTGGTGTTTACGAGAGCCTTGACGTGTGGTGTCATCGTCAGCTTCCAGTCAATGGTCACTCCCAGGTATTTCACCGTGGTGGACCACGAGATAGGCTCATCTCGGAGCTTGAGTGGTGGCGGCCTGCTTCTTGCGCTACTCACGAGAATTGCTTGGATCTTCCTCGGGTTTGCTGAGAACTTCCAGTCGTCCAACCACTGCGGGAGTAGGTCCAGGGTGCGCTGGATCTTCCTTGCAGCGTGGTAAGGGTTCATCGAGGATGCCACATAGGCCGCGTCGTCTGCGTACAACGCGAGCGTGGCTCCTACCCCTACAGGGATGTCGTCCGTGTACTTGGAGTAGCACACGAGCGAGAGGCAGCTTCCCTGTGGGACTCCTGCAAGGATCGGCCGTTCAGTAGAGGTGGCGTCTTCCACTGCCACATGGAAGCGCCGGTCCTGGAGGAACGACCGAACCAGCCTCACGATTCGTCGGGGCGCAGAGGAATTCGCAATTTTGAACAGCAGTCCTTCATGCCAGACGCGGTCAAAAGCCTTGTCCATATCTAGGAACACACCTACAGAGTGTTCCTTTCGGTTCTGGGCTGCCGCTAGTTGTTGAAGGACGCGGGCAAGCTGTTGGGTGGTAGAATGTTCGGCTCTAAAGCCGTATTGCTCTTCTCTGGGCTCAATGTGTGGTAGGAGATGAGGAAGAAGCAGTTTCTCTAGCACCTTCGATATTGTGGGCAGCAGCGTAAAGGGCCGGTAACTGTCGCACACTGGAGCGGCCTATATAGGACGAATGCGAAAAACTCTGTAACACTTTAAATTATGTATATTTTGTGTTCTGTTTAGTTTGTAAGGTTAATTTAATTTTTGTAAGTATGATTTGCGTCTTATGCAAATTTGTTTATTAAATATCACAAGAAAAAAATAAAAACAATATCTATGTAAGAGCGCTACGGCGTTCCATGATTCAAAACGACAGTATTTGCAAGCGACGTTTATTCCACCAGAGTTCGAACACGAATCAATCAGAAATACAGACAGCAGGCCTTTTTATAAGGCGATCAAAACAAGTACCCGAGGGGAGGGGTCGGTGCAGGTGCAGTGTTGTTTACACACCGGTCGGCTGCAGGTGGTGTTTTGATCGCCTTATAGTACAATGATTAATAAATATTGAGTGATACAGTGTGTCCGCCGGCAGATTTTCGGCTTTAAAAAATCATATAAATTAAACAATACATACTATAATAAAAAATATTTATTTTTCAAAAAGCTGAATCATGCGGACATTATTTCTTAAAAATAACACCTTCCAAATGGCTACCGTTTTGTCGTAAGCACTCATCGAGTCTGTACCGCATATCGGCAAAAACACGCTGGCAGAGCTCTGGCGAAATGGCTTGGACTTCATGTCGAATATTATTTTGGAGGGCTTCAATAGTTTTTGGCGAATTATTGTACACTCTGGACTTTAGAAACCCCCACAGGAAAAAGTCACAGGGGGTAAGATCCGGTGATCTCGGGGGCCAGGGAATGTCGCCAAACCTACTGATTACTTTTCCAGGGAAAATGCTCCTCACTTTGCTCATAGAGGCTCTAGCCGTATGTGCAGTGGCGCCATCTTGTTGAAAATAGGTCCAGTTATTGTACCCATCAAAATTCTGCAGGGCTGGTACAAAAAAGTTGTCTATCATTGCACAATACTTCTCAGAGGTCACAGTTTCGTTAGCGTCGAAGAAAAAAGGCCCGATTATTCCCCTCGCTGATATCGCGCACCACACTGTTGTTTTTGGACTGTGCAATGATTTTTGGTGAAGTTTTTTTGGATTTGACTCCGACCAGTATCTCATATTCTGCTTATTTACATACCCTTCTAGGTGAAAATGGGCTTCGTCGCTGAAAAAAATATTGCCTAGTCGCGAAGGGGTCCCAAATCGCTCAATTATCGTTTTGGCATAAACTTCCCTTGCCAAACAATCTCCTTCTTTTAATTGTTGCACAATTTGTAATTTATATGGGTGGAACTTGAGTTGACACTTCAATATTTTATGAACTGTTGTTTTTTTGAGGCCAGTAGAAGCTGCCACCTTCCTAACAGACTTCCGTGGATTTTTCCGAATTTCTTCTCGCACGATACTGACGTTTTCGGGAGTCGCCACAGAAGTTGATGGACCCGGTGGATGGATATTCAATGGCGAACCCGTTTTCCGAAACTTCTGTACCCAGGATAAAATTATTTGGGTGGACGGCCCGTCACTTACACGTCGAATTTTGTAGGGTGAACAAAACTTCTGCCTTGCTCCGAGCAGAGAATCGCCAGCCTTAAAGTACGCCTCGACTGCGAACGCGCGATGTGAGCCCTGCCACTGACTCATCGTGACTAGTGCGTCCGCAATTCTCACGCTCCGATCGGTACCCCCCGCACCCCTCTCATGCATTCCGTTCGTGCGCAAGGAGATTTTAAACAAAAAATCTGCCGGCGGACACACTGTAGTATTTTAAATTAATTTTTAACACATTATTTAAATTATAATTAGATTAATAATTTGTTGGAATAATATTAGAGTACGAAAATAAATTAAATAATTAGGAACGCTATCATCTATGAAAGTTATTTATTATTATTATTATAAATAATTATGTGATGTTGTCCAATATTTATTTATTTATTTAAAAATAATCTGATGTATTTTGTTGTACGCTATAAATCATCTTGATTAAAATTTTTGATTTGATCTTCTAAATCTCCTCTTATTTATCTAACTAACTCCTTAATTTTGTTTCAAATAATGTAAGCTAATAGGTCTACAGAATCGAGGTGAGGAAGGTTTTGGATTTTGCCATAAAATTACATTACTACCATTTCCATCCTGTGTGGTGAGCCTTAACGGTACAAGACAACTCAAAAATATAAATTTATCATCATCTGCTTCAGAGACAAATTTTTGCTTATACTGAGAATGGCTCGAACTGCCATCAAATCCCCACTTTGTATGTAAAGAATTGCGCTAGTGTAGTCTATCATCTGAGATTCTAGTACCTCCTTAAGAGCTTCCCGTAACCGTATGCCTGTATGATCCAATAAACTCTGAAGTGGTACAATAGCTTCAGTTTCCGTCACTTGAACATTAGGTGGATAAGAACGAAGCTTTTCTTTTTGCACTACCTTATAAGACGGGAAAACACTCGGTGCATATTTTCTAACTAGTTCGTACTGTTTTTGCGATAGTTGAGCGTCCGTTCATCACTGCGGCAATCGGCGACTGTAGCATGCCAAACGCCTGCCAGGATCCGAGCGCGTAGGTATAACTCGCGCGTCGTCCTTTTATATGAAGTTAGAATACTGTATTGATAACATTACCGTGGCTTGGAGTCAGGCAATTCGTTGATAACTTTTTCAAGGTTAAACGGATGAATACCTGTACTTTTAAAGGCGCTCAGTACATTTGAAGCTTTTCCACTCAGTTCTTGCATCAAACGCTTTAGTAATTCGGAAAAATGGCATTTGTTTATGGTGGCCTCTCTCGGAGTTTTGATTTTTATTGCAATAAGATTTCCCTCCACAGTTTCTTCAAAGGGCAAAAATAGCACACGTCGAGTGGCTGCGTCAAATGCGAATTATTGGGCATTTACAAATCGTATATCATTATCTTCACATAGGGTTACTACGAGTATGCGGTGGTTTATATGGGAGGTTAGAATGTCTTGAATCAAAAGTTTTGGGCCTGCTTTTTTGCCCATGGTAAAATTAAGGTTTCAAACCAGTCTTCAAATATGGTGCTCTCAAACCAGGCGGATCTTGACGATTACATTTGGATTCTTTTGGTCCATTTATTCGCCATTCTTGATGCATGTTTTCAGCCTTGTACGTGGGCCAAACTAAAAGTTTTGCGTAACTCATAAATAAAACAATTAATTTGTATAATATTATATTTACTGCTTTTCAAAGTATTCTCCGTTGCATTTTAAACACTTTTTCATCCGTTCAAACCATTTTTGGAAACACGAGGACCATTGGTCTGAGGGTATGTTTTCTACGTGCTGGTTGAACGCAATCACTGCCTCTTCTGGCCCCGTAAATGTCGAACCTCTCATTAAATCTTTGATTTTTGGGAAAATGAAGAAATCGCAAGGTGCTAGGTCTGGACTGTGTGCGGGATGGGTCACGAGCTCTATGTTTTCAGAAGCCAAAAATGACTTTGTTTTTTTCGCGGTGTGCGCCGAAGCATTGTCGTGGTGCAACAAAATGCGACTTCTAGGTCGTTTTTCCCTTACTTTTTCTGAGACATTGGGTAAACACATAGTGGTGTACCATTCAGCATTAACGGTTTTTTGTTGCTCAAGTGGGATCGTGCAGACAGGACCCGTCTTGGAGAAAAAAAACGCAATCATTTGTTTGCCCACGCTTCTCGTTTGCCTCAATTTTGTTGGTTTGCTCTCACCTTCAAACACCCACACAGAAGATTGTTGCTTTTTTTCTGGAGTATAACAATATATCCATGTTTCATCACCTGTTACGATGTCATACACAGCATTAGAATGTCCGTGATTGTACTTTAATAGCATTTCTTTACACCAATCCACACGATTCCGTTTTTGTTCTGGAGTGAGTTCGTGAGGAATCCATCGGCAACAAAGTTTCCTAACTTTTAAATGATCATGTAAAATTTTCTGAATTTGGCTCATACCAATCCCCAAATGTCCTCGAATCTCCTCATAAGTGATACGCCGATTTTTTTCAATTAGTCGTCTGACTGTAGCCACATTTTCCTCCGTGATCGCAGTTGAGGGTCGACCTTCACGAATTTCATCATGGAGAGAAACACGGCCGCGATCAAATTCAGCATACCAACGCCTTACAGTGCTCAGATGTGGTGCTTCTCTCCCAAAAGCATTTTGAAGACGAGCAGCGCAATCTTGCGGAGAAAGCGAACTTTTAAAATCATAAAAAATCATCGCCCTAAAATCTTTTCGTGTTAGTTCCATTTTTGCGACGGACAACGAACTTCAATTTGAGATAAAAAACAATTGACAAGTGACATCCCGCCAGAATTTATTATCATTAACTAATGAGATTTCATGTTTTAAAAAAATATAACATTCGAAATTCAAACATTTACGGGTGGCCAGCTACGCAAAACTTTTAGTGTGAACTAGGTATACCTACTGCGTACATACTGCGTATGTTTCACGAAATGGTAGGCGTATGCGACTTTATAAACATAAAGTTTTCTGCCTTTATCCAGCAAGACGAATAAGCATCACCTTCACATGCGATAGGGCCACTTCTTACAACATGAGACTTGTAATGTACGCGGGGAAACACAAAAAATGGTGGAACCAATTCCCAAAATCTGAAAAAGCGACTGCAACTGTTACCAGTGTACATACCTCTCTCAGCAGATGTCATTTTACCTAGATTTTTAATACCACGTCGAGCTATAATTTTATATGTAACTTGTACGGTTGTCATCTCAACGACGTTCCAGTTATCACAGGACTTAGATTTAAACGTTGGTTACAATAGTTGAGTTAGCGAAGAACATACTGACGTTGTGTTTGTTGAATGATGTCGCTCTTGAAAGGCTTGTTGCTTAAGGTGTCCTGATTGATAAAGAAGGATGACCTTTGAGGAACGAGCCTAATCAATCATCACCGCTTACAATTTTGTTAATGATAAGCTTCTATTCTAATCATATTCAGAATTGTTCGACAATACCGTTCTACTTGACCATTTTCCTGGTGCATCTCATCAAGTTGAATACCAAAATTTGAAGCCCATTCACCGAACTCGGCTCGACTCGAATTAATCGCTGAGTACCAAAGATCGAAACTGCATTAGTGAACGCTGTCTTAAGCTCTGCACTATCTTGTCTATATATTGGGTATAAAAAACAATATTTTATAAATCCGTCGACAAAAATTAGATCATATGATCATATTATAAAAATGGCTTCATTTCGTGACCCGTCCACACTAGAAATTCCAAAAGTGGTCACAATGTTTTTAATTATGTTTGTAAACACTACATTCAATCAAATTTCAAGTGAATACTAGAAGCTTAGATAATTTATAGCATATATTATTTATGTCACCTTAGTATGGAGCATCCTGGAATGTACCTTCTAAAAAGCCAGCCAGGCAAAGGAACTGCCTAACCTGCATAACGGTCTTAGGGGCCGGGGATTTTGCTAGTGCGTCAATTTTTCGTTCGTTCGGCCGGACCTGACCGTTACTGATCGTTCTTCCTAGATATTCCACTTGAGTAGTGAGAAAAGCAAATTTTCGGAGATAAATAGAAAAACAGGCTTTTGTCAAAGTTTCTAGAACTGAATCAGCCTTCGGATACCGAGTCACTTAGAAGAAGTATATCATCGAAATATACCAGTACTTTCCCAGCATCAATGAAAGGCCTTATGCTGTCAGAGATAATGCGTTGGTAGACTACCGGTGCATTAGCGAGTCCGTAGGGCATTTGGAGATATTCGAAATGCCCCTCGAGCGTTACGACGCACACTGGAACCCGTCCATACAAGACAATGCGCATAACTCATTTCTTGAAAAGTGGGTATTTCGATAATATTTTTACCCTACACTCAAATTAAGGATATAGTGCATCACGTAAGTAAACATCAAGTAGTAATCAGTTACGGTTCCAGAGTAACACAGTGTAGAAGTTAATAAAGTGCATTGTTGTCGAAACCTATGTTTATTCATCGGCATAATTAAATAGTGATAATTTTACTTCAAACTTTAGTTATCAAAATAATTACAATGTCGATTATTGTGGAAAGGATGTACATTATAACTATGAGTATTTTTTTTTAAATAGATTGTTTGTGTTTGTTATATTCGTAAATAATTAAGGGCAGTATTAGAAAATAAATAAAAAACGATTATAATTTTTTCGCGCAATGTGATAAAGAAAGTATTTACAATACAATAATAGGCAAGCCTTCTAGTTAGAACAATAGAGAAAAGTTAAACAGGTTGCGCATTTTCGAAAAAAAAATTTTGATTAATATTTAATTTTTATAAGGTGCTTAACTTTTACGAAATGGACTGATTAGTTATGACTACATTTACAATATTGTTACAAATTGGTAGGATGATCAATTTAAATACTTTATGAGTAGTTCTGTGACGTGGGACGAATAAATAAACAACAATTTTTGGTTCGTTCTAGGTGAAACATTGGCTACATATTTTACTATAAAGAAAAGAGATATGAGTGAAATTGTACTTTCTAGTAAATTCATAAAGCTCGAGAAGAAGTTTGAACATCTCGTAAAAATTCTAGTAAAAAAAACCAACTGTCCTAATGAACTGGAGATCCAGAGTTCAAATATGTTAACTTTAAACAACAATGTAGTCTACAATGGAATAAGTACAATAGGCACAAACAAAGGTTCCTGAATAGTGAAAAGTCATGGTTAGATGGTGTCTGTCAATTTAAAGTATATGGCACATCGAAAGGTGGAAAACCAATTAAAGATTTTACTGAAAGTAGCGAATCAACAGAACGAAGGAAGACTTCAAGTTTACGAGATTGTTTTACAGCTGAAGAGTTGACATTCGCTGCGCAAATGAAATTGAGCGCGAGTGGAAAACGAACAGACGCAGATCAGTAACAAAACAGACTGAAAATCCGTCACTCAAAAAAGTGCCGAGCTTAGGCGGTACTAAATTGACACCTGTGGAAGCGTTGTCTTTGATGATGGAGGCCTAATTGTCCAAAAAACAATACAATATCATTAGAAATTACGCCAAAGATGTCTTCCCTTCATATAAAATGGTAAAAAAAGGAAAAGGCCTCATGTTACCCCGAGGGAATTTCATACGATGAAGTCGAGGCAGAAGTACCATTACAATCATTATTAGACCATACAGTCTCACGCTTACTACAGGTCCAGGAAGAAGTCATCATGTCAAGTTTAAACCCTGAAAATAAATTTACAATATTTGTAAAGTGGGGGTTTGACGGGTCTTCTAGTCATACTCAATACATGCAAAAATAATTATCAGAGGAAAGCGATGACAAGTATATGTTTTTATCGTCTTTAGTGCCTGTTCGATTGATAGTGGAATTTAATGGTAAAACTACTGTTGTTTGGCAAAATTCACGGCCCTCCTCGCCACGTTTTTGTAGGCTAAAAAAACTACAATACGCAAAGAATCCAATAAACTTTCTAGATCAGAAAAACAGAAGCTTGATGTTTACATAAGTAATCTTCTACCGACTAAAGTTGTAATAAAAGAGAAAGAATATTATATCGCACACAAACTTATTTTTACCATGGTGGATGGGAAGATTTGTAATGCTTTGTCTGAAACAAAATCTGCATTAAGATGCTATTTATGCGAAGCCACTTCTAAAGTCTTCAACGATATAAAGAAATCCATTGAGAGACCTATAAAAAGAGAGCATTTGTCGTTTGGTATATCAGTATTACATTTCTGGATACGACTTTTTGAGTGCACATCGCATATAAATTACCAGTCAAGTCATGGCATGTAAATAAAGAGACAAAAAAACAAATGGCAGAAAATAAAAACAGAATCCAGAAAGAGGTTAAGCAAAAACTTTCTTTAATTGTAGATAAACCCAAACCTGGTTTCGGCAACACGAATGATGGGAACGTGGCCCGAAAGTTTTTCCCAAAACTACGAAATATCGGCTGAAGTTACTGGGATAGATAAGAAATTAATTTGTAGATTTTATATAATTCTTCAGACTATTTCAAGTGGACTAAAAATTGACACCACAAAATTTAGAGACTATTATTGAAACTGCAGAGCTGTACGTTGCGCTTTATCCCTGGTATCCCATGACAACAACTGTCCATAAAATCCTTATTCATGGCAATGAAATAATATCTCATTTTCTAGTTCCAATAGGATGTTTAAGTGAAGAAGCCCAAGAAGCAAGAAAAAGAGATTTTAAAGTGTATCGGGTGCGATTTAGTCGAAAGAATTCAAGAGAAGATAACATGGAAGACGTTTTTAATAGGCTTTTAATATCTTCAGAACCTGTAATAACCTACACTCGATCCCTACCAAAACCAGAACGAAAAACATTTGACTCTGAAGTTATTTATATGCTCATAGAGGAGGCTACAGACATTTAATGATTTTTATTTTTTCGTATAAGGTCACCTCGAATTAAGCGCAAATATTTTAAGGGTAGATTCTATGCATTAAGTTAAAAAAATAATCTTAATAAAAAAATGGTGTAAATACGCTAGTTTTTGTGATAAACGTTTTTATTGAAACGCAAAAAAGTGTGCGAATTCTACGCGCTGAATACGATTACGTTGCGTGCGAGAGGGAGAGAAAACCCGGTCAATGAAGAGGCGGCGCGTGGGCGCGTACTCCGGCGGGAAACTGCTGACCGCATGAGTGCGGTCAACAAAGTCAGTCAAGTCGCTGCTAGACCTTTCGCAGCGTGATATAGCCGAAAAAAACCGATTCCGATTGATAAGTGCATTCGATCGAAGTGACGTTTAAATTAATTGATCTTCAATTTCAAACCAATGCATCATAAAAGTTAAGCGATACTAATGAATACCTACTCGATAGTGTTAAAACATACGATTATGATATGATAGTTTTTGTGCCGACCCCCAATGTGTGAAAGTAATAGTGAAGTAAGTAACTTAAACACTTGTGATATGGAAATCAGAAACTCCGACGGTACCACAACAGTGACTCAGAGACTCAAGTCAATAACGAAAAACTAGTTCCGATATTGACCCGACAGGGAATCGAAGCCTGGATCTCAGGACCTCGGACACGGTGAAAAATTAAAAACTGGCGTCTTAACCACTCGGCCACGGAGATCGTCTAAAGCTACTTACTTGTGATATGGAGATCAGAAACAACGGCGGTACCACAACATCCAGACCTAAGTTAATTACGAAAAACTAATTTCGAAAAATCACTTAATTAAAATAAAACACAATATTGACCTGACCGAAAATTGAACCCGCCTGGGCCTCAGAAATGACGACCTTAAAATCGGCGTCTTAACCACTCGGCCACGGAGATCGTCTAAAGCTAATTACTTGTGATATGAAAATCAGAAACAACGCCGGTACCACAACACCCAGACCTAAGTTACTTACGAAAAATCACTTAATTAAAATAAAACCATAGATTTAGAATGTACAAGATACACGAAGTCGACATGGAGATGTGACGAAAAAATATTTTTTCATGTGTTGGTGAATGTCTATGTGTGAGTTAAAAATAGTGTTGTCCAGGCAAAATATGCTATACTTTTACATTATCGATTGTTTCAGTTGGTAGGCATTTTTATACAGGAAGCAAAACACACCATGATAACAATATAATATAAAAATCCTTTATTGCAATGCAGGCACATAAGAAATCTTTACCTACTCAAAGAACCTCGTAATTTGTTTATTATTTCAACAAACTTCTTCGAGCAAAGCAGGATTTGCTGCGCTATTCGAAATCTGTGCAGCAATATTTATACGAAATTTTATTAATGTAGTGATTTTAAGCCAGCAAAATCGTTCCATACATTAGATGTCACATTATAATAAACAATAAAAACGTCATAAGTACATTTTTTAAATATTTATAGCTTGTATAAGGAAGTTAGGTTTGCGTAAATGGTCCGTCAGAAGTTGATTATTGGTAGGTAATGAATTTGTTAATTAACTATTAACCAAGATTTTGATTCAAATCCTTGAGCCTGAGTAAATTATTTATTTTTACTAGCGACGATGGATTGAAGAAAATGAAGAGTAGAAGTAAAATAGAATTCACCAAATTTGATTGTCTCATTTTACAGCAATGCTCTGTTAATATAGTGGAGACGATTCGGCCAAATCAATAATTAATACTAAATGTACAAATAATTAAAACACCTTCCTTCTGATTAATTATTAATTGCCCAAGAAATATCACAGTTTTGTTTAATTGTGTTCGTGACGTTTAACAATTTATTCTCATGCTTTAATCTGACATCAAAATAAGTTGCAATTATAGCTTTCATAAGTAATAATGTAATTTGTAGGTATTGAGTCTTTCATAAGTACACGCCTATGTTTCCTTTGTATGAAACATTTGCTCTCAAAATGCTTGCTGCAGATAGTAGAGTTCTTATTAGGAGTCCAATCTGGTCTGTCTATAATCCGTAACCATTTTTCACGCAATGCTGGATTGCTTAAACCGTAGCAGTCCTCTAACCAACTGAGCCACCGCGGATTCACACGTGATAAATACATACTTTTTTTGTAACTTGGTACCTACATACACAAGACACGATGATTACATATATTTGTATATAGATCTGTACGGTCGAGAATCGAACTCGCTACCCTCAGCTCAGAAAGCAGATTCACTACTCACCTTATTATCGGGTTATATTAAAAACATTGTATATGTTAACGGAAATGTATGTTATCCTAAAAAATATATTTTTTGATGTCACTAAAAAGTATTTTTTATCGATACTCATGACATGACGTCACCGATTTGTCAAGCACTAGCGTAATCTAACAATTTATTATTTTACATAATTTCTTTGTAAATTCTGTCTTTATCGCAATATACATTTAAACAGATCAATGGAAATTAATATACTATTATAAACATCTTTTTCTGAGCCGATTACTATCAGAAATTACACAAAATATGGTTCGAAAACTTCCAATATCAAAATCGTATTTACCTGTAAAAAGTGTGTTGATTCGGATTATTTCGTCTTGTAACTTCACATTCACGTACAGAACACGTCACCATTATTGTATTTTTCAATATTCACAATTGTATCGAAAGATTACTTTGGAAATTCACAAATTCCACCACGACGTTAAACAGACTTGGACGCTATGGCCTCTTACTCGCGAAAATAATGACATAACGGTACTTTATTCGCTGTCTCTTTTTCTCTCGGGAGGTTTGAACTTGATAAGAATTTCTCGCTCCCACGCTTCATGCATCTTTTGCGTAGCGAAAAAATTCTAAATCTATGAATAAAACACGATATTGGCCTGACCGAAAATTGAACCCGTGGCCTCAGAAATGACGACCTTAAACCCGGCCACGGAGGTCGTCTAAAGCTACTTAACTTACATTTCGAATAAACTTAGGGTGCATTTCCACTGCACCAAAAGAAATCGTTCTCTTATATCTTAGGTAGGTATCTTGCCCTTATTTAAATTCATTGTGTACTTACCTACATCCTGGTATAAAATAACACAATTGTGTAAGGGCATACCTAACACAGTTTGCCAGTTTCAGTGCCTTCCATACTAAACCACATAGGCACGTACGTACCTAGGTGAATGTTAATCATTTCAATTAAACTGAAGCTGAAATCCAGTCCTTATTATTTACAACGCCTTCTAATTCCTTCTTTTAAACAATATTAGGGCGCAAATCAACTTTACCTTTTGCTTTACCTATTGTCTGGTCTAGTCAATAAATGATATGCGGATTAACATTACCTGCCTTTTATTGGTATAAAAGAATTACAATAATTACACACGCGTACAATCAGTGCGAATGGGGAGAGAAGACTGGCGGGGCTGGGAACCGTGAGGCGTTTCCTGCCGTGTCACTTACGTCACTTAGTTACAATGTAATTACAATGTGTCGCTACAGTACTTCCCCCCTAATAAAATAAAATAAAAATTAAAAGATGATTGTACAAACAAAATCATACTGAACCACAAGTTAGCTGCGCTGAACCTTACGGTATGCGCCGTACTTAGTTTTAATAACAACAGTAATATAGTTACGTTACATTGTTGCGTCTGATAAAATTGGTTCATTAATACAAGCTTACATTAACAAAGGAACTTATATTAAAACAATACATACTTTGTCAATACTCATGTTACCCCAATGTGGGTAATGCTGAAAGTCTCTGAACGACATATGTATATAAAAATACATCCTACTACTATTATAAAGGCGAAAGTTTGTAAGTATGGATGTATGGATGTTTGTTACTCTTTCACGTAAAAACTACTGAATGGATTTGAATGAAACTTTACCACAATATAGCTTATAAATCAGAATAACATATAGGCTACAATTTATAAAGAATTTTTAAGATAAAGGCTTTCCACGCGGACGAAGTCGCGGGCGGCCACTATATTTTATAATTAAGGGTAGTTTTTTTAGGTCCTACTCTGCAATAAAAATATACACAGACATATAGTCTGTATAACTTTAGAAAAACGCCATACAAAAATAAAATTGAAATAATAAGACGAAGAAATATATTTACAATCGTGTTCTTAGCAGGTTGGTGCGCGCGCTCGGCTCCGCCAGCAGCCGCGGACGGCGCCTCCGCTCCGCGTACCTATCTGGCACATTAAAAAGTATATTTCCTAGCAATTGCGGGTTACATACCTTGCCTCTTATCAGATGAAAAATATAAACCATTAGTGCTAAGTGTCTCCGCACCGCCAGCTCGTTATACCCTACCATATCCAGAACGAATAAGTTAGGATACATCCAATACAAATACCTAACAAACTTATTTTGTATCCATTCAAGCATTAATGTATAGTTAGATTCGTGCGGTGACCATACCATTGAGTTACACTCAAGATGACTTCTAACTAATGCGTTATACAATGCTACAGTTGCTTTTATGTTTTTAAATCCGTGAGCTGTTCGTAAGATAAAGCCTAAATTGCGATATGCTTTCTTACATATTTTCATGATATGATTTCTAAATGAAAGTCCTGCAGTAAGTTGGACACCTAGGTCCCTGACTTCGTTCACTCTGTTCAAAGCGACCCCCGCGACTTCATATGTGTCATCATCATCATCATCATTATCAGCCAAAGGACGTCCACTGCTGAACATAGGCCTTCCCCACAGTTTTCCACATCGACCGATCACAAGCGGTCCGCATCCAGTGTGATCCTGCGATCTTTACAAGGTCATCTGTCCATCTTGTCGGTGGACGTCCTACACTGCGCTTTTGGTCGAAGGGTCTCCAGTCCAGAACTTTTCTGCCCCAACGGCCATCAGTTCTTCGTGCTATGTGCCCTGCCCATTGCCACTTGAGCTTACTGATTCTCAAGGCTATGTCGGTTACCTTAGTTCTTCTACGTATCTCCTCATTTCTGATTCGATCACGTAGATAAATACCGAGCATAGCCCTCTCCATCGCTCGTTGTGCTATCTTGAGCTTCTTTATAAGGCCCATAGTCAGAGACCATGTTTCGGATCCGTATGTCATCACTGGTAACACACACTGGTTGAAGACTTTCGTCTTCAGACACTGAGGTAATTGAGACGAGAAGACACTCTTGCGCAATTTCCCGAACGCTGCCCAGCCGAGTTGGATTCGTCGATTGACCTCTTTCTCAAAGTTGGACCTACCTAATTGGATTACTTGTCCCAGGTAGACGTACTCGTCAACAACTTCGAGAATTGAGTCCCCAACAGATACCGGAGTGGGTACAACACGGGAGTTCGACATAATTTTCGTCTTATCCATGTTCATTTTAAGACCCACTTGTTGGGATACTCGGTCAAGGTCTTCGAGCATATTGCCCAGATCATCCAGCGTCTTTGCCACGACGACTATATCATCGGCAAATCATATGTGTGTTGAACGGAATTGCGTGCGCGCGTAAAAGTAATTGTAACACATTTAGAGGTATTGAACTGCAACCCGTTCTCCTCACTCCAAGCTACTACTCTATTTATATCGTTTTGTAATTTTATACGATCCTCTGGGCTCCTGACCGTAATGTATAACTTTAGGTCATCAGCAAAAAGCAAACATTTAGAGTCCTTATTTATTTTATCTTTGCAATAAATACAAGTCACAGTTTTTTTTCCTTCATTTTCTCCGATAATCGTAAAACAGTCCCAAACATCATCTCTAGGTCGAGGCATTTTGAAATTCACCGAATTAAATAGTTTAATATTAATAACATGTGACGCGACCAAACGGCAAACCGCTTCGAAGAAAACTAGCCACTGCGCTCTTGTGTTCTCTTTCTTTCACACGCGATTGTCCCGCAGCCCGCGCGCGTTAGTTAAAGCCATAAGTGAAATGGCAACGTCGCATTGCCGCCTGCGCCTATTAGTCCGATAGTTCGTGGGCGACCGTTCTGCGGGGTGACAGACGTTGGGAAAGGCGAAGTAGCACGTCATGCTAGCCAATCGCAATAGCCATTTCGCGCGTGTTTCCTTCCCGCGCTTCCTACCCCACCCCTGGCGACATTCATTACCGCATCGCAACGCGAGTTGCGCACAAACTTGTTGTCGTTGGTCTATACTTTACAGCCGTATTATTCTCTAATGATATAACATAACATAAAACGCCGCTTCATTTCAACTTGCAAAATTATAAGCTGGGAACCTAAGTAAATAAATTATTTGGCGGTAGTCGCAACTACCACCGCCTCTCTTCTCTCAAGTAGACAGACAGAAATATTGAGTTAAATTGACCGAATTTGACCGGTCACATAAGGTTTATGACAATCGTGACTGGTCAGATTCAGTCATTTTACATTTCTACCGAACGCATTTTAATTTGACCCAACCCGCGTAATATCTGTACACTTGGGTTCATGCGGCACGAAAATTGTTTTGATTCGAATCACTACAGGTTCGGCACTATCGAACTTCATGTAATGAAGAATTCTATTAAAACGAAGTCTCTGTCACTAGACCGATAAGAATGTTCGCTGATTAAAAATTTGTGGTTAACAGTTTTATAAACTTTTTTGAAAGTCAAATTTGCCCATAAAAATAAAAACATTTTGTTTTTGTTTTGTCCGCAGCAGTTGTCACTAATTGGGATGATGACACTTATCTTAAATATTGTCAAGAACATGGTGTTTAAAAAACATAGCCCCTATGAAGTTAATACAACTAATATATTTCAAAAAAGCTGTAGAAACCAATTTTTAAACACACAAAACGCAATAAATATACGGTCAATTGACTCCGATTTCTGACACATGACCGTGACGTCACAATCATTTATTCCCATACGAAATCTATGGAGGCAGACCGTTTTGACAGATAATAAAAAGTATGTCAACGATTGGTGGTGTTGTCTAGCCAATTACCAACAGCCACAGCGGTGGATACAAAAAGACGAAATTCATATAATTAATTTATTTAAAATTAAAATTACAGTTTTTAAATATAATTAAATAATTAAGAGGGATCGACAATGTTCAAAGTTGGAATGAGAGTGCAGGGAATACGCATCGTGGAGCGGAGGCTGCAGGTAGTGCCGAGTCTGCTTCCTCGTGTCACCGATTGACCCAGTGACTGTTGGCCGAATTATTGAGGTTGCTGCTGCATGAGCATGCATGATTCTAATGGTATAACACCTCCCCCCGAAGATCAGCAACTATTGAAGAACTTTCTTCGAGAAAGTTGCTGCGATGTGGCTGGATTCATCTCGATTTTTATCAGAGATTTCAGCATACGTTTTCTGAGTATCTGATGATTTATCTCGACGCTTAATGTAATGTTTTCGTAACAGAAAGCCAATAATGAGTGCGCCTGTACTAAACAGTAATATATTATATGGGTATGGTCGTATGATAGAGGACTCCATCTGAAGATTTACTAATTTTTATCGGATGCTGGAGAGCTACCTTTGCATTGCTGGCGTGCAGATTTTCTAGGTTGACGGAGTTTAATTTTATAAGCGGCTTAGATGACTCAGACGGGACGTTTCGAGGTTCAGGAAGGTTCATGATCTTAATAGCTCTTCCTCTTGTGTGGTCGTTACTATTTTGTATGGTGAACTCTGTCGTTTGGAGATAACACCCAGGTGGAATAATAGCCAGGTATCTTCCTTGAAGAGTGTTGTAGGTATTCTTCCCACAGGATGTCTGAATTTTCGTTGGTTTCGGGAAAGTTATTGTATAATGCTTGTCATCCAGTTGTTCCAATGCTTCCTTATCCAAGATTACTGTAGTGGGCTTGCAAGTTACGTCTTATTTCTGAGCGGTGATTAGAGTATGGATGCAGTGTTCTTGATTAATTAACTCGTCTGCCAAATCTTCGATATTATCTCCTAATATTAAAAGTAATTGGGCTAGATGGGAATATTTTATGAGCGAAGTTTCGTCTTCTGTTACATTATTAATTACTAAATCGACTACCCTTTTAATTTTCTTCTGGTTTTCAATAATAGGGTTTAATACACTGGAGTGCTCTGCCATCCATTATTTACTTAAGCTTATGTGGTTGCCGATACCTCTGATTTCCGCATGGATTTTGTCCGTAGATATCCCAACAGTTGGGCCACTTCTTCTGTACAAAATGATGCTTCTGAGCCTTGATCACACAATACTCGTAATAGTTGTGGCATACCATCGTTTGTGGTTGTCTGTACTAAAGCTGTCGCTAACAGTACATTTTGTGTTAAAGTTATTTCCGATACATTCGTCTGAAACATCTTTTTTTCAGTTGGTTTTGTATTATTGTTTGTAGTCGCATAAACCTTTTTTCATTAGTTAACTGATCTAAAGGTACATTTCCCTTTAGTAGTTGATTGTAATTTCGATGTAATAATGCATGTGACCTAGTTGTTGACATATCTCGCAGTTTACATATTTAACGCTTACACATTGTCTTGTCGAACTGTGATTTAAACAACGGTTGCACTTTTGTTTGTTTTTTTACAATCTGTTGACGTTCATTTACGTCTAATGATTTAAATTCAGGGCATCCTTGTATACGGTGATCATTACTTTGTCAGTACCAGCATTGGGGCGCGGGCTTATTCTAGAAGTAATGTTGTTTATCTTTTATATATGATGTTGATGTACTTGGTGACGTTTCAAGACATTTAAATCGTTTTTCTAGGAATTTCATCAAAACTTCAGTCTTGTATTCTAGTTCTGTCTTCTAACTGATATTCATACTTGACGTTAGTCTCAGAGTCCCATTTCCGAGTTATTAGTCTAATCAGAATAGGGCTCCATGACGTTGTTTCAATACCTTGGTTTTTAAGTGCTTCTATGCATTCTCGTACTGTGTCATGCATGTCTCGTAATTGTGCTGAATTCGCTTTCCTTAAAGTAGGTAAGTCGATCAATTTGTCAATGAACTTTGTTGCGATCATTCTCTGGTCATTAAACCTCTTTGTAAGCAATTCCAAAGCTGTTTTGTAATTAGACTCACTGATAGGTAAAATCAAAACTGAAACTATACTAACTATTGTGGAGATTGTACCCTAATGTTACTATGGCGTTTTCTAATCCTTAATAACACATACAATTAAAATAAAGTTCATAGAGGAAAAAGACAGGATAGTGAAAAGTTTTACTTATAAACCCGCAGTTATTCCCATGACGTGGAAGAGACGTAGTTGCTCCAGCTGCTTGTGCAGCTCCGAAGTGTTATCCAAAAAATTTATTTGTTCGGCGATCCCAGTTGAACTGTAGAGATAGACGTTGCGCGGCGACTATGTTTTAATGTTGACTTTAAAACTGTAAAAACACTCGCGAACCCAACTACTGGGATCCTACCGGCTGCGCCAATTAAATAACGAATTCGGAGTTTAACAAAAAAAATATTTATTTTCTCAATTGGGCAGTCTTACGCTAACTACAATCAATTCATCTTAATTAGCTTAAGCACTAGAGTATTTATATAATAATAAATGCTTACTATTCAATAGATCAAGTAGAGTGGTGGTTATTGCTTATGAAGCGTATTGGTTTAGGGCTGTCGGCCCTAACACGCGCGCAGTCCATCGTCTGCGCCCCCCACTTCTGGCAGGTGAAAAGGCCGGGGTGCGAAAGAGACAGCAGGGTGGTAGAAAGAGATACAAAATGCAACGGAAAAGGATATGCTTATCTCATTAATAATAAGCTTTTATTAACGGTCAAGTGGTTTAATAACTAAATAAAGAAATACTTTGCGGACAATACATGTTTTTGTAACTAGGAATTGTCTCTTAATAACTAGCTTAGAAGTTGTATGTTCTTTACATACTGTACGAGCTAGCACGTACAATCGTCGCGTCAGCATTTCCCCGGAAGCACTTGTTCATAATTTCATCAGTTCGTGTATAGCTATCATTCGTACCGCACGCTCTCATATCATTCTATCATTCTAGTCGTAAGAGACTTTTTATCAATGTAACTATCAGTCAATCACTATCAAGGTCTTTCATTCCGTTCTACTATCATTCTATCAGCAAAGAGTACATCTTTATCTTGTTTTTTTTTAGTGATTGTGGCAAGAGGATGAGGCTATTATAGATCGAACCTCTTCACCAACTCAAGAAAATAATGAACTGTTATGTTCAAATCATGCAAGTTCTTAATAATGTAGACATGACAACTATCCAATCTGTGGTTAATGTCCCAACAAATATTGAGAATCCTTCTACATCAACATCTATGGAACCTGCCACACTGGAGGATGCAATTGCCGTCGAAGACTGTTCTAACCTAGATAGTGAGCTAATAGAGATACTGGGTATTGACCCAACTACAGACAAAAAAATGGAAAAGATTTACAAAAAAATCTATCAGTTAGACTTGAACATTGGGTAACATGTGGCCTGGATAAGGATAAAAAAGGAGTTAAAGGAAAGATATCTGACACCAAGCAATCGCAAATTGATAGACCCACCCATTTTAAATGCGGAAATGAAGGCTGCAATTTCCGCTGATGTAAAGCGTGACAAGGCTGTAGAAGGCAAACAAAAGATGCTGACACTAGGCATCACTAGCCTAGGCGGAGCTATTACACTCTTGTTAGAGTCAAAAGATAAAAATACAACTAATTTAGGGCAGATAATTTGTGATTGTCAGCATGCAGATTCTATCACACAGAAAAACTTTGTTGCTTGTGGTCTTAAAAAAGAAATTAAGGAACAACTGCAGACTATCAGAATTGATAAACATATCTTTGGCGAGAACTTGACTGAAACCTTGAAATGTTTCAGTCAAGTTCTCGCCGTTTTAGAAATCGGCAAAAGCGATTTCTAAAACTTGGTAATCGCTTTTGAAACATTAACACAAAAAATGAGGAACACATGAACTCTTAGTTCTTCAGCTAACCGTCCGTAACAATAGCGTTTACACCTAAAAGAAAATAATTAATTAAATAAGCGGTATTGTTTAAAAAAAATAGCTAACCAAGAAAGTAGAACATAAAGCTAACTTACTTGCAATCTTCACTAATTTCAGACGCAGGAATATTGTGACCTTTCCAATTTATATAAGCCTATACCTTTATTCTTGCAGTCCTTATTGAAATATCTGAGTGAAACACGGGTTGTGCGTTGAACCATTTATTCACGACTGGCGCCGCGCGCAGCGCGGCAGGCAAGCGACGACGCCTGCGTATACATATAAGTAGCTATACATTACATACCTCCACCCTTAATCACTAACACCTTCTATTAGAAACTTAACAATACAAACAACTGATAATATTATTATGCTTAACAGAAATATCAGTTATACCGCTGATAAGGTTACACTAAACTTATTGAAAATATAAGTTACATTTATAAATTACACTTAGTTTAAAAACAATTGAAACAACACAAAAATCAATGAATGACATCAAATAAGCCGGTTTTTTACACATTGTTTGTTTCGACAACGCCTAATACTGAAGAAGCAGAAGCTAATGTTTATATTTTACTATGGTAAATTTACTATTTTGTTACTATGGTTATTCCTAAACAATTAACTAATAATGGATTAGTGGTAGGTATGATATACCCAACTTACAAAATATATGTATGAAGCATCTAGAACTTGTAACGAGGTGGATTATTGATTCGACATTGCCGCACCGGGCGAGGCTGGGGCGGCTCAGGGAGGGGCGAGCGAGGGACCGGTGCAGGTGCTGTGCCCACGTCTCCTTCCACGCAATCCTGAAACTGATCCGCAGATTCGTCGGTCGGGACTGTGGGTGACTTCTCTCCTAGGTGATCTCCTAGGTGACTAGGTGATCCTCGGTCCCGCACCATTTCAACGGCATCTGTACCTCGCTCCCGAGGGCTGGAAGGACAGATTAGTGAACTACGTATCCGCTTCTTAAGCTGATCGATATGCTTGTGCGACTCCCTACCTAATTCGTCGATAACCCTATAGTCAGTAATTCCTATCTTTCCTGTAACTTTCCCTGACATCTATTTATCCCGCCCACCATACTGGTGCAGCCAGATCTCGTCTCCCGGGCTTAGAGTACGGGTTCCTTTCGCACCATTTTCCTGCTGTCGTTTTTGGGCTTTGATAACCCTAGTGCCCCTGTCTGGTCTTAGTGCATCGAGTTTGGTTCGCAACCTACGGCCAAACATTAGCATTGCCGGCGTTTCCCCCGTTGTGCAGTGCTCGGTGTTTCTGTAATGCAGCAAGAACGTGTTTAAGGAGTCAGTTATATTTAAGTTTTCCCTAATGGCTTTTTTTATATTTTTTTTAACTGTTCTTACTGCATTTTCAGCAGCACCGTTGGATGCCGGGTGATATGGTGCTGAAAATAAGTGTTCTACTCCTAACAATTTTAAAAACTGTGCAAATTCATTGCTGCTAAATGGTGGGCCGTTGTCTGAAACTAATTGTTTTGGTAAACCAAAACGAGAAAAAAGGTCGCTTAGGAACTTTATGCTGTGACTAGCCGCGGTACTTGCGACCTGGGTGACCTCTAGCCATTTTGTTTTTGCGTCAATTAAAACAAAATATATTTTTCCTGATATGGGGCCCAGAAAATCAACGTGAACCCGAGACCACGGTTTATCTGGCCAGGGCCACGGGCAGGGCGCGTGCCGCGGGGGTGAATCACTCTCCGCTGCACACACTCGGCAGCTACGACACATTGCTTCGACGGCTTCGTCTATACCGGGCCGCCACACATAACTTCTAGCGAATGACTTAGTTTTTACTATGCCCATGTGACTTTCGTGTAATTCTGATAAAACCCTAGGTCTACACCCCTCTGGTACTACTACCCTGTGACCCCATAAAACACATCCTAGCTCTTCATATAGCTCGCCTTTACGATTAAAGAACGGCTGCAGTGCTTTAATTTCGTTCTCTATAGGCCACTCGCTGCGAATGTAACTAAGAATTCGACTTAATAATGGGTCACGACTAGTTTGCCGCTTAACATCATCATAGTTTAATAACAACGCGTTATGGGCAAAATGTAAATAAGTCTGTTCGGGTAATACTTTTTGTTTGACAGACGGAACCGCCGGTAAACGAGATAGCCCATCGGCCCCGTTTTGTTTTGAAGTCACATACTCAATATTATAAGTATAGGCAGATAATTTAATCGCCCATCTTTGTAATCTACTAGCTACCATTGATGGTATTCCTTGTTTTGGTCCGAAAATCGTTACCAAGGGTTTGTGGTCAGTACGTAAGGTGAAAAGCCTTCCGTATAAATATTGATGTAACCTCTCAAAACAGAAAACAATAGCCAATGCCTCGCATTCGATTTGTGAATAATGTTTTTCTGCGGGAGTTAGCGCGCGTGAGACATACACGACTGGCCGCTCCCTCGCGCACGAGCTCGCGGTCGCGCTCGCGCCGCCCCGCTCGTCGTCCCACATCTGGCTCAGTACGCCGCCTATGCCCTTTGCGCTCGCGTCACATGTCAAAAACAAAGGTTTATTTGGGTCGTAATGGGCTAAAACCTCGGCGCTGACTAATATTGATTTAATTTTCTTAAAGGCTGCTTCACAGTCCGTACTCCAATTCCAAACTGTACCCTTTTTTAATCAGTTATACAGTGTTGCTAAAATTGAACTTAAATTATGTATGAACTTAGCATAAAAGTTAATTGTACCTAAAAATGCTCTTAGATCTGTAATATTTGCTGGTCGGGGTATGTTTAATATACCCTCAACCTTTTCTGGATCGACTTTTATTCCATCAGCTGAAATTATAAACCCTAAATATTTAACCTCATTTGTCATAAATGTACATTTATTTAGTTTAAGTTTCATTCCTTTCTCGTGTAGTCGGTGAAGAACTTTTTCTAAAATTTGTAAATGAACGGTTATATTAGGGGTACCAATTATTATATCATCGAGGAACACCTCAACGTGTGGTATATCGTTGAGAAGGTTTGACATAATTCGCTGAAAAATCCCTGGACTGGAAGACAGACCATAAACTAATCGTTTATATTTAAAAAGGCCTTTGTGAGTGTTAATAACCGTCAAATTTTCTGGGTCTTCCAATTCTACCTGATTGTGCGCCTGGCTCAAATCAATTTTTGTAAAAACTTTGGCACCGTTTAATTTAACTAACAAGTCATCGAGTCGCGGCAATGGATATCAATCTTAAGGACAGGATTTAATGTTACTTTGTAGTCCGCACAGATACGGAGTCCACCATCAGCCTTACGTACGGGCACGAGTGGTGTAGCCCAGTCCGCGGAGGCCACGGGCTCGACGACCCCGTCCCGCAGCATGGCGTCCAGCTCGGCCTCCACGCGCTCGCGCAGCGCGTACGGCACGGGCCGCGCTCGGCAGAACACCGGCACCGCTTCCTCGCGCACCTGCAGCCGCGCCGCTCCTCCTCTGAACCGGCCCAGTCCCGCCGTGAAAAGCTTCTTATACCTGTCGACCAATTGTGTCAATTCATTATTACGATTCATACATACATCATTATTTGCAGTGACATTATGCAACATAGGTATTTGAATCCTTAATTCCGAAAGCCACTGTCTCCCCAGCAACGAAGTGGTACCACCCTCTATTATAAAAAGTTCTAATTTTTTTGAAATACCCCCATAACATACTATTGGATCTATTACTCCGAGTGTAAAGTGAAAACTTAAACACAATATTAGATTTTTTTATAGGTTTCTTAAAGAAATGCTTTTCATAAGTTCTTTTACTGATACAAGACACTAAAGACCCTGTGTCTATCTCCATAGGCAATTCAACCCCATCAACTGACACAAGTAAGCTTACCGCCTTATAACTATTCAGACCGAGTTGATGCAATTCTTCTTCCCACTGCCCGTCTTCTTCTTCCGAGATAGATATTTCCTCCTCCCCGGACAGTGATAAGGAGAGGTCATTCCGCTTCGTTCCGCTCTTCTCTACGGTATGCACGTGAGCCAATGAGTTGTTTCCGGTGGCCCCCGCTTGCCCACGCCTTCCCAAATAGCGGTTGGGGCATACTCGTCGTAGATGGCCTTTCTGCTTACATCCTCCGCAGATGAAACTGCTGTAACGACAACCGTCGCTACGATGGTCTTGTGCTCCACACGCGTGGCATGATTTTGAGTCGCTTGGTTCACTCTTCCTCCCGTCTGGTCTCTGTCCGCCATTGCTACGGTTCCGCTGAGCATCGTGGCCGCGCCAGCGCCGCGCTGCCACAACGTGCAGCGCCGCGCCCTCGCCCTCCGGAGCGCGCTCAACCGCCGCCGCGTCCCGTTCCGCAGCCTCCATGGCGCACGAAATTTTAACCGCGTTCTCGTATGTCAACTGCTCCTCCGCGAACAACCGCTGTCGGATGGCTTCACTTTTTAGTCCACAAACTAACTGGTCGCGTAAATTTTCTTCCAGTACTGCACTGAATAGGCAAAATTTTGACAACTTTTTTAGTTCCGACAAGCAGAGGGCGAATCTATTTTGCAGTATATCTTACTGCAAAATAGATTCGCCCTCTGCTTGTCGTCTTTGACGAAAACGATATCGCTCTGCCATAAAAGACGGTTTGGGTTGTAAATGGTCCGTCATTACGTTCACTATCTCACAATATTTTCTGTCACTGGGTTTGTCCGGACTTGTTAAATTACTTAAAAGTTCATAAGCTTCGTCACCCATTGCCGCGATTAAAGTGGGTAGCCATAGTTCTTCTTTAACACTGTTAACTTTAAAATACATCTCGGCACGTTCCACATACATTGTCCAATTCCCCGATCTTACGTTGAACTCCATCAATTTCCCGATTGACATTTTAGAGCACGGTATTTGTCGATAAGACGAAATAAATCCTCGTTAGCCACTGAAATATCTGAGTGAAACACGGGTTGTGCGTTGAACCATTCATTCACGACTGGCGCCGCGCGCAGCGCGGCAGGCAAGCGACGACGCCTGCGCATACATATAAGTAGCTATACATTACACTTATAACCTCTGACTTGTACTAGGACCTGTTTACTATTCCTTTTTTCTTTTGCTTTGGCGGGGATGCACTGTCATTACTAATGCTGCTTTTCTTATGTAATAAAAACAATCACAATCAAACAAAACAAAAAAAATCTGCAAAACAGGCGGCAAGTAACTGTGCGAATGTCTGAAATGAAAATTTGAAGTGACAGCTGACTTTTCTTATAATGTTGGCAGGTAAAGTAATTGAGAAACACCACAAGTCCCGGACTAATGTTGTTTCTCAATTGCATGTTTTTTTTGGTCGTTTAAAAATCAACGTAGCGAGGTGGACTCGTGCTCTTTCTTCGCGACATGGTGTACTCTCATATAAATGACAAATTGGCATCACAACTTAATTTACGTCCAAAATGTGACTTATGTTCTTTCTCAAATACGAGTAACCTATTCAAATATCATTCGAAATACTAAATTTAAGGCACACTCTTTGCTTAACAATATTTCCCATTGTAAAATCGCCGAGGACTCAAAACTATCACCAACAAAAAGTAGTTTAAAACAAATTAAATGACAGATCCCGCTCAAATTTTAAGCGCTTAATCAGTACAGTGCTACCAACATGCAGTAAAAAAAATTAGAATGTCCTCTTTTACGCGGGTCTTTTTATTGTCTTTTTATTTTTACACAGAGTAGTAGTCTAAAGCTGCACACTCCTCATTCTCTTCATCTTCATCTTCTGATGAAGTGTCCCATTCTTCCAAAATATCTTCTATTTGTTTATCTTTGAGCGGCCTCTGTACAAAAACAGTATATATATAACAGTAACAAATGCTTATTTTTAAAAGACATTCAAAAAAATAAAAAAATATCCTAATTCAAGTTATCTCCAAATCCAGTAACATTTACGTAAAATAATCATAAACATGCGTATTTTCTAATTAAAATTTGCTTATGTTAAAACACATGAACAAAGTAGGGTAGGGTAGGCTAGTATACAAAAACTAACATAATTAGAGCAGGCATAGGAAATATACTTCCCACAAATAGTTAAACTCAACAGGTTATGGTCATATTTCCCCACATGTTATTTTACCTTGTATTTTTTTGTAACACTTTTTGCAGAAAAACAACAAAAAACAATAAAATTTTGATACTACAGGGTGTCCGCCGGCAGATTTTATACTTAAAAAAATAAAATAAAATAAAAATATGAATGTAATCAACGTTATTTATTTATTATGTTACATAGGAATAATGCGGATTTTAGGTTTTAAAAATCACTCCACTCAAATGGCGTCCTTCCAGCCGTAAACATTCTTGCAATCTCGCCTTCATATTGGCGAAAACTCGCTTGCAAAGTTCTGGACTGATAACTGCAATCTCTCGTCGGATATTTTCTTGTAGGGCCTCTATTGTTGATGGCGAATTGTTGTACACGCGAGATTTGAGATATCCCCACAAGAAAAAATCGCATGGGGTCAGATCGGGTGATCTAGGCGGCCAGGCTATGTCGCCGAAGCGACTTATCAATTTTCCAGGGAAAAGCTCTTTCACTTTTGTCATTTATTCCCTAGCAGTGTGTGCCGTGGCCCCATCCTGCTGAAAATGGGTTCTGTTATTATAACCAACATGACGATGCAGCTCCGGGATAAAAAAATTGTCCAGCATCGCGCGGTACCGTTGTGCATTAACGGTTTCACCTCTGCCGAAAAAATAAGGTCCAATTATGCCTGTTCCAGAAATGACACACCAAACTGTGGTCTTCGGGCTGTGGAGAGGCTTTTCATGGACTTTTTTTGGATTGCTAGCACTCCAATAACGCATATTCTGTTTATTAACATAACCTCCAATGTGAAAATGCGCCTCGTCACTAAAAAATATGTTAGATAAACGCGTCGGCGTAGAAAATCGTCCCAGAACGACTCTAGCATAATTCAGCCTTTTTATGCGGTCATCTTCTTTAAACTGCTGAATGATTTGGAGCTTGTATGGATGGAACTTTAATTGTTTTCGAATAATTTTGTGAACTGACGTCTTTTTCACACCCGTTGATGCTGCAATCTTCCGTACAGACTTACGCGGATTTCGCAAAATTTCCCTTCTCACAAGTTCTTTCGTTTTCAGGAGTAGTTACAGTTGTTAAAGGTCCAGGACGAGGTTTATTTCCGACTGATCCTGTTTCTCTAAACTTCTGTACCCACGCCCATTTCAATTGGTTCGACGGGCCATCCTTCAATCGTCGGATATCAAAGTGAGAACAAAACCGACGCCTCGCTACATTGATCGAATTATTGTTCGCGAAATACGCTTCAACCGCAAAAGCGCGGTGCGTCCCCGTCCACTGACTCATGGCTACTAAATAATCCGCAACACTCCCGCGTCGAGAGATACCTCGCTCCCCCATAACGTTATAACATGAAAAATTGCATCACCTTTCTTGATTTCGCCATAACTTGATTATAGTATTGTACAGTTACTGAAAATCACCTCTCCAACGGTAATCAAAAATTCAACTGTCAATGACACATACGTTCGGAAACACCAAGTTTTAGTATTTGGAACCATAGAGTATTTATTTCAGATTAGATTTTGACAGATTGTGGGCTTCGATTTACCAAAACCTGGCTACGACGGTAAAAATATTTGTGGGATTCGTACGTCCGCGGCCTGAATAAGGGTTAATCAGCGACGAGACGAAAACTTTCTGAAATAATAAAAGGTATAGTTTAATTGCTCGTAAAAAATATTTTTTGCTATGATAAGACCTAGATTTTGTTGTAATTTGTTTATTATAAAATTAATAATGTTTTATACATATAAATGTGATCATTTGATATTTACACTGTGATATAAGTAAATAGTATTAATGTTTTATTTTAAAAGTATTCCATTAATCGCTATGTAATAATTTGTAATTTTGCTGAAATAAATAAATAATATAAATGTATATTAGTTACGATAACATCTACAATTAAAAATTAAATAAAAACCAATTTAAAATCAATCACCTTTACTTGTTTCTCCCATCGGTTTCCCTGTAAATTTTATATTGGTTGTATTAACTTCATAGGGGCTATGTTTTTTAAACACCATGTTCTTGACAATATTTAAGATAGGTGTCATCATCCCAATTATTACGGATCTTTGCGATACACTTTGAAATGATGAAAACAATGAGCGATCGCGGCACATATGTTCACTGGCTCCAGAGTCCACTAGCCACTTTGATTCTTCGTATTGTTTATGCACTGAGTCCGATACAATAAACGCGTTACTCATCTTCTAATTGTCCTTTGACTTTCTATATAGGGGTATGGAGGAATAAGGACCTGATTGTTTTTGTTCGGGGTGATTGCTAGTTTATAAAAGTTATATGTGTGGGAAGATATTATAGGAAATTAAAAGACTATAACAATTCGCTTGCCTACATAGTACGATCCACTTTGTAATATATTATAATATTCCCTGTAATCTAACTCTATTACTTGATCTAATCCATAAATGGATTTCAATTTATCTAACATATTTTTAACGTATCGAATTCTAACAAAGAGTGGTGCGTTCCCGATGTACGCGTATAAGCTAAAGTATCTTCTATTGTACGCAAGTCATCAGACAATTCATCGATATTTTCGCTAACAATCGTTAGTAGCTGTCCGAATTTAATTAAATTCATAAAGGCGTCGTCATTAGCTACGGTTTTCATAAGAATCTGTAATGTATCGTTGATCTTCGATTGATTTTCAGCTAAGTGTGTTAAGACTTTACTGTATCGAGTCATCCAATCCTTACTGAGGCTAATGTGATTATTAAATTCAGAGACTAAGTTATCTTGATTCATCTTTAAAACTGATAATTCGTCGTCATATTTCTTTGCATCCGTATAATCTAGATTACCGCTGATACTTTTGATTACAGAACCTAGACCGTCCATAAGACCTCGTTTAACACGGCTGGGCTCGAGACTCCTAAGTTCGTATTGAGCTCTCTCTAATCTACTACTAAGATAATCTAATTGATGTTTGTAAAAAATATATGTTTCGTTGTCCAACTTTAACTTAATTTGAGAGAGTTGAGAAAAAACTGACTGAATCTTATCATCGATATTATCTAAATCCATGAATTGCAAAAACGTATGATAGTGGGTGGTTAAGGACATAGGACCTAATTTAAATGGTAAGATTCCTGGTCCGTTATCCAGGCTCTCAAGTCTTATCTCTTGGGCATGCAGAGGGTAGACACGATCAGGGGGGGGACGGGGGACGACGAGGGTGATCAGCGTTAATCTGTAACAAATTGGACTTCTTAGGGATACGTTTTAACCGCGACTTTGCAATGGGGCCGCGTTTTTTCGAAGTATATATGTGTATGGGAAGGTTAGCTAATACCTTATCTTGCGTGAAGCGTGGGGCTAACTTTTGCCTATTGGCTAGAGGGTTTCTAACAAATATTTGCTGTTCCGGTTCATAATCAATCTCAGGCTCACGGTTTTTATTGCGTTGGTTAATCAAGTTGGTGCGATTAACGAGAGACTCTTCATTAATCATGTCATAAACAGTTTTCATCTGAGATTTATGCGATTGCATATATTGTTGCAGTAAAATCTCATTAATGTCCACATCGAGTAGATCTCGTGGATCAAAGTGTCCTAATATTAAATCATAAGGCTGACATTTCGTAAAAGAATGAACTGAACTACACACATCAAAAGTGTCTAGGGATCAACATATATTTTTGCAATAACTTTTCTCCTGATTGATATTAATTAAAATTTTCTTTAAGGATTCATAATATAATAAATAAAGTGCTTTCGTTTGTCTACAGTAACGATAAACCAAGTCACCTTTGCATTAATAAAGAAATTTGCCATTTTCCTAATAAAGGGATTTTTGACATTTGAACCACTAACATTAAAGTTAGAAAAAAAGACTGAAATAACAGTTTTCTTTAAAATTTTATTGGGTAACTTAAACAATTAATAATCCGTGTTTCTACCGCGAACACTAACAACACAAGAACATCGGTTTGGCATACTCATAATGAGTTCATCCAAATCACGCTGTGGAATGGCCGCCCATGTTCGTTGCAACAACAAAAAAAGGTCTTGCGACTGGATACCCTCCATATCCGGCAGAGCTCTTCTCTGTAGTAGCGCCATACGGACCAGTAGGACGGTATCGCTGCACCACACGGAGACAAGACCGATACATTCAAATCAAAACTCGAAGAGCTCCAACAATAACCGCCATGATGTTAGCCGTGAGGCTTCATCACTTTTCAGGGAACTTAATTAGCGACCAAACAGTCAGAAACCGCTTGCATGAAGTGAATCTTCATTCCCGAAGACCGCTAAGGGTACCACCTATAGCAATGCACAATCGTAGGATTCGATATCAATGGGCTCTTGAACACAGAAATTGGGCAGAAGAACAATGACGTTTCGTGTGATTTTCTGATGAGTTTTAGTTTGGTATGAGACCGGATACAAGACGTATACGACACTGGAAAACCCCTGGACGCCAACAGCGATTAAAATCCTGCCAGGAAGTCCATCCTTAAAGTGGTGGAACCATCATGGTATGGGCGGGTATTTGGATCGGCGGAAGAACTGAGTTGATTTGGATCAGAGGCAACCTCAACGCTCAAATTTATGCAGAGACGATTGTATCAGACGTCATCGTTCCTCTACAAGTGCAAATCGGTCCCTTATTTCAGTTAATGCATGATAATGCACGACCGCTCACCGCAAGAGTTATAAGACAGACTCTCGCCGCAGCTAACATCAATGTCATGCCCTGGCCTGCTCAGTCGCCAGACTTGAACCCGATTGAGCATGCATGGGATATGCTACAGAGAAGAGCTCTGCCGAATATGGAGGGTATCCAGTCGCAAGAAGACCTTTTTTTGTTGTTGCAACGAACATGGGCGGCCATTCTACAGCGTGATTTGGATGAACTCATTTTGAGTATGCCAAACCGATGTTCTTGTGTTGTTAGTGTTCGCGGTAGAAACACGGATTATTAATTGTTTAAGTTACCCAATAAAATTTTAAAGAAAACTGTTATTTCAGTCTTTTTTTCTAACTTTAATGTTAGTGGTTCAAATGTCAAAAATCCCTTTATTAGGAAAATGGCAAATTTCTTTATTAATGCAAAGGTGACTTGGTTTATCGTTACTGTAGACAAACGAAAACACTTTATTTGATGAATCCTTAAAGAAAATTTTAATTAATATCAATCAGGAGAAAAGTTATTGCAAAAATATATGTTGATCCCTAGACACTTTTGATGTGCGTATATTATAAGCTAAAAGAGCATAGGGCATTAGATTAACCGCAGGTTCATTCTTTTTTTGTAACCGTAATATACGTAAATGCTCCAAAAGGGTGGAATGAAACCGTTCGATTATATCATTATCGTTGGGAGAGTGAGCTAAGGTTTTATGATTCGTCCGTGGTAGATGCGATACTTAGTGCTCTTCGTTTTTTACTCGTCTTGGCTTGTTTTTCTGAACTGTTTCCACCTATTCGTGACTGTGCTTGTTTACTGGACCTTGATTAGTGCTTCTGATTTGGAACTGTTGAAAATGGCAACCTTTACAAACGAAGAATATGCTGATATTTTGATTTGTTATGGGTACTGCAACTTGTATCCTTACAAGCTTGTCAAGAATACATAACACGTTTTCCTGACCGCCGAATTCCGGATATTAGTGTCTTCGACGGAGTTTACCGACGAATTAGAGAGACTGGCTCTGTTTCGAGGCGACGAACAGACCTGGGTAGACCACGTATTAATGATGATAATGAAGAGGAAGATAATGAGATTGTTCGACGATTTCGACTGGATCTGACTACGTCAACCAACGTTGTTGCCCGAGAACTTGGAATCTCACAATGGAAAGTGTGGTTTACTGTGCATACTGCCGGTCTCTACCCCTACCACTGCACGCCAGTGCATGTTATCGAAGAAGGAGATCCTGTAAGGAGGCTAGATTTCTGCAGGTTTATGTTGAATGCAGATTTGGAAGATCCTTCTTTTTTTCGGAGCATCTTGTGGACTGACGAGTCTAAATTTGACCAATTATCATAACGCCCATCATTGGGCTCCGAAAGCAGGAAGAAATCCTAATAAGAAAAGGGTAAAGGGGTCACAGAGACGTTTCAGTCTTAACGTATGGATGGGAATAATTTCAAACTATCTGATTGGGCCTTACTTTCTTCCTCCAAATTTGAATGGAGAGACCTATGAAAATTTTTTAAGACAAGATTTACCCGATTTGCTCGACGACATACCATTAAATCTCATTCAAGACATGTGGTTTCAGCACGACGGGTGCCCCGCGCACTTTAGAGGGAGTGTCAGAGAGTGGCTAGACACGAATTACCCAAATAAGTGGATCGGGAGAGGTGGGCTATTCCGTCGCCAGCTAGAAGTCCAGACTTGACACCCATGGATTTTTATGTGTGGGGGCACATGAAAAGTTTGGTTTACAACGAACCTAACCCAATTACAGCTGTTCATGTTTTGAGGCAGAAAATTATTGATGCTGCTAACGAATTAAGAAGAGGACTAACAACTGGGGTAGTGAAAAGTGGCTTAAGACTCAGAAT
The DNA here is from genome assembly GCA_963921415.1 of Pyrausta despicata. Lineage (NCBI taxonomy): Eukaryota > Metazoa > Arthropoda > Insecta > Lepidoptera > Crambidae > Pyrausta > Pyrausta despicata. The sequence goes on from OY992864.1 coordinate 11,672,934, forward strand.
GCGTGTATGTGTGCGAAATAGGGGCGGACATGTGGAACATGTATTGTAAAAATTATTAATAAACATTATTCGTTTCCTATTTGGATTGTTTTATTTTGTTTTCTGACTAAAGTTAAATTTGACGCTTAAGTATTACTACTACCTGGTAGCATATCATCGATGTTTTTGTTAAAAAAGCCCAATAATACCCTATTGTACGAGTATTATACCTTATCCCGTAGATATTTATAAGCATAGCTGCAGCACAACTGTCATTGTCTTTTTTTTAAATATCTTACTAAAAAAAAGAAACTTTTCACAAATGTATTTCTTTTTTTAACAATTAGTCGTCTAATACGACTCGGTACAGTTAATTACAGTTTTTGTATTTAAAATAATGGAGCAACTAATCTGCTACACAAAAAATACAAAAACAAAAACATTAGAGGTACAAAACACAAAAAAGGGGACAATAGAGGTAGACCAAAAATCTGGATTTTTAGGGTTCCGTACCTCAAAAGAAAAAACGGAACCCTTATAAAATCACTTTGTTGTCCGTCCGTCCGTCCGTCTGTCAGGACCGTTTTTCTCAGGAACGCGTGGAGGTATCAAACTGAAATTTCTATATGATACTTAGGTCTACTGTCCTTGGAAGCTATAGAAAAATCAACCTTTTAAGCCAACGGAATCAAAGGATACAGCCATTTAGGCCGCAAATTTCCGCAAATTTTCGAAACACACACGGGAATCAAAACCTGCAGGGTACTTCCCGTAAACTGAGAATCTTGAAATTTAATACGAATACAGATGTAGTAAAACTTACGAAAACCGTAAATTTTCAGTTTCACCATATAAAAAAAAATATTTTTGACAATTTAGAAAATTTCAAAGTTACTATAATATATCAGTTATATCAGGAACGCGTATAGGTATCAAACTGAAATTTCTATATGATACTGTCCCTGGAAGCTGTAGAAAAATCAACCTTCTAAGCCAACACAATCAAAATATACACCCATTTAGGGCGCAAATTTCCGCAAATTTTCGAAACTCGCACGGGAATCAAAACCTACAGGGTACTTCCCGTAAACTTAGAATCTTGAAATTTAGTACGAAGTCACGTCTTATAGTACAGATATAGGAAAAATTACGAAAACCGTAAATTTTCAGTTTCATCATATAAAAAAGAAATTTTGTCAATTTTGAAAATTTCAAAGTTACCACTCCTTATCTCATGAACGCGTTGAGATATTAAATTAAAATTTATATTAAATACTTAAGTCTAAAATACCCGTGATGGGTGAACTTTTACTTATATACCTACAGGTTTGTACGGAACCCTCGGTGCGCGAGTCCAACGCGCACTTGACCGGTTTTTTATAAAAAATCTTTATAGTTCCATAACTTGTGAACCGTTAATAAGTTTGGGGTAATGGGTAGTCAACTCAGTCAGGAATGATGGCAACTACCACCTCTTTTAGGATTTAGGTCGACTTAACCTGTAACTCTGTATAATATTTATACTGTATTACTGCTTGACCGTATTTGGAACAATAATTTTCTGAAAAATCCATATTACCCATTTCAAAAAGACTACACTTAAAAAAATATTTTCGGCTCCGGTCATCGGGGAGGAATCGAACCCCCGACCTTTGGAAGTCCGGTCCAATGCTCTGACCACTGAGCTACCGAGAACCTTAATGGAGTCGTTGAATTTTGTAAGTGCTTTTTAACGCTTTTAGCCAGCGTATTTTTCATCAATAATTGTGAGAGACACCCTCTAATCACCCGAGAGAAATATTTTTCAGCTAATAAGTTTCCTTCAGCTGGGTATTCAACACTTCACCGAATAGCGCCTTTTTGAACTTCTTTGCGAGTTACCGGCGAATTACACAAGTTTAGTGTTAGGTGTGTCTACATTTTCCTTCGTCTTAGCTTTTTTTTCCAAACGATGGAATCTCTTCCTATATTTTCTATAGTAGGTTTCTTGAACCTGCTACGAACTTGACTTCCACAACTGAATTCAAATTGAAAATTTTAAAATGATTATTTGGGCGTGTTGTCTCATTTTTTGGCCAGTCTTGAACTTTTTCGACATGTCATGTCAACGGTATAAACAAATTCATAATTGATTGAATGAATACATTTTCCTTCAACTGTTTACAAATGCTTTCTGCTGTTACTCTTATTATCCAAGTGAATGGCCGAATCTTTGCATAAGTCACAATTGCAAGGTAATGGACGATTTTTGTGTTCCACTTCGTGGTGCCTACATTTGGTGCAGCGGTAGACGGGGTGCAGAGCTGGCTAAACTTCGAAATGGATGGCTTGATCGAGTCGGTCAAGGCCGGCCGCGCCTCGACCTGAGGCGCGGCCGGTTGCACAACCCGAGGCCCCCACACCAGCGGTGCCTGTAAACCCCGCTGATGCGAACGCCAACATTGTGTGCAACCATAAAGACCACACAGAGGAGCTCCAAAAAATAACTCAAACACTGGGAGACCTGGCCAACGAGATCCACTACTTAAAAATGGACTCCAACTACGGGACAAGCAGTCGGCAGGAACGAGATCGTTCCGAGTCCCCAAAAGGCCCATCTGTCAAGGAAGAGAGTATAATGGAACTCCATGAAGAGCTCAAACGGCTAAGAGAGGACCTCGACGAGGTGCGATCTCTGCTCCGGGGTTCTCCGCCAACAAGAGCCGAAATTAAGGAGGACTTGACAGAGGTGACTAATCCCATACTCTTTAAGGCCAGGGTCATCCTAGAGGAGGTCCAGGAGGTGAAGGACATCGCCCTCACAAATGGAGGACTACAACCCGGACCGGCAATGGGTCTAGCAGGCGAGTTGGCTATATCTGACACAGCCACCCAACTGGAGAGTCTTATAAATCCTCTAAGGGCGAACGTGTCATAGGCAGCCAACCAATCCAAGGCCCTGCAAAAAACCCTTACGTGGTTCAATTCCTCCCTAAAGCAGCAGCCAACCGCCACCACCACAACAACACAAAACCGGCGGCCACAAACCTACGCCGCAGCGGCTAAAGCCAAACCCACCCCCATACCATACCATACCATAATTGTCTCCTCGACGGACCTCACGAAAAACGGAGACAAAGTCATAGAGGCAAATAGAGGAGCCCTTGACTGCCAATCGACTGGAGTCACGGGCGACAAGGTGCGCAAGTCCAAAAACCGCAAAGTGGTATTAAGCTACGAAAAGGAGGAAGATGTCATGCGCCTCACGGACCGCCTCACAAACAACACCCAACTGACTGTAACTCAGGCCAAAACATCGAACCCGCAGGTAGTAATCAAAAATGTTTTGCAGTACCACTCGAACCAACATATCGTGGACCACCTGAAGGCCCAAAACAAGAAATTATTCCAAGACCTAAAGGCAGGAAAAACCACCATGAGGATCCGGTACCGCAATCTGTCTTGAGGCAATTCTAGATAAATTTAGGGATTTTATTATTGAATGAAAATAATTTACCAGCTACACACCTTCAGTCCCTTTTCAGCACAGTGTTCTTTAAATTTATTATACATTTAAGAAAAGTTAACACCAGGGGGTAAATATTTTCTATTTGGGGCATGTTTCAATTTGTAATGTGACTGAACTAGTTTGTATTCAAAATTAAGTCTTTGACTTTAGATTCATAGACTAGAGGATATGCGTGTGTCGGTATTTTCTTACCTCTCATATCAGGAGCAGCACTTACTTTTGGATGTTTATTATTAGTTAAGTAATTGCTTTTTAGAACTGAATACACAGCTTCATCATTTTTGTAGCTCATGGTTCCCAAAAAAAAGTTGTACAAACTTTGGCATTTTCCATCGTCCATATTAAGGTATTATAACTTCTGCTGCCATTTCTACATACTTGAAGGGTAGGCTTTTTCTCGACGACACAATGACTTTTGATAGCGTAAAATGATTTCGGCGCTTATTTAATTTGTGACCTCTTAAAAAATCTCTATAATGTCAATGGCTTTTTTTATGATTATCCAATCACGTGACGTTAATTGTTCATATTGGTTAGACATGGTGCCAATTACTATAATACCATGAATGCCAATCGTTGCAATTATTAACAGTGTGTGCTCTTGTAGTTTTTGGTATACATTTCTGTTTTTATTTTTTTTATTTCAGAGTAAAACAAAATGCCGAAACTTAAAAATGGGGCTTCCTACTCTAAAAAATATACTGAAGAAAAAATAAAAAAAGTGGTTGAGGTTGTGCTAAATGGTATGCCTAAAAAAACTGCAGCGACGAAGTATGGAGTGCCTAGGCCTACATAGCAATTGCATTTAAGTTCTCAGTTTATAAAAACCAAGCCAGGGCCAACCACCGTCTTAACAGATGAAGAAGAAAAAACTTTAGTAAAGTGGATAATATATTGCAGCAAACGAGGGTTTCCCTGAAGGAAAGAGCCTGTACTTTTAAGTGGTGAGCAGTTTTTGATGAAAAATCCAAGACATGTTAAACACAAAACAGATAAACTATTTAATACCTTTCCTGTGTTATATATAAAACCTTGCATACCTTGCACCTTGGAATACCTTGCACTGGCTGCAAGAAATGCTGCTCACTGTCCGTTTTTTATCTCGTCTATCTTAGGCACCTCACGCAGTTTCTTCGCCTAAATTTGTTTTGCCTATTTGAGGTCCTGTCTCCACACAACCTATGCTCTGGGTAATGGTTGAGCGTTTTATCCAAGTGAGTTTCCGCGTTATTGGTAATTACATTTCTGGCTGCAATTTTAGACATGGCAAATTTTTCCAGAAGTCCTGCAGCCAGTGCATAGTGGGACTCACGGTGGGTCATATTTTTGTCTTGGCCGACGTTGAAGCAGTATATTTTATATGCGTTTAGTACAGATATATTTAATAAGCATTTGAAAACTTTTATATACCATTTAACACCGAGCTTACGTTCCATGAGGAATATAGACAACTTTTGATCTTTGAGGTCCACGCCTCCCATGCAGCTGTTATAATCCCCCACTATGCGAGGTTTATCTACCGCTTGACCTGCTCGACGGCCTGGAACGACGCCGTTGTCGTTGAAAGTAGACACTGTGGTGACCAATTTAACGTCCTTCCAAGCAGTGACTAATATGTCATCACAGTGCCATATGGTCATCTAGTGTGGGGTCGTCAGTTCTCACAATTAATGACTCAGGCTAGAGGTGTCGGTTGAGGAAGATTTTACGTCTATTATAACCGGACGGATTTGTTAATGCAGTTTACTCTGCCGCCCACTCTACATTGCTAGTGCTGTGGCCATCACTCCACTGTAACTAATAATATGCCGTCGTTGGTTCGCTTCACACAGCCTTCTCAGATACAGGGGATAGCAGCAGAACCTAAGAGATTCTGGCGTTTCTCCCAATAGTCCAATGACGCCGTGGCAAACTGCACTTGGGTCCAGATGGTGTGTAGTCCAGAACTCTTTCACGTCCCCAGTTAGACGACAGTCTTTAACATAGTCGTCAACAGGTCCTGTTCTATTTGGATAGCAATGGTTCCAGGTGCGTCATAATCAATTTGTCCGCCCACGAGCTTCGGGATGTTCTTCTCGACAAAATGAAGGACATTTGTAACGTCGGCTATGTCCCTAAGCAAATCGTCAGATGAGTAATTAGGTGGTATTATCTCATCAGCATTCATCAGTAATCTTCCTGTGAATGTACAACCAGGTATGGGATTCCTGGCGATGAATGAGTCCCTGACCTCTCTCGGTGTTCGAACGTCTTGGAGTGCTGTTACGACGCTTCGAAGATTTTTAAGGACTACTACTTCTGGAGATGGTACGAAACGACCGTCTTCGCCGACTTCATCCTTTGCCATCACGGGTAAAAAGATTTCATCGCCGTGTTTTAATATGCCCAGGGATGTTAATATGCTGAACAAAGGCTCAGGAGCTATAGTAGCGGTGTTCATAACCTCGATCCAGTCCGGGCTGAGTAGAAACTCCCTGCAGTCGTGTGGTAGAAGATTGACCGCTGTAAATCTTATTTTAGCCCTTCTCATCTTCGCTTCAAAAATTCCCAGGAAACTGCGGTACACGGCGGAGATGGATGGCATCTCGAAACCCCCGTAGTTAGATAGGGCCTTGCAGAATGTACATGCTGCGAATCCAACGCCTCTAGAAGTAATGGGAGTCGGTATAGGTTGGTGAGTAGAGATAGTACCCAGATGACCAACCGCCCCCGCGGCATCGGTTACGCCAGCAAACAGTTTTGAACGAATGCCATTTGGGACCCGCCATCTTAGCTCTAGTCCGCTCATCAGAGTACTCAGTCCCTTTGACCTCTCTGTACGCGGCAGCCCGATCTTTCTGATGCTGTTTCCGGTTTTTCTTTTTCTTTGAAGTAGTTTGTTGGGTGTTGGCCGGAGCCCCCTGCCCAGTAGGTAAGCTTTCTGAATCCATAATGACTTCAGCAGGCCTGGAAATCATAAGCCTGAAAAAAAAAGCCTCATCGATCGCTTTGATGGCCGCTGGAGTTTTCTGTCGCCTTCTGTTCAGGGTCCCGAGAACGTCAGTTGCACGGGACTTCAGGAAGCGCACCAGTTCTACAGAATTGTAGAAATTGTCCATATATAGGACGTGACCTTTCCCTAAATAGTTTTTGGAAAGTTTCAGGGCGATCTTGGCCGTACAGGCAAACAGGTTCAGCTTCGGTACTACCTTTGCCTATTAAGCACAAAGCCGCTTACTACAGCCTCGCAGAGTTCGTAGCTTTTTACTCCGAGTCGCGCTGCTTTGGTGTGGATCACTAGACCCAGCTAAACTGCCCTTCCTTTCCAGAGCAGCAGCGATTCGTCAAGAAAAAGTTCTCTGCGAGGACTGCACCTGAAATTTCTCGTTCAGGTAGTTCAAAATAGGCATGATTTTGTGCAATTTGTGATCGGTCCCCTGGTCCGGAATTTCAAAGTTGTTGACGAAATGCAGGAATTTTATGAGAAGCAGGTCTCTATCCCGAGACATAACGGTTCGAAACTCCGGCGGCATACCTAATATCCCCGATCCCCAGTACTCGTTGACACGCCCAAACACACAAATTCCCATTAAAATTATGACTGCAATTAACCGATAAATCTCTGTAACCGATGTCTCTACCCAATCGATCAGTCTTGATTCGGTAGAAATACCGGTTTCAGATGCCTGCATAATAGTTTGCCATGCATACTCGTTGGTCCCATCCCTGATGTTTTCTACAAGAGTTTGGTCCCGCAATGTGCAAAATATGTTTACAGGGCAAACTCCAACTCTGGAACCAACGTCTTGGTTTAGGTTTAAAGATATAAAGACATACTCGTACATTAATATCACTTACATGAGAATGTGAGTGAACAGAAGTAAACAAACTGGTTGTCGTACATTGCATATATATTTATTGTGGTACACACATAACATCATCACGAACAAAACAAACCTACGAGTATAGTGGATACAGATCCGAAAATGCATTTCAAATGTAGTATGCAATTTCAAATGCGTATGTATTATTTATTATTCAAAATGTAATTGTAAGCCGCTTTATGAACAAATTGAACGACTCAATATGTTTATAACTAGAGGGTAGCTGGTTAAATAGTCGCGCACCTTCGTATGTAACTGTGGTTTGGCCATATTTTGTTCGGGTTTTAGGCAAAACAATAAAGCTCGCGCGTCGGGTGCAGCCGTCGGGCCAATTGCAGGGGCGTCCAACCTTCGGACGTCTACTAAATTATATTTCTGTGTGGATTTTTTTGTTAATAGTTTTTTTGTATATGAAAGCATGTATTGTATCTATATAATTGTTTTATGTTCATTAGATTAGTTTCGCTATATATTTTTGCGGTTGATGTGCGAAAATTAAAGTTAAAAATGATTTTATTTTGTACGACTTGCAATCGATTTAAGCTTGTTTTGGCAGCGCCTCCCCAGATCTCAATGAGATATAACAAATGAGATTTAACTAAACTATTGTAAATTGTAAAACTTTCCGCCCTTCCGGAGAAAATTTCTTCCTAACCCTTACGTTGTGATTAAAAAAAATTGAACAACGGAAACTAAAACCAGCGGTGTATTCTTTTTTACTTACTTTAAAGCTATTTAGGACTAGTTAGTCACAAAAATCCAAGCAAAAAATAGTGTAAGAACAAATAGCTTACGATACTTCAAAAAGTATCGTTAAGGTTATTTTGATAGTGAGGAAGTGAAAAGTCAACACCGAGTGTGTTCGGTATTATATTACCGAACACGTGTCGTCAGCGCACCCGTTCGCGATGCATTATTTTACCTAATTCACCTAATTTAGTGCGAGACACGGAGCCATCGCGACCGGGCGCGTACTCACAACATTTTAACAATTTAACATTAACATTTGTAAACAATTTATTAAACGTGGATTTTGAACTATAACAAAACAATCTTATCATTCAACACTTGCCACCCCGATCTCCAACATATGGTCCTTCGAGCCGGATTAAAGTTGGGTTTATAAGAAGTTACAGAAAGGGAAGGTCCAGGTTGAGGAACAACGGGTCTAGTTCTAATCTCATTATTAGACGCCTTGACTGCGTTGGATCCTAGCACCCTTACAATTTCTTCAAGACGAGTCAAAGAAGATTCCATTCTGTTGATAATATCCTGAGATTCGTTTGATTTCCCTTGTATCTCCTTCCCTGGAGACTCGTTGGATGAATTCGTGATAGACTCTTTTACTGCTGTTACAAGAGCCTCCTTCAGAGCAGATACATTATAAGTATCTACTGCAGTCTCAGCAGCATCTAAATGTATTCCCTGACTTTCCCATCTCTTATTGGTATAGTTCTTTCAAATCACGAAGTCGAGCAGAATTTACTTGTGGTAAATATGTGTCCGTATATGTGTCGATGTGTGCGTGAAAACGAAAGCGGGTATGGTTAGCATAAAAATAATACCAATATTTTTGTATGTTCAATTGATAATAAAATAAAACAACAAAACTTTTAAACTAAAATGTTTATTATTTAAAATAAATAATAAATAAGGGAATGTATTAAAATAAAATTATGTTCTTCTACATTTGGGTTTAAGTTTTAATTTAAGCGAAACATAAGACTTAAATAAGGATATACAATTGAACTCAAGATATGGCAAAATTATGAAAATAAGGCTAGGCTGGAACTATTTAATAACAAATTTCTATCTATTTTTACGTATGTGAAAAATGTGTCGCCTTAATCTTCTTCGGAAAAACTGTTGCTTTCGTTAGTTTCAAAGTCAGTCGTGCTGCTATCACTTGATTCACCCACATTAATTACAAATTCAAAGTCATAATCAAAATATTTCATATACTCCTTTTCAATTTTTTCGACATGCTTGCATGTATTAAGCCAGATGTTGTTATCGATACTGTTTAAACCTTCAGCTATTAAATTTTGAACTTCTGTCATATTTTGACCAATATTTTTCGAGGCAATCTTATTTTTCAGAATACCCCAGATGTTTTCAATGGCATTTAATTCGGGGTGATATGGTGGCAGTCGTAGTATTTCGAAACCTTTGCTTTTTATTATCTCGTCAATTCTATATGAAATAAAACGCTGCTTATTTCTGATTATTAAATCATACAATTCTACATTGCGGGACAGTGCATTGAAAGGAATACCGTGTTCCGTCAGCCACTTTTGCATGTCGCTCTTGCGCGAATTTGACGTAGGTATACTACTACTTCGAGTATTATGGTAGGATGCGTTGTCCATCACTATAACAGATTTATCTGGTAAATTTGGCAGCAGCTTTTCATTCAGCCATTTGCTATAATTATTGAAATTCATATTTGAGTGATAGTCTCCAGTTGTGGATGATGCTTTGTATATTAACGAAGCATCTTTAATAAATCCACTACTGCTACCCGCATGCACTATAATAAAACGAGCACCGGTACTCAATTTTTTTAAAAATGACTTGTCTTTTGTCTTAGTATCTAGTTTTTTTAAATTCCACGTGTTTTGACGTACGTGCGAAGTTAGCACATATGTTTCGTCTGTATATATAATGGGACGGCCTTCTTCACGGTATTCATGAATTTTTTTCACAAAATTAAATCTCCACAATTGTATTTCATGCCTTTCTTGTAAAGATTTACGATTGTTTTCAATTTTGTTCCATTCGTAGCCCATTTTTATAAGCAACGAACGTAATGTGCTCAAACATCCGTCAAAACCAATTTTTTCTCTTAATGCTGACTGAAGTTTTGCCAAAGTTGGAAGTTCATTGTGTTCTATATGAAAATTTTGAATTGTAGTTCGAATAATTTCTCGATTCATATTATCTAAATTAAATTTACCGTCTCTTTTTCGTCGCTTTTTCATGGGTGAAGTAAACTTGGTTGATGAAGATGGCAACTCTTTCTCTTCTTTTAAAATCCTACTTACTGTGCGTTCACTGACGCCTGTTGCTTGGGCAGTTCGTTCTAATATGTTTGCTAATGGACTTAGGTCACATCCATCAGTGTTATTTGCTTTCATAAAATTATATTCATCTTTTAGAAAGTGAAAGACTTTAGCAATGATTGCTCGACCCTAAAAACAATAAAATATACAATTGAATAAGTATCAAAAGTCAAAACTAAACTATTACTTAAATTAAAAAATAATCATTTTTATTTAATGTCAAAACTAGAAAAAAAATATTTACCTCGCTATGGATAACTTTGCGCTTTGACATGCTGACAGTACTTCACGGCAATTAGCGTCCGGAAACAATAAACACAACTAACCTGAGCGACAGCGCGCTCGCGACTGACCGCGTCGTCATACACGCACACTATTGCATTATGCATGTACACGTTTAAAAACAAATAAAGACTACTCGCCTTCGTGAAATGCAAGAACTGTATACGGGATAATTGTTTGATTAAGGGAGTGCCATAATTTAAATATAAAGGGGTCATTCGGGACACGAATTAGGTGAATAGGGTCAGTTTCTTAGAGTTGTCAATAAGCTGGTAGGTTCAAAATCACTCTAAAAAGTAGGTAGGTCCCTACCTACCATTCAAAAATATTTTTAGGGAGTAAAAGTATTAGCTAATTCGATAGTTGCTTATAGTTCCTTTTTTGTTACAGATAATTATGCCCCGTTTTACTTTTAAGCCTAGATTAAAAGTTATAAAAAATATGACCATCTACAAATAAAAAAGGCCATAGAAGAATACGAAAAGGGCGGCAGATCTTTAATTGAGATAAGAAAACAGTATGGTATCAGCAAATCCGTATTACATAGACATATACATAAGGAAATGACCAGCCCAGGAGGTCAAACAGTTTTAAAAAAAAGAAACTGAAATTTACCTAATAAAATATATCAATGTTTGTTCGGAGTGCGGCTACCCTTTAATTATTTAATGTTGTGTTCATTTTTTGTAGTATTGTCGCTTATTGTCACAACTTTTAAATACGGTTTGTTGTTTTGCGATGTGTTGGAGTCTTATATTTATGAATTTTTCAATAACTGATCTTATTAAACTTATTTGGTGATCTATGCCATACATGGTACGTTCATTCTGTAAGTTCAGAAAAGTATTTTTTGCCAATTAATAACTTTAGTATTTGTGACAATATACTCGTATATTTGTGCTCAGTTTCTGAAGTAATTACTATTCCTTCTTTAACAATTTTCCTTATGACCAGATCACACGTGCAGCATATGTCGTATGTACGACTATCTAATGAAAGAAAGCTTAAACCACCTTTGTCTATTAGAGTGATCAGTTTATGAAACTCATGTCTTTCAGAAGACAATAAGCAGGATACGCATATCTCACTTTTTTTTTCCTAGGTAATGAGCAACTCCACCAGCTATGTAACCGATTACATATTTTTTGAAATCATTTATATCTGGAACGTCTAAGTAGCTGACAAAATTTTCAGTGTTTTTTCAATCGATTGAAGGCAATCTATTGAGGAGACTTCATTTTCCTCTTCATAGCGATATGATATCGAGGTGGAATTCATAATTTGTGTAGCAGAATTACAACTGAGAATTGCTATATTTTCCAGTGGCACACAATTGCCAGTTGTTAAGAATTTCAATTCCATGTGAATTAGGAGCTTTCTGTACCTTTGAATTGTTTCACATTCGAATTGTCGCTGTGACCACCGTGCATCCTAATCGCCCCAAAAAATATTTCTAAATGGTCCTGACTCAATTTATTAGTCGGTAAAAAACTGATAATTTCTTATTTTCAATCAAATGCAAAAATAAAGATTTCAGGCTTTCGATATTAATTAAAATACCCAATAATCCAGTTTTGCATTTTGTTTCCAAAACGGGTTTGTATAATCGGGTGATTACGAACGTTATTCTACCAATCTTTATGACACTTCGCTTTGTAATTGTTTTCAACTTTAGATCGCTTATGTATTTTTTTTAAGTTGTCAATGAATCAAAAAATTGCATCCTTATTTCTGGCTTCTTGTAATTAACTTGGTTCATAGCCATTGAATTATATACAGGGTGGTCCATCCAATGACGTCAAGAATTTCTTTTTTTAATTCCTCCCTCCTAGGGGTACCCAAAAATACCCTATGCATGTTCCCCGATTTTTTTTTAGTTTTCGAGATGCGATTTTTTTTATGCTTTCATCGAAAATTTCGCTAGTTTACATTAAAAAAAAACTGATCGTTTTTTATGTTTTTTTTAACCTAATTATCGTGAAGTGTTCTTTCACATGCATATGAATTAACTGCCTAACAGTGCTGCATGTTGTAACTAACTGTAATTTTGATCCAAAGTTATTAACTTAAACTTTAGGTTATTAACTAATTAAATTTATTAATTTACGTTTCTGCGTGCTGGAGTTAAATTTTCAAATTCAAATTAAAAAAAAACAAGAAGGTTGCAAAGATTCTAATAAATTTTAAAAACTTCTCTAGTCTCTAAGCTTTCCAAAAAGTACAAAAAAGTGGTAGGCAAAGGGGCCCTTATTTCCTGTAATCGGGCTTCAAACGTAGCAGGGTCAAAAATTAGCCAATTAAGTAACTTCAATTGAGGAACTTGAATTTCATGAAAATAAATTCTAACGTCTTAAAACATCGAAAAAATTATCCTTAGAGATTTTTAAAATTGTATTATTTATTTTATTACATTATTGCTTAGTTTTAGGATCACTGTCAGCGATCCAAACGAAGCTAAAACATGACACGCACAAAAGGATGACTCGTCAAACCAGTTAGATAAGGGACCGTTTTTTTTACCTGCCTTACCACCCCTCACCTCACCACCGCACCCCCCGCACCCCTGCCCAAGCCGATGCGACCCAACTACGACCACAGTCGTTCACTGCTACCTGCTAGTGTTACTACTGTTCTGTCTACGTTTGTTTCCTCTGATTCATACTTCTGCTTGTTACCCGGATTTTTGATTTGCCTTGTGATTGACCTGTGCTTGTGCTTTGGATTCTGACTGCCTAGTGATTTGGATTAAAGTCGACCTGCATCATGCCATATTTACTTCGTGAATACGCAGAGATGCATTATTATTATGGCGTCGCGCAAGGCAATGGCCTATTAGCTGCGAGACTCTATCGAGAACAGCTAGAGCGGCGAGGTTTAATCTTAGGCTTGTTATTTATACAGCTTCGAGTCAATTGTCATAATGAGCTTAGCTTTCGTTCTTTCATCATCTTCTGCCGGGTTGTCTTTTCCTGCAACTGGCTTGATACAATGAACCATTTCTTCAAGCAGGAGGAGAAAATACTTGGATAAACTGTACTTTAAGGGACGCTGGTCTGGCGGTTCGTAATTTTTTGTCAGAAACTACATGATGCAAGAAGTCTTTTGGTGAAGTCGTTTATTGAAGCAACCTTGTAGTTTTTGAGAAATAAATTATTAAAAATCGCAAAATTAGATCAAAATTCGACTATTTTACGTCACCATGACTGACTACCAACCTTAAAAAAACTATACGATCTGACAGTTGCGTTTCGTTACGTGAAAGTTGATTCTACACAGTCAATTTGGACACAATTTTTGGGGTCTTTTTGGGATATTTATGTTGCAAATACATTTTACATGTAAAATGTTATGTATTTACGTGTAATTTATTGAAAAGATTAATAATTAAATTAAATTTTAAATGAAATATCGTGTTTCTACTGTGCAAGAACGAAACTCAACGACGCCATTTTGTCGGAAGGCTCCAGTTTGCCAAAGTCCTGTAGGTCTTGTGATAGGTTAGAAATTTAAGGCGAGCGCGAAGCGCAGCGGAGCGTGAGCCTTGAATTTCGTGGTTATTTTTTTTTTAACAGACAACAGTAATCTCTTTATTATACTCCTGAAAGGGGATAAGCAATTTTGTAGGGAATAGGCAAGTCTTCACTCTCCACTACCCACTTTTCCCTCCCCCCCCAAGGGGTAAAACTTCCCCCTCTCTATCCCCCTTACCCCCCACCCCTTAATTAGATGATCTTAAACTAAATTTTAACACTTTTTATTACAGTCATAACCTCAAACTGCAATCATAAATATTTCAGAAACCAAGAGCTTGCTTCAAGAGGGGGGGTAACCCACTTTCCCCCACCCCTCCCCCCCTTTCTCGCGTCCTTTAATGTACAGTTTTACCCTTTTAGTACAGTCATAACCTCAAACTTCAATCATAAATATTTCAGAAACCAAGAGCTTGCTTCAAGAGGGGAGGGTATCAGGGGGTCTAAATTCGCAAAGCGTGATTTAGTTCTGCATTTTTGGTATGTTGTATGGGTGTGTTAGGGTAGTTTAACCCTTAAATTCGCACAGTTGCATTAGCAACTTGAAAATGCTATGTTGCATGCTGCAACATAGCATTTTCAATCTCTGAAAACCTTAAAAAAATAAATGTAGTCGATTTTTGAACGAATATTAATTACCACAGACAAAAATATTTTCTTATCATTTGTGACAACTGCCGATGACAGATGTTTTCAAGTTGAAATAAAAAAAAACAACAAACCCCGCGAGTCGTTTGGCGCCAAGCGAAGAAAGTAATCAAATTTTCTAAAAGTGTTTTATAAAAGGTTTTCAAGGTAAGATGTTTATTGATTTTTCCTTCCGAATAGTCTTCATATTTCTAAACATGGAATGAATAATATTATTGTCATTTTTATGTGTTTTACTACCGTAAAATGGTCAAGTCGGTTTGATGCATATCTGCAACATTGCGCGCTATCGCTAGAGATGAAAAATTCTGAAAGTTTCCGAAACATTGAAAGTTTCGAGGTAACTTTCAGGTAATTTACCCGAAAGTTACCTGAAAGTTTCCTCGCGAAGAAGTTTTCAAAAATGTCTTTTCAACGTAAAAAGTAAGTGATAATAAGTATGTTTAAATCAAAATAAGGTTAAAAATTAGTATTTTGTATGTTATTTACTACGTCAAAATTTATTTTTTCTTAAGCCGGTTGTTTTTTTTTCAAATCCTCAGATAACGCCATCTATGTTGAGATCAATGTACTTTAAGACATATCCAGTGACATATCCTCAGATAACGCCATCTATGTTGAGTTCAATGTACTTAATTGGAGCGTGCATATGCGACGATGCCAAACAGTTTTGTTTCAAGTGTGCGCAGCGCAAGGCCGTAGGTAGATATATAGGTTTCGACGCGAGAACGCGAGAAGCAGAGCGGCTGCCGCGGCCGGCGGCGGCGCGGCGTCGGCGCACACAGCTTCACGGAGAGACTGAATACCTAGGCACACACACACAGCGGTAATCTGTGACATTAACTCACAGCGTTTGTAAACTTGGCCGCAAACAGACGACGACGCGCGACGGTTTGTTTAGTTGTCGGCAATACCAAAATATTACAGTGAAGTGATATACCATGACGAAAAGTAAGTTAACCTGCCTTATATTTTAGGTATTACAACGAACAACGCTTGCACATAATATTTATATGTTAGCTACTTAATTATTGCATTGACGTATGGTTTTTCTTTTTCAGATTATTTGGAGGATTTGTTTTCCGAGAAGGTTGAGGAAATTCCTAAAAAAATATGTAAATATTATACAAATGAAGATGATGTCAGTGAGTGCTCAACACAATACGATTCACCCAAAGAAGACCCAAAGGAAGAGGAATTTTCTCAGTACGGTCAACGTTGGTCTCCTCCCAAAGAAGACCCAAAGGAAGAGGAATTTTCTCAGTACGGTCAACGTTGGTCTCCTCAAGATTTTTCTGGCGATCAACTACCAGATATGTATAAGCCCTGCAACTGCATACAAAAAAAAACATTTTGTGATGCAGCTGTAAATACTACATTACTTTCAAGTGAAATAGACGAGGACACACGATTGAATAACTTGATGTTTTATAAATTTATTTCCCATGAATTGGAACAATATCATGGTAACGAACGTTACACAATAATGCAAAAAATTTTAGAAGTGCTTAAGAAGTAAAGAGTGATTTAGTGTAATCAAGGGAATCGAGTTTTTTAATGCTAGTAATTTGTAGGTTAGGTAAGTATGTATCTCAGCCTGAAAAGGAAACTATTAGTGTAATTTAAGTATTATAACTTACTTATAAAAAGCACTTCAAATTGTTGTTATTAGATTAATATTATGTTGATTGTTATTGTTAAATAATACGAGGGCGTTTTGATAACTCCATGACTTTCAGGCTGAATAAAAACTTTTTTTATTTTTAATGATATTTTCTTAAAAGTAATATTTTTGCGAACCTAAAATAATTCTATTTTCAAATATGGCGCGAAAACAATATTTAATAACAAAAGAAGTTTGGCGGCTGTGAAGGTGTTCTTCGAAAATGGAGAAATCCGAGTTTCGAGTCTTGATTAAACACTATTTTTTACGCGGGAAAACCATTAAGCAGACCGAAGACAAGTTGAAAAAATATTACGGGGATTCAGCGCCGTCTCATGGAATGGTACATAAATGGTTTACTGAGTTTCGTTGTGGACGTATTACAACCAATGATGCCGAGCGCCCAGGAAGGCCGATTGAGGTAACCACTGAGGACATTGTTAACAAAATCCACGATATTGTTTTGGCTGACCGTCGAGTAAAGATACGCGAGTTAGCTGAGGCTGTGCACATCTCAACTGAACGAGTTTTTCATATTTTGCACGATATTTTGATGGGTGCCGCGCTTACTGACAGTCGACCAAAAGCGAAAACGCGTGACTACTTCTGAGGCATGTCTGGCTATGTATAATCGCAATTCAAGTGAATTTTTGCGTCGGTACGTAACCGTGGATGAAACGTGGGTCCACCATTATACGCCAGAGACTAAACAACAGTCAAAGCAGTGGACTTCTACCGGCGAACGTGCACCAAAGAAGGCAAAAACGGTATGTTCGGCTGGTAAAGTGATGGCAACAGTATTTTGGGACAGTCAAGGGGTTATTTTCATCGATTTCTTGGAGAAAGGCAAGACAATAACCGGTGCTTACTATGCTGCATTGCTGGAAAGATTTAATGAAGAGTTGATGAAGAAACGACCGCATCTAGCAAAGAAAAAAGTTCTATTTCATCAGGATAATGCTCCGGCCCACTCGTCTGCAGTCGCGACTTCAAAACTTGTCAAATTAGGATACGAATTATTGCCGCACCCTCCATATTCACAAGATTTAGCCCCCTGTGACTTCTTTCTCTTCCCAAACATGAAGAAATGTCTTGCTGGGCAAAGATTTTCATCCAATGAAGAGGTGATAGCTGCAACCGAGGCCTATTTTGCAGGCTTTGACAAAAAGTATTTTTTGGATGGGTTGAAGAGATTGGAGCATCGCTGGAAAAAGAGTGTAGAGTTGAAAGGAGAGTATGTAGAAAAATAAAATGTTTTTGTACACAAAATATATGTTTTTCTTTTCAAAGTCATGGACTTATCAAACCGCCTTAGTAGGCTCAGTAATAGGGTTCCGTTTTTACCTTTTAGGTAGTTGCCTGTAATAACGTCGGTATCATACTCTATAAGTAGGTAGATAGGTAGGTACCTATTTTAGCCTCAAATAATGCCATCGTGGTCATGGTTCTTTTTTGGTTCCGTTTTTACTTTTTAGGTACGGAACCCTAATAAGAAACCACAAGAGTATTATTTGAGGCTAATATAGGTACCTACTTACTTATACAGTATATACCTACATTGTTATAGGCAATTTATATTGGTATGTTGACCTACCATCGTACTCACTTTGAAAAGCTTTGAAAAGTAGACTTATCAAGTGTAATTTTAAGTATGACACCTATACAAATAGTATCAAGCGCCTATATTATTGTAGATATATATATTATTGTAGATGGTAGATTTGATTATTAATGTTGATTGTTACTGGAAGTTAAATTAATAAAAATACAAGAAAAATTATAATGTCTTTTATTACCATATCTTTGATCATTATTTTCGATAAAAACATAATGAAATATCTTGATTATATGATAAGAATTAAAGCAAATAATATAATTCACCTATATATACCTACAATAAAGGATCAACATCAGACATTTCTGTTTCTGAAATATTAAAATCTTGGAGTCTCATTGCCTGCTCATTATTTTCCTGTTCCGAATCGTTATTATCACTTTCTCTTTTTTCTTCTTCTGAATTGGTCACGTACTCTTCATCATCTACCATATATACGTCCTCGTTTGGGTTTGCAGATAATAATCTGATGTTAGATCGAACCATGATCAGCTTCTCAAGCCTTTGTGTAGTGATTCTGTTACGAGTACGACTTGACGTATTCCCGAAAACAGACCAATTTCGCTCACTGGCCGCCGACGACGGTGGCACAGATAGTAATTTTCTGGCAATGGATGCCAAAATTTGACAATTACAGAGGCCTTTCCACCAAGTTCTTGCCTCGGTATGATCAGCAGCACTCCAAATACCTATTTGACTATAAAAACCGCTTCGTGATCGGTATTCAGCTAAGTTTGCCATTACTTTCCCAGTATTTTTTCTTTGTATTTCGGCGTATTGATGAATAAATTCTTGCCCTTTTGCTACTTTTTCAGGCGACAGTTTCAATCCTTTTATTTCGGGTCCAAAATATTGGCAGCATAGTGAATTGGCTTTTCAACGATTTGTTGTATTTTCCCGATTGACTCTATAATAAACTTTTCTTCTTCGTTATTTATTATTTCACAAGTACTTGTTGCATTGTATACATTTTCTCTGACATATTCAAACATTTGAGGCACTTGGGACAAAAGAGCTCGGTTTGATTCTAATTGCGTAGTGGCGACAAAAATAGGTTTAAAGATACTATTGAATGCAGTGACCTTGATCCATAAGTCTTTTGCTTTATCTCCCTATCAATATTTAAATCTTGGCAAATAGCAGTAGCTTCGAGTGCTTCGCGGTTGCAAAGAAAAGATTCTATCATAATAACAATGCCTCCCCAACGCGTTTGTCCTGGCAGCTTTAAAGTTGTCTTATTGTTTCCATACTTTTCAGTTTGTATTTTTTCAAAATATGCTAATTCTAAATGCCACTTCTTTATGTATTTTATTATTTTAGTAACTAAATCAATGCAGGACTTAAACTTTTGTAACTTAGCGATATCTTTCATGAGTAGATTTAACGTGTGTGACGCACATCCCACAGCAAATATATGTTCATACTCTGATTCAACCATTCTCCACATTGCCTTCATATTATTTGTATTATCAGTAACTACTGCGACTATTTTTGATGGACCAATTTCATCTATCAAAGCTTTTAATTGCGTAAATAAATAAACAGCAGTTTCACGATTCGTGCCAGGGTACACGCATTTGTAAAAAAAAGGTTTCGGGGTTGTAACTATGAAGTTGACGGTACCTTTTCCGTTTATATCACTCCAGCCGTCCATTACAATAGCGAGAGATTCAGCTTGATTAATAATTTCTGTAGTTTCTTTTTGTATACGTTCGTACTCAGAATCTAGTAGACTATTACTTATCATGTATCTTGTAGGGACTGAATATGTTGGATCCAGGGCAGAGATTGCTTCTCGCCAAAAATTGGATTCTAACAGGTTAAATGGTGTACCTGTAGCATAAATGGCTCGTGCGAAACAAAGATCTAGTTCTTTCTTTTTTTCTGGAGTCATAGAAGAAACATTAGGCCTAGGAGAAGTATCTGATTGTTGGTTGCGAGACAAGTCTTGAGAAAAAGAGCTCGACGACAATGAATACGCTGAATGACTAGGCTCCTGTGAAGTTGAACTCCCCGTCGCTGTTTGCGATGTTAATGTTACAGCACTAGGTGCATCTTCAAATATTTTTTTTACGTCATCTGGACACTGAGCACAATTTTTTAATAAATGGCCCTTTAATTTTGTTGCATTTACGCATAAATGTTTCCTACAATGGTTACACCGTGCAGTTTTCTTGCCGTCCGTGTTTAATACTTCGAAATAATCCCAAATCTTTGATATTGATCGGGGCATTTTAACAGATCACTTTAAAACCGCCACTCACTATTAGTTTCTGCGCACAACTAAACGAAAATCGGCATTAATCGGCGAGCGAGCCGTGTCGGCCGGCTGCGGTGCGGGGCGCGGGGAGGAGAGAGCGAGAGGCGCTCACCGCAAGCCGGCGCGCGGCGGCGGCGCTGCTTGTGATACCTACCGCCGCGCCGCGGGTCGCCTCTAGCGCGTGATTTGAAATACGTAGGTAGGTACCTACAAAACCTTCACTTTGTTTAAAACGTTGGAGTTGTTAAAATTCTAATAAATTTTAATGAAATAATTTTAATGACTTTATTGACTACCTAGATTAATTATGTATTCAGCTAAGACCATTAAATAGTCTAAGGTATGTATTTAGGAACATCTACGAGCACGACAAACTTCACAACGTGAAAATGATTCGTATCGCTCACATTATAAAAACAAAAGAAAGTCCAAAGTATAAGTTTAACGTACTCTCAGTTGTACTTAACTCTATATCTAATTGATCTCGTACACTTTTTCATATGATTATGTAAAGAAATATACATTTTTATCAATTATAGTTGTTTTAAACTTCCTTCCTACTTGCTTACCTCCCCTTTTCGAATAAAAATCATAAAACCGGACTTATTATGTTCCCTGTTCCATCAAAACTGTAGATACCAGAAAATTTTTAAGCAATATTAAGTTAAATATTAATATAATAACTGTTTTCTTAAGTTTAATGATCAGTTTTGAAAACTTCCTCGCCAAGAAACTTTCAGGTAACTTTCAGGAAACTTACCTCAGAAAAGGAAAGTTTCAAGGTAATTTTCATCTCTAGCTATCAGGCCTTTTTAAACTGTTTGGACTTACTAAAGCTAGGAACGGAAACTTGCTATTTTTTAAATTGTAAACTGAATATTAATATAACTTTTTTTAAGATGTCAAGAAATATATCTGATGGAGAGATAGAAAATTATTTGATGACCCTGAATGATTCTGAAGATGGAATAGAGTCGTCAGAAGATGAGGAACAGGATGAAGAGGCCTACTTTAGGAATGATTTGGAGTTGCGTCAAGCATTAGAGGATGAGTTACCTGAAGATATGTTTTACGAGGAACCTGAAGATCCACCTTTGATACAAGGTAACGCTGATGAGCTTCATGAAACCGATCCACCCCTAATTGTAGACAGTAACTCCTCAACAACACCTAACCAAAATAATGCCTTAATTCGCCGTAACGTTGTCTGGAGACAGCGAAATTTCATACCTAACCCAAATAACACAGTTTTTACAGAGAACATTCAATATCCAGATAGTTTACAAGAAATAGACACTCCATACCAATTTTTCTCCTACTTTGTTACTACAGAATTACGACACAAAATTGTTGAACAGAGTAACAATTATATAATATGTAATATGCCACACAAAAGAATTTATCAAACCCTTATTCAATTACATTATCTGATATGAATAAATTTTTGGGGATTTTAATTTTTTCTTCAATAATAAAGTAGCCCAATTTCCGTTTGTATTGGTCTGATAATTATGGATGTAACTCAATCAAAACAGTAATGAGCCAGAAACACTTCGAAAAAATTTCAGCCATTTTGCATTTCAACAATAATCTGAACCAATTACCGCAAGATCATCAAGATCACGATAGACTTTTCAAGATCAGGCCTGTAATAGATGAACTCAATGCAAGATTCTAAACTGTACCAGTTGAACAAAGACTAGCAATAGATAAACAAATGTGTGCAACTAAATTATCACACTATATGAAGCAGTACCTCCCTAAAAAGCTTCATAAATGGGGATTCAAATTGTTTTTACCCAGGCAGCACATAACTTGTATATTAACCAAAAAATATACAGAATTATGTCATTAAGTCATACTAATACTTTTAATCGTCACTTGCCAAAGTTGAACACTATATAAAGGCATTTATTTCATGTTTAATGCTTACTCCTATATTATAGTAAGAAAAAAATTGTTATAATGTCAAGAATCCTAATTAGACATCGGCTAGTTCTTAATTACAGTTTCTAAAACAGCTCTCACTCTTACACTTAGACTATTATCATATATTAGTTATTTGAAAAACATAAAACATTAAATAAGCATTAAGTAATTGCTCTATAGTGCTCTTAAACGTATTTTGTTTTATTTAAGAGTAAATGCTTTCTAATAGTCTATGGTTGTGTTAATGTAATGCTTATCCTATATTAACATTAACTTATTAATAAATAATGCCTTAGCTCTGTTTTCATCTTAATCTATCTACTTATTTACAATCTATACCTTTATTTTGATCGAAATAAAAGTATTGTTAGAACTATAAGTCATAATTGCATCCTAATTTAAGTTTACTAAGACGCGACCACAGATTACTAAATAGTTACTACGTAACAGATAAATCACTCCATAGAGAAATTTCAATACCTACAGCGTTAATAGACTACTTTTTCTGCCGCGTACAAAAATGCACCTACATCTTTGAGTATAAAGTCACTATTGCTTCGCAGCTGCGCGAGACCAAGTGACGTGAGACCTAGCGACAATCGAACTAGGGTTGACACAATGTTTATTGTTGAGTTAAAAAAGTGTAGGTACCTACCTGCTACTAGATTTTGCATTAAGGAAACATTATTTCGATTGTAACTACTTTGTAGTGATATTTGTGTCAGAGAAGAAATAAAGATATTTGTATTTATATTATCTATCATCCTTATTTTTGTGTACATACGTAGGTACATACGTACAAACGCGCCATGCTTTTTTCTATTATTTGTGATCATAATGAAAACTATTTAAAATAAATGATTCTTTATTCTTTATCTACATTTCATTTTATTTTTCATATTCCTAAATTTTCTGACAAAAATACCTAGGTACTTACTATTTTCATACAATACAATAAAAAACGATCATTTCGCAAATTGGTCATTAGTAGAATCTGTCATTTGTGGAATCTGTCGTTTGTAGATTATTAGTAGGTAGGTAGGTAGGTAGGCTATTACCGCGCGCAAGTACATCGAGTGAGAGAGGCCTGACGCGACTCGCTACCCTTCCCGCCCGCAGCCATGCGCCCCTCTACTAGGCCTCTATCACTGTCACTCAATGTATACTTGTGCGCGACTAGCCTACTCTCGCCCGCAACGAATTATATAATTTGTGCCTCTTCTCTCCTACCTCAGTACAGTGACTTGTGAAAAAGTACCCGATATTTATGATTTTTTATTTAAACCATTAAATAGGTTAGACTCCGGGCAAATAGGTAGTTATTCTATGCTCCGGGGAAGAACTCGAATCTAATGACACCTCAATCTTTAAAATTGGTCAATCCGTTTGGGCTACAGAAGGAAACAATGTTTTGCCAATTTTTAATTGCTAACATCCGCCATATTGTTTTTTGCTGACCTTACATAGCCTATGATACTCAGGAGAATAATAAGTACGAATCTAACGACAACTCATACTTCATAATTGGTCAAGCCATATAGGCTACAGGAGGTAACAAACGAACAGACAAACTTACATACATACATATATACATACATACATACGCGCGAAAAACATTACCCTCCATCTTAGTGGGTCGGTCGGGTAAAAATCTTGGCTAGTTCAGTTTACCACAAATGATTACGGTACCCTGCTAAACTTGATAACAGTCAGTCTATATGTCGTATAATAAGCATAAGCATTATAACATATATCGGAAGTGCTGAAATATGACTAAACATAATATCTTAGTGTCTTAAATAGTGCAATACGAGCTAAAACATTTATGTCGGGCCGTTATAAAATTAGCAGCACTATTATGCTATCGTTATATGCCTAAAGCTTTAATTTCATTTGTCGCCATTTTGCTTTGGGTTTCTCATTCTTACAAAAAAAATAAAGTCACCTAAATCTGATTAGAAAGCGTTTGAGATCATTTGTATTGTGTACGGCTACTTACAAAAGCAACTATATTTGTTGAAACAATGCTAAAAGCTTAAAATTTTATGACACCTACTAAAATTTGGTTGTTTTCTAAAAATTTTACATTAATAAAGCATATTAGCAAAGGCGCGCGTGTTTTTTAGCAAAAACATGTATATTTAACCTCAGAAACTGATGCGCGCATCTCATTTCACTCAAAACAGTCAGAAATATAAGTGGTACTTTTTTTTCATTCAACTCAATATTAATTTTCACATAAATCAAAGTTTGCACGATCGTCACGACATAACTAAATAATATTATTAAAATCAATAAGATTTTCTTATGTACAAAAGAAATAAAACAGCAAGCATTGTAATAGAATTTCATTAACAGATTGTAATTTTAAAAGCTGCATATTAGTTGTATTTAGGTCGGAAAAAATGCCTTTCGCATAATCTTAAGCTCGTTTCTGACTTTATTAATGTTGACATACGTAAATTGTAATGCTTTTAAACAGCCTTTATACAGCTCAACGCTGTATAAAGGGGGGGCCCAAATTTAACTTATAAGAGCCTTATAAAACAAATACAGCTGATATACGATTTGGCTCTAATGCTTTACGCATGAACTCGTGCTATTATAAGTTTGTTATAAAGGTGTTTTGTGCTGCCTGGGTACTGTGTAGCATTCACGGCTTTGCACACAAATTTGAAGTATATGCTGGGAGTGAAAAGCATAATATCCTTCCTCAAGAGCCAGATTTGGGACCGACAGGCAACGTAGTAGTTAGGTTGTTGAAAATAGTTCCCAGGCGTGCAAATCATATTGTGTACTTCGACCAATACTACACGTCGATTCCATTAGCGGCTTATCTTGCCAAGGAAGGTGTGCACTGCTTAGGAACAATACAAGCAAACCGGTTGAAAAATAATAAACTTCCTGACAAGAAAACCATAATGAAAAAAGACGTGCCACGTGGCCATTTTGTGGAGACAGTTGGGTCTGTGGATGGGGTAGAGTTATGTGCCCTGGTCTGGAAGGACAATAAACCAGTCACTATGCTCTCGACCTATACGGGAGCATCACCGGTAACAACAATCAACAGGTATGACAAAACGACAAAGCAAAGAGTAAATGTGAACTGTCCTCATGTCATAAAAGATTACAATGCTCACGTCGGAGGAGTCGACCTGCTCGATAGTTTCATTGGAAGATACCGCATCACACTAAAGAGCAGAAAGTGGACAAACAGGCTCTTTTATCATGTTTTGGATATGGCTATAATCAATGCATGGCTGATGTACAAAAAAATGCATGTAAAGAATAATAATGACAACAAAAATAAAAAACCCCTAAACTTGTGCCATTTTCGTCTAGAGCTAGCCAATAACCCTGTGCAATCTTGGTGGTCTATCAAGCAATGGAAAACGTGGACGACCTAGTACGAACACATTAGAAGCAGAGTTACAGCTGAAAAGAAAAAGAGGATCAGCACAGCCTGTGCCACCTAAAGATGTCACAGGCTATTTATGCTGTTATGATATCTTGCTTTCCGCCTAGATAGCAAGTGTTTGATGATAGAGCTACATCTGGCTGTAAAGGGTATACATACACAAAATGTGAAAAATATAGAGTTAGTTTATGTTATAACAGAGAAAACAATTGTTTTTATAAATTCCATCATTAAAAATAAAACTGTTAAATGTATTTCCATTCTTTTATTCCATAATCTTAACTCATGCATAGTTTACTATGCATGGTTAAAGGTTATAGTTAGTGCGCAATGATGCAGATATGCAACAAACCTATTTTTAGTTTTTTCTGAGAATATAATTATACAAAATTACTTTTATTATATTTTCTGTAATCTAGGTAGGTACAGCAGATAGTATAGAGAATCACTGGGAAAGTATCAAATCAGCAGTTCTGGAGGCAGCCAAGGAAATACTTGGATATAAGCTAAGTAGGAAACAGGATCACTGGATGACTAAAGAAATCATTGACCTATTCGACAAGCGAAGAGAACATAAGGTGAACCCTACAGAATACCGCAAGTGTAGTGCCCAACTGCAAGCTATGATAAAGAAAGCTAAGGAGACTGAATTAATTAACCAGTGCAAGTGGATAGAACATGTACAGTCCACTCATCAGTTTGGGGAGCTACACAAGGCCCTAAGATATATGACTGTAGGAAGGAAACCCTCTACACTTTGTCCTATAGTAGATTCTGAGGGAAAACTTCTTGTCAGTATAGATGACCGACTACGTTCGTGGGAGCAATATATAATGGAGCTCTTTCATGACAGTAGACCGAACCTAGTAGAGTTTGAGAGTGGAGACTTATGCGGGCCTCCTATACTAATGGACGAAATGGAATATGCTCTTGCTGGGATGAAGAAAGGAAAAGCCGAAGGAGTAGATGGAGTGCCCATGGAATTACTTATGCACATTGGAAGTACTGCCAAAGCATGTTTGTTGGCACTCTTTAACAGAATCTACGATACGGGCGTGATCCCACAAGATCTTCTTCGTTCCACTTTTGGGACCATTCCGAAAAAATCAAAAGCTGTTAAGTGCTCTGATTATAGGACTATAAGCTTGATGAGCCACACCATGAAGGTATTGCTCAAAATTATTTACAACCGAATTAGCACTAAATTGCTCTGAAAGTTTGTGTCCTCAACAGTTTGGATTTAGAGCAGGTATGGGAACAAGAGAAGCTATATTGGCCGTTAACACCTTGGCGGAACGAGCAATCGAAAATCAGCAAGAAGTGTATCTTTGTTTTATAGACTATGAAAAAGCATTTGACCGCGTTCAACATAGTAAACTAATGGAAATACTTCGTAAAAGAGGGTTGGATGAAAAGGATCTGAGAGTTATTGGCAATCTCTACTGGAATCAAGAAGCAGCCGTACGAGTCGAGGGGCAGCTCACAGATTATAAAATTATAACTAGAGGTGTTAGACAGGGATGCATACTTTCTCCCCTTCTTTTCAATTTATACTCGGAGGACATCCTAACAGAGTTACTACGTGATAAAAGAGAGGGTATTCGCGTTAATGGACAGCTGGTCAACAATTTAAGATACGCTAATGATACAGTACTAATTGCGAGTTCGGAAGCTGGACTGCAAGTCCTTTTGAACGAGGTAACTGAGGCCGGTGAAGCTATGGGGCTGACTATCAATGCCGCTAAAACCAAGTCCATGGTAATTGCTAAAGCTGAGCTACCTCCACCAGACATAACACTACGTGGAACAAAAATCGAAGGTGTCAAGAAGTTCAGGTATCTAGGCCGATACTTTACAGCAGACTTAGATCACCAAGCGGAAATAAAATGCCGGATCGGACAAGCTAAGGCTGCTTTCTTTAAAATGTCCAAAGTACTATGGGACAGTAAGATTTTATTTCCCTTGAGATATCGCGTAGCACAATGCTAGGTATGGTCCACATTACTTTACGGGTGCGAGACGTGGGTCCTCAGAAAAGACAGCTGCAATAGACTACAGGCTTTTGAGATGTGGTTATTGCGTAAAATGTTAAAAATTCCATGGACCAGCTTTACCTCAAACATCAAAGTACTGAAACGTGCCAAGTGTAAACGTGAACTGATGTCAACTATAATGAAGAGGAAGGTTGCCTTCTTTGGACATATGCAGAGAGGTTCTCAATATGAGTTTTTAAGGTTGATCCTCGAAGGCAAGATTCCTGGCAAGAGATCACCAGGCCGACCCAGAAGAAAATGGATAGATGACATCAAGGACTGGACCAA
Organism: Pyrausta despicata; assembly: GCA_963921415.1. Classification (NCBI taxonomy): domain Eukaryota; kingdom Metazoa; phylum Arthropoda; class Insecta; order Lepidoptera; family Crambidae; genus Pyrausta; species Pyrausta despicata. Next base: position 11,701,012 of record OY992864.1, read on the forward strand.
ACTTCGTTTTTATGACCAGCTAAAAAGAGCCGCTCAAGACCGCATCGGTTTCTACATGCTGACCTCCAAACTTCAATTTGAAGATGGCACCCCATGATGATGATGATGATGAATCTAGGTAGTACTTAGACTCATAAAATATTTTTCTTTAATAAAAATAATATTTCGCGAATTTAAGGGTTAAATTAAAAAAATGCAACTTCGAAAACCTTGTGGAAAATGAAAAAATCGATAAAATTTTCGAAATTTGCGGTGTTTTTATGGTATTTGCCTCGCATGGCCAAAACTTTGCATTTTTTGCGAAAGATGTTGTCTACAAGTATAAACAGTATTCAATAACCTACAATTTGAGTCCTATTTTGGCTCTATTGACCCTATAGAAGCTGAGCTGGAACACTTGAAAGATGACCAATTTTTCTCGAAGATAGCTTTTTCTCGATTTTTTTGACATATTTCGTAAGATATTCGCAAAACTGCTTGTTTTACAGAAAATAATAACCTAAATTTTTTTTTAAAACTAAGCATTTATTAGAGTCCAAAATGAAGTCTGTAAGACTAACAGGTCACTCACAATCTCAACACAATGAAATAGTTAAAATGGGTTTTAGAGGCAAAAATTCGAATTATTGTTTCTGTCGTTTGTTAACACCCATACTCTGATATGTAGATCATCAATTCACCATTCAAGCTAACATTTGTGCTTAACATCGTAATTATTAATTGGTTGTCTCAATGATACCATTCAGTATATCAATAACATAAGCTGGGAGTACCTCCACGTGGTGAAGGCGGTAACAGTATATGTAACAGTATATAATCCCATTTTCAATCCAAAAATGCCTTCGGGCTTTTCGGCCAGCTTCAGCCCAGCTTCTAAAAATGATAGCCTGCAAATGCAAAAAGGGATGTAGAGGGGCATGCAGTTGCTTAAAAGCTGGGCTGAAATGCTCAGCTCTTTGTTTGAATTGTGGAGGGAAGTCGTGCAACAACATAGCATCCATTGGGGATGACTCAGGGGAAGACGAAAAAGAAGTTCTTCCTCAGAATAATGAAGAGGAAGACCATGAACGCGTTCTTTTTGATCTTCCCCATCATCACAAGGAACAGGAATCCCAACCCCGGAAAAAACGAAGATTGACTATGAACAATTTATAGTCAATGGCCTTTTTTACGGTTCTGTATCCAAAACTAGATGCTCCACTGTTTGTCCGTATGTTACCAGGCTGTATTTCATAAACCATCAATCATGTAAAAATAATACTAAACGCTTCCATTCAACAAACGTATCTTTTTGCCATTTTTTTAAGAAAATGATATGGAACCCTTCGTCCGTGAGTCTGACACCTACTTGGCTGGTCGGCAGTAACCGAATTTTGGGTATGAATGTAAAAGACCTTCCAAACTTCTAATAAAATTTCTGTCTAATTTGCAATAAACCTGTACACCTCGCGCGCGTGTGAAGTGATACGTGGTTTGAGGTGAAAGAACAGCAGTGCAACTCAGTGGTGAACTGTGTGACCTTGGACTTGGTGGATAATCAGCTGTGCCCAGCTTGGCACCGTAATCTCTTCAGCAGCAGTAGACTGGCCTGGAAACAACCCCAGCCAGTCACGTTAACGCATAACACAACAGGTGAACGCAGGAGTCAACAGACGCGGAGCCACTCGGCTAGGGAGTCAACGTATAGAATATCAAGTAAGATCGTATATTTTACAATTTAAACTAAACAGTAACATGGCAGGCTACGAAGCTATAATCGAAACTCAAAATCAAATTATGAGCGAAATGGATAGGCTTCTGACGAATTTCAAGAAAGATCCGTCAGACAGGAAAACTTCTTCAAACATTAATATACGTCTACAAAACCTAGAAGCGTATTGGTTAGAATTTCAGAGGAATCATGTAAAGCTCCAAGAAGTTGAAGATAAAGAAACGCTAGCGTACTTTGTAGAAGATTATTACCAAAAAACGATATCGTTTTATAGTGAAACACGAAACTATCTCGAATAATGCTAGTTCAACAATTGTAAAACAAGTGCAGGAAATCGACTTTGAAACAGAATTGAAATCTTTACGTAAACACGTAAAAATAAACTCAAATAGCAAATTATTAAACTTGAACCCAGTCATCAGTCGAGATAACTTACTATTAGTCGGTGGACGATTATCTCAGGCAAACTTACCTTTTAACATGAAACACCCAAAAATAATACCGCAGGACAGCCCGTTAGCGACATTGTTAATTAATGAAGCTCACCAGGGTACGTTCCATGGAGGCCCGCGGCTAACTTTAGCTCGCCTAAGAAAAGAATACTGGATTACCGGGGGAATGAAGACCATCAAAAAACAACTGCGTAATTGTGTCGTGTGCAGAAAAAATGAGACAAAGAAACAACTTCAACTCATGGCCGACCTATCGGACGCACGGGTAAACCCTGCACCTCCTTTCTACCACACGGGGGTGGATTATACAGGCTTCATGGACGTCAAGATGAACAAAGGTCGTGGAGCTAAGACGACAAAGGGTTACGTGGCAGTATTTGTCTGCATGGTGACCAAAGCCGTTCACCTGGAAATTGTGTCGGACCTCACCAGCTCCGCATTTTTGGCAGCTTTGCGGAGGATGGCAGCAAGACGAGGATCACCTGCGCACATTTACAGCGATAACGGTACTAACTTCCATGGCGCTAACAAAATTATTCAAGAGGAATATAAAGAACTCCAGCACATATTCAGTGACTCTTTTATTCAAGAAGTGACGGAGATGAAAATCGAGTGGCACTTTAACGCACCATCTTGGCCTAGCGCAGGTGGCCTCTGGGAGAGAGCCGTTCGAAGCCTGAAACATCATTTAAAACGAGTCGTCGGAGATCAAAAACACACCTTTGAAGAGTATTCAACCATATTGGCTCAGTTGGAAGCATGCTTGAACTCGAGACCTCTTTGTGCCCTTACCGAAGACATCGAGAACCTCGATTTCTTGACACCAGCACACTTCTTAACAGGACGAGCTAACACAACTGTCATAGAAACCACAGAGGACGCTAGAACCAGATGGCATCTATGTAACGCAATATTCCAAGAGATGTGGAAAAGGTGGAAGTCCGAATATCTCACTCAATTAACAGCGCGGAGAAAGTGGATGGAACCTCAACACAACTTTAAAGTGGGTGACATTGTAGTAATCCATGAAGACAACATTATATATATTTTGACTCTGTAAATTATTTGGGTTTTCGCGTTTTATTAAGATTAAGAGTGAACTGTAGGTCTCACAGACCTCGTTTTAGGCAGTGATGGTAGCTAAATATGTACTTTAAAATGTTTTTGGGAATTCTGTTTCGTAGAACACGCAGTTTTGCGAATATTTTACGAAATATGACAATAAAATCGAAAACGGCTATTTTCGAGAAAAATTGGTTATCTTTGAAATGCTCTAGCACAGCTCCTATAAGGTCAATAGAGCTAAAATAGAGTCCAAATTGCAAGTAATTTAATACAGCTTATACTTGTAGATAACATCGTTCGCAAAAAATGCATAGTTTTGGCCATGCAGGGCGAATACTATAAAAAGACCGCAAATTACGAAAATTTTCTCGATTTCCACAAGGTTTTCGAAGTTGCATTTTTTAATTTAAACTACCTTAACACACCCATACAACATACTAAAAATGCAAAACTAAATCACGCTTTGCGAATTTATTGTCTATTTCCGACGGGCTATTTATGGAATTAATATACTTTTCTGCAAATAATTATGACATTGCGTGGAAATTATTGTGTGAATATTATCACAACAATAAGGTTTTGATTAACAATCACATTGAAGCTTTATTTAGTATAGAACCAATTACAAAAGAATCGTCTGTTGCATTAAGAAACTTAATCGATTCTTGAATGATAATCTCAGAGCTCTTGAAAGTCTTAATATCAATACGAATAACTGGGATACACTTCGTTATCCAGTAAACTAGACAATACAACAAAACATTAGAAAGATTACATGAATAAAGTCGAAACATGTCCTGACGCAACACACTTTTTATTAATGTTTCTCATGTATACAAAACCATGCTATTTACCAGTGCCCTAAGTTTAAGGCCTTATCATTTTCGAATAAAATAAGCCACAAATAAGGCACAAATATAACAATAAAATATTAAAATCAGTCTTACTCTGCAATGATGATGCAGAAGTTATTATTAAAATATATATATAGGCGCGGGCGCATTTCAACTCAAGTCCATTAATCAGGTAGATCGAGTTTGCTGGAAAATCGAACTAAGAAAACACAACACGTCCAAACCTGCGTCGTTAGGTGATGATCTTCTTTCGTAACATAATATGTAACTTGTACTTAAAAAGAGAATAAGCACCACTAGGAATAAAAAAATACGACAGTAGGAACAGACCGCGCTACTGTCGCAATGTAATCATTTGGCGGGTAATATGAAAATCTACCGTTCTGTTTGTGGCGGGAAATTTAGGACTAAGAATCTGGGCCGCGGCGAGGTTCTTCCTTATTCAAAGTTTTTTTCATTCATGCATTCATTTTATTTCAAAGTAGTTTAGATGAAATAAATTACGAAGTTTTGAGGAAACGTTAATTTATTAACTACGATTGAAGCCAAACTGCACAAACTTGCTCTAAACAAAACGAATGACCATTTGCCCGATTGCCTAAATAAAACAATGATTAAGATTTTTTTTTATTTTTATATTTTTGCCAGCCTTTTTTTGGCGGATTTAATGAAGAAGTTTCTGTTATGTAATATGCACAATCGTTTTATAATTATTATTGCAACTGATTACTCAATCATATTTCTATTGGCTAACCAATGCTCTGGGCATGCATTTAAAAAATCAAAATTGACTTGTTCTCTCATGAGCTTAACACAATTTTCTTTTATGTGGTCCGAGTGCGAGTTTTGTTTTAAATGATTTTGAATAAGCTTAGCGGACTTTTCCACACATGCAATGAAACTGTGGTTTGCATAATGAAGGCTATTTTTGTCGTCAACTTAATCCTTAAATTGCGTAAGTATGTAAATTTCTGTGGGCTTTTCGGCAAGCCTAGCCTTCTACAGTTTTCACAATCTTTTGCGTATTTTTTATAAATGAAACCACACACGTATGACGGAAACACAGGCTGTTTCCGCTGAGCTCTCTATTTCCTCATCAGATATTCAAATTATGTCGTGCTCAGAGACATTTGGGCCAGGTTTGGGCATTGGATCATCAATTTCTGACATTGTAAATTAAGTAAATAACACACAGATTAGGGTACTTAAAACTATTACCGTCTTATTACAAAACATGGTTTAAAAATAGTACCAGGTTTAAACTAGGAACAATCAACGGACTAAAGTATTCCTTATTACAAAACGAAGTTTATCTCTTAGGGTCGATTTCACCAACGTAGTATAAGTCTTATTCCTAGAATAAATCGTTAATTACTCGCGAGTAAGCTCATTTTACGTTTCACCACCATTTAATCTAAGGATAAAATCTCTATACTAGAATAAAATCTTATACCACCGATTTCGGCCGAGTAAACTGTTATTCGTAGCCAGCCAATAAAAAAATTGGTTACATGTAAAGTCGGTAAAATAATTTTAATGAGAATATTCATTCGTATAACATGAACCGGTGTGTATGCTTATCTCTCTCTCTCTCTCTCTCTCGCTCTGTCTCTCTCGCGCGAAACGTGAGCGGAGCAGCGTAACGCAGTTTCTTGAGGTGTCACCCGGCAAACCAATTTATAAGACGTTGTCACGTCAAAAAAACATAAAAATTATGTATGAACGTTGGCAAAGCACTCAACACATAGAAAAGGTTTATCTAGGCAAGTGTTACAGAAAGTAGGTACTTTTTTAGTCTTGTTTCTGGCTATTGCACGCCCAAATGTGGTCACATTTTTCTTGTAGCATTCTACACAATACCGACGCATCTTCAAAGAAGGTCCTTCTTTTTTCTGAAGCACGTGCTTTCTTCTAGTTATCCGTCCTGAAAGTGCTCCGGGTGTCGAAAGCTTTGCCAGAAAACTCTTTAGTATTTCTTTTCTAAAGTCTACAATGGGTATTGATTTATTTGTGACGCTTTTATACAAAACTAAAGCGTTTACCATGGCGACATTCAAAATGAGATCAAATGCAAGTTTTTTGTACCATTTTAGAGATTTTCTTAATGGGGTCTGGTATGCTGCCATCTGGTCAGCTAAATCCACCGCTCCTTTTGCCTTATTATAATCTACGACAATAGCCGGCTTCTTCGTGGTTTTATTATGTTTAGTAACGGAAACAAAATGTGTTGAATGTTTTGTGGAAAGCACTAACACGTCTCGTTTATCATTCCATCGTAAAACAGTTATCCCATCATCGCTTTCTTTCGCTATGAACTGGCCTTTTTTCAGCTTAGTAGATACGACAGCTTTAGGGAAATGCTTTCTGTTTTTTCTTAAAGTTCCAATAAGATGTGTTTCATTTTTCAGAAGTTCCCTGGCTAAAGGTACACTTGTGTACGAGTTATCTGTGTACAACGAATACCCTTTGTTAAGTAATTCCTGGCAAAGGTTCATTACAACTCTTTGAGGGGTGATATTGATTTGCTCATTCTGTTTACCAGCGTATATATTGATTTTGAATGTATAACCAGGTAAGGTACACAGTTTGAAGAGTTTGATTCCGTACTTGTGACGTTTTTGTTTATTATATTGGCGAAATACCAAGCGTCCTAGAAACGGAACCATACTTTCATCAACGCATATGTCTTGCCCAGGAATAAAATTTCTTTTGAAATTGTCATTCAGCAAATCTAGCAAGTGCTGAACGCGGTGCAGTCGGTCCAATTTATTATTATCGTCAGCCTTGGAAAAGTGGATCATTTGTAATAGCAATTCAAACCTATTTCTAGACATTACAGTTCGAGGAAATTTTTGACCCATAATTTCATCCGTGGACCAATAATCAGCAAGTTTCGGAAGCTTTACCAAACCCATGTACAAAATCAAGCTGAAAAAACGTTTCAGCTCAGCAAGGTTCGTTTTAGACCATGAGCGAATTCTAGCATTTTTCGAAGCTCCAGCAGTGTTAGTTATCTTAGTTATTGCGAAAGCATTGGTACATTCAACAATTTCTTGTAAAAGATTATCCGTCACCAAAAGTGCGTAAAAATCAGCTGGAGATTTATTAGTCATCGATGTGCGAATAGAAACTGGCATGCCACAACATTCAGTAAAGGGGATCACATTGCGCTGATTACCTTTGGGATCTGTCCACTTAGATGATGAACTACTTTGTAAATCCTGGATAGCAGCATCGATTTCAGCATCACTACCTTCGCTTGTAGACAGGATCCGCAGGCGCCTAGTCGATCGGGGGGGTGGAATATTTTCTTCGTCATCACTAATACTTAGGTTTAAAGTTTTGTCGAGAAGATCGATTTCTATGTTTTCGATTTGCGTAAGGATGTCTTGCGTAGTCACAAAATCTTCGAATTCATCCATAGTGATAATAAATACTATTTGAAAGACATGAAAACACTATCGTAATGAATGTTCGATATAACAGCGCAACACGGCGTCTCAACTCAAGATACGAGCGTCAACTGCGTAAGCGCGACTGAGCGCGAGCGAGGGGCTGCCCGACACCGCGACCCGCGCGGAACCCCTATAACGGAAAGTCGATTTTTCGTCTCTGTAGGCCGCGTCGATCATTGATGTCCGACGTTAATTATTTCCAGAAATAATAGCTCAAATAGACTTTAGTTAAAAACAACATACATTTGAACATTAGATAAAAGCTTATGAGCAAAAAAATCTTTGGACTAATTTTAAACAGAACTGTGATTTTTGCTAGGCCTAAAGGGAAAGTTCGCTGTCGGTCAGCACTGACCGCGTCAGCAGAGAACGTGTTAAGAGTTTTCTTGCCATTCTTAGGACAGGTGTTGGATTTGTGGCCAAACTCATAACACCCAAAACATTTCAGACTTTTTGTACATGTCGGTGACTCGTTATCTGTATTACCGCAATTGTAGCATCTTTTAGTCCGAACACGGCTTTCCCTTTAGATGTCAAAAAAGAACCAACTTTCTGTTGCTGCTGAGCAGGCTTGTGCTGTGGTTTGCAGGAGTATTCTTTCTAATTTCAGCATACAAATTTAACTTTTTACGAAACTCTTTCATATCGACGGCTTCATACAACTTCGAGTTATTTATTTCAGTATCACGTATGCCATCAATGACATACTCCATTAAAGCGTTATGATCAATATATATTTGATTATAGCTCCAAGCATTGATATTTCTTTCATGTGTAAAAATAATTCTTGATAAGTCTCCTTAGGTTTCATCTTCCTTGAGGCAAGTCTTTTATGAACAGCGGCGCTGCTTAGATTTTTCCCAAATTCTTCTTTTAATTCTTTCTTTAAGTCTTTCCAGCTTTTAGTTGTGATTGTTCTACTAAGTAATTTCGCAGATATAATTATTATAAATGTAAACCAAGAACAATTAAAATATTTTAACGAAAATAGGTTAATCATAATATCGACGGTAGCAATTAACACTGTCGTATATGGTAAATCACTACTTTTCACTATGGGCAATCAAAGTTTCAAACTTTTTTTTCCCTTTAATCTTTCCAGAAGAAAAAATATGCAGGTTATTATATAAGTACAGTTTTTTGTTTAGTTTGTTATGTAGAATTGATCTAAATTGTTATTTTTGTATTTTTAGTCATTCTATAGTAACAAAGATTTTGAGTAGATCTTAAAAACATGTTTTTTTGATAGGGAAATTAATATAACGTAGTGACTTTTCAAGCTGTGAGATAGTATTGTTATTATTTAATGAAAGTAGAGCGAGTTATACCAAATTCAGTTCAGTATAAGTTTTTTTTTATATTTATAATTATTTTTACTATGTTGCCGCCATAGTTAATGCGGAATATTTTTGAATAGAGCATTATATTAAATTGATTTGAGTCAGGGTTAATGAGGTTGCCCAATTTTATCTTTAGAGAAAAGTTTGGATTTTATTGGCAGTTTTAAGTAATATTGTTGTACATTTTAATAAAAACCGTTATACAATTTGCACATGTAGGTGCATTGATTTATAATAAACAAATTTATTTGTTTAAAGTTTTTTAATTGTAACTAGTACAACATAATCTGGAATCCTAAGTCCGATGAACACTGGCGTATTTTCCACTTCCAACTTTATGCGCAGCTTAATGTCCAATTAATGTAGTAGTATCTCCCACTTCCGACATTATTGTCACTCAAAAGTCCAATTAATATAGTAGGATGATCCACTTACGACATATTAGATTTATATTTTGGGGGTAATAATGTAGCATGTGCCTTTTTTCCACCTTTCTTTTATTTATTAAACTTTTTTACCATACCATTTTTTCAAGGATATAAAACTTTAGTATTGTGCAAAATTTTGATAAGATATCTTATAAGAAACCAATTTTGTAAGAGTTTGAAACTTTGAATGCCCATAGTGAAAAGTAGCCGTTCTAGGTTTTTCAACGACAGATCTCTTCAACGAAAGCAACTCAACACCATTAGTTTTTAGTAAGTTTTTTACCATTGATGTTGAACAAAAAACTAAAAATTACGACAAACCAGGGAAACATTATGCCGTCCGCACAACTCCTATGCCGTCACCTATTCCACCGCACAATGAAAACTGTGAAAGCCAGTTTTGTTCTACTTGTGTCGAGAGCGTTTCTTCGCACGAAGTTTTTGAAAACATAAGCACACCAAACACACCGTCTCAGTATCTTTCTTTAAGTAATGCTCCCACACCATTTTCTTCAACAAGCTTAAGGAGGAAAATTTGTAAAACCGATAAGGGTAAAAAGCGTCTTGTCCATAAAGATAGATGGATGACAGTCCAAAGAAAGCTGAAGAAGAATACAGGCCAAGAATCTGTGAACAAGCTGGGTAAATTCGTGGAAAAAAAGCTATTGAAAGATCCTTGTACTGAAAAATGCCGATTGAATTGTGAGGAAAAGCTGTCTCATGAAGATCGCTCGTGCATATTCGAATTTTGGCGTTTAGGTGATAAGTAGGGTCACTGGGAGTTCGTTATTAAATTGTTTTTTTTTTGAGATATCAAGAGATTTTTGGAGATCATAAAAGAAGAAGATGAGAACGTGTAGTCGTCACCACAGCATGGAAGAAATACGATGGGAGCGCTTTGATCGAACATCACAAACGCAGACGCTAGGAACATGGCAAGCGTATTTATAATGATGACTTAATTTTAAGCGTGTGTGATCATGTGAGATGTTTTCCTGCAGTCGAATCGCACTGATCCGAAAAGATTCCAATAAAATATATTTTGAGGGAATAGAAAGCGTCTAGCAACCGAATTTGACTTGGTTCGGGCCAAAGATGGGCCGTCACCTATCAACAAAGATTACCACAAGGATTTGATAGATCTCTGCCGATCTGGAATCATACCAGATTGTTATCATAGTTTTTATTCTTCCTTAAGGTACACTGAGACCGCTGTTAATTAAAATAGCGAACATGATGATTCAGATGAACTTATATTTATTTATTATTGCATTTAACAATGATTTTAATGTTAAGTTGTCTACAAAGCCCTACAAAATCTGAAGAAGATCGAAAGCCTTGGACAGGTCCAGGTATACTGCATAGACCGGTGTGTTTCTGGCGGTGTAGTACTGGACAGTCTGTTTAAGACATAGGATAGCACTCTCCGTCGAGAGACCAGATCTAAACCCAAATTGAAAGTCGTGGAGTTCGATGTGCCTATCCAAGTGTTTGTCAAGCAGACTGTCCAGCACTTTAGCTATTACAGTGGCTAAAAAGATCGGCCTATAGTTGGCCAAGTCCGCAACATCACCCGTTTTATTTTTTTAAAAAGGGACTACCACCGTGTACATAAGATCCCTTGGTAAGTAACAGTGACTAATACACAGACTGAAAAACATAGCCAGCACCCTGGGAAGATGAAATCCAGCATGCTTCAGATGCTCGATGCTAAGATTATCATGACCGGGTGACTTGCCTCTTCGCATTTTTTGTATGACCGTAGCTACTTCCTTAGCCAAAAACAATGTTCTTATTTCATCACCACAGTCAGACACACCAGGCTCGAGCACCTGATCGCTGGAGCATGTAGCGGATGGAGGTTCAACCTTAAAATGCTTACTAAACAGGTTAGCTATATCACGAGGATCTTGCACGCCCGCCACACTAACAGGCAGACTTGGCTTCGGGTTTAATTTATTAGTATTTTCCCAGAATTTATTGAAATGTTTATTAGCATGATGTTGTGCTATAATGTCAAGCTTAATTTGTTTTTCGTTATCCTGACAATACTTCAATTTGCCTTAAAACGTCGTCTTGCGGAACACATATTATTGAATAGAAAACCAGTCTTAGGTTTCCCGAACATTATCCAGTTCTTGTACGTCAGTCGAGCCTCCCTGTGAGCATCGCCAACGTGTTTATTCCAACCAGGCACATGCCTGTGCTTCCTCACCGTATGAGCCCTGTAGCTACACTCAGAAGCCTCACACAGTACACGTACGATATCAGAATACATTTTCTTTAGAATTCTTTGTGCCTGACATCAGAACAATGTTTGCAGGCGCAATTGGTGAACTCAACAGGAATAGTAGATTGTATCATGAGGAAGCAAAATAATATTTTTACGGCTTGGGCGCTTTTTTGAATCCAGAGCGAAGTGAGGGATTCTAAAGTAGAATCCTGAACGAAGCGAGGGATTCAAAGTACGTCGCCCGAGCCAAAAATATATTTGCGTCCAAATGATACACTCTACTTTTCATCACCCTCTATGAGAAAATAAAAAGCGGCTCAGTTTTAATAAAATTTAATTATTGAATAATAATATTTATATAATTTATCAAAACCAATAACTTGAATGTGAAAATTTATGAAAACGCGGGCCGTAGTTCCCGCGTTTTTTTTTTTTTACTCAGTTGCCAGCGGCGGCGGCGGGGCGATGGTCGACGGACGTGCCGTCTAACCAGCCAGTCTCTTGCGTTCAGCGGGAAACTCTAAGATGTTCCAAATTCAATAAGTGCGAGCAAAAGAATTTTTGGTCGCACTTATTTCAATAAAGAGGACCAAAATCTCATTTCTGCCCGCTGGACAGTCTGTGGCAAAGAGTAGAGTAATAGTACCTATGTCGCTTAGAAGCATCACCTTTGGGCGCACTTAAAGACGACCAAAATCGTCTTTTTCGAATAGATGGGATGAAAAATCTATTTCTCTTAGTTTTGAGTAACAGTATTTTGAATATTCCTTGGTCTGTTCTACGTCCCTTTCACCCCATATAATTTGATTACAACTAGGTGTTACAAATTATAACGTTTAACTATTTGTCACATTACTAGATTTAATTTAAAAAGTAATTGTACTGACTTCTCATTGATTGGTCGATAGCGCTGGCCAATCAGAAGTCAGTATCAGCGGTAGTAGAGGGGAGGTATCGTTATGGGGATTTTTACACACTGAGCCCAGTCTTGCACGAGCTACGGAACGAATCACTTCGTCCAGACAATAGTGTCGTAGTTGCTATTTTAGTAAATAAGTGGAAGTGCTATTTTGTATGGTGTTTTAAGAATAAACAGTTTAAAACTACCTAGTGGTTTGAATTCTACACTCACCTTCTGAGGTTATAATAGAGTATTATTATATCTCAGAAGTGGGATCAGAAGAAGAACAAAACGTTTTCATGGGCAAGGAAAAGCGTCGCCGAAGTCGTCGGCCCAGGGAGAATTCTTCACCCTGTCATCATGTGGCGGCTGAGGCGGACGAGGCAAGCAGATGCAGTCGGTCCAGAGGTCGCAGCCCATCACGATCACCTTGCTTGAAGCGAAGGAGACGCCGCCGATCCAGGACAAGATGTTCGAGGCGTTCGAGGTCTACGTCAAGGAAACCAGGATTGCGTGAGCATTTAAGATTTTCTCATTCTAAAGATCGACGTACACCCAATACTTCGAAGTCTAGAACTAGTACGTCACGCATACACACGCGTTCTGAATCTGACTCCAGTTACGATGGTCATGATCGACAGGAGTCCTGTAAATCACGGTCCAGGTCTCGAATAAGCGGAAAAGGCAGACGTGTACCTAATTTTGAAAGAAATTTAGATAACAGTAATGATAATGACTTACAAAACGTATTTTTTCGAAAGTTCTTTGATGTCATGAAAAGCATGAAATCTAGTAGTGACAGTGATAGGTTTCCCGTATTGAACGTTATACCAGAATACGATCCCCTGAATAAAGAACAGACTATAGAAACGTGGATTCATAAGGTTGATGAGTGTGCTCAAATATACGGATGGAACGACCGACAGATAGTGCACTATGCGATGCCCAAATTAAATGGTATAGCTAAAACTTGGTACCAGGGCTTACCATCACTTCTTCATTCTTGGTCCCAGTGGAAGGCAAAATTGAGCGAGTCATTCCCAACTAGAGAAAATTACGCAGAACTATTAACTGAAATGCTAAATAAACATGTTCGGTATGGAGAATCCTTAGAATTGTATTACTATTCTAAAATGAATCTTTTAAATAGTTGTGAAATAACGGGCATGCGTGCAGTGGACTGTCTGTTGGCCGGTATTGATGATCGAAACGTACGGGTTGGTGGCCAAAGTGCTGAATATACGGAACCAGAACAAGTACTCAGGTTCTTAAAAACGATCAAAGTAGGAAACGATAGGTCGAATAGCGATCCCGTTAGGGTTAGGGAGAAGCGGGGAAATAACCAGGGTACCAAACCAAAAGTCCATTGTACAAATTGTAAGTTGTTGGGGCACATTGCTACCAGTTGTCCTAAGCTGAAACAAGGAACCTTTACAGAAGATAAGGGTAAAAGTGTTTTAAAATTAGATAATGGATGTGATACGAGTTTTAAATATAAAATACCAATTAAAATAAACTATAAAATAACAAAATGCGTGGTTGATTTAGGAAGTGAAGGTACCCTGATTCAGCTTAGCGAAGCAAAACGATTGCAGTTGAAATGGCGAGAAGTAAATGGACCTGTTTTAAAGGGAATCGCCAACGTTGCTTGTCTTCCTGTTGGATCACTATATGCAACTATAGAAGTCCAAGGTATAATTGAGCATAATGTTAATGTCTTAGTTGTTGAAGACCATATTATACCATGCCCCTTATTATTAGGACATACGTTTACAGAACGACCTTCGATTAAAATAATTAAAACTAAAGGCATTAGTTGAGAGACCCATACTAGCAATATATAATCCTAGTTACGAAACACAGGTTCATACGGACGCTAGTAAGGTGGGTGTTGCAGGAATACTCGTACAAAAAGACCCTACTGGTATGTTGCGACCGGTCGCCTATTACAGTAGGCAGACTACCCCAGATGAGCAGAAGCTGCACTTCTATGAGCTAGAGACTCTCGCAGTTATATCATCCTTAAGTAAATTCCGTGTTTATTTGCTAGGTATACGATTTAAAGTCGTCACAGACTGCAATGCCCTTCGCACAACTCTAACTAAGCGTGATTTAGTTCCTCGAATTGCCCGTTGGTGGCTACAGTTTCTTGAATATGACTGCGATATAGAGCTTAGAGCCGGTGAAAGAATGGCACATGTAGACGCATTAAGCAGATGCCCTATAGCAGTGGTCTCCAATTAGTTTCGCTCGGGGTCCGTTTTAAGAAATGAAATGACCATCGTGGTCCGCACATTTTATTTATTAGAAAAAATATTTATTAAACAAATGTAATTGAGGAAATAACAAAGGTATTTTGTTACATAGGTATCAATGCGAAAAATGACATTTTTTGTTGCGAATTATCTATCTGAAGTTTGGAGTAAAATTGGTGCAAGCTATTGACATTAAATCCTGGAGATGTTCAGTAGCAAGTCGAGATCGAAATTTATTCTTAATGAACTTCATCTTCGAAAATGCTGCTTCACAAATATATGTCGATCCAAACAAAGTAAGAAGTTTCAAAGCTAATATTTGTAATTCTGGATATTTATTACCACACACAAATTTAATCCAGAACTCTTCACTGGAAACTTCCGATTGTTTGTGTTTTAAAACTGTGTTTTCTTGGAAATCGATCATTTCCATCTGCAGAGTAGCTTTATCACTTCCGAAAACAATTGCAGCTTCATTGCTCCATTCACCATCAGGATGCAGAGAGTAAATGCTGCTGAGGATTTCTACAACATTCTCAATTTTCTTAAAATCTGCGAACCTTTTTTGGAATTCCGATTTAAGATCCGTAATGAACGTCTTGAATTGGCCGACGTCAGTCTCGTTGTCACTGCTGATTATTTTATTTAAATTGGGGAAGTGGAAGGGTAAGCATTCATTTCCAACATCATTAATAAAGAGATCAAGTTTTCGAGAAAAACTTTTGACATTTGACATGAGCTCGCATACCAGCTTTCCCTTGCCTTGAAGTTTAAGGTTCAGGTCATTGATATGTTTAAAAGTATCCGTTAAGAAAGCAATGACAGCAACATTTTCTTTTTCGTTAAGAAAACTTAAGTAAGCGTTTGCTGAAGTCTAATCACTGTTAAAAAGATATGTCTTCAAGTGTTCTAAAATGCTGAAGAATCTTTCTAAAACGCAGCCTTTACTTAACCATCTGACGTTATTATGCAACAGTAGATCGTCATATTGTACATCAACTTCATCAAGAAATGATTTCAATTCACGATGTTGCAATGATGATTTAGCACGAAGAAAGTTTACTATTTTCATCACTTCTTGCATAATACGCTCAAAATTATGATTGAGTTTACAGCAAAGTACAATACAGTGATAGGAAATCAAATTTTCATTACATCTCTCATTGCTTCTCAACAGATGAACTAGTCCTTTTTTATTCCCAACCATTGCTGGCGCACCGTCAGTAGTTACCGATAAGAGCTTCTTCAAGTCTAACTCATCTTTTTCAAAATAATCCATCACTGCTTTGATCATGTCTTCTCCTCGGGTTCTTCCTAAGAGCGGCAAAAGAGCCAATATCTCCTCAACAAAAGTTTCTCTTGTTTTGTCCAGGTAACGTACAAAAATAATTAACTGTGCCGTATCAGTGACATCGCATGATTCATCCATAGCCAAGGCGTAATAGTTTGCATTATTTAACTGCCGTTTCAAATCACAATGATTTTCTTCTGCCAAAACGTGTGTATTTCTGGTGCTAGTAGAAGCAGATAACGGAATCCGTCGTATCGTCTCAACAACATCCTTTTTGTTCTCAAATAAAGCATTACCCGCCTCAAGAAAGCATTCTTTAACTACGTCAGCATCAGTAAATGGTTTCATATGCTTAGCCAGAGTCCAAGAAATACGTAAAGAAGCCTCACCACATTTTTCCTGCTCAGTCATTGAGCGACTTATGATCTGGGTCAAAGATGAGTAACTTGATAGTAAACTTGCAATTTTAGACTTACGCAGATCACTACCAAGTGGAAAGTTTCCGGCAAATGATTTGTGTTTGGTATCATAATGTCGTTTTATATTCGAGCTTTTAATTAACGCCACTGTTTGGTTACAAATCAAGCACATTGGTACTGCTCCAGCACTATTTGGCAGCGTAAAACAATATAAATCGGTCCATTCCGGCAAAAACTGTCTATTTTCATCTTCAACTTTTCTTTTTTTCGGTTCCATAGTCAAAACTCGCTATAAACAGCCAAAACTCGCTATTGTAAACAGGTAGGTACTCGTAAAGTAAACAAGCAAACGTTAAATTTATTTCGGCGCGCCGCGCGGCGTCCTTCGCTCAAAATTGAAACAAAACACTGACCTCCCGGCGCGGGCGACGCCGGCCGGCAGAGCGATCACGTGATGAATTACCCCGGCCCTCGCGACACTTGCCGCAATCCGCGAACTCTTTCTCGCTCGCTCGTTACTTCGCCCGGCCGTTTTCGAATCGACGTCAACAAAGATATTGTGGGGGATACATTATTATTAAATTACGTACAGCTCACGTCAATCTTTTTGGGGCCACGAAAGTTATTCCTAATTGGATAATTGGTTAATAATTGGTTATATTAATAATTGGTTTTATATGATCGCTTGGACCAACACCCATCTGCAATTACATCTATATAGGGCCTATATAGATGTAATTGCAGATGGGTGTTGGTCCAAGCGATCATATAAAACCAATTATTCGGCTCTTTCCGGAGCGGCAGCAATAATCGGTAGAACATTTGGGGAGGTACTATTTATAGGGGTAAAGAACAAATATTGTTCTGTTTGTGCTCGAGCTCAAATCAAAAATGAGATCCCAGGTACACATAGATGTTTCAAGAATTACTCCGGTTCGTCAACAGGTATGGATATTTTATTGGAAGGTTTTAAGCAATCTCTTGAAACCCACGGCCTAATTTATGCGCGAATGGTGGCTGACGGAGATTCTAGTACTTTCAAAAAAATATCCGAAGCCCGGGTTTATCCCAATTTTAGTGTCGAGAAAATAGAATGACGAAACCATATTTTCAAAAATATGTGTTCATAGCTAAAAGCTGTATCTACAGATGTGAAATTCCCCCTACAGCATAGAAAAAAAATTACGACTGAGAGAATTTTAGCTGTAAGGAAAGTCATTTCCTGCGCAATAAAAAAACATAAATCTTTAAATAGCGATTTAAACAAAAAAATCACTGACCTTTACACAGATATCACCAACTCAATTTTTCACGCTTTCGGAAATCATAGCTTCTGCAAAGATTACTACTGCCAAAGTAGTCGGATGAGCGAAGATTTGACACTTCTTTTGAAAACTTCTACAATATGGTTCAGGATCAAAACAGTTGTTACATCCGTCGCAGCAAAATCCCGCAGCCTTATATGCGACGTTGACAGCAACAGGGTCGAATGTTTTAACAGCATCGTTGCTAAATTTGTAGGTGGTAAACGCGTCAATTTTTCACTGAAACGTGGTTACCAAGCACGTTGCGATGCTGCTGTTGTGTCTTATAATTCAAAAAAGCCCTTATATACTTTGCACAAAAGTATTCTTGGCAAAAGTCCTATGAGATTGAAAGGGCTGGAAACGCGAAGGACGAACCGCATATCACGAAAGAAAAAAAGCAAAAGGCGTCTTATTTATCAAAAGAACAGTGATCAGCACTATGGTGAATCATGTGTACGGCCAGATATGCCTGATGATGTTCTTACAAAATGTAAAGAACAATTTTTAAAAGACTTGCATAAAACAAACGAGGAAATACAGGCAATATAACGAAGCACCGTATTGCAGCGTGATTCAAGCGAGTGGTTGGAGGTCCGACGTAATCTGATCACTGCTTCTAATTTTGCGAAAGTGGTGAAAAGAAAGCAAACGACAAGTGCCAAAAACCTTGTAAAAGAAATTATCTATAAACGAGATATTAGCCATGTTGCATCGGTGCAACATGGAATCGCCAATGAAAAAATTGCTTTGGAGCAACTAGAGCGACAAATTGGGCAACAAATTAGGCCTTGTGGCCTATTTATTGACCCAGAAATTCCTTTTTTGGGTGCAACACCTGACGGTTTGATAGGGGACAATACAGTTGTCGAAATAAAATGCCCTTTTTCAGCATATAAATCTAGCTTAGAAGAAGCAATTGCCAGTGGGAAAGTGAAAATTTGGAAAAAACCCAAACATAGAGATGCGCCGTTAATTGTGAACGAAAATCATCCTTGGTGCATACAAATTCAAGGTCAGATGCACGTGACACGCAGAACGAAATGTATCTTTGCAGTGTGGTCTGGAATCGAACAAGACTTGAAACTCGAGACCATATATCGCGACGATACCTTTTGGGAAACAAAAATTAAAGATAAACTCGTGTCATTCTATAAAAATCATTTGTTATTGGAACTGTGCGATCCTCGTCATACTAGGAACATGCCTATTCGGGACTAGTTTCTAAGTTAGACTGCGGCAAATTTTAAGAGGTACTTAATTACTATGAAACATTTTTTTATTCAATATTCTTGGACAAACGTATACAGCGCCATTTTTTTCGAGGTATAAACTAATTTTTTTTACTGACTATCTACCTAAGTAATAATTTCATTGTATATTTTTTAATTTTGCATAGCTTGTAGGAAAAACTTGTAGGAAACTGCAGACGGGTCCGATTATTGGATCATTTACCTTACATATTTTGACTTTTCATAATGTAGGTACATGAACAATACTTACGATAATTTAACTACTTTTGATAGTTTTGATGCATCCTTGTGCTTGAATGTTGGATCCAGGATCATTTACCTTATTTTATATTTTTTCATTATTGTGTAGGTACCAACAATATATGTACATATATTTTTTAATTTTGCATAACTTGTAGGAAACACTTGTAGGAAACTGCAGACCGGTCCGATTATTGGATCATTTACCTTACATATTTTGACTTTTCATAATGTAGGTACATGAACAATACTTACGATAATTTAACTACTTTTGATAGTTTTGATGCATCCTTGTGCTTGAATGTTGGATCCAGGATCATTTACCTTATTTTATATTTTTTCATAATTGTGTAGGTACCAACAATATTACAGGTAGGTAGGTAGACTAAGTTTTGTTTGTTGCAAATGCTTATAAAAGATACCAAGCGAAATAAAATCTTTTTCGCTTACAATACTTATATTGTGTTTTATTACATACTAACCTTTCTTTACCCGCGAACTTCGTTTCGCGCTGCGCCGCCGCCCGGGCGCCCCGCCGAAGCGGGACGTCCCCCCCACCCCAGGCGCGGAATCGTTACGAAATCTGATTTTTCGCTGACCGCCTAACCCCCCTTAACGGTAATTTATATGCAGATACAAAATCCCTACCTAGGAGTGGTGGGCCTCCATTTTTAATGACAAAAAATTTCAATTTCTTTGTCATATTATTGTAAGTGGTATCACATTCGAAATAACCTAAAGGATAAATACAACTTCCGTCATATAAACTAGAGATGAAACGGATAGCAGTTTGGCCGGATACCGGATACCGGAAATTCAGCCTACCACCTGGCCGGATAGCCGGATATGCGGCCGCCGAATATCCGGCGGAACTTAGCCGTTTGGTGCAGCGCACACACACTTGGCGTAGGCGACGCGCGAACGTTCGGGTGGCCTCGGTTTGATTCGGGTCTTTTCGTTGATGAGCGAAGTTAGCAATTCTTTCATTCATTGACTTTTTGTGTCGATTGCAGTGCAGACACGTGTGTGATTTTAGGTTATTATTTCATTGTGCTATTGTTATTTGAAAATTTCAAGTTGAATTTTAAAAGATTTAACAACGAGAAATGGCATCGGCGAAGAAGTCGCCCTTATGGGAATACTTTGACATAAACAGTGAAAATAATAAGTTAGCTGTTTGTTTATTATGCAATGTTAACATTTCACGTGGCGGCGAAGGCAAAAAAGCAGGTATGTATCTAATAAATCTAATAGTCCATACTTCCATACTATCCATACTAATATTATAAATGCGAAAGTCAGTTTGTTTATTTGTTTGTTTGTCCGTCTTTCACGTCGAAACGAAGCAACGGATCGACGTGATTTTTGGTATGGGGCATGGGGATAGTTTGGGGGCTGGAAAGTGAAAAAGACATAGGCTACTTTTTATCCCGGAACAATATCACATTCCCGCGGGATGACGTCGTGTAGTCCACGCGGGCGAAGCCGCGAGCGGAAAGCTAGTAATAATCTAATTGCAATTCTTTATTTAACGAGTACAGTATCTTGCACGTTTAAGTGCAAGTTTAAAGTATTTATTTACATTAAGTATTTAAATTTTTTTTCTAGGTACTTCTGCTATGAAAAATCATTTAAAATCAAAACATCCAGATGAATTTCGTGCAGTGAATAAAAACAAGGCCGCTGTCGAGCCTACTACAATTTCTTTAGCCATTGCGGGGAGTTCGTCGTCATTTGCAAAAAAGCAATTGACTATGACAGAATCTTTCGAAAGGAAATTGCTCTGGGATATAAATGATGCTAAAGCCAAAAAGTACCATTATTTAGTAGCCGAAATGATTGCACTCGACAACGAGCCATTGTCCATAGTGGAAAGAACCGGATTTACCAGACTCTTAGAACAAGCTTTATCCGCTATAAATTGCCAAGCCGGACTTATATTAGCCAAAAAATCGTTCCTGATATATATGACAGAATTTACGAGAAAATCAATCTTATCTTTCCACCTTTTGAACAGCGTGGAGTAAATTGTGAGCATTACTCGTAATATAATTCACCTCATAAAAATCTATGTAATGTTGAACAAATTACTGGAGCAACTCTTTTGCTAATGGCAAAAAATGCAAGTATTCCTTGCTGGAACATTTCGTTATTGCGCAATATAAATACAGAAAATGCACGAATGCATCCCGTGGTAGTACATCTGGCAGTATAATGATGCTCAGGTAAAACAAAAACTTCTATATTCAGAAGCTTTCCAGTGGGCAAGACAATATATACCTCTGACCGATCTATGTATCTCAGACGGAAGTTTACATTTGAGTAAAAAAATCATTACCACATCTGTGTTTCTTGAACACCATTTTGTAACAAATTTTACCAACATTTTTGTAACAAGTTTTCCGATTCCACAATTTATTCCAATTACAAATGGTCTTCTAAGATATTACATAAAATGGGCCAAAATTCCATTTTAGAACTTTTGTAAATAGGAAGGCCATCAAAGTTGATGTTTAAATTTAGAATATCTGGTATATTCACCCACTTTAAGCTTTTGGCCTTGGAGAAGAACTCGTTAGAAGTTTAGTAGATATAAAAACATTTTTTTATTCTTCTTTGCAAACATAAGCGTGTTAAGAGTTCCCAAAACGACCATTGTCAAGCTTACTTGAATAGCATTTAATGAGAATAAACCTACTCTTTGTAGTGGGGCCGAGCTAAATAGATTAAGATCAAGCTACTTATCTATTGACGATTTATTAAAAGATATGCGTTCACATTTATTACAGAAAAAGTCTGCAGTTGCTATTCAATCGCAACTTGACTCGGTCAGTCAAGGTCGTAGGTCTATGGACAAGTTCGGCTCCGAGTTAGAACAATTATTACGTAAACCTAACTATAGCACAATCTGACGGAGACAGTAATAAGTTCGATGTACTTATGTGCCCCTTAAACGACGCTGTCGGACACGTTCGCTGACACATTATACGATTCGTGTTTAAGTACCATCATTGCCTCACGATCAGTTCCATTCACTCCCAGAAGCCATTTATACAGCTTTGGACAAAAGTTTTTTATCACCCAAGGTAAAACAGGTCATGAACGTCAGACCCTTTATAAAAAATAAACCAGACCATTCGAAAAGACGTATTGTCAAAATGGGCCAACGAGATCCCCGTTTTATTCAAAGGCGAAAATAAGATTTTGTATCATGTCCCCTTACATGTGGATTTATGTTTTGATTCCAAAAGCACACAAATTGCACCTGTAGTGTATGCGTTACTTCCACATAAAAATCAAGACATGTACATAAGGCTTTTAGCATAATGAAAATTGTATTAAAAATAAATATTACCAACTTTTAATATGACTACAAATTAGGTATAATGAACGCGTTAAAAACCGTGTACCCTAATGCGCAAATAACAGGGTTTAATTTTCACTATCAAAAAGCTAACAGAAACTTTTAAGTACTTTAACAAGTCCGGACAAACCTAGTGATAGAAAATATAGTGAACAATGAACGTAATGATGACAGACCATCTACAACCCAAACCGTCTTTTTTATTTATTTTTTATTTATTAAGAAACTCTACAGCTTTTTTACAGTTTGTTGACACAATCTATAAAATAAATCACTTAAGCCAATTACAGAGTTCCATTACATGGTAACTGGTAACATGGTACTTTTGTGTGTTCTATCATAAGTATTTGTTTCACTAGCGCCACGCACATATAGGATGCAGCCACTAGATTTGTGTGTCTATAGGCTGTAAAAAACATATTTCGAACATAGTGAAGCAACATTCTAGAAAAAACATGTGGGTTAAATTATTAATCAAAAAGATATGGCTTGTTTGTTTGGTATTGCCTATTTGAGAAAGGGAACTACTTAAAACGCCGTAATTAGCTTTGAAAACACAGGCCACCAAAAATATATATTTTTGATGACTGATTTTTTACCTTTTTTAACGTCAGGGAAATGCTGTTACGCATTCCCACCAGCCGCGGGGGCAGCTGGGGATTATATGAGACTCCGGGCCTCAGAGAGAGAACCCGCCTACCCACTAAAAACCTGACGGTGCCCTCCGGTGCCATGTGAGTCGGGGACGTAGCGGGTTCACCATAGGCCGAGAGGCCACAGACATTCACCGCGATTCCCCGGAACCGGCCGACTTAACCTGCAACAGCTATGGAGAACCCACAGAGTACATAAAACCCTATGCAGCAGCCTAAAAATCAAGAGCAGGAGCAAGCTAGTAATCATCAATAGCCGAGTACAATGCCTAGAGATGAAGATCAATCCAGAACCCCATCTCCTTCGATTATTAACCAACTGATAAATGCCATAAATTATTTTTAAGTATAATCTAACTCGTTTATTGAGCAATTTGTAAATAATGATCAAGTTACAGCAGTACCTGTTGCTGATGACAACTCACAATTTGCTACTCCACAGTCCGAAATATCCGCTACACCTATGCTTGAGAGGCAAATATTTAGTGCAGTCTGATCAAACACGCCTATTACTAATGTGTTGAATGCAGAAGGACCAGTTTCATCTCCTTCTATGAGAACTTTGCCAGACAGTACTATTTCAAGCGCATGTACACTGTCGTTACTAAATTGTAACCTACATATTACCTCGAAAGATTGCATTATTCTTGTTTTAAATTTTGGCACCTGTGATATAGATTTTTTTATCGTTTATTTTATAACGTTGACTTGTGGTTAACAGCTTATTTATAATTATAACAGTTTTGGACACCGCTCACTATAATTGTTGACTATGAAATCGCTGTGATAAATGTTATAAGAAACATATTGCCTGTTGAACTACTAGGATGTCACTTCCCCTTCAAACAAGTACTGGCGAAAAATGGTCATACATTGCCATTGAATTACATAGAGGAAAAGAAACACTAAGCCATATGTGCTGCATTGGCCCATATAAAGAATCAGGACATTGAAGACGCATGGTTGCACATCATGGAAGATGCTCTACAGAACGCGGCAGTCACCAAATTCAAAGACTATTTTATCGCCCAGAGGTTAGAAAATACTATTATACAGTTTATGTGGAATGTAAATGGGGCTCGTCATAGTACAATACATCTAGTAGAAGAATATCATAAACGTTTTAACAATAAGATGAGTAAAAGAAAACCGACAAAGCTTCATTTTCATGAAATATTCAAAAACGAGGCTGAACATATAGATTTGAAATTATTTTTTTTAAATTTGATATACCTTTAAAGTTAAGAACACGTCGATCTATCGCATATGACCAAGAATTAAAACTTATTTTGGATAATTAAGAAAACATGTCCCTGTCAAAAGTATATTTGTTTCTTCGGTTTACGCGAACAGTAGACATTGAAATGTTACACTTTTTATGAATTATATCGCGATTTAATAAGATTTTATTTTAATCTGACGTTTCTGGCCCTTTTCAGCGTCCGTAGTCACAGGTAAACTACGGTGTTAGTTGTCATTACATAGTTTTGAAAATAATGTAATTGTGAAACTAAATTACGTTCCTATCCACAAAATGAGCTAACAGTATATTGAAATCTTGTAGACATTTTAATGGAAGACTTCGAGGCCAGAGCTCTGAGCACAGCACCTGTAGCTGCTAGGTTTTATAAACGGTACGTAGATGATACTTTGACAATTTTATCTTCCAATTTAGTTTCTGTATTTCTAAATCATTTAAATTCCATACATCCAAAAATACAATTTACTATGAAAATGGCAGACAATCAGCTAGCTTTTTTAGATGTTTTACTTATAAGGAATCGGGATCATGCACTTAGTGACAAAGTTTTCCGCAAAGCAACTCATACTGACAAATATCTCAATGGTGCTTCTCACCATTAAGACAGTTGGCTACCGTGAGCAAAACTTTGCTTCAGAGAGCAAGGGGCATCTGTTACATCTAACACCCGGCTGCTGAGCTTCAGCATGTCAGGAAGGTACTACGGGACAACCAGCTACTAGTACCACGCCGTTGCAGACCCCGGACCAAAGTTCATATAGTCGACCGCCAACCTACCGAACTACCATACTTGTAGGGTGTCACCGACAAAATTGGAAACATCTTCGCGCTTCAATCAAAACTCACTTTAAGCTGCTATAGAAGATTAACCAATTATTGTCGAGTATAACATACCTCTTCAAGACGCAAGAGTGTACAGAGTGGACTCTTGTGACTGCGGACTCTCACATACATAGGGCAAACAAAGCGTAGTATAAGCGTACGGATTAAAGAACATATAGCCGACGTAAAACGTAGACGGAACGTAAAGTCTGCAGTGTGTGAACATGCATTAGATACACCCAACCACTTCATACGCTTTGACCAACCGAAAGTCCTCTTTATCTACCGAAGAGGGTCTACCACATTCAGTACTACCTGTTAGATGTGCCACTCACACACTACAATTAGCCATAAATTATGCTTTAAATAACGAAAGTGCATCTTTAGATATCATCAGAGATGCAGGTGCAGTTGTTGGAACTTTGAGGACTCCAACATTCGTTAATATTCTTCGTACGGCTCAAAAAAGAAAACCTGTTTTAAACTGTAACAGTCGTTTGAACTCAACCAATATGATTGATATGCTGGAAAGCCTTCTTAATTTAAAAGAGTGTTGATCCTAACAACATTGTATTCTTAGGTGTAAAGTCTTTGATCTCGGCCCGAATCCTCGCCAAGCGCTTACAGCAAGAACAACTTACATTAAAAGATTTTTTCTGTGTATGGATGAAATGTACTATGGAGATCTAAAAAAATTCAACACCTTTGGCTGCCCATTTAACCCATTTAATGTCGCGCAACGGAAAGTAAAATATATTTGACAACGAGGCTTCAGAAAATAGCTAAAAATACAATGGTTCCTAATTAATGTGATAAGAACGTACAATAATTATAATTGTGTAATGTTTATGTTGTTGATTATGCACAACATCAGCATGTAATCCAAAAGGCTTGGTAATAGATGAAATATTTACCGTTTGGTTCAAGCAGTTTATCCAATTTATTGAAGCTTCCCCGAGCAATAAAGTGTTGCTGCTTTTAGACGGACATGCGAGTCACACTCAAAATCTAGTTGTAATAATTTGCTTTCCTCCTCATTGCACACATAAACTGCAACCTGCTGATGTAAGTTTTATGAGACCTTAAAGTTCTTATTATGCTTCGAACTGGTTGAGATCGCATCAATGATTAGTGATCACCATGTTTCAAATAAGCGAAATATTTGGACAATTAGTTACTAAGTCCACAGCGGTTAACAAGAACCTCCATTGAGTGAAACTCCATTTAAAACCCGGAGGTGGTACATGGGCTGGGCATATCTGCTCGAATATTGGATATTTGCATCAATAATGCTTGGCTTTTGCACAGAAAATCTTGCTCCAAAACAGGGAAAAAGTCAATGCCTTTGAAGGATTTCCGGTTTGAGATTTACGAAGGCCTGAAAAAACATGGACGTATTGAAATTACCGAGAAGAAAAAAAACGAGTACCACAAGCTAATCCAGTGGAATCATCGCGATTTGACAATGTTGGCAATTTAAGACAATGACTACTCAAGGCCGATGTCGGTTGTGCTCAAAATTAACCTCTGTCCAATGCATAAAATGCAAAGTCCGTCTGTGTTTTGTTATTGGAAAAAGTTATGTCTTTTCATAGTAGATTGTTAATTTTCTCAGCTTTTACCTCATTTTATGTGTTTTTTTTTAGTTTTTTAAGATATTGCTATTATTTTAAGTTATGTTACATAATTGGCAATGTATATCCCTACATACAACACATTTGGGACTCATTATTCTGTGTATTTAGCAATGTATGCTAAGGCACATTTTCATGTCTTTTAACTATTTTTAATAAACTTTTGAACTTTTAACCGTATTTAAATCTTTGCCAAATCAAGGGTTAAGGGGAGGTAGTCTAGGGTTATTCCGACAGACATCACTATTAGACATACCGTCTATTTTTTTCAATTTCTCATTCGGCGCATTTAGCGCGCTCAGTAGCTCAGTTAATAAAAAGCCAATTGAGGGTATGTCAAACTATGCCTCATTCTAGATGTTTTTTTTTTGTAAAAACATTGCTAAAAATAAGAAATTGTTTTAGCCGTTTTTATATAGCTATATAGTTTTTTTTGTGATGTTTGTGTGCGGATTAGATGATCGGTCATTAGTATGGATTATTTTTGTTGTTTTTAGTCAAAATGGACGGAAAACGGCGTTTGGAGCATGCAAAATTTCATTGTGAAAATAGTGCTAATTTTGACCCCAGCGATAAGTGACATTGATGGGCGAAAAAAAAAATCATAATTTAAAGCTTTAAAAGCTATGTTTTTTGAGAGACTACTTTATCACTTACTGATACAAAAAAACCTTACTGAAAGTCAGTAAAATAAACTGAAACACAATTTTGCACATTTCAAATCAGAAATGAAGCAAAGGTGGATTAAATCGCACAAAAAAGAAGATTTTTGCTTCAAAACAACCATCTTTGGCTGGAAGGTACTTTCGAAATTCCAGTCACAACTACAAATCGTCAAGGTCGCCCTCGTAAATCATTTGGTGAATCTAGCGAAAGGAGCAAAAGAAGAAAAACTGAAGAGATCCGTGCCAAGGTGTTATACTCGTAGTTCATGCAGCTCAAGTTGAATTAAGAAAATCGGGAAAACATAATGCTTCCCGCGTACTCCAAGATATAACAAGCTCTCCGACCCGTGCCACGAAGTACAAAAAAGCATTCGATACCTCTTAGTGCGAAAAATCATTGCGCTTTACCCCCATGGAAGCTTTAAAAATGTTTATAGAAGCAGATTTAAAACGAGGAAATGCTCCTCCAGAAACGAGCTCGGTAACGAGTACCTACGCGTAAACCCAACTGCAACCATTAATTTATATTACTGTTAAGCGCTTATCAGAATTTTTAGAAGAAGTCTTATTGACAATAAAAGAGCAAGAGCGGAACACTTTGAAGTTTATATGTAAATGGGGCTGCGTCGGATCCCAACAAGCAAAATACAAACAATAACTTGACAATGAGGTTGACTTCGATGCAAATATTTTTCAATGCTGCTTTGTACCCGTACGACTTATTTGCGACAAGGACAATCAAAGGGTGTTATGGGAAAATCCAACACCTTCATCTGCCCGATTTTGTCGTCCAATAAGATTTCGCTTCGTCAAAGAAACAACTGATATAACAAACGAAGAGATCAATTATGTTAAAAATTCCATTGATAGTTTGGTTGCATCTGAGGTGGACATTGACGGAGAAAAGTTTATGGTGCATTCCAATTTGTAATGACAATGGTTGATGGAAAAGTTTGCAACGCAGCTACTAAAGCAACATCCACAAGTCGTTGCTATATTTGTGGGAAAACTTCTAAAGAATTCAACAATTTAAAGGACAAAAGGAAAATTTCAAAGGATGTTACAGAATTCGGTCTGTTTATTCTACATTAGAGAATACGATTTTTTGGAAGTATTCTACATTTAGCTTATTAATTGCCTGTGAAAAAGTACCGACAGAGAAAGTCAGAAGAGGAAAAACAAATGGACTTAGGTAAATAAGAAAATCGAAATTCAGTCCTGGTTTCGCAATGAAACTAGCTTATTAGTTGACATGACGAAACAAACTTTGGAAACAACAATGACGGTAACACTAGCAGGAGATTTTTTGAAGATCCGAAATTATCATCAGATATTACAGGAATAGATTACAACTTAACATATTATATATATAAGTCACTGGAAGAAATAGTGAAAATATTTGATCCTCTTGAAACTTGTACAACAGCCATTTCTGGAGAAACGTATCCTACTATATCTCTTATTATTCCGTTGATAAAAGGTTTATCTTTAGGAATTGCAAAACTTGAAAGAGAAAACTTGTTTGACTGTTCTAAACATATCCTAGAAGCTATAAAAGAGTCCATAAATAGGCGATTAAAACCATATGAAGTTAGAACTCCTTGTATGATAGCAACTTTGTTAAATCCTCATTTCATAAAACTGGGTTTTAAGATAGAAAGTAATAGTGATTGCTGGAGTCCAAAGGGAATATTCCTGTTATTTGGCAAGAAAATCGTCATCTACGGCCAGTCCAGAAATAAATCATTTAAATACAGAAGGTAACATGACACCAGCCAAAAAGTCAAAAATTGATAAATTGCTTTACATTTTAGATTCTTCAGGTAGACCAAATTCAACTGCTGATGCGATGATTGATATCAGACAGTACGTGGAAAAACCTATCATACCTAAAACCGAGTTTCCTATAGAACATTGGATTTATAATGAGACAAGCCTAAAAGAAATGGCCCTCAAATATTTATGTACAACATCAACTCCAGCGGAAATATTTTTTTCCAAAGCGGGTCAAATTATGACCGATCGTCGTAGTCGCCTTAACAGCCAACACCTTAACGAACTTTTATTTATAAATCAAAATATTAATTTATTCGAATAATTTATTTACTTTAAATGATTGGGTACCTACAATCTAAATGTTATTATAACATATTTATTTAATAATTTTGTATAATAAATATAATTATTAAATATATATGTATATATAATAAATATATTATAATTGTAAATATATTATAATTATTATTGTAAATATATTATATATATTATTATATATAATATAATAACAATAATAATTAATAATATATTTAATATATTGTAAATATATTATTATTGTAAATATATTATAATAATAAAAGAAGTAAAAAATATATTGGTTATAACGTTATTGGTTTTGATGATTGTTTTATATAATAACTAGCGGACCCGCAGACGTTGTTTTACTCGTTTTTTTTTATTTTCTCATCGTTTAAACTTTCCCTGTACTTTCACAAATATGTCGAGACTATATATATGTATATATATATATATATATATATATATATATAGAGCTGTATTCGTCGAATATATGAGTTCAGTGGGTGACGTCAGTGGATGTGCACTTACCAGTTTTCGAAATACTCGTCATAAAATTTTACGGTTTTAGTTGATCCAATAACGGTCTAAAAATTATACAAACGCGTGTAATGTGGCTCCAATTTATATCTGACTTTTAGCGTTAAATGTTGCTCCGGAGCTGAATATGGCGGGTACGTACCGAAAATCAACGGCAACGTCGCACTAGTGTAAGACTGAAATCAACATAGTTATGGAACCCCCTCGCCCCTCTGTGTTGGATTAGGGTTGCCTCAGCCCATTTAAGGGCTAGCTCATATATTTTATTGTCGACTGAGCCGTTTCAGTTTCAACGGCCAGTGTCTGTCTTAGAATAAGTCGTCAGTAATAAACTACCTCCAAATCGGTACACACGTTACTCCCTTATTTTAATTTAATTAATTTTAATTAGTTTTTAAAAACACCTCTCCCGGCTCCCGATACGTAACTGGCGCAGCCGGTGAAGATTTTTCGTAGAGTTTCCGCGTTTTCTTGCGTGTCTAAATTCACCAAACTTACGGGAACGGCAGTGAAACTGAAAAATCCGCGAACCAAATAAATTTGTTAAATATCGGGAGTGGTGCGAAGAATGCTGATTATGGGTGCAGCGGCTGGCTGGTGAGTAAGACTTTTCGCCATCCTTTCCCTCATCATCCTAAATCTACGTTAGTTATTCTAAAAGTGATATTTTGAGATAGGACTTCTCTCATTATAACTTACGGGTGTCAGTGTATGAACTTTTATCTGGCCTCCAGTGTTTGTGTCTAAAAATAGATTTTTACAGAGTAATTTCATGTATAGAAACCTCACTACTGTGTTTGAAATAAATGTGCAAAATGTTACAGAAAATAGTAAAGTAAATGAGTATAAAAGTGTGATTAATGTAAATTAAATGAATTTAAATGATATATTTCCCAAAAAAATATTTTAGTTAGTAATTATCTTTGGAATAAGTGTTTTATACCTCAAACAATTATTGCAAATTCTATTTAATCTAATTTTGTGTGTCTTTTATTTTAATTACTGTGTATTTTTACCGTGTGTGTGTTTATTTTTATATTACGTTAGTGACATTGCGTTCTCTGTGCGTTACATTACTCTACAATGGCTACTTCGGAATCTATCGTTACAATTCCTGCGGATATGCTGAGATTAATACCGTTATTTAATGGTGATAAAAAGCTTTTAAACCTTTTTATTAGAAAGTGCGAATATATTATTACGAAATATAGAGGCAATGAAGAACAAAACTTATACGTGTACCACGCGATAACGAGTCGGCTTACCGAGAATGCAGCGTCGCTATTATCAGAGCAGGAGGATGTTTTGGCTTGGTCTGAATTAAAGACATTGTTGCAACAACATTTCGGTGATCCAAGAAATGAAGCGTGCATAAATATTGAATTAGAATCTTTAAAAATCAAATCCGGTGAAAGTTACCTCGACTTTTGCAATCGAATTCAAAGCGTTCGGTCTTTACTGATTTCCAAAGTAAATTTTATTGAGGATAACGAATTAAAACGTGCAAAATTAACCATATATAATAATACGGCTCTGAATGTGTTTTTATATAACTTGCCTGAGAATCTTGTACGCATAGTTAGACTGAAGGCACCAAGTACGTTGGAGTCTGCGTTGAGCATCGTCCTTGAGGAAGTGAATTTCCTTGAACAATATAATATCAATATAATATGCGAAATCGCCTTCACAACCAAGGTTTAAAGGTACCCAACATGAACATAGGTCCATCACAATCACATGGTTTTAAATTTGGAGGGTTATTACCCCAATCTACGGGTTTAAACCAATATTGCCAAATAATTCAAATCCACAGTTTAAATTCGGACTTCCCAAAAATTCGCAAATTAATAATCAACCACAACAATTCGGCTATAGGCCCCCTCAACAATTCGGCTATAGGCCTCCCCAGCAATCCGGCTATATGCCGCCCCAACAATTCGGCCATAGGCCTCCA
This sequence comes from Pyrausta despicata, assembly GCA_963921415.1. NCBI lineage: Eukaryota > Metazoa > Arthropoda > Insecta > Lepidoptera > Crambidae > Pyrausta > Pyrausta despicata. Next base: position 11,733,179 of record OY992864.1, read on the forward strand.
CAACAATTCGGCTATAAGCCACCTCAACAATTCGGCTATAAGCCACCTCAACAATTTGGCTATAAGCCACCACAACAATTTGGCTACAAGCCACCTCAACAATTTGGCCGTACTCAGCCCCAAATAGAACCACCGCGTATGCAAACAACGGATGTGTCTATGAGGACATTACCCCCTAGGCCTCAACCTGGTTTTAAATTAAATGAAATACAGCTAAATGATTGTGAAGAACAATATTACTTATTACAACCAGGAGGAGAATAGTTATTGTGACTTTTACTTGCCTAATAACGAAATAGACTATTACACCCATGCTGAAGATACTATGAACGAGTTGGAAAATAATGAACAAGTAGATGCGTCTCAAAATAAAAGTAAGTAAAAGTATCAACCTCATATAAGGGCTCATAGGAAACGACTTATTACAACAGCTCGATGCTGTAATTGATTTGAAAAACCAGGTCTTGCAAACCAACACGACCTCAATCCCAATTATCAACAACAATCTCAATTACGTCATTGATATAGCGCCGCGAACAGAACAGAGAGTTAAGATCCCCGTTAACCAACATTCAGGCGATGCTATCCTCGAATTTAGAGAATTCACAAGCGGAGTGCGATTGCCCAGTGCAATAGTAAGCTGCTCTAACGGATATGCTACGACAGTGATACAAAATTCTACAGAAGACCGGATGACGTTGACCTTAACACAACCATTGACAGTAGTACAGTTCGAAGAAATAGAATGCAATTTCAATTATACACAAAATTATACAGATGTAGAGACGACTAACCTGTTAGAGGAAAACTTAGCCAAGATAAGACTAGATCACACCAACGACGAAGAAAGAGAAAAAATATTTAAACTCTGTAACGAATACAAAGACATATTCTATTGCGATCAATTACCCTTGACATTCACTAATGAAGTAAAACATCATATAAGGACAAAAAATGAAGACCCAATCTATGTTAAGCCATACAGGCAAGCTGAAGCTCAACGGGAAGAAATCAATAACCAAGTTGAAAAACTATTGCAAAATAATGTTATCCAAGAGTCGCATTCTCCTTGGAGCGCCCCGGTTCATATTGTACCGAAGAAGCCGGATGCTTCAGGTGAAGCCAAGTTAAGAATGGTCATAGACTACAGGCGTTTAAATGACATAACAATAGACGACAAGTACCCATTGCCAAACATTACCGATCTTTTCGACAAGTTAGGTAAAAGTACTTATTTCACCACTTTAGATCTAGCCAGTGGGTACCACCAGATAGAGATAGAAGAATCCGACAGACAAAAGACCGCATTTAGCACACAAAACGGTCATTATGAATTCCTTAGAATGCCGTTTGGTCTCAAAACGGCACCAGCAACATTCCAGAGGGCTATGGACAGTGTTTTGAGAGGACTACAGGGACTACACTGCATGGTTTATTTAGATGACATTATAATTTTTTCGAGCAGTTTAGAAGAACACATTCAAAATTTGCGATCAGTTTTTGACAGACTCAGGAAGACAAATCTAAAGGTACAACTAGATAAATCGGAGTTTTTGAGAACAGAAGTTCTGTATCTGGGACATACTATAACAAAAGATGGCCTTTAGCCAAATGATGATAAAATTCGAGCCGTTTTAGACTTCCCGTTGCCAAAAACTACAACAGAAATTAAGAGTTTTCTAGGTCTAGTAGGCTACTACAGACGCTTTATACAAGATTTCGTGAAAATCACACAACCCCTGACGTCATGTATAAAGAAGCGTAACAAAATTATCATAGATCAAAAATATGTTGATTCATTCAATAAATGCAAGGAACTTTTAACGCATGTACCGTTGCTACAATACCCCGACTATGAAAAACCATTCGTATTAACGACGGATGCGTCCAATATCGCCCTAGGTGCAGTCCTGTCACAAGGAAAAATAGGTAGCGATAAACCTATCGCATACGCTAGCCGTACGTTGAGTGATACAGAATCACGATACAGTACGATTGAGCGGGAGTTACTTGCTATCATTTGGGCGACAAAACACTTCCGACCGTATCTGTACGGACGTAAATTCTATATTTACACTGATCATCGGCCCTTAGCGTGGCTTAACTCATTAGAAGACCCGAACAGCAAACTTACCAGATGGAGACTACGATTACAAGACTTTGATTTTGAAATCATCTATAAAAAGGGCAAACAGAATACTAACGCGGATGCTTTATCAAGAATCAAAGTTAATGCTTTAGTTTCGGAAGAAGATGACCAATCAATGAAAGTAAATGTTGACGAAAAGGAGGAACGACTTAGGAAACATCTTGAAAACATGGTTGACGAAATTACAAAATTATCAGCAAAAAGGGATGAACGTAGTGATCCACTATTACAATACCCGATACAAGTAGGACAGAATCAAATAGTCCGCTAAACATCCCTAATTCACCAGTTTTAGACAATGAACAACAATATCCAGTACGATCACCTTCTGATACAAGTACTAAATCGCAAACGATTCACTCAGCTGTAGACATGGAATCCACCGGTATCCCAATATTACGAGAAGCTATAGATACAAAGCCAAATCAGATCTTAGTATTCTTTTGGCTTAAGAATGATATGCAAGTCACTGACCTATCAAGAGAAAAGCAAAAAGTCCTTGAAGTGTTTCTACCTATCAATAATACAGAGTTAATAAAAGATTTTCTGAAGCGATACATAAGACCAAAAGTAAAGTATTTTATCTATTTCGAACACGATGAACACCGCAAACAGTTTAGCAATTTAGTCATACAGCTATTCAAAAAGGATATGGTGCAACTATACGAATGTACCGAACGTGTAGTGTATATTGAGGAAGAAAATGAGCAAAAGGCGGTTGTATTAAAATACCATGAAGGAAAAACGTGCCATCGTGTTATCAAGGAAACTTTGGTCAGACTTCGTAGAAATTTTTATTGGAAGAACATGCAGGAAACAGTGTCAGCAATCATTAACTCATGCGAAGCGTGTCGTAAAATGAAGTATGATAGAAAACCGATAAAGCCTGTTTTACAATTAAGTCAAACACAAGATGCCCCCTTTCAAGAGATCTTTATTAACCTTTTCTCAATAGAAGGTTTCACTTATTTAACATTGATCGACGCATTCAGCAAGTTAGGCCAATGCATCGAGATATCTAGTAAATCAACCCCCGAAGTGGTGCGAGCTCTCATGAAATATTTCTCCTTTTATGGTATCCCCTAAAAAATAAGTTCCAACGCTGGTACCGAGTTCAATAACGAATTGCTAAAAGAATTTTTGTGTTTACATAATGTCGAACTTCACATCGGCACACCAAATAACCCTAACTCCATGGGACTAATTGAGCGTTTCCACTCAACCATCATTGAAATCTATAGACTCGCGAAATATGAGCGTAAATGTACTGATGCAGCGTCAGTCATGACATACTCTGTGATGGCGTACAACAACACCATTCATTCTGTCACAGGACTCACTCCGTTTGAAGTCGTATTTGGTCATACTGATGCTGAAACTCCTTACAATATTAATTTTGAAAAAACCTACATGCAACAATTGGTGAAAGATCATGCCAAACGAACTAAATTCTTATATCAGTATCTAGCGGAAAATATGGTAGCAAATAAAGAGAGAGTAAGGGACAAAAGAGGAGGAGAAACTGGCATAGAGTTTGAAAAGGGTGAGACAATTTTTGTAAAGGGAGTTAATAAAAGAAAAAGTAAAGATAAGCCAAGATACGATAAAACAAAAGCTGTAGGAGACATAGAGAGAAATGTAGTACCAATCAGGGTGGGCGAGAGAGATACAAAAGCACCTGTTAAAAATGTTAAACGCCCTCCACAGGTGGTGCTTTCTGATCGTGACGCCGGTGCTGGCCCTTCAACTCAAATCACTTGAAGGCAATCCAGGAATATTACCGATTAAGGAAGGTCAAGCGTTCTTTCAAATAGATCATTGGACTATTTTAAAAGTAATTAATTTAGAAAAAATATTTGAAGACTTGAATCATGTATCAACCTCATATAAGCAATTTAATGACTTAATTGATTATAATAATCCAGTTCTCCAGGAATATATAAGCATGAAAACACATACAGATTTTGTCCGCGATATAACAGTTGAAAAGTATCATCAACTTATGCCGCGACGTAAAAGACGAGGTCTTATTAATCCATTGGGTTCAATTATAAAAATTGTAACAGGTAATCTTGACTATGAAGATGCCGAACTCATTTCTGAATTAAATTCCAATCAAATCATTAATTCGAAGAAAATTACTTTGGTCTCTCAAATGTTCGATAGTTTTATTAATACCACTGAAACAATTTATAATAATTCAGCTATTTTTGAAGAAAGATTAAATAAAATTGAGACAATGATAAATGAAGCTAATTCTAATCAAGCTGAATGGATATTTTCTACACATATTGTTGGATTGTTTAATATATTTATAAGTAGTTTTCGTACGATTTTTATTAGATTAAGTGAGATTGAAACAGCTCTAGCTTTAAGTAAATTTTCAGTTTTGCATCAATCCATAGTTGATTCGAAAGAATTACTAAATCATTTTAAGTCTATAGCACAGTTTGCAAATCTTATGTATTTACCCATCGAGGATAATTTGTTTAGATTAGAGGAAACAATTTATGTCAAATCATATGTTAAGAAAGACAAGATAACATTTATAATGGAGATACCATTAACTGATAATCATACGTATAGTTATTTTAAGATTTATTCCTTACCAATATTCCACGAGTCACAAAATATCACAATATCAATATTTCCTGAATTCCCTTACCTTTTGGCGAGAAAGTCTAATTACTTACCAATTTCCAAGCCATGCCGCGCGCTCGCTGCTGGCGACCACTTCTTATGCACGACAGACAACCAGGCTGGCTACCATGAGCCTACATGTGCGGAGCAGCTGATGGAGTTTGACAATACCCTCACACATTGTCACCAGCATCAAATGCAAATTGAAGAGTTAAGAATCCAGAGGGTTAATACTAACAATTGGATTCTGTACAGTCGACGACCGACAACGATAACTATTCTGTGTGATAATCACGACCAGGACAGTAAGTAGCCTATTTTTGGAACTTACCTCGTTACTATCGATGAACCCTGCAACCTAGAAGTCCGTGGACTCAGAATTAATCATCATATCTACGAGTCGCTAGATACCGTGGAACCAATTCCGATCATAAACTTACCTGTGATGCGCAGTCATACGAACCTATCAAGTGCACGTGCACTGAATATGGTTGGAGTTAACCTGGATGAAATAAAATATATGTCATATGCTCTTAAGCACAGTGCGGAAGTGGAAAGTGTTTTGGGTGATAAAAAAGACATTAGCTTCAGTGTTAATTTAGGTTATTTTGTCATACTATATTTAGTTATAATATGCCTAATTGTATTCCCTTTATATGTCTTTCGTAAAAAGTTATTAAAAATTGTGCGAAATGATCGGAAAGATATTGAAAATGATCGTTCCGATAATTTCACTCTTAGGGAGGGAGGAGTTATGGAACCCCCTCGCCCCTCTGTGTTAGATAACCAGAGGAATCAGAAAAAGCTGCGCTAAAAATAGAATTCTTAGGCTAAATTACTACAAAAATAAAACCTACAAGAATAAAGAAAAATGTAAAACTTATTCCAAGATTCTAAAAAAATGTATAATACTTGCTAAAAAAAATACTAATAATAAATACGTACTAAAAAGTAAAAATACATGCAAAGCCTCCTGGAAGGTGATACAGGAAGAACTAGACATCAGGCCAAATAAATATAATTTCATTGACATTATTCAACATGACAATAATCTGATCACTAGCTGAGCAAATTCATTTAATAATTATTTTATTGAATTGACGAATAAAGATAATAACAAATGTAATACTTTAAATGATAAATCAAATCCTTTTTTAAATAATTCTATTTTTTGACACCTATTGACGAGTGGGATATAAATAAATTAATTATGTCCTTGAGAAATAGCAATTCTGAGGGTTATGACGGTGTCTGTACCAAAGTCATTAAGGCATGCAGGAAGGAAATATGCCATGTCTTGGCATTCTTGATAAATTTGTCATTGATCTCTGGCACTTTTCCTGACAGACTTAAATTTTCATTGATTAAACCTATATTTAAAAGAGACGAAAAATCAATTTTAAACAATTACCGTCCAATCGCTTTGATTCCGATCCTTTCGAAAGTATATGAAAAGGTTATGCAAACTCAACTTATTTCATTCTTTGATAAGTATCATGTCCTGAAGCAAAACCAGTATGGCTTCCAGAAGGGCAAATCAACTGCTCATGCCATCTTTGACATGGTACATGAGACTCTTACATGCTTAAATGAAAATAACTACACTACTGCCCTTTTCTTTGACATGTCGAAAGCTTTCGACTATGTTTCACATAACTCGCTTCTGGGAAAATTGGAAAATTGCGGTATTAGAGGCAACGCCTTAAGCTGGATTAAAACTTACTTGAAAAATAGAAAACAAGCGGTGGAAATCTGTAAGCCTGACTCTAAAAATGTGATACAAAAATATCAATCAGATCCCAGAGAAAACAAATACGGAGTCCCACAGGGTAGTGTACTGGGCCCACTGTTGTTTTTGATATACATAAATAATATTCCAAGTGTAATCAAACACAAATGTATTTTGTTCGCAGACGACATATCTGTGATAGTTAAAACAGATAGCAAGCTAACACTTGAAGATCACATTAATGATATAAATAATACTGTAAAAACAATAATTGCATGGCTGCAAAATAACAATTTATTGATAAACCTCGATAAAACTTATTTCATAAATTATAATAATATACTATATCAATCAATGGACATTAATGTTGATGGACAAAAACTTAAAGGTACAAACATGACAAAATTCTTAGGGGTATGGATAGACAAAAAACTAAACTGGAAAAATCAAGTAGAAAATGTATGCATAAAAATTAATAGATTTTCATACGCACTATACAAATTAGGTAAAGTGGCCACTAAAAATACTGCGCTCACTGCATGCTTTGCCTATGTCGAATCTGTCTTGCGCTATGGACTCATTACATGGGGTTACAGCACGGATGCTCATAAAGCTTTCCTAGCTCAAAAAAAATGCATCAGGGCCATATGTGGTGCTGCACCTGACGAGCCATGCCGGCCATTATTCTTGTCTCTGGATATCCTAACTCTTCCAAGTCTGTACATTTTTGAAATTGCCAAGTTTGTAAAACAAAATATGTTCTATTTTAAGCAAGCAAAAGATGTTTACCTGCGTAATACCAGAAACGGCAATAGACTTGTTGCAGATGCCATACCAAAAAGTGCAAGGTTTAAAAAAAAATGTTACTGGATGTGCATGCTCATTTACAATAAAATACCCCAGAACATAAAAGACTTGCCCTTAAATAGATTTAAATGTGTCCTTTATAAGTGGCTACAAGAAAAATGTTTTTATAAGGTGGATGAATTTTTAAATTTGACATAACTAGGTAATTTCAATTGACATTTTTGTAAAATTCTATTAATTTTATTGTAATAATTTTATTGTAATGTAATTTTAATTGTGATGTTTAACTTGTGACTTAAATTGGAATATTATGACATTGTGATGATTACTGATGTTAATATTATAATGTGCATTTTGATAAAATTGTAAAATATTTGCATGCTATTTCTTATAGCTGGAAAAGCTGAGCCTAATCATTTATAAAATTATAACCTACAAAAATATACCCTTTTCCAAAAGCAAATAAATATTCATTTCATTTCATTTCATTTCATGTAGATTAGGGTTGACTCAGCCCATTTAAGGGCTAGCTCATATATTTTATTGTCGACTGAGCCGTTTCAGTTTCAACGGCCAGTGTCTGTCTTAGAATAAGTCGTCAGTAATAAACTACCTCCAAATCGGTACACACGTTACTCCCTTATTTTAATTAATTTTAATTAGTTTTTAAAAACACCTCTCCCGGCTCCCGATACGTAACTACATACGTTCCTACTTCAAGTTAAAGTGAGACAACAAGCAATCGCAAATTTCTGTTTTCGAACTGATGACGAATGTTTTTCCTACTTCTGTCAGTCTGGTCCAAGCTGTCAAGGCAAGTTAGTGTATGTATGTTGTGTGTTCACGATGGCAACAGATTATACAGGATTGGATGACGGTGAGTACAGTGTTTATTGTTTTTTGAGTCCCTCTACTTTCTTCATCTACAAATAATTAGATTTAGGTAAGTAATAAGTTTTAAAGAGCTTTAAACTTTGAGTCCTGCCTATCGTATAAGAATGAAAATCCGTTAGAGCAGCAGGTTAGCAGGCATGTTAGGTATTTTGTGATGAAAGTGTAAAAACTAATCTGAGTCTGTTAACCATGGTTCATGAATATTCATGATGCATTACAGGTCACGAAAATAAATAATGTAAATATATATACGTTGTCGGAAATAAACTCTAACACTAGTCCGTAGGTAAGTTTTTTTAGAATCTTTCTGCTTTTCTCACGTGATAGATTGGTAAGAGCATGCAAAAATATATTTTTAAAATTGGAACGAGCTCAACGGGCCGTCTTAAAGGTAATGACAGGCAAGAAACGTACCCACCCGACATCTGAGCTATATGAAGAATGCGAAGTACTCACCGTTAGGCAACTGGCTATATTACGAATGGTGCTCCGCAGACACTCAGCACTAACATACGACAAAAGCCTTCTTACATCTAAACGATAAGTGGCGAGGAGAATATGTCCTCAGGTGACTTGTCGAACAGCTCTTGCTCAACATAATTACGCGGCACTTAGTGCTAAAGTCTACAATAAAATTGATAAAATAATTAAAATATATGCTCTTAACAAGTACGACGTTAAAAAAGTTACCGCACAATATCTTCGATCACTAAGGTAGTGGTCCTACCGACGGCGAATAAACGACTAACTATCGGCTATTTTCTCGCTCAAGAAACGTACTAAAGATATCTATTCCGTGTGAACAAAAGAGACGCATATACAAATAGTTAATCGCTGACTGTTCTCACTGCCGGCGACGACTCGTTTTACTAGTTTTGTCGCTGAGCGAAGAGCTTTCATAAATAAACTCGCTCAGCGATACTCGCTCAACGATACTCGTTCAGCGATTGTTCGCTCGCTTGATCATTTCTTTACAGTGCGGCATTGAAAGAAGACGTATGGATACCAACAAATCATTACTACTCTCATTGTTGTCTAGCTCAGATGACGACGATGATGTATTTTACGATAGTGTTTGTGTAGTGGCAGCGACCACTCTAAAGAAACGGAAGAAAATGAGAGGGAAAAAAAGACGATTTTGGATGCATAGTTTTAATTATTTTAGAAAACAGTACAGTGAATTCAGACTCTTCTATGAATTGCAAGATGATCAATTTCGTTCATATTTTAGAATGACAAGAAATGAGTTCGAATATTTGCACAGTTTAATAGAATGTAACATAGAGAAAAAAAATACAAACTATAGAGAAGCTATTAGTACAAGAGAGCGTCTTGCTATTACACTCAGGTAAGTTTTTCTTAAATCAATCAACAACAATTTCAGCACAGAGCAACAAAACCTAATCATTATTTGTTCCATCGCTTGGAGTGGTTTGAGTGGTAGGAATTAAATCTTCAATAACTGTTTCTTGGATATGAGTAGTATTTTCTCCAATTTGAGTTTGCTGCACACCAGAAACGGTGGGTTCAGGTTCAGGTGAGTAAATAGAACCATGTTCTGATCCATAATTTGTCTGATTTGTAGAATGAGTGTTGTAACCATAATTATTATGTGAGTAGTAATCAGAATAGTTTGTAGTGGCAATATTTTCTTCAGCATCCATTACCGATTGAAACAACTTTCTTTTAATTGATCTTTGATAGAACTCCGGCATTTGCTTTGTACTTTGGTACATTGAATCGAAAAACGCTTTCAACGGATCACCTGAAGTAAGTACTCCTTTACGTAAGTCGTCCCTCTGAGCAGTTCGTTTTTCTCGATTTTCATTCATTTCTTTTAAAAGATTGAGCAAAGGTGTATCTTCTTCTTCATCATTAACTATTTCATTCGTCTTCCTTTTTTTGGTGCTTGTCTCTACCAGTGAATAGTCTCTAATATCTGCAGTACCAGCTGTTTCCACCAAACTTGCCGAAACATCAGGTTGTGGGGAAACATTCGTATCCCTTTCCGAATTTGCCATATATGGAAGCAAAAATTCCATGTGAGACATATATTTCCAGGGCTTTATGTTTTTTTGCGACTGTCCAGTTGTTGTCTTGCTAATTTTTTTAAGTTTCTCGCGGTGCGTGTCTCGCAAATTTTTCCATTTTGTCTTTGCTAGCGAAACTGAAAATATAACAAATTATTTGAATGTAATTAATGTAATATAATCAAACAGTGTGTTTCTAGATCAATTGTATAAAACGAAGTGGGCCGAAACTAGAATCAATTTTATTCTGTTAAATTCTAAACCTTTTTTTAAATATGTTTTTATTTATTTAAAAATAACCCTTGGTATAGCGCGTTTTATCTTAATTTCATGTGATTAACTTCCTATACATAGGTATATTAATAAAATATGTTTTTTCGGTTATTCTTACGTAAGTTTTTAAATATTTTTATAAATAGAGAACGTTTCGGCCACTTTACAGTTGCAGGTTCCAGCAGGTACTAAAAAAACAGCAACTAAAAAGTAAAACTAAGTTAATATACGTGAGAGTAACCGAAAAAAGGGTATGTCTCGTGAAAACTACAGATCTAAAATACATACATAGGTTTATATAATATTTTTATTTGTTTTCAGATTTCTTATAACCGGAACTACATATAATGCACTGTCAAAAAGCTATAGAGTAGGCCGTTCTACGCTCTCGCAAATAATACCAGAAGTCTGTGAATCGATATGGACCAGGTTACAGCCAAAAGTAATGAAGATTCCTACTGAATCTGAGTGGAAAGTTATAGCAAAAGACTTCGATGAAATGTGGAATTTTAAAAAATTGCCTTGGTGCTATTGACGGCAAGCACGTGGTAATATTTTCACCCCCTAAATCTGGATCACAGTATTTTAACTACAAACACACATTTTCGATTGTTCTGTTGGCAGTTGCTGATGCTCATGTGAGGTTTATAATGATCGACGTTGGATCAATGGGCAGGTTCAGTGACGGAGGAATATTCACAGATAGTAACTTCTATAGTAAGTTGCTAAACAATGGATTGGGATTGCCCGTAGATGAACCTCTATATGAAGGGGGTTTACCTCAACCTTATGTTTTTATTGGTGACTGTGCATTTCCTTTGACGACACACTTATTAAAACCTTACCCTGATCATGAAAGGTTAGATAATGACCAGCTAGTATTCAATTATAGACTAAGCAGAGCACGCCGAATGATAGAAACTTCGTTTGGTATGTTGGCGCATAGGTGGCGTATCTTTTTCAGGCCTTTAGATCTTAAAATAAGTACAGCAAAAAAAATTGTGAAGGCTGCGTGCGTTTTACATAATTATTTAATACATTATAAATTTGAAAACAACAGCCGTTTACAGTCAGCAATTCCAGATAATTTGTCAACTCAGAACATTTCTCAGCTGATCTTGAAAATGCCTTTTTCGGACCACTAAATTATACCGAGACTGAGGATATACTTCACACTGCACAAACTCACACACACACAGAAACTTAATTTTATTGTTAGATTAAGATGTTACTAACTTAATGTAAGTTGGTTTTCATACAGAATGTTTTCCATAAGGCCCGTATAGTACATCTCTAATATGTATCATTCATTAGTGTGTGGGACTCGCTGTATTCTAAGATACAGGACGAAAGTTCCTAGTTTAGAACGCAGAGGTTCTTTACATTTTTAGTACCTAATTAGTATGTGTACCAAATAACGCAAATCATGTAAGCCTTTATATAAATAAATTGATTAAGAAAGAACCTACCAATCTTCTATTGTGATTCATAATCTGTAACAACGCGATAGTCCAGACCTTTTTTTTCTGTCGTGTTAGATTTCATAAGTCGGCTGCCTAAAGACCGTGGTCAATTTTTGGCTAATAATATGGTACCTAAACGCTCTCAGATTTTGACACTTTTTGTGCAGTGTATAGTCCTCCTGGCCGATTTCGACCACGGCGGCCAATCTCAACAAAGATCAGCCAACTACGCAGGAGATATTATAGTGCACAAGTGTGCGCGCAATACACAGGTGCACTCACTGTTCCATCACTCTCAAAGTTTGGTGAGACGGCAATCCGAAATGACCGGAGAGAGATCAGGCGCAGGACCAACGGCTTTTGGCGCAACTGATTTCGAGTTAGGAAGCTAAAGGGAAGCGCTTCCTACCGACCAGGTGTTATGGTCGGGGACCAAGGTCCGATAGACATCATCTTGATTTGTCTATCTATATTATTCTGGATCGAAATCTTATATACCGCGGTTCATGTGCGGTACTAGGCCGGTACTATTTGGCCGGTACTAGGCTAACAGCGCCATCTAGCCTTATGGAGCCGTATCAGCTCTCGCCGTTGTGCTTGCCGTTCGGCATGCACTTGTGATGGCAAATGGTAGAGGTCGCCACAGGCTTAACGTGCTTTCCGAGGCACGGGGGTGAAACACCGCCAACTTCCCGACTCCGAGCTGTTTTTGAGAAATTCATGACAGAAAATCTCAGAAACTATTTTGGCTCGACCTGGGATTCGAACCCAGGACCTCTCGGATGTAAAGCAGAAACTTTGCCACTACACCAACGAGGCAGTCAGTTCAGTGTATGCCTAGTATTATTTTAAACGTGTCTTTGGATATAATGTATGAAACTATTTTTAGAGTTCCGTAGCCGAATGTCAAAAACGGATTCGAAGTATATTTTTTTTAAACTGAGTCCATGATTTACACCGTCCGTTACATTATGTATCATTTACAAACTAAGTAACCCATATAGGTTACATATTATAATATGAATAGGCTGATGGTTTCAGCCTATTTCTAAAAAACTTTTTCAAAGCAACTTGTCGAAAATAATCAATAAAATTATTATTATAATAACAAAACACCCGACTGCATGTCATGCAGTCGGGTTCAGAAACAAAAGTTACTTTACATTATTACACGCAGTCGGAGGCAATGTTTTTTGACCAAAAGTTACACACTGCCACTACTGCCTCCGACATAGGTTCGGAACCGGTTTAAGATGATGAATTATTTTTTCTAACATTTACGGCCCTTTTTAAACCTTCGTCATTTTTATATTAATAAAGTTGTCGTGATGAAAATTCTTGACAAGAAAGTTCAATAGTAACACAGTACGTGTACCGTTTTAGAAACACGATTCCATGATATTTATTCGATAGAAAAAAAAAATGCAAAGTGATCATTGTATTTTTTTTAAATCCCTGGCATCTTCAAACTAACAAACTTAAAGTTACGTCTTTTTAAATATTTACTATAATATATACAACCTATACGTGTACCGTGTTAGAATTTTGAAATATGCGATGCTTTTGAAATAAACAAGAAATACCTGAAAATATGCGCGCGACCAGCCAATCTAGCGTGAGCCGCCCTGCATGTTCCTACCCCGATCGCTGCACGAGCCAGTCCCGCTTCGGCCGTCACATAGGGAACTTGTGTCGCTTGTCATCGAGTCGCGCAATTTAAATCACGTAACAAATAGGGTGACAGCACGATAAGACAAAATGGGTAATAAAGAAAATAAGAAGAAGAAACATAAAGGTTGGAGGAAAAAGAATGCTTACAATTGGAACAAATTAATGAAGTAAGTTGGTTTTAAATTTAAATTTGATTATATTTGTATTATAGACGATGTTTCATATGTACCCCTGTTTTAAGTACATAACGAATTTGTAAATTTTTGTCATTTATACTCGTAGTATGGATAATCTTTTCAGAAATCCGGAATCCAGTTCGAAGGAAAATAAACCCACTGATTGTACACAATGTGAACCCACTCCTTCGTAAGTACCTTCATTCAGTCAAAAATTTATGTTATCAATGCTCTACTGGTTTTATCACATGATTCCATTTTTTTGCAAAAAGCAAAAAAGTGCAAAGAAATAAAAAATCATGTTGGGCTTAGTGGAAGTACGGTGGACGTAGTGTGGAACAGGAGCCCATTGGAGTAGTATTATATTATAGATAATTTAACTAAAACAGGTTCATTCAAATTTATTTAGTTTAGTAAGAACGAACGAAGAAAATCATAGTATTATGTTTTTCTTCGACCGCGTTCCGTTTGTCCGCATCGCCGCCGCCACCGCCGCGCCACCCACCGCCTCGGGGCCTCGGGCGCGCTGCGCCGTATAATCTGTGATTGCGCGTCTCGCTATGAGTGTGCGCTGGCTAACCTTGATAGGCAGTTTCATTCACAGACTAGTAGGAGATGCTAAGTTTCATTCAGATTTTGTTTAGCTCGTTGCGTAGTAAGTAGGTCGCGGACGCATTATTCGTATGTGGGGTGCTGGGAGTTGTTCATTGTCGAGTACAAAACAAGCTCGGTATAGAACATTTTATTTTTGAACACTTTCTCGGTTTTATCATTATATAAAGGCTCAATAAAATTAATTTTATCGCGTGTAAAAACGTAAAAAAAATACTCACTATTTTTATTGACAAAACAAAACAAAACGTATGAAAAAATACGTTAAATATAGAAAACGTATGAAATTATTCAGTAATCAATAAAAAAAATTGGAAGTACAAATTGTACTTGCAAAATGGGTTTCTGGACGGTTTAAAACCATAGCTGGACCTTATTAGTAATGCTTAGTCTGTTCTTCTAGAGTCTAAAATTTAGACGGTTGAACAAATAATTTTGTGTATATTAAATTGAGTTCCTGGGTGATCCGGAAACACAATTGGGCTCGGTAGGTGGCGCTGCAGTCACTCCTCCTAATCACATTTGAACCGATTTGGATGTACATTTCAATGGGTTTCTGTACGGCTTAAAAACATAATTAGACCTGATAAGTGGCACTGTAGATACTTTCCCTGACCAGATGGATGTTTTATTAATATGTATATTATTTTACAGCAACCAGTCACCGAATATAGTGCTGACGGAGTTAACAAATGTTTATAATGGTCCCGACATCGTTGACGAATCTACGTTAGTACCTGTCTTGTCTAAATATTATGATTTCTGAAAAAGTCTAAAGTGTCATTGAACCTTAATGTTGGCGCTGTCTTATTGTCATCCATCTATTCACATCACAATCACCTGGATTGTTTTTAAACCCTCTTCTGATTTAAGTGCTTCTCAAATTGTTTATCTATCCTAACAAAATGCGTCAATCATCAAACTTTTTATATCACTGATTGTTTTAGTATGAATATATATTTTTGTATTACAGTTGTATAAAATAGGTATATTCGATTTTAATTAAAAAAAGTACTTAAAACTTTTCAGACTACTTTCAAAGAAAAGAAAAATATCTCCATCAAGAAATGAAATTGAACCAGATGAACTATGTATAGAAGTAATCCCCCAAGAAAATGATATTAAAAACGTAAGTTGATTTATAATTAAGAATTGAAGTACTACATAAATATTAAGATTTACGCTGTTGATATTAGGGGCTAATTAAACGTTAAATTTATTTTCAGAAAAAAATTGAAGCAAACCACAGAATAATAAATCTACAATATTTTACATCTATGTTTCAGTGTAATTTTAGTACGATTCAGTTGACAAAAGAATCACAAAAAGGCTTGTATTCAGAGTTCTTTTACAAATGCGAAATGTGTAAAAAAGAGTTTAAAATAATAAATTCTAACGAAGAACTAAACAAAAATATAGTTACAGGAGCAATGGTTGCTGGGTGTGGGTATGCACAGATACAGCACATTACAGCTGCTTCAGATTTGCCAAATATTACGTCTTATCTGTATGAAAAATCCCATGATGAGGTTTGTCAAGAGTGGGAAGAGACGTCTTGGGAAGAAATGAAGAAAGCTGGAGAAGAAGAAAGACGAGCAGCAATAGCCGAAGGACGAGTTACCAAGGAAGGAATAGCTGAAATAGATGTTATTGTAGACGGTTGTTGGTGCAAAAGGTCCTATAAATCTAACTACGCTGCACTGTCAGGGGCTGCATCCATTATAGGGAGACGTTTTGGAAAGGTACTCTTTTATGCTGTAAAAATAAATACTGCTGTATTTGTGCTAGAGCAGAAAAACGTTGTGAAACTGTCAGGGAACACAAATGTTACAAAAACTTTACAGGGCCGTCTACGGCTATGGAGTCCGAAATTTTAGTAGAGGGCTTTAAGCGATCAGTGGAAATGCACAACTTGATATATTCGCGATATATAGCAGATGTCAATAGTAGTACCTACGCCAGAATTTTAGAAGCGCGACCATACCCCAATATAACTATAGAGAAAATCAGTTGCCGAAATCACATATTAAGGAATTTATGCAATAAGTTACAACAACTTAAAACTGACTCACGATTGGACACTAAACAAAAAAAAATTCGTCACCACTGAAAGAATTCTTTCTGCAAGAAAATACATTTGCTCTGCAATTAAGCATCATCATGAAAATAGGCAACCAGACAGTGTTGCAAAATTACACAGAGATATAAATTTATCAATTCAGCATGCGTACGGTAATCATGATGATTGTAATAGAACCATCTGCAAAAAACAATCCACAGAACACTGTGAAGTATTCAAATTCCGTGTCTGGTCATTAATGAAGGTTATAATTGCGAACGTTGCATCTATGGCTCGGAGTTTGATAGAAAATGTAGACAGCAATGTAGTTGAAAGACTAAATGGAGTGATTGCCAAATTTGTCGGAGGTAAACGGGTTAATTATGCATTGAGACGCTCCTATCAGGGCAGATGCGCCGGTGCTGTCATTTCCTTTAACAGTGGAAAGATATATTCCACCGTTGAGGAAAATGTTTGACATGAACCTCCAACTAAAAGAATAAAATTATTTGAAAAAACAAGAAAAAAGAAGACACTATAATAAAGAAAAATTTGTTGCCTGTAAAGTCGGTATACGGGCGAAAGTTTTTCGTGACAACGACTTTGAGTTTATAACCAATTTATAAGACGTTGTCACGTCAAAAGAAGAAAAAAGAATAGGAACCTTATACAAAGAAAAACCGATCTTCACTACGGGGAAAACGTTGATAACTGTTGAAGATGAAGATAAGATTAACGCAAACTATTAAACGCCTGTCAAAACATTTCATACACTTTAGTAAAATACCATATACGAATGTTTGCCTTCACGGTCACACTCACTCGCTCTCTCTATATCAAAGTGTCAAGTCGATTACGTTGCATTTATAATGTTGTATCGTTTTACCTAATATAAACTAATTATAAGTAACCAAAGTCTATTATTTCTTCAGGTTATGGGCCGTCCCATGCCTTAAATAAAAAATTTGAGTAAAATAAGTAGTAAAAAGTGAAAAAACAGTGAATGAAAAAAAAAAACATAACCTCAATTACAAAAAAAAAAACATCCGCGTAGTGGTCTTTAGGCAGGTACTTGGCAAATACTTGGGTATACTTACTTTTATGTCTGTATATCATTACCCTAACATTAGGTCATACTGGGGTAAATTTGGCTTTAGTCATATAAAAGAAGCTATGCCAGTCAATAAATTTGAAAAAATTAGAAATTTTTTACATTTCAATGATAATTCTAAACACCGCCCCGTAGATCATCCTGAGCATGACAAACTGCACAAATTACGACCGGTTATTGAACACCTGAACACAAGATTTTCCAGTGTGGCTATTGACCAGAGGCTGTCTATCGATGATCAGATGTGCGCCACGAAAGTCGGACACTTCTTGAAACAATATATGCCTAACAAGCCACACAAATGGGGCTTCAAATTATTTGTCCTCTGCAGTTTATTAGGCTATGCATATAAATTTATTATATATTCGGGCAAAAAACAAGACGAAGAGAGAATCCCCGACGAACCCGAACTAGGAGTGGTTGTTTTAGAGCTGGTCAGAGTGGTCCCAAGGCAAAGAAATCACATAGTGTATTTCGATAACTATTATACATCCATACCTCTGATGCACTATTTGGCTAAACAAGGAATCCATTCTCTGGGTACGATTCAATGAAATCGTCTAGGGAAATCCTGTAAATTACTATCTAAAAAGGAGGTAATGAAGAGCTCAGTACCGAGAGGAACATATGAGGAGTACGTAACAAATATCGATGATGTGGAGATAACTTCGGTCTCATGGAAAGATAACAAACGAGTCAATTTGACTTCGACCTACGTAGGCGCTGAACCATCCGAAACAATAGAACGCTACGATAAAAAGGCGAAACGAAGGATTGGAATACCGTGCCCAAAGTTGGTGAAAGAATACAACGCCCACATGGGAGGCGTTGACCTCATAGATTCCCATCTTGGCAGGTACAGAATCCGCATAAAAAGTAGAAAGTGGTACATGAGAATTTTCTACCACCTTTTGGATCTCTCTATTATCAATGCCTGGATTCTGTACCGAAAATCCCTTTTGAATCGCAATGTACCCAACAAAGATATCATGAATCTTGCAAATTTTCGGTCAGACCTAGCGGAAACATTGTGCAAATACTCCACTCCTACTCCTAGAGGTCGTCCAAGTTCCAGTGCGATTTTAGAGGGGCCACCACCAAAAATGAGGAAAGGAAAGGCATGCCAAGTTTTACCTCCAAGAAATGTCATACTTGATGGAGTGGGGCATGAACAAATCAGAACCCCTGAAAGGATGCGATGCATGTTTCCATCCTGTAATTTGAAAACAGTCACAATGTGCAGTAAATGTAAAGTGCATTTATGTGCTAAGAAATCAAAAGATTGTTTCAATGAGTTGCATAGGAAATAAAATAATAATACTTTACTTCCTATGTAACTCATTGAAATAATCAAAAGATTGTTTCAAATACACTTTACATTTACAACATATTGTGAATGTATTTATTTAAGTGTTACATGCATGTAGTGCCGAAAACGGCACAATGCAGTTTTTTTGAAAAAAATAATAATAAATAAATAAAATATTTTTTTACTATTTTTCTCTAAATCTATAAGTTAAGCTCCATAAAATATATTTTTTCTGTATTAAAACCAGACTTTGTGCATTTAAGGGTTAAAGATGTTCAATTGGAATCCTTTGTGATCTTCGACCTCGTAAAAACTGTGCTTGGCTCTCTCTGAGCATGTAAAAAATAAACTCGAAATTATTAGGTCCTTACATATGAAATTGGCGTTTTGTCGTACTGGCCACTTTGATCACAAATTTTTCCTATTTGGTTAGGAATTCGAAATTCAAATTTATACAGCTATTTCCACATGTAGTTGTGTTTCGTAAACCGTCATTCATTTGTTTTTTTACTTATCTTTTTTCTGTTTGCATCGCTCAATTTACAAAATGGAAAATTTGAAATATCGCGTTATTTACGAGTACGAGTTCCACCGTGGCACCAGTGCTGCGGAAACGGCTCGAAGGGTTAATGATGTGTATGGCGGTTGTGTCGCAAAAGAAAACACAGTGCGTTTTTGGTTCCAACGTTTTCGTTCTGGAAATTTCGACCTGCAAAACAAGCCCCGTGGACGGCCGGAGACCCAAGTTGATAATGAAGAATTGAAGGCTATTGTGGAAGCGGATCCATCGCAAACCACGTCCGAGTTAGCTGCAGGCTTTGGCGTTAGTGATAAAACTGTTTTAATCCACTTGAAGCAAATTGGGAAGATTAAAAAACTTGAAAGGTGGGTTCCTCACGAATTGAGTGAAGCAAACCGGCAAACGCGCGTCAACTGCTGCGTTACATTACTTGACCGGCACAATAACGAAGGGATTTTAAATCGAATCATTACCTGTGATGAAAAGTGGATTCTCTACGATAATCGGAAGCGCTCATCGCAATGGCTGGACCCTGGCAAGCCAGCCAAAGCCTGCTCCAAGCGAAAATTGACCAATAAAAAGTTACTTGTAAGCGTTTGGTGGACTAGCGCCGGTGTCGTTCATTACAGTTTTCTCAAATCTGGCCAGACGATTACGGCAGATATCTATTGTCAGCAATTGCAAACCATGATGGAAAAGCTAGTTGCTAAACAACCAAGGCTGGTCAATCGCTCTACGCCACTGCTGCTTCACGACAACGCTAGACCACACACTGCACAACAGACGGCTAGCAAATTAGAAGAACTTCAATTGGAATCTCTAAGGCATCCACCGTACTCCCCGGACCTTGCTCCAACAGATTACCATTTTTTTCGAAATTTGGATAACTTCTTGCAAGGGAAAAAGTTCAACTCAGATGGGGCAGTCCAAGTGGCCTTCAAAGATTTTATTGATTCCCGTTCGAATGGTTTTTTTAGTAAAGGGATCAATGAACTACCTATGAGATGGCAAAAGTGCATAGATTACAATGGCTCATACTTTGATTAAATAAATATGCTATATAAAAAAATTTCGACTTTTTGTTCCTCCCATACAAAACGCCAATTTCATAGGTAAGGACCTAATATTATGCCCAGAAATCCTGATTAAGATAAAATATGTCATGCAATTACATCAGGAATGTATGATCAATCATACTATATGCATGCGCCTTTGACCTCTGTTGATGTTAAAAGGTCTTTTTCTACTTATCAATTCTCAACATAGTTGAAAAAAAAAGAAAACATATGATTGTATATTTTAATACAGATGTTTCTATTAACAAAGAAAACTTTCATTCTGATACTGTACTTGACGACTCAAATCAAGATGTTAAATATTAGAATTACAAATATTCAAATATTTACAATATGCATTTTATTTATTTTACCAATTTTTTACACGTTTCATTCACGTTCCGTATCAAAACCTTATAGTTAAAACTGATTGCCCTCAATGTTTTACATGTGTCTCTCAAAATTGTGTCGCTCAAAATCGGTGCAATAAATATGAAGTTATAGATAGATAAACATAAATAGTTAATTTTTAATAATATAAGTACTTATTTTAAATTTTTCAAATAATATGTTAAACAATAATGTCAATCTATCTTTATTTGTTGCAAAACTGAATGCATTTAACAGCTGTCCCAAAATTTCGGGTAGCAATTAATTAATTAATGTCCCGGAACAAAAATTGTCCGAAAGTAGTTTCCGTTATTTTTGTTCCGTCTTCGAAGTTTAGGCAAATAAGCACTCACTACCTATTCCTATCACAGGTAACCTAATATATCTGGCTAGCACTTTCCTAAAATCAATCTTTTGCGACTGAAAGATAGCGCGTATGCAACCGTACACCCCGCTGGCCTCCTCCTAAAATTGACCGTCGCATTAAACCTAAATAAACCGGTAAAGATTCAAGAGCGGTTCAACGTCACCAAAAACTTTATGGTGAAAATAATGTTACAGAAACCGGTTTCGGAGAACAAAAACGAAATCATTTCGTTTTTAGGTACTTAGGGCACAGTAATATTATCTATACAGTATTCTAACTTTTCGTATAAACGGACGACGCGCGAGCTATACAAACCCGTTTACTAAAAGAATGCACCTCGCTGGAATGTGATGCCTCTCCCGCTTCCCCGCTCACCTCACCGCGTTCGTCCTATCGCCTCAGTACGGTTCGCATCTTTGTTATCGACACGCGTCTACTTTCGTCTCTGACAAAACGTTCAGTTTTTGTTGTGATATCCTTGTTAAGTTTTTTGTTGAATTGTTTTAGTTTGTTTTGTTAATATTATAATTATGACGTTTTGGACTTTTTCTATTAAGTTTTTGTTATTTGACTGTTTTGGGCAGTTATCATTAGGTACCTACCTACCAACCTATTTTTTTAGTTGGACCTTTGTTTTGTATTCCGCAAAAATGAGAGGAAAGACTATCCATAGCGATGGACGGAACATAATACTAAAGGTTTTGAAATTTTTTGAGGAAGAAAAAAGAAACAAACGGATGAGCTATCCTGTGGATCAAGTTATAAAACGAACTTGTGCTGCAACCGGCATATCAAAGAGAACTCTTATGAATATCAAGAATGAAGTTAAAAAGTCACAACAGCCGCCGTCTTCACCAGGTCCTAGTACCAGTACTCAATCAACTGAACCAAGTTTATCCACACCTGGGCCTCAATTCTGCTATTTTACTTCAATTTGCTATGTCGAAGCCAGGCTATTGATATGCCAACGCCATTGGTCTAAAAACGGTATTCTACTAATTTTGAGATGAACGTCGTCAGCATATCACTGGCACGTCGTCGGCCTCGCAACAGCCTGGCTTTATACCATAGAGTAGATTGTACTAGTGGCTATTTAATCTGTGTAAAAACATCAAACAGCCAAATTTCTGAATACCTTTGCCAGTCTTTAAAAAAAAAACCGCGCTTTTTGACGTTTTTTATCTGTCATGGATGGTCATGTTTTGAAACGTAAACTTTAAGAAATTGTTTGAAAAGTTAAGGCCAAAGTAAAGTTAAAAGTGATATAGAAAGAAAAAAGGATGTCAGAGGACGTAGTGACGCTGGAGCAGCAAAGAAGCGTTTATTGAATTTTTGGAGGGGCACAAAGAGCTGGCGCTGGGGCGATTCAGCCGCACCAAAGAAGGACGCAGTTTGTCGAAACGACTGTGAGAAGAATGCGCCGCTCTGCTGAACAGCGTTTCGGCAAGAGGGGCTGACGCCTGGCGCACTGTAAGTTGTTCTCGAAATACATTTCATATAGTTCAATATCGTTTGCTTTTGTACATATTTATACTGATATTTACTTTGCTCTCTTTTTCAGATTACTACTCAGATTAAAAGTCGAAAAAAAAAAAACAAGCAAGAATTGTCTGCTACAGGTAAACAAATAATTTATTTAGGTTTAAGAAACAAGATACTATTTCATAAATCCATGAGTAATGTTTTCAAGATATATTTAATCTTTTTAAAATTTTTAAAAATTTTGGTTTCAGGAGGCGGACAATATTTGCAGCTGCCTTGCCTCTTGCGGAAGGGGATTTTCTGCTTCTACTTCTTCGGCTGTCAAATATGGTATGGCAGCATCGGTCGCATTTGCAATGTTGTGCAAGACACAACATGCATTTATAATTCTCGCTGCCACTGTGGGCTTGTTATGCAGCGCACAAGCCACAAGCCACAAGCAAACATCTAAAAAGTAAAACTACATTAATTTATTATTTAACTATCACAACAATGTTTTAAAAATGTATCACACCTGAACCTTGCTTTCAACACCCCAATATACCGCTCCACAAAATTGCGGTCACATGTAGGTCATACTAATAATTCTGTGGTGTGCCTTGAGTTGTGTTTAATATAGGGGTCATCATTGACTTTCGTAACGGATAACCACTTTCTCCTGTAATGATTGATTAAAATTATATTTTGTTATTGTTTGATTAATAATATATAATTATACTTTGTTATAAGATAATTGGTTTTATTTGTTTTCTGTTAATTTCATCACTAGAAATAAAAGACATTGGGTATTTAGGTGTATTCATATACATAATGTATTGCTTTAATCTTCTATGAGTAGGGATGAGTATTTAACAGAAATATGAATTCATTTTACTTACTAAACACCTTACTAAAACTTACCCAATAAATACCCACTTTCCTCATGTGACAGTGGCTAAGTGGATGGCTATGCCACACAGTAGAGTCATAGGCCGATCTAGGGGTACTGGGACACATTATATTGAGATCCGAGTCGCTAACTGCATTTTGAGGGGTTGACTTGGACAATCTTCACAGTGGACTTCACTTGGACAGTCAACTAGTCATTTTTCACAAAAATTACAATAGGTAAATACTTACAATCATTACATTCAGGGAATGATAATGTCGCAGTAAGATAGATAAAGCCATAATATATAGTAGAAATATAGTTATAAAACGGTCCAAGTTTAGTGATATAATTATATTACTAGATTTAGTTTAGTTAACAGATATCTACCATATATAATTTAAAAAGAACAATAGTTTATTAGTTTTATCATTATTAAAAATCAACTTTATGTATCCTGCAGTCAGATACAATACTTTGTGGCATTAATGCATATTAAAGTAATTTTAATTATAATCAAAACAATCATATTTTTTGAAATTTATACATTCACAATGCAATTAAAACTATTCAAAAATTTTAAATCTTTTAAAGCTAATCAACAGTTTTGCGATATCTATGTTTCTTATCAACTAAGTTGAGATCTTGTTTTATTTAAAAGTATTTTTAATTTTTATTCAGACAAGGAGATGAATCATGACATCTAGAATTACACTGAACGGAATGCTTCTTACAGGCACACCTTTCAGGAGAACACTGTATATTCGATTTTTACACGAACATTTTAAATAACCTTGGCCTCCAAAGCGCGACAATTTTTGGCATATTTCTCTGAGTGACAAGTTTTTATTTGGTATAGGATCATCCAATGTAATGTTTGAAAGTTGTATTGCATTTCTGGGTAACCAATCTTTTGCGCCGCACACTCCGAAAGCTATTTCACTAAACTGAATCTAGTAATATAATTATATCACTAAACTGGGACCGTTTTATAACTATATTCCTAGTGAGATAGTAGAATCGCTTTCGTATAACTATGTTACGGTATACAATTATACCACTAGGGATATAACTATATTACGGCTTTGTCTATCTTACTGCGACAATAAGATTAGTTTTTAATGGATTAGAATACTACCAAATCCAGTCACAACACAAAGTAATAAATCTTTTTCGTTAGGTAAGCTTCGCATATAAGACTCCGCGGGTAAAAGTCGGAAAAAACGTATTGCTGCACAATCGCTTCTCACCGGCCGATTTTGACAGATGTCGTCGGGCCAGCGCGATGCCAGCGCGATCGACTCAAACGTCAAATAAGAGTAGAATACCTATTTATGTTGCCGTCCTGACGCCATTGTAACGCTATTGGTTAGTAGAATACCGAAATGTATCAATAGCGGCTGGGTAGCCGCTATCCAACTTCCAAAACAAGAGCAGAATACCAATAGTGTCATTTTTAGCAATTGCCAGGCTGACGACGTGCAAGTGAACTACATTGTATTTAGTAGAATTGAGGCCCTGGTAAAAAACGTAAACATGCTGCAGAAAAAAGGACACTTGATAATTTTAAACTCTGTGCATTACGAAATATAGTCAACAGTTTCTATACGGTAAAAAAAGAAATTCCGACTTTAAAAAAAATTCTTGCAGTGGCTAAAAGAGATCTTAATTTCCAAGGCGAAAAAGGCACACTCAGAAAAATACTAATTAATGAACTTGGATACAAATTTAAGAAATGCAAAAATGCCCGAACAATCCTTGTACAAAAGCCAGACATTGGAGGGCTCGCTACCTGCGGCAAAAAAAGAGAATGCTGATCGTGGCGTAGATAAAAAACCAGTTACATTTTTAGATGAAACATGGATTCACTCCCATTATACCGTCAACAAGTGTTGGCAAAACAGTACCGACAGTGGCGTTAAAAAGAATATTAATCCAGGTAGACTACCTTCTCTACTATATTACACTAGCTTATTTTTCACATTCCACAGGAGTTAAACGTTTTCCCGGCATAAAAAGAATCCAGGTTATAAAATATCTGTGTGCAAAATTTCATCCAAATCTGTTTTGCCTTTAATTGCATGATTGAGAAACAAACATCCAAACAAAAAACTTTCACATTTATAACATTAGTAGGATTCGATTAACAAGTTGGGTGCTTATTGCGAGCGATATATACGGTATAGAAAACGGTTTTATTCCGGGCGCTGAACTACTATATAAATGTAAAAGTACTACTGGAGATTACCATCATGAAATGGATACAAACAATTTTGTGAAGTGGTTAAAAGAGAAAGTGATACCAAATTTGCCGCCAAATGGTATTGTCGTAATAGACAACGCGCCCTACCACTCCACGCAGTCCGAAAAGCCCCCCATAAGTTCATCCCTTAAAGGAGAAATGCAAAGCTGGCTGCAATCCCACAATATTCCATTTGACGAAAAAATGACCAAGCGGGAGTTGTATCCCATTATATTACGAACAAAGCCACCAAAAAAATATGTAGTCGACAATTTAATGAAAGAGCACGGTCATGAAGTTTTACGTCTGCCACCCTATCACTGCGACCTAAACCCCATTGAATATATTTGGAATTTCATAAAACAAAGGGTGGCAGACAAAAACATTACACAGTCCGAAAAGGAAATTGAGAGACTGACAAGAGATGCTATAAATTTAATTACGACAGAAGACTGGAAGAAAGAAGTGAACCACGTGGAAAGGCTTGAGCGCAAATATTGGGACGAAGATCACCTCGAAGACATAAATCAAAGGGAACTCATAATATCACTGGGAGGAGAAGACAGCTCAGATTCCGAAACATGTTCAAGCGATAGCGAAAGCGAAGTTATGATGACAGGCGTCGCACCTTTAAGGGCCCAGTCTCGTAAAAAATAGTGTTCTCGCAAAATTTACAGCAAACAAATATTTTTTTTATAGTGATTAAAAATGGAATAAGTGACACATATTTTACATTTTTTTAAAGTGTAGGAGTTGAGATTTATGAAACAGATTTAGATTTTATTTTGGTGTTAAAACTAAAAGCTCTATTAGGTGTTAAACATGCCTATGTTTAGGTGACATGCGTAAAAGGTCTTATTAAAGCCTCTGCTACGTAAAAACTATAACAATATTAAGAAAAGTATTCAGATCACATTTATTCCCATATTGTTGGCAATAATATGATCTGATCACTTTTTTTAGAAATGCTTTCCTTTTTTTTATTTGGAGAGCCCAAAACGTTGCAATTTTATTAATTTTACCTCTGCAAATACCTATTTTTTTCTATTAGAAGTAAAATTGTAGCAAAGCCGTACTTAAAACTACATAAAAATGAGCTATTTTTAAGTTAATTAAAAATACATGCAATTTAAAAAAAAATTGTTTTCGTACTTTTTACGTATTTCAACTCATATACCATTTATAATATAGAAACGCGTGAAAAGTCTCTCAGTTGTGCTGGGATTTCTCAGCGTTCAGACGTGTTCTGTGTAGCTCAACGTTATTTTACCTCTCGCTCGCACGGTTGTTCTCTTTCCCTCGCGCAGCTCTTATGGACTGACTGAGCATATCGGGAAGGTTGCTCTACCTCAATATATATTATTTTTATTGAATTGTACATATTAGTTATAGTGCGTAGTGTAATTGTGTATTAGTTTAGTGCATTAGATTAATTTACATTGACTTTATAAATATATTTGGTGAATTTAATTTTCTTTTCTTTTTGTTTGTTTTGTAGCTTGTTTAAGTGTTAGTGTATTAATTGACTTTGACTCTTATATTTGGTGAATTTGAATTTTTTGACAAAAGAAATAAACGAAAAAAAATGGATAGAAAAAAGAAGAAATATTCTTGTGTCAGTAAAAAGAAACATAAGTCAAGAGTCGAAATGATGAAAAGGAACAGACTAAGCAGGTATGTTGAATACTACGTAGGTATAGGTAAATAATATTTATATAAGTATAATTTCATGTATTGTTTATTGTATCATCTACTGGGTGAGTTTTTAATTAATATACAAATTAGGTTAGTAGGTAACAAACGTTTGTTTTCATTTTCACATGCTGCTGTCGGTTAAAAGATTGTATAGGCTGATAAAAAATAGTACGTTCATAAAACTGTTTGAATGTAGTGTATATAAAAAAAACTTTGAGTATTGACGAAAGAGTGTACTCCAACGTATAAATAAAATTTATTAAAAGCTTAAATTAACACCATAGTAAAAAACGACAATGTTTACCAATTTTAATTATATTCAGTAAATAAAATATGTATATGATATAATTCAAGTTCAAAGTAGTTTTCTTCTCTCTCGTTCTCTTTAAAATATTATTATTATTTATTTATTCCTAATTTTCAGTAATTTATTTGTAAGATACTTCTTACTTACTCTGCAAGCAGTCGCTGATCACAGTACAGAATCATTTGAATGCAGATTTTCAAATTTAAAATGCATCGGTGAGACAAGAAAAGGCTTCATTTCAACGCTGCATATGAAATGCCAATTATGTAATGCAGAATTTAATATAAGTACCGATGATCCCGATGCTAATTATGACGTTAATCATGGTATTGTCGCGGGCATAATTAGTATTGGTTGTGGCCTGGAAAATTTGAATGAATTAGCTGCAAACACTGATATACCCGCTATGTCAAAACAATTGTACAATAATACAAGCAAAATCGTTTATGACTGGTTTCATAAAACGGCGGAAGAAGAAATGCGAAAAGCAGGAGAAGAGGAAGCAAAACACGCAAAAGAAATTGGAAGCATTGACAGTGATGGAAATCCCATGATAACAGTAATTGCTGATGGCTGCTGGTCAAAAAGATCATTTCGCAATAATTATGCAGCTTCTTCTGGCGCAGCAGCAATTATAGGTGCCTATACTGGAAAACTGTTATTTTTAGGAGTCAAAAATAAATACTGCATAATATGCGCTCGAGCAGCTAATAGCAACACCGAGCCCAAAGAGCATACATGTTATAAAAATTTCACAGGAAGCTCATCCAGTATGGAATCGGCTGCATTAGTTGAAGGCTTCAAAACTTCAATGGATACACACGGTTTGATTTATGCAAAACTGATTTCAGATGGGGATTCAAGCACTATAAAAAAAAAATTGTGTAGCAATCCATATAAAAATGTTAAAGTTGAAAAGATCGAATGTAGAAATCACTTATTAAGAAATTTATGTACTAAATTACGCCTC
The DNA here is from genome assembly GCA_963921415.1 of Pyrausta despicata. NCBI lineage: Eukaryota > Metazoa > Arthropoda > Insecta > Lepidoptera > Crambidae > Pyrausta > Pyrausta despicata. Next base: position 11,761,998 of record OY992864.1, read on the forward strand.
CTTATTAACCCTTAATTGGTCGCGTGGGGTGTCACACACCCCGATGCAGGTTTCCATCCTCATAACTTTTTAAAATTTGAATTGAGCGCGCTGGTTTATTAGCTAGCTTCGTAAATAAGTGTATAGTACACGATTCAGTTGCGAGCGGCGCCAGGTCGTGGTCGGTTGGGCTCCAAGAGCATGTTTGGGGTGCTCGACACCCCAGGTGACTGTTTACGTAGTCCAAATTCCGTATAACATATATACAATATAACATTTTATTTTGACAAATAAGAAGTTTTATGTCAGTTTTGAGGTTATGTTGTTATGTTAAATTGTTTTTTTCCAAATAAAACACGACAAGTGACATCTAGCATGTTTGGTTTCCTAAAATATATGACTATGTGACTATGTGCTAATATGTATCGAAAGCAAGCCAAGCAAAGTTCTGCTTTTATCGACAGTGCATCATGATGATAATGTTGAGGGTGACCAAAAAAAGTCTGAAATCATTCATTTTTACAAGAAAACTAAAGGGAAGTAAGTAGATACAAACGATCAGGTGTGCGCCATTTATAATGTAGGAAGGCATACCAAAAGGCGTGCCGATGGTGATATTTTATCATCTTTTCAATATCACAGGTATCAATTTATATGTCATTTATAAGTCTAAAATTGACTCTCGAAGAGTATTTTTAAAGCGCTTTGCTGTCGATTAAGTCAAACCTCATCAAATGTCAAGAGCAAGCCTACCAACATTGCCACGACCACTGCAAAAACGACTAAAAAGGCGTCATAACATTGAGGACCACGAATCTGTTTCTGAAACAGGACTATCGCAATCATACAAAAGGTGTTATATTTGTCCAAAAAGGAAGTTTAGAAAAACAAAGACTGGATGCTCTAAGTGTCATAAAAATGTGTGCAATGATCATATTTTTGTAGTCTGCCAAAATTGTCATGAAGAAAACAAGTGTTTATCAAGAGCTATTTTTCGTTATAAATTTTCATTTTATTTTATTAGAAACAAGTTTAAAAGTTAATTAATACATAAGTCTTAATGTTTGTAATAATAAAATACTAATTTTGCATGTATTTTGTGTTTTATTTTACTTTTTGATTTGGGGTGCTAAAGACCCCACGCGACCTTTTATGCAACTTTTTAGGCGCGACCAATTAAGGGTTAAAGACACTCAAATCCCTCTTCACCAAAGAAAGCTTTTTACAGAGACCAAAAAAAACTAAAAAAACACGCTTTTATTGCTAACTAAAAAAGAGAAAATAATTTCTGAGTACACGGAATTTATATTACAGTAAAGTAAAAAGCGTGGGGTGCACTTTATGACGTTTTCATACTTTTATACGTGCCAATAATAGGATGATTTTCACATACTACTATACGAAGCACCCCACGCTTTTTACTCTACTGTAATATAAATATCACAGATTACTAAATAGTTACTACACTTAATGTGTTAGTTAATAGTGACATCTATTGGCAAAATACAGAGCTTCTAGTGCAAATCAATTGCATCAGTTAAAACTGCAGAGCATTAGCAGCGACATCTAATGATTGCTATCGAAACTAACTAGCTAAGCGAACGCTACTAGATACTTTCGTAATATTTGTGAAAGAGATGGCGCCCTATTTTTATTTTTATTTTTTTTAGTTAAATCTCCAAATTATTGCATTGTCATTGGTACTTAATCACAGATTACTAAATAGTTACTACACTTAATGTGTTAGTTAATAGTGACATCTATTGGCAAAATACAGAGCTTCTAGTGCAAATCAATTGCATCAGTTAAAACTGCATAGCATTAGCAGCGACATCTAATGATTGCTATCGAAACTAACTAGCTAAGCGAACGCTACTAGATACTTTCGTAATATTTGTGAAAGAGATGGCGTCGTGCGGAAAATGTAAGAAGGCGATTTCAGCAATATTAAAATTAATTTTATTTTTTTAGTTAATAAGGATAATCGAAAACTCTTATCAAATTATTGCATTGTCATCGGTCCTTGACCCCTGTGCAAATTTCCATGTTAATCAGACTCCTAGAAGTAGGTGAAAATGAAGTGCAAAGATTCCGTTACATACATACATAGTTACATACAGGTCAAGCTAATAAAAGCGTGTTAAAATAATGAAATTGAGACGATACGTTGTACGTACAATAAAGTTGAGAAAACATGCAGAAGATTCTCAAAACGTAAAGATATCTAATCTAAACGCAGATATTTACAATGCCTTACACCACGCTTTAGGAAACCATAAAAACTGTGTAGATCAGATATGTCCTGCAACTGACAAACTCGATATAGACGTGACACAAAATTTACAAAACACCGCTCTTTGGTTAAAAATGAGCCAACCCATTTCATATTTGGCATCAAATGCCAAAAGCCTGATTTTCGATGTGGATAGCAACATAGCTGAAACATTTAACTCAATAATAGCAAAATATGTTGGTGGTAAAAGAATAAATTACACTTTGAGAAACTCTTATCAAGAGAGATGTTCAGCTGCTGCCATTTCGTTTAATACAAAAAAAAAACAATCACTGCAGTCAACAGGTTTATATTTAATAAATCATCAGGTAAATATGTAAGAATATACGAGACACAAAAAACTAAACAAAGAAAACATAGTAGGCAATTGAGGAAAAGATTTCGCGCTGCTTCAAAAGGAAAAGACCCAGATTATGGTGCAAACGCTCAACGCCCGGACATGTCCGAAGAAGTATTTCTGGTTGCAAAACAACACTTTTTAAAAGAATTAGAACTCACCACAGAAGAACGAGAAAATATCCAAAAAAACACTTTGCAATAGAGCCATAGCCAAGATTGGATTGAGCAAAGAAAAAAGAGGCTGACAGCATCAATATTTGGGAAAATTTGTAAAAGAAAAACTAATATTAGCTGTGCGCCACTAGTTAAATCAATAGTTACCTCAAAAGACTTATCTCACATATCTTCAATTGTATACGGAAAAGAAAATGAGCAACAAGCATTACTGCAGCTGTCCCGTCAAGAAAAAATAAAAATTTCAAAATGTGGACTTTTTATTCACAAGACGTACTGTTTTTTGGCTGCTACCCCTGATGGCATTTTTGAGGATGAAGAAGGAAAAACAGGCGTCGTCAAGGTTAAATGTCCTTTTTCTGCCAAAGACATGTATCCTGAAGACGCCATTAAAGAAAAAAAAATAACCTTTTGGAATTACGACCAAAAAAATAAAATATTCAAAGTAGATAAAAATCACAACTATTATTACCAAATTCAAGGCCAACTTAATATAACAGAACAAAATATTTGCGTGTTTGCAGTTTGGACAAGTGAACTTCAACGCATGAAAGTAGAATATATAGAAAGGGATGAACAGTTTTGGGAAACAAAAATGCTGCCCCGTTTGAGAGAGTTTTACTACAGTTGTTTGCTACCAGAATTGATTGATTCGCGTCTGGAACGTTCTATGCCGATAAAAGACCCACCGTATATAATAGAAGCAATAGAAAATAAAAAACAAAAATATTCCCAAAAAAGTTAACCCCTACACAATTTTAAATTGTTTATGCTGTAAAAACTAAATAAATAAATATTTGTGTTTTATTCTTGTTTTTTTTAAACTGCCTTTTAAATTATTTACCTGTAAGAGCACGGCCTCCTTTCGTACCCTTGTTATTTAGAAGACTTGTAATGTTTGCTTAGAACTCATACTTTTCTTTTAAACATAGCCGGTTTGGCACATCCATGTTGTCACGCAATTTATTTAACACGTAAAATTTATTTAAAATGATAATTTTACAAAATTATTGCTTGCTGTGCGAGCTGTCTGACGCCATATTTGTTTAGAAGAATTTATAAATTATTTTATAAAACTAAAACATATTTGATTAACAAATAAAAAATATGGTTATTTCGCAACACACGTGAGTCGCACGGCAGGCAACACAATCTCGACTCATTGTGCGCGTACTTATGGTACATTTCTACTAGCTACGAACAGCAGATATTATTATTAAGATTTTGTAGGCTATTGTAGCGTAGGTATTTTCGCTTTTGTAGAGGAGTGATGTATCTGTTACGTTAGTAACAATTTAGTAATCTGTGGCAAAAGGCTAAAATTGTTTTTCAAGATTGGTACAACAGCTGGCCTATCGTACAACAGGTAACTTTAATAAAACCTTGGTGTTTTTATTGTGTTTATTGTGTTACATAAAAATATTTACTTATCTCGTATCATTGCGTAGGTTTCATTGCTCAGAGAAAAAATAATTGTAGCGTTTAATTTATATTTTTTATCCATCCATCTATATCTTTTTAATAAATATATAACATCATTTACAATTAAAGTTATTGGCCATACTTAAGATTTAATGAAGTAGAGCTACCTTCACGAGCGATCTTTACGTATTTATGTCGCGGGGGGAGCACAACGTCCCTAGATAAGCAGATCGGTAAAAGCAAGTGTTGCACAGCAAGACTGCAGCCTTAAGTTATAATTATGATACTGATGATGAATCGTAAACAAGTACCTACTTTTTTAATTATTTTAAATAATAAAATAAGTCATTTCTGTCATTGCGTTATTTATTTAAACCTCATCTTCAAAGGTAACCTCCCTCTTTTTTGGGAGTCTGTTAAAATAGGCCTCATACGGACTGAATACCACTGAATCCAGTATTATTATTATTATACCAAATCTAATACAGCATGCCTAGAGTTTTTCACAAACATTTAAGTTTGATAAATATTTTAACCGACTTCAAAAAAGAAGGATGTTATCCATTATTCGACTGTATGCTTTTTTCTGTGTTTGTTACGTGTTACTCCGCCAATTATAAAACGATTTGAATAACTCTTTTTTTTAGTAGGCAATGCTTCAGAGGTAGGCCCATATACATTTTATCAAAATCTGAACCAATTTTGTGACAAATAACAAAAAATATTTGAAGTCGGTTTATATGGATTTTAAACCTTTCCAATTATTAATGATGCTATTTTGCACACCATACCCACGCGTCGCAGTGACGTCATCGACGCTAGGTGCATTCTTTTAGTAAACGGTTTATACCTATCCTCTCGGATCTCGGCGCTAGCATGCTAGGTACCTACAGTCGCGAGTGCGCGCAGGGACGAACGGGGTGCGCTGGTTTTTAATCAGTAACCGCCCGATTTTTTACTCGAAATAAGTGCAAGTAGCTATTTACCATGATAAGTATTGTGCTGTTTTTGGATTGCGGATTTTTATACACTCAAATATAATAATAAAGCAATTCGTACATACGAGAATAATATTAGTAATACAGTCAATGCGCAAATGTTTTTCGGTCGCAAATTTATTAGACCGATTTGTACATAATCATGTTTTTTTTAATTAAATCTATCAATCAATAAAACAACTTGCATTTTTATAACATTTGCTATTCAATTCACAAAGTGTTTTATGTAATCACATAAATATTTTATATTGTTACTAAGTATCTGTGCTTTTAAATAAAAAGTAATGAATTTACAATCTCAAAACTAGATAGAAACTCATAGTAGGCAGATGCAATTATTATAACGCTGTAGGTAGGCGACAGCGACAGTCCTATCTCACGCTTACGTACCGCGCGGCCGTAGACCGTGGTAGGCACTTATTTCAAGGACACGGCCGAGTTGGAATACTGTATGGATAATATTACCGTGCTTAGGCACAGATTACTAAATTGTTACTACGTAATGTCTCCTCTACACTACTCGCGAAGTTAAACGAGGTTAGACGAATAGTATAATGTAGAGAGGCACTTCGGCTTACTTCGTCCAACTTTACCTCGCCTCGGCCGACTTCCATTTGTTGTCGGTTTTTGCGCCCGAGTCAAAGGGCACGAAGTTACCCGAAGTGCGTTTGCCAAGTGCCTCTCTACACTACTCGGACTCGGCGAACTTCAGTTCGCGTCAAGACGCCGCTGTGAACGCACGTGTGTTTAAAAGATTTTTTAATTGAAGTGCGACGCCATTATGAGCGGCATACAGTGGTCACAGGAGCAAACTATGTTGTTCCTTGAAACACTTCAAGCAGAGCTTGTTATTTGGGACCCTAGTGAGAAAGGTCATAAGGATAAGAAAAAAGTAAACGACGCTTGGGTGCGTATTCGGGACGTTTTGGAAATACCAGTAGAAGAATTGAAGAAAAAAAAAGGATTCATTTTTTCCGACATACAGGGGCTCCTACAGAAAAATAGAAGCTTCCTTAAAAAGTGGCGCCGGCGCAGATGATGTTTATCGTCCAGTTTGGTTCGCCTTTAAATTCATGAACAGCTTTTTGGGGTCCGTGTATAAATGTAAACAAACAATAACCACGGTAAGTTTTTTATTATCTTAATAATTTGTTTTTTATTACTAAAGTACAGATTACAGTAAGGTCGATTCGCCAGTTGGCGTCCATTTAGTGCAGTTGCTTGCATTAGGGAAAACATAATAATGTCCGGGCACTAGTTTCAATGAAAAAATTATGTTGTTAATGTGGTAACGAACAGGCGAAATGACCCTACCTAAGTATTTAAACATTGAAAATAATTTGTAAAGTAATCCCTTATCTGAACGGCAGATAATGGTGATCTGCGTGGTACTTGTGTAATATCTCTCAAAGCACAGTTATTATCAAAGTCTGTCCGCCAAGACCCGGGTTTAATTAAAACTCCATTATCATCGTACATATCTACAGTACCAGGAGGCATATATATACCAGATGATTGATAACTTTTTCTGAGAAAGTTATGCAATAAAAGACATGTCATTGTAAGTATTGGGATATTATGAATATCCAAATCAATTGGCTTTCTGAATATTCTGAACCTGGACGCTAAAATACCAAACACATTCTCAACTACTACTCGAGATTTTGTCAAGCGCATATTGAAAATCCTCTTCGGTGAATTGATAACATGGTTGCCAGGATATGGTTTCATTATATTATTATGTAAAGCAAATGCTCCATCAGTCAAAAATACGTAGGGAATTTCGACCTGATCCGTTTCGGATAATGGACGTGGCTTAGGAAGATTAAGCCCGTTAGATGCAATTTTTTGCCATAACGAAGAATTTTTAAGTACACCTCCATCACTGATCCTACCTTGACTACCAATGTCAGCATACATAATGTTATAGTTACTGTCGACTAAAGCTAATAGTACTAAACTAAACATCTTCTTATAATTAAAGTACTCAGAACCAGAGTTAACTGGACATTGTATAACAATATGCTTTCCATCCATTGCGCCAAGGGCATGTGGAAAGTTATCCTTGAATCCGTTTTCAACTTCCAACCACTGCTACTCATTGTCCGGCATCTGTAAATAAAAAGTATATTAGATAACAAATATTATCATGTAATTATAAAAAGGCACGGTCAGTTTCATCAAAAGCTGACACTCAAATTGTTTATAAAATAAATAAAAGGCCGATTAATTATAGCACTCATGAACATTTCATAAAATACTGAGACATACACTCTCACCCCTACATACATATACACCCCTATATACATACATACTCTTGCATATACGCTCACTCATATACATATTGCATACAGATAAAGATTATAGTATACAAATGAAGATTTATTATTATCAAATAGGTTGTGATATGTATATGCACCTATAAATATTTGCTATTTTTATTTCAGCATCATGAAACTGATTCGATTCAGGAAGAACCAATGAACGCTTCAGAGGATGTACCAATTGCTTCTCCAACTCCAAAAGAACCAGAGCTCCCAAAAAATAGACACACCATCCGACGGCGTGACAGCCCACCGGAATTGCAAGTTGCCAGTAGACAGATGACAGAAGCCTTCAATAACTTAAATAAAATCATACATAATCCTTCAAAGGTTAGCAGCGCAGTTGAGGACGAGTGCGACGTATTTGGCAAACTAATTGCCAAAAAACTGAAGAGGTTACCTGAACATGAAAGGGACGATATAATGTTCGATATACATGCTCTATTTCGGAAATCACGTTATGAAAGATCTCCATCAGCTGAATCATTTCGTAGTTCTACACTTAAGTCTACTCCATATTATAGTCCGTTAACTACATCACTATCTTCTAGAAAGCGTCCTTTATCTACGAATAATGCAGTTCATTATTCTAATGCTACAACACCACCTCCTAGACCACACTCATCATTTTCAGAGCTACCTGACACATATACAACATTATCGAATCAGTCCAGTGAATATCAACCGTCTTACATCCAACAACCAAACCAAATCACTGCTCATCGACGCTCTTCAAAGATACGTGTTATACGTGATGAAATTATTGCACCAGACACCCAAAGTCAATCAAATCAATCTAATGATGCTCAATATATTTTGCATGTACCAGAGACCCAAACTCAGTTTGTTTATCCAGAAGCTAATACACATAAAGGTGATTTAATATATCAGGCATATAATGACTCGTAATGTATAAAACTATTCTTACTCTTACTGATATTTTGTAATTACGTCATTAAACGAATTTTACGTACGTAAAATTTTGAATAAATAAATTGTGCCATAAATATTAAAATTTTACCTTTATTTCATCCTTGAGTACCTCGTTCAAAGCTTCACAGACTTCGACTACAATTTTTGAAATCAACTGGCTTGAAATTTTGAATAAATAGTGCATAGATCTATAGCTGTCACCACTTGCCAAAAACCTCAAGGTGAGTGATAGTCGAATCTTAGCAGGTATAGCTTCTCTTAAATGAGTGTCTTTTTTAGCGATTAAGGGTTCCACTTTAGAAAGCAATAAATAAAAATCGTCCAATGACATTCGGTGGAAATTTTCAAATTCTCCTGATGGTTCTTGTAAGAGTTCAAGAAATTGTTTTTCCATAGTAAGTCTGTAAAAAAAAATACAGTTAACTTGCCATGTAATGTTACATAAACATATATTATACGAAATAAGATATCACATCTTAGATACAAGTAAAACGTTTTTGTAACTTTCAGTGTAAGTACGGTAAGTTCGTTTGTTCGCTTCTTTTTGACGTCCATAATTTATAGAAGGGGCCCATTTAACTGACACGGGAATTTGTCAAATAGCCGCGAACAGGCGAACTAACCCTATTGACGTTTACTTATTGGAAATCCATATTATTTAAGTAAATTTTACCTAGTTCTGTTCCGATGTATGCCAATCATCCACCACCTTCTTTTTTTCCTTTTCTTTTTAATCTTCTTCGTGAGATAAGTATACACGTAGTTATAATAAGCAAGAGAGCACATTGCTACGGCAGCTGCTGCTTGAATGTCCATGATAATAAACGTGCGCGGCAACGAACGCTACACGAATGAGCTCCTCGCGGAGTTGAACGAGGGTGTAGTGTAGCGCTTCGGACTTCGGTCAACTTCGGCCGAGTATTTCGCTGAGGAACTTCGTGAGTAGTGTAGAGGGTGCATAACTTTTTTTCGCTAGGTGGCGCTGTTTGTGTACACATGAACTGTGTCAGTACTCCGATATAATTAATTGATTTAAATAGTACAATTGCATTTGTAATCAAATAGTGGTGTTAATTTGAGGTATACAGCTCGAAGATGGAGTGCAACTGTTATCCACGCAAGACTATTCCATACTACGCTGCAAATTGAGTGTCTCGAAGCATTTACATTGTGACGTGACGTGATTTTTTCAAGAGTCAGGATTTTGTGAACTACTAATCAATCAGTGTGGTGATTCTTATCGGTATTTGCAGTGAATCTCGCTCATTACAGAACATTGGACATTATTGTTTTGGACTTGCTAAACAATAGCTTTCCAGAAACTTCAAATCAACGTCAGTGCTGCCCTCTATTGCATAGTAGCTGAACACAAGTCAATAATCATACATAAAACGCCAAAGAACACTGCTGCCCTCTGTTGGAGACTAGCTGAATCGACAATCACATTACGTTCAATAGACATATTTATACGTGCTGTCATCGCACGGCGAGTGGTGGAACTATTAACAACGTCTGTGATCGAACTTGCAACCGAAGAAACATTGATCTCATCCCAGTTCCGGATTTATTCACTAGAGGTCATCTGTTACAATAAAAATTAACTTTAACAACTCGTTCATCTGTTTCGCTCTGTGTTTACAACAAAAAATGACGCAACGCACCCCTAGTAAGATGTTTGGCTCAACTCCCGATATACGCTCGGCCGCGGAGACCGAACAATCTCTAAATATTACACAAAGAAAGCGCAAACAGCCTGATAGTGAAGCCGCTGACATGATAAAGGAATTTTCAGAGAAATTATATGGGGCAATTACAGCCTTGAGTACCTCAGTAAATAACAAGCTTTCAGAAATTGACAGCAAAGTCAATGCTATTTTCTCTGACCTCAACTCTCTTAGGCAAACTACTCACGACATAAAGCAAGATATAGCTCTGCTTCATACCCAACAAAGTAACACACAAACACGAGTTTTTCAGCTGGAAAAAAAGCATGAACTTATACAAAACAACATTAGCGAGCTTGAGATATCGTCACAGTTCCACGCTGAAATATGCAATGACATCCAGAAGCGAATAGACAATGTAGAACATGCATCCAAAACTATTGATATTGCTTCGTCTACGATCTCTTCTCTACAAACGAAAATTTAATCTCTGGACCAGCAGGCTCGGCATTGTAATATTGAGTTATGCAACGTTCCTGAAAAACGTGGAGAAAACTTGGTCGCAATGATTGAAAAGATGTGTCTCTTTATTAACCATAAAATATCAAAGACTGATATTATATCAGCTCACAGAGTTCCTCACGCTCAGAAAGATGCCACCAGACCAAAAAACATCATTATTAAGTTCACGTCAAGACACCTGCGTGACAATATACTAAGTGCTTATAGACTTAAAGGGAAGGTCACTTCGAACGACTTGGATATACCTGGAACCACCTGTAGAATATACATGAATGAACATCTCACACTAAATAACAAGAAGTTATTTCGAGAATGCCGTGAAGCTGCCAGGATACATAACTTTAAATATGTCTGGGTTAGAAATGGAGCCATACTCGTTAGGGAACATGACCACAATAACTGTCCAACCATCATCATACGGAACGCGCAAGATATTGCATCCAGAATCTCATGTCCCAATCGCAAAACTCACAAACATGATGAAACAAAAAAATAGTATATTTAAATCATACCTAACTAGATTACTATGTATTTCTGTTATTTATTTTGTCATAACTCACTTTTACTTCCGTTATTGTAAAGATTTCAAACCTATGTCTCGATATTTATGTTTAACTATCAGCCTAATATATGTTACACTTAGCGTGATTGTGTTGGTGCCAGCTGCGAATATTCTTATTTTGTGCCACTCTCTGATGTTACCTACTTGCTGTTATATTTGTGCTATACAACTAAATCTAGAAGTTCTGCAAGCCTTCAAACTAATTATTTCTTCGCTTGTGAAGCTGCTCTCTGTAAATAAACTCATCGCTTACAAACGTTGCATAATATACGCTTGCCTCTTAATTCTATTAGAAATACGAATTGGTTATCTGTGCTTTAAAATTCAATAATAATAATCTATCTATATTTTACCAAAATTGTAGGGGTCTTCGTACAAAATTGAATACACTATTTTCTAACATTTTAGCCCACTCTTATGACATTATAATACTTACGGAAACTTGGTTAATATCAGATATCTCAGACAGCGAGTTTATTGACTCACGCTATGTATGTTATAGATGTGACCGTGACCGCACACTGACTGCTAAGCGGGAAGGGGGTGGTGTTGCAATCCTTAAAAATTATCAATCCCAACCGATAATCTGCACTTATTTACTCGACGTGATTGAACATATATCTGTTCAAATTGTTTCTACGAGGAACCGTAGTAAGCATATTTAGTACCAAATACTCTGGAGGACACTTACATATCTTATTTCACCTTGCTACAAAATCTCTTGGATAGCCAACAGGCAGATGCCTTTCATATAATAGGCGACTTTAACTTACCTGACTTTAATTGGGTTCCAAACCTAAATAATAATTTTGGATACATTTGTACCGGTACCTCTTCAATTTGTGATAAGTTGAAAAATCTTATTTCACTTAACAATGCATCACAGTTTAACAGTATACCTAATAACAAGGGTAATATTTTAGATCTAGTAATTTCCAATATGAATTGCGATATTTACCAAACCGTTAGCCATCTAGTTCCGCCTGATTTGTCTCATCCACCTTTTTATTTTCTAACATCAGATATTTGTAATTATCAGACAATGAAGCGCTGTTCTAGCAAAAAATACAATTTCTATAAGGCTGACTATAACGCTATAAATAAAGACATTAGTAATACAAAATGGAACGATCTTTTTAACTCTCTGGCAGCAGAACATGCCGTACTCAAGTTTTATGATGCTATGGATGATATCATAAAAAAATACACACCTTTCGTTGCATCTAAAGATAATAAATTTCCAATTTGGTTCAATCCCTTACTAAAACATATATTAAAAAAAAAGGAAAGCTTGGATTAAATGGAAAAAATTCAAAAACGCTAAAGATTATGAATTTTTTTCAACATTAAGAAAACAATTTAAATCTGAATGTCACTCTTGCTTTATAAAATACATAAAATCCGTTGAGGATAGCATCCAAAGAAATTCGAATTATTTTTGGAAATTCATACACAATCGTAAAAACAAATCAGGCCTGCCTTCAAACATGTATTATAATAATCTCACATTGAATAACCCGCTCGATATATGTAATACTTTTTCGCACTTCTTCCATAGCGCTTATGAGCGGAACACGCTCAATCTAGAATGTTGGACACCACCTAATATCCGACCCGAGGTAATCACTGTCTTAGATAATATAGTTTTCGAAGGCACCTCTATAGAAAAAGAACTAAAGGCCATGGACCCTTCTAAGGGGGCAGGGCCCGATGGTATACCTTCACTATTCTTGGTCAAAACGGCTAGTACACTTTATAAACCACTAAACATCATTTTTAATAAATGTATATCGGAAGGCACGTCTCCCGTACATAAATCAGGTTCTAAACATGATATATCAAAATACCGCCCCATATCAATACTCTGTGCGATATCTAAACTCTACGAAAAACTTGTTCATAGTTATATCTATCCTCATATTCACAAAATCATAATTGATCAGCAGCATGGTTTTGTACAGCGCAGATCTACAACAACTAACTTAATGATATATACAACACATTTATTTGAAAACATGGATATGGGGGTCCAGGTGGACTCTGTATACACTGACTACCAGAAAGCCTTCGACAAAGTAGATCATGAAATGTTGTTGGCGAAAATTGCACAAAATAGTATAAGAGGCAATTTGCTGCGTTGGTTTGCATCTTACATAACAAAAAGAAGTCAGAGAGTCGTCTTAAATGGTTTTCAATCTGACGTCATAAAAAAGGCTTCTGGAGTTCCTCAGGGCTCCATTCTGGGACCGCTTTTATTCATTTTATTTATAAATGACATTAGTGAATGTTTTCATAATACTCAATTTTTATTATACGCTGATGATTTAAAAATCTATCGCCCGATAAAATCATATAATGACAGTTTACTTTTTCAGCAGGACCTTAATCGCCTATCGGATTACTGTAATCGAAATAAACTGCATCTGAATCTACAGAAGTGCTGTCAAATCACTTTTACAAAAAATAAAAATAAAATAACATTCAACTACACTCTTTGCGATCAAAGTCTTACGGTCGTCCCAGAAGTGAGGGACCTAGGCGTTCTTCTTGATTCAAATTTGCATCTAAACATGCACATAGAAAACATTGTAAACAAAGCTTATCAACTCTTTGGCTTCGTTATGCGAGCTTCTAAAGATTTTACACAAGCTAAAACATACATCATTCTTTACAAGTCTCTTATAAGATCGCAACTTGAATACACAGTATCCATCTGGGAACCTTATTATATTAAGTACAGCGAAATAATTGAAAAAATACAACGTAAATTTCTACGATCCGTACATTTTAGATGTTATAGATAGTAGTAGTAGATATATAGTCGTCTATGCTACACCGATTTGCTAAAAGTTTATCAGATTCCCACGCTAAAATCTAGGCGATTATTTTTACAAGTAACTATACTCTATAAAATATGTAACGGAGACTTCGACTGCCCCGCTTTAACTAATCAAATTTGTTATATAGTCCCTAGAACAGTACATCGTCGGGTATGCCGAATCAATACGCTTTTCTTCATTAAGACTTGCAGAACTAACGCTGGTAAAAGATCACCATTGCGCAGGTTGGTAGACATCTACAATAATAAATTTAACAAAAAAGGGTGGTGTTATCCTCTTCAGTTTTTTCCGATAGGGGTTGACCACGTGGCTACAGTCACCGGTCGGGGCGGGATCGAAGAAAACTTCATACAGTACAGAGACGTGATTTTATTGTACGGACACTTGTACATAGACGCAAAAAGTAGCCAGTCTAACACTAGTCCCGCACACCGTTCCGAGGACGCAATGGCAGGTGCTAGGTTGACGTTAGGCTTCACAACGAAGTTAGAGTGTTCTCTGGTGGAAAGGCTCACCCAAGATGCTGCTCACACTTCGAGGTGACTTAACAAAATTTACAATACTGCCGGGTAGTCATTCTCCGAAAAATCCCAAACAGAATGCAGTTTAATTTTATTGTGTCTTCACAGGCCTTAAACATGTTTACAAGTGCGCGAGTGCTAACTGACGTATCGTGGTCCGACCACTTCCCCTTAATATTGGAGTGTGACGTCACCGTATTAATTCCCAAAGTTACTTTAATGGACAATAGTTTTCCAAAAGGGGTCCTATGGGGAACAAGAAGTATTAAGGAAATCTCTTCGTACACGAAAAACTGTAACAACTACTTAGAAATGTGCGACTTAAGCTATTTATGTGAGAATTGGAACTGCATGGGTGTGCCATGCAAAAGCCATAGTCACGTTGGGCTAATTAACAGATTGTATGATGAAATAATCAATTGCATGACTAACGCAGCTACGATGTCTCACTCATCTTATAATTCGTCTTTTTCTAATAAACGTCCTAATAGTAAAAAACAAAGAAATATTACGGGTTGGAATTACCATGTTAAGGACTTGCACGCTGAAGCAAGACTAAAGTACCAGCTGTGGCTGTTGCATGGTAAACCGAGGCAGGGTTTAGTTTATGAAGCTATGTGCCAATCTAGAAAAATGTTTAAAAATAAATTAAAGTGGTGCCAAAATAATGAAACTCAACTAAAAATGGATGTCATTGCCGCGCAAAGGTCAAAGGGCGACTTTAAAAATTTCTGGAAGGCCACAAATAAGTTGTCATTCAAACCATCATTACCGATAACTGTAAACAATAGCCAGGATTCGCGCGAGATCGCAGAGATGTTTGCGCGGCAATTTCAAGTGAGCGGCGTGAAGCGCGGCGATGATTCATCCCACGCCGACCGACCAGCCGACGAATCCTTGCCTCACGTCACGATAAATATTACACCTGAGAGATTACTTGAATGTCTTAACGATATGAAACGTGGTAAATCACCGGGCCACGACGGCTTAACTGTAGAACATGTCCTGTACGGTGGGCGATTGTTACATGAACTCATCTCATATTTCTTTAACTTATGTTTATCACACTGCTACTTACCACAACAGTTCATGAAGACTTTGGTTATACCTATTCTTAAAAATGGGTCAGTAGATTCGTCGAGTCTCAAAAACTATCGGCCTATTTCTTTGGCCACGGTTTTATCGAAAGTTTTGGAACGTTTATTACATCCTGAATTGCATAAGTACATTAAGCTTAGCGATGCACAATTCGGTTTCCGGTCCGAGTCTTCCACAGACATGGCGATTTTCGCTTTAAAAAATACAGTAAAATACTATCTCACCAGGAATACGAGTGTGTACGCATGTTTTCTTGATTTAAGTCGGGCATTTGACACAATAAATTATGATTTATTGTGGTCAAAAATGAAAGAAGCCGGAGTGCCTTGTGACATATTGGGTCTCTTTAGGTATTGGTATGGTAATCAAACTAAATGTGTAAAATGGGCCAGTAGTAGGTCTGCTGAATATAAACTCAATTGTGGCGTGAGACAGGGTGGGCTGACGTCCCCAACTATGTTTAATTTGTATATTAACGGTCTGTTGGAGGAACTTAACAGGTCACAAATTGGATGCCACATGCATAACAAATCGCCCAATAACTTGAGCTACGCGGACGATATGGTCCTGTTGAGTCCCTTTGTTACCGGCTTAAAAAAGTTGCTTTCAATATGCGAAAAATATGCCTTAAGTCATGGGCTGAGTTATAATGCAAGTAAAACTGAGATCGTAGTTTTCAAAAATGGGAAAACAAATTACTGTACTCCAATTGTTAGCTTGGCTGGGTCTCAATTGAAATGTGTACGTAAATTTAAATACTTAGGCCACATAATTAGAGAGGACTTAAAGGATGACGATGACATGGACCGCCAAAAAAGATGTATTGCAGCTAAAAGCAACATGTTAGCACGCAGGTTTTTCAAATGTAGTAAACTTGTTAAGATTACACTGTTTGGTGCATACTGCCAGTCGTTCTACACCAGCCAGCTATGGACTAATTACGCAAAGCGCGCTTATCACGCATTACGTGTTCAATACAACAATGCATTCCGAGCTATGTTGAATCTGCCCTGGCGGTGCAGCGCGTCTGGCATGTTTACTGAGAACAGGGTCGACGATTTCTTTGCAATTATGAGAAAAAGAGCGGCTTCGTTTATGAATCGAATTAGGAATTGTAAAAATGAAGTAGTTAGGGCTGTATACGAAAGTTGCAAAATGGTTGTCTGTGATCTTTGACAGTGTGCGGTTGTATCCAATTGGGTAGACAATTTTTGACGAAACATTTGCATTTGATTCTAATATATTAATTTTGGAATCAAATGCAAATGTTGCAACTACCTATTATGACTTATTATGAATTTATGACTTTGACGGTGTTTTTGTGTTATTGTATCTGTATCTGTGTATCTCCTTGTATTGTGTTTGTGTATGTTTCTATGAGTGGATTCTCGAAATAAATGATTTATTATTATTATTATTAAGGGAGATCAGCGCCATCTAGTGTGAGTAGTGGCAATGTTCCTAACTAAATGACGTTTCAATACATGTTTGTAAAGATTACCTATACTAACAGTAGTACCGACGCTCCCGATAGGTGGCGTTGGCAGTTTTTCTAAGTAGGGTTTGTTACAGTCTCCCCCTCAGATCCTGAAGTCGACCCGACGATGAGATCTGTTACTTCCTGGGTCTTCCCCGTCCCTTACGTGCAGGCTGCTGATCAGTTGCCTTCTTCGGTGGCCGACCCCTTTTCCGTAGAGGTTGTACTGGTTTAGGCATCGATGCTTGGTCATCATCATTGAATCTCGTCAATGCTGACGCATGGTAGACTCCGATTGGTAGGTGAGGAGTTTCAGGCAGGGCCACTTCAAAGGAAGCGGGTCCATGTTGTCTAGTAACCACATAAGGACCATCGCGTCTGGGAGCAAATTTAGCAGAAATGCCTTGCGAAGCTCTGCTAATAGGATGCAAATTCACTAACACTAGATCTCCGTCCTTGTAACCAGGATGTCGGCGTCTTTGCTTATCAACTATCGCTTTCAGGTGTTCATTGGATGTTTCCTGAATATCCCTTGTCCTTAGTATATAATCAGCGATTTTCTTAAGCTTGGGCGTAACTTCAGGTATAAAATTTTCAGATACGATGATTTGCCGAAAGTCAGTTTCGTTATCACATGGTGTCCTCAGTTCTCTCCCAAATGTTAGATAAGCAGGTGATTGATTGGTGCTGGAACAAACAGTTGTGTTCATGGCAAATCTTATTGCCGGTAAAGCTTCGGACCATTCGCGATCTTGTTCTTGTACTAGTATTGCCAGCTGTGTCTTCAGGTCACGGTTTTTTCGTTCTACAGGGTTGGCTTCTGGGTGATAAAGAGGTGTGAAGCTGTGTTTTATTTTGAGGCAGTAAGTAATTTTTTGCATTACTGCACTAACAAATTGGGTTCCATTATCGCTGGTTATTCTTCGAGGCACCCCATATCTAAGAAAAACTTCGTTAACTAATGTCATAGCACAGTTGTCAGCAGTCGCCATCTTTAGTGCGAAGAGTTCGACCCACCGGGAGGCCACATCTTCGACAACTAGTATCCATGTGTTGCCATCACTGGTTGGAGGTAAGGGGCCAAACAAGTCAAAAGCAACCACTTCAAACCGTTGATTCAATGCCGTTGTTTGGAGTAAGCCCGCAGGCTTTTGGTTGCTTGGTTTGAATCGTTGACAATCTATACATTTATGCACATAGCTCTCAATATACTTGCGCATGCCATTCCAGTAGTATCTCTTCGCTATCTTATGATAAGTTTTCTCGGGACCGTAATGTCCTGCCAGATGATGGTCATGATAGGCAGCCAAAATGTTAGCCCATTCGTGCTCGGGTACTAATAATTGAGCAGTATCCGTTTCGGCATCAGGGTGAAGTCGGTATAGTAAGCCATTGTTCAAACAATACCCTTTGCCACTCCAATAAACTGCATCCTCAGCCTTATCTCCTTCTAGGGCTTCTATAATTCTTTTAATCTTGGCATCTTTCATCTGCTCTTGTCGGATCTCTTTCAAACTACGCAAAGGCATGTCTATGGATACCTCACACAGCTTTAAATCAATTGAATCCTGATCTACTGTGGGCCTAGATAGAGCATCTGCCACTTTGTTCAACCTCCCTGGCTGATATCGTATAGTGACATCGTATGCTTGCAGAAGTAGAGCCCATCGCGCAAGTCTTCCTGTAGGCGATTTCAAATTCATGAGCCATCGCAATGCTTGATGATCAGTTACCACTGTAACTGGAAGGCCTTCAACATAACCTCTAAATCTATTTAGCGCCCAAATTACAGCTAGTGCTTCTCTCTCGGTGGTTGTATAGTTTCTTTCAGCTGCATTAAGCAAACGACTTGCATATTCGACAGGATGCTCATCTGTCCCCTCCCCCTGCTCGAGAACTGCTCCTAAAGCATAGTTGCTCGCATCGGTTTTTAACGTGTAAGGGAGTGTCTCGTCAGCTTGCCTTAGCACGGGAGCAGTGGTCAGTCGATGTTTTAATTCTACATATGCTTTCTCTTGCTCAGGTCCCCAAACCCATAGTGCATTCTTCTTTGTAAGCCTACTTAGGGGTTCGGCTATGGCAGAGAATCCTTCGATGAACCTACGGTACCATGAACACATTTGTAGGAATGAAATGAGTTGCGAATGGTTCTGTGGTGCTGTTTGCTTGTTGATGGCTTCTACCTTTTCTGGATCCATTTGTAGTCCGTGGGGTGTTATCAGGTGCCCCAGATACTTTATCGATGACACACAAAATTTACATTTCTCTATGTTTGCGGTCATATTGAACTCCTTCATCTTCTGCAGCACATCCTCAAGGTCAGATAAATGACTCATGTAAGTGCTTGACAGTATTACCAGGTCATCAAGATAGGCCAGGAGTTTCACATGTTGTAGGTTGCTAACGCGGAACCTATCAATCAGTCTCTGAAAGGTAGCAGGTGCGTTACGCAAACCAAATGGCATTCGCTTGAATTTAAATATTCCGAAAGGTGTTATAAAGGCAGTTTTGTCCTCATCAGCTTCGCGCATTTTTATTTTTATTTTATTTTATTTACTTGCCAGTACCCAGACTTCAGATCGAGGGTGGTCATGAATGGCGTAGGCTTGGCAGCATGTAACAAGTCATCTATGCGTGGTATAGGGTATGTATCAGGTACTGTGATAGCATTCAATCTACGATAATCGATACAAACTCGAGTATCACCATTAGCTTTTGGTACTAGGACAACGGGTGATGCCCAGGGTGAGGAACAAGGTTCTATGATGCCATCTGCCAGCATTTTATCAATTTCCTGTTTTAAGATCTCTCTTTTATTAGGGGATAGCCTATATGGAGGAACTGATATAGGGTTGTCATTGGTTAGTTCAATGGAATGTTCGCCTAACAGCGAGGGTCGTTTGTTATTTACAAAAACGCTTTCATACTTTTGCAAAAGGTTTCTAATCTCAGTTGGCGCTTTACAGTCAAAAGAATTAATATTTATACGGTCAACATCTTCGGGGAATAGGGATCGAGAGTGGGGGGAAAGTTCCACTTCGACGTCCTCCACGTTAGCCCTTGCATCATCCATCATGTAATCTAAATGATGGGGAGTGTATCCATCAAACAGAGACCTCGTTCTCTTTATGGGTGGGGTAAGGTCTATAGGGACGAGCTTGTAGGCAGCATCGGATTTGGTTGGCATTGCCACTGGGCACTGTGCTGATTCAGTTAGGTTTGTGACCTTCAGTGTGGCCAGAGCCTCTCCTCCCTGTTGCTTAGAGGTGCTCGCGAAGTGCACAAAGTCTTCTTGGTACAGCTCATAGTCGATCTTTTCGTCCACAAATCGGAAGGTATGTTGTGGCAAATTCAGTATTATCTCCGCGTCTTGAATGAAACCAACACCCAGTAATGTTCGGTTGTCACTGGAGGTAGGAAGTACAAGAAAGGTGGTCTGGACCGATCTGCCTTCCAGTTTGACGGTGGCCTTAGTAACCAGTACCTTCTGAAGCCTCTCAACACCGTCTGCCAAGGTAATGTTTACTTCCTCGTATCTAAATTGTTGGCCTTGAGATTTGAGGTCTTGGTACAGGCTATTTGAGGCAATGCTTGCCTTTGCACAGGTGTCGATGAACGCTGTCCCTTTTACTCCATTCACCTCTATGAATACGACTGGGCGCGGCCTGGCATCAGTACGCACGTTGATTGCACAGAAGCTCAAGTCCGTGGCAGGTTGAGGTTGTTTTTTGTTTGTGCAAACAGAGCATTTGCTCCTCACGACGCCAGGTGCACCGCAACCATAACAGGAGTAGCGTGGAGTCGACGTGGAGGGAGCCTCGATCTTCTGTTCCGCCGAAGTATTGGGTTGCGCCGAAGTATTCAGTTGTCGAGACGCTGCGCTACTGTTCTGAGCTTGTTCGCGTTTGCGCTTGCGGCAATTCCGAATGGAGTGTCCTACATATTTACAGTAAGAGCACTTGTCACGTCTGGTATCTTGTTTGCTGGTGTTCGGCTTTGGCGCTTCGTCGTGATGCACGAATAGCTCTTCAACACCTCTTGCGGCAGCCAATAGGTCGTCGTAGGTCTGCACAGACGCCCTCGGGATCTTTTCTCGGATCTGAATGTTCAGTTGGCCGAAGATCATGCTCAATTGTTGTTCTTCGGTGTGTTCCGGTGCTGGCAGCTGAGCAAAGAGCATTCTTTTCTGGGCAACAAAACTCTCCGTAGAAACGTCAGCGTCTTGCGTTTGACCTATGATTTCTTGGTATAACAAGTAGGCTGGCTTCTTTGGTGCGAAGGCATGACGTAACCGAGTTTTGAATTCTTCCCAGGTCTTGACGTGATTTTTGACACCCTGCCACCAGATAGCAGCGTCCCCTTGTAGTAGGAGTGGGACACCTTCAAGAGCTTCGCTGTCGGGTATGTTCTCAATTGATTTGAAGACGCTGGCTGCTGAGAGAAAGGCTTCCACTGCTTCAGGGTTCTTCTCGCCGTCAAAACGAGTAGTGCATGAGGCGAAACTTCCTCTTCGGTTGGGCGAAAGCTTCTCCAACAACTTCCGGAACTGCTCGTCGGATAAGTTGACAGACATTTTCTTTGGTCCTTTTTTCGGAGTTTTCCTCGATGGACACGTTGTGGTGACACGGCCGAACTTAGTGATGTAGCGTGGTTGTTGGGAGTGATCAGGCCCCACGTTGGGCGCCAGTGTAAAAAGGGTGGTGTTATCCTCTTCAGTTTTTTCCGATAGGGGTTGACCACGTGGCTACAGTCACCGGTCGGGGCGGGATCGAAGAAAACTTCATACAGTACAGAGACGTGATTTTATTGTACGGACACTTGTACATAGACGCAAAAAGTAGCCAGTCTAACACTAGTCCCGCACACCGTTCCGAGGACGCAATGGCAGGTGCTAGGTTGACGTTAGGCTTCACAACGAAGTTAGAGTGTTCTCTGGTGGAAAGGCTCACCCAAGATGCTGCTCACACTTCGAGGTGACTTAACAAAATTTACAATACTGCCGGGTAGTCATTCTCCGAAAAATCCCAAACAGACTGCGGTTTAAGGGAGATCAGCGCCATCTAGTGTGAGTAGTGGCAATGTTCCTAACTAAATGACGTTTCAATACATGTTTGTAAAGATTACCTATACTAACAGTAGTACCGACGCTCCCGATAGGTGGCGTTGGCAGTTTTTCTAAGTAGGGTTTGTTACACATAGATATATTCGCAGTCACGGCACCAAAGTTTAAGGAATTAGTTTATAATAGTGTTTTAGAATTTGCATAAAATATAATTACTCCATTAGCATATATATATATATATATATATATATAATATGATAGTACACCACGATTATTAAATATCAAATTTATAAAAAAACAATAATATTGCTACATCCAGCGACTTTAGCAACAATATTAATTAACCTGTGGATAACGTAGTGGGTTACTCATTTAATTATTGTTTTTATTTAACTTAATATGTATAACGCGTAATGTGTAACTGTTTGTTATCCCCTTTGAAAGAAAAAAAAAATAACAGATAAATCACTCCATTGAAAAATTTCGATACCTACAGCGTTAATAGACTATTTTTTTTGCCGCGTACAAAAATGCACCTACAACTCTGAGTTTAATGTCACTTTTACCACAGATTACTAAATAGTTACTACGTAACAGATAAATCACTCCATAGAGAAATTTCAATACCTACAGCGTTAATAGACTACTTTTTCTGCCGCGTACAAAAATGCACCTACATCTTTGAGTATAAAGTCACTATTGCTTCGCAGCTGCGCGAGACCAAGTGACGTGAGACCTAGCGACAATCGAACTAGGGTTGACACAATGTTTATTGTTGAGTTAAAAAAGTGTAGGTACCTACCTACTACTAGATTTTGCATTGAGGAAACATTATTTCGATTGTAACTACTTTGTAGTGATATTTGTGTCAGAGAAGAAATAAAGATATTTGTATTTATATTATCTATCATCCTTATTTTTGTGTACATACGTAGGTACATACGTACAAACGCGCCATGCTTTTTTCTATTATTTGTGATCATAATGAAAACTATTTAAAATAAATGGTTCTTTATTCTTTATCTACATTTCATTTTATTTTTCATATTCCTAAATTTTCTAACAAAAATACCCAGGTACTTACTATTTTCATACAATACAATAAAAAACGATCATTTCGCAAATTGGTCATTAGTAGAATCTGTCATTTGTGGAATCTGTCGTTTGTAGATTATTAGTAGGTAGGTACATTTCGAGAATCGGTAAATTTTATTGTCAACTACGTAGGTACCTGCCTACCTACCTAGTCATTTCGCTAATTAATTAATTATTAGTCGACTAAACCACCACGTAATAAAGCTAACGTTTAACAAGCACAGATTACTTATTTGGTTCGTATGAAAACTAAATTGAACGTAAGCGTAACACGAATAATTATAGTGCGTCGTGAGCGCGTCCGACGGTTGTTGGCAGTCCACGCAATCGGCACTGCAGACGGTGCCGGCGAGAGTAGGCTATTACCGCGCGCAAGTACATCGAGTGAGAGAGGCCTGCTTTTACTTGCTTGATTGCTTCGCAGCTGCGCGAGACCACGTGACGTGAGACGTTGTGACAATCGAACTAGGGTTGGACACTTTCGGTAAAAATATTTCAACGACATTTTCCTAAAATGGTATTTGATTGACTGTTGTTGAAATAATATAATATTATTGAATAACAAATGTGAAATAAGAAATTCAGCCTGTATTAGGTATAACAAGCGAATTATGAGCTACTTAATTGTGTCTCTTGCTATCTCTTTCTAAAACGAAATTTTCTACGGTGAGAGTATGGCGCTACGAGCATGTGACGTCACTGACTGGTAGCTGTCTCCATGTCTAATTAGAAAGTCTGATGCTCTATATCGCTGAAATTATAAAAAAAAATCCGTCAAATACCCTATTGTGTATTAGGAAAATAAAAGCATATTTAGACACGCAGTAGCGTGTCAAGCCAAGATCAAGCTAACAGAACTGGCGAGCAGCACCGTGTGTAATAGGTATTACACGAACCATTTGGAGCCACTTTTGACTTCCTCATTCATAACTCAAAAACTATTTATCTTAAATAAAGCTAACGTTTAACAAGCACAGATTACTTATTTGGTTCGTATGAAAACTAAATTGACGTAAGCGTAACACGAATGATTAGTGCGTCGTGAGCGCGTCCGACGGTTGTTGGCAGCCCACTGAATTCGCACCGCCATCGGTGCGGGCCAGAGTAGGCTATTATCGCGCGCAAGTACATCGAGTAAGAGAGGCCTGGCTTAGGGCCAACGACCACTTTGTGCAGTGGTCCACATGTCGAACTTCTAAAACCAAGGGTCGCGGGTTCAATCCCCGCACAGTACAAGTATAAGTGTGCATGAACATGTGTGTTTGTATTAGTCTGGGTGTTTTCTATGTATAAATGTATTTATTTACAAAAAAAAAGAATTTAAGTTGATTATTGCTCTATGGACTTTGTCTGAAATAAAAGTATTTTATTTTATTTATTTTATAAGTATGTTTATCTGTTGTCTAGCACCCATAACACAAGCCTCGTAGCTTAATTTGGGACTAGGGAATTGGTGTGTAATAATAAATATTTCACAACAAATATTTATTTATTTAGAGCGAAAACAGTTCTCAAGATTAACCGGTTTCCGAGCCTTGCCTCCGACTGCGTGTCATGTAACTCTTGTTTCACGCAGTCGGGTTTTTTGTTTTAATTATAATTAAAAAATCAATTTCCAACTTTTTAGTTTTTTTCGCAATAAAAGTGAGATGTCGTGGTATAAGCTAGTTAACGCAGTAAAAAGTAGCCTATAATACTCTCGGCGTGAAGACGAATCTAAATGACACCTCACACATTAAAATCCGTTTAGTCGTTTAGGAAATAGAGCGACACAACGACTCAAACAAACATACATACATAAATACACTCTAAAAACATTACCTTCTTTCTGCAGTCGGGTATAAATAACCGATGTGGGTTACTAAATTTGTAAGTAAAACAGGGTGCAACGGACGGTGTCATCCATAATTTTGAAAAACTTTCTGAAAGAAATTTATCGGAAAATAAAAAAAATCGACATCCCATACGAAATTGCCAGTACGCTCGGAAGTTTTATGCAGTTAGCTATTAGCTATTAGCTATAATTAGCTACCTATGGAAAGTAAAATGTTTTTCTTTTCCAAAGAAAGAATCTTTTATAAAGTTGTTCAAAACAAAACAATGATCTGAGTACATGGGTTTATTTTTAGGGAGTCCCTACACTGTGTAGGTATGAAAATGTATGTTTATATTATTGCCCACGATTACCAACCTTGTTTGCAGTAAAGGCGCGTTTCCATTAAGCAGGGAATACACATGCCTGTAACTTGCACACTTGCATGCCGGCTCCTTGTCCGTGCCAGCTATTGTCATGTGTATACGCTAACTGGCATGCCTGTAACTGAAAACTAGCTAGTTGCAATTAGCTAGCACAGCATTTGATTTTCTTGCATGCCCATTGAGGGAGGGGACGCGGGGGGCTGCTAACCTGGCATGTGTGAACAGACGCGACAGCTACGGGCATGCCAGTAGCCGACGCGCGACGCGTTGTGACCGTAGGCGCATGTTTTTTTTGTTTTGATTTCGAAGGTCAAGTTTTTAAGTTCTTTTATTAGTTTTTGTATTCAAAATGGCACGATGGGGAGATGAGAGAACTATACAGTTCATTCATTTGTACAGAGAGTACGAATGTCTTTGGAAGCCGACTAGCCCGCTTTACAAAAACAAAATAGCACGTGGCAATGCCTACAGCAAAATACAAGAGGAATTAAATCTGAATGAAAAAGAAATTAAAAATAAAATCAAAAGTCTGCGAAGTACTTACCATCAAGAAAGGAACAAAGTGGAAAATTCAAAACGATCCGGAGCTGGATCCAGTGACATTTACAAACCCAGATTGATTTGGTTTAAGGAAATGGATTTTATCAATGAAAGTTTCGAATATAGAAACTCAATCCAAACAGCAGTTGTAAGTACCTACTGTTTTTTAGGGTTCCGTAGCCAAATGGCAAAAAATGGAACCCGTTTAGATTCGTCATGTCTGTCTGTCCGTCCGTATGTCACAGCCACTTTTCTCCGAAACGATAAGACCTATACTGTTGAACCTTTGTAAGTAGATGTATTCTGTAAACCGCATTAAGATTTTCACACAATAATAGAAAAAACAATAAACATATACCGTACGGAACCCTTCGTGCGTGAGTCCGACTCGCACATGGCGGTTTTTTAACATGCTTTTATTAGCTCCAACTACAAGTTCCAACTAAAATGTAATAATAGGATGACAGCGAAACAAAAGTACTTATACAATAACATTTATTCATGTAAAATATTAATCAAACGGTCTTGCCAAGGCACTGCTTCCGTTGTAATGAAAAGATCTGCATATTTATTTCTAATAAGTATCGCTTCTCGAGACGATCGATTATTTCGTGGTCCTGTTAAATTCCGTAAACATGTTTGTAAGTGATCACGCCAGGAGCCGTTAATAATAGTACCGAGTTGAATATCTTCATAATCCACACACCTTTGTGTGATATAAGTATTAGTCGTTTTCCGCAACCAATTGTGCAAAGAACATGCCGCTAATACTATGACATCAACTTTTTCTGGTTTTAGAGCTATAAATGATTCAAAAATTCGGAATCTTGATACAAGGATACCGAACGCATTTTCGACAATTCGCCTAGCCCTTGACAACCGATAATTAAAAACTTTTTCTCTTCGGGTGGCTCTGGTAGGAAACGGTTTCATAAGATATTTTTTTAATGGAAAAGCTGCATCTCCAACTATAACAGAATGTTCAGGAATATCTAAAGAATTTTATTATCATCTAGTCAGACGGCACAATCTTGATAGAAAAAATACTGGCTACACTTCAGTTATAAACCGTTTAAAATAAGAAGAACTAATTGTGATACGAAATCATAGTGTTTATGTGCCTCTATAACGTAGGTGGTTAATAATTGTGTTGTTCGTCGTAAAGCATTCAGATGGCGCTACTTGTCTAATAATGCGATTTATGTGTAAAGACACCTTTGAATGACAAAAAACGAAGAAAAACCGTACATCTTAATTTAGTAGCATTACATGCGGGAAAAATGATTCAGTGTTCCCCTTAAAATTAATTCCTCCGAAAAGTTAGGTAAAAAAACCTTATTACTAACTATATTATTGGGCCATTAGTAATTATTTTAACAATTAAATAAACCTAAACCCTTTTTTTAATGTTTAATGCGTTGATATTTTGAACTAAATGATGAAATTTGGTAGTGTGCTTTACAGTACTGAGTTTAATTTCTTGGAGTAAAAATTCTAAGTAATGGCAACATCAACATGGCGTCTTGTTTGTGTTGACTTCGGTTTTTGGCGGGAAACTGAAAGCGCGCTTTTTCAAAGCAAATTTTATTAATTTTTATTATTTGCTGTTCTCGAGTGTCTTTTGTGTGTAAAATCGTCGATATGGCGTCGGAGAGTGACGGAGACGATATAGGCGGCGCGGCGGAGGGAAAGGAGCCTCTGAGGCGAAAAAACGTAAGCATGAGAAAGCGGTCAACACGGCACATGAAGGCAAGTACCACCCTTTCATCAAAATTGGCTACAAACGCACATATCCCGACAACTCCGTCTGTGAAGAATTTCCAGTCTACGTGGAGAGCCAAAACAAGGAAGAAAAATTAGAAAATCGACACCCCCTGCAAGTTTCTAAAATGTTTAAAAACGTTAAGGGAATTCATGAAAGGCGCAGGGTAAACTCATCGAAAATTATACTCGTCTTCAAGCAGTCTGCTTTCGCCAACGACTTTTTAAGTCATACATGTCTGTCGGAGAACAATTTGCGGGCATATATTCCTGCTGCCTCTGTGGAGAGGGTTGGGGTAGTCCGTTTTGTACCAAAAGAGACCTCAAATCAGGAACTGTACGCTAAGTTCACAGCTGAGCAGGAAATTATCGCTGTAAGACAGTTTATGAAAAAGGATGGTGACACTTTACAACCTCTGACCACAGTATCTGTAACTTTTGTGGGGACAAACTTGCCTCAGTTTATATACCTGGATAACTGGAGATACAAGGTTAATGAATATATTCCTCCAGTTATGCAGTGCTACAAATGCTTAAAATTCAACCAAATGACCAAGTATGTTCCAAATGTGCTGAGGCTCACAGTTACAGAGATTGTGTAGCAGAAGTGCTTAAATGTATAAACTGCGGTGGCGATCATCTCGCCATATCGAAATGCTGTCCAGTAAAATTGGCAAAAATAGAAAACAATAAAAAGAGTTTTGCAAACATAGTAAAGAGTTCAGGTAAGGGTATTGCTTTTCCACCTTTGCCAGTTTCTACTACTAGAGCCCCAAAGAACACAATTGAGAACAGGACGTTTAAAGTTGATGATATTGTTAAAAATGAGAAAGTTATTGAGTGCCTTATTAAAACATTCGATTGCCCTGGGTAATTCCAACACAACGAAAACAACAGCTCACATTCGTGATATTTTATTAAAAAAATTAAGTAGTGTATATGGATAAAGTTAGAATAGTACAACATAGCATTCAGAGCATTTCTAATAAGAAACCCTTATTGAGTACTTTATAAAAGAAAATGACACAGACATCTGTCTTTTGAACGAAACGTGGTTGAGAGATTCTCGGCCATCTGTTACTTTTCCTGGATATCAATGCATTTACAGGAATGCAAGTAATGATCACGGCGGTGTGGGTATTCTTATTAAAGAGTCACTACGATTCACTACATTATCCATCCTTTTTTATGATGATGTCCAATCTGTAGCGATTTTACTACAAACGGAAAATGGACCTATTTCTATTCTCTGTACATATTGTCCACCTGGAAAGGAAAAAAGATTCCATGTAAATAAATTAAAATCAATCCTTAATAGTATTCCTAAGCCATGTATAGTGTCAGGTGACTTTAATGCACATCATATTGCTTTCGGTTGTCAATTAACTAAGGCTCGAGGGCGAGAATTATTTAATTTATTTGATGAAATGGATTTATGTATATTAAATACTGGCGAACATACAACCATACAGAGTCCCAATAGGAATACCTCTGCCATAGATATTAGCTGTGCCAGCCCAGTTTTAGCACCTTTATGTGAATGGAGAGTAGGTGATGACCCTTTAGGTAGTATGCATTACCCTACATTCATTAATGTCTACATTTCTCCTATACAATACCAAGTTAATAGCCCCACAGAACGGTACTTATTTCAAAAGGCTGATTGGCCTAAATATTTGACAAATTCTGAAGAATATTTTAAATATTTTGTAGTTAATGAACAAGATCCAATAACATCATACAATAATTTTTGTGATATCTATACATCTATACATATAATAAGACTGTAAAAGATCGATTTCTGTACATTGAAGATTTTTATGAAAAATTGTTACAGGGGGTCTTAATTACCGTAACAGAAGCCAAAACAACAATTTTTAAAATTTTTGTCTGTCTGTCTGTCTGTCTGTCTGTCTGTCTGTCTGTCTGTTTGTCCGGGCTAATCTCAGAATCTACTGGACCGATTTTGACGGGACTTTTTTTATTTGACTCAGTATCACCTGGAGAGTAAACTGGGATATAAATAATCACGCCGATGAACTTAGGGGGCAGGCAGGAAATTGAATCTCAGAATCTACTAAACCGATTTTAATGGGACTTTTTTTTATTTGACTCAACATTACTTGGAAGGTAAAGTATCAACTCAAAGCTTACCGATAGGTGGTGCTACTTTTGAAGAAAACTTAACCACGCGGACGAAGTCGCGGGCGGCCGCTAGTTATGAATAAACTTAAAGGGGAATGTATACCAATATTTAAAAGTTCAGGTAGTCAAACTAAGCGTGCTCCAGCTCCTTGGTGGAATAGTAGGTGTGCAGAAGCAGTCCAGCGTTCCAAGGATGCTCTGAAAGAATACAGAAATAATATGACATTAGATAATTATATTCTGTATAAGAAAATTGATGCTGAAAAGAAACTTATTATAAAAGAAGAAAAATGCAATAGTTGGAAAAGTTTTTGTAGCACATTCAATAGATATACCCCTATTACTCAGATCTGGAATTCAATCCGCCGCTTTAAAAGAATAAAGTCAAATGGTTTTAATAAAAATGATGAGTGGATACCAGATTTTCTTAACAAATTCTCTCAGTCTCAAGATAATATAGATGATATAAATCACATCTTTAATTGCAATAATAACACTTTAAGTAGTAGTTTTTTACTAAAACCTTTTAATATAGATGAATTTCTAATAGCTTTAAATTCGAGAAGAAATTCCACTCCTGGATTGGATGATATTCCATACATTATGATTAAAAAACTGCACAGTTCAGCACAAATAATACTATTACAAATTTTTAATTTGCTTTGGAACAAGCAAATTGTTCCAGAGTCATGGAAGACACAATGTATTATACCTATTCTCAAACCTGATAAACCTAATAATGACTTTAATTCATATAGACCCATTTCTTTAACCTCTTGCGTAGGTAAATTATTTGAACAGATGGTTAAACTTAGACTAGATTATTGCATAGAAAAGAATAAACTCTTACCTGAAAGTCAGTTTGGATTCCGTAAAGGCAGGAGTGCAGCAAGCAGTTTTGTTTCATATCTAGCAGATATGAAAAAAACTGTCCTATCACATGCTAACGCAATATGTGTATTTTTGGATGTCCAAGGCGCCTATGACAATATTGATTTAAATACCCTCTGTAGAGTATTGCATGAAGTTGGTATCCCTGGAAAATTAATAGAATGGATTAATACTTTTTTAAACAATAGAACTGTTTTTGTTAAATTCAACAATATTTTACATGGGCCACGATATTCGTCCAAAGGATTGATGCAGGGCGCCTGTCTTTCTTCCTCTTTGTATTGTTTATATGTATCTCAACTAATTAAATATGTTGGTAATGAAGTAATAGTATTACAGTTTGCAGATGACATACTAATGTACAGTGTAAATAAAAGCATAAACATAGCACAAGCAAATATTAACTCTGCTCTTGAACAATTGTCTGTTTATTATGAAAACAAATTGAAGCTTACCATCAACACATCAAAAAGTGCTGTCATGGTTATTGGCCCTGACAAAAATGTTATTATTAGATACAATAATTGTGAAATTCCATTAACAAAGTCACACAAATTCCTTGGTGTAGTTGTTGATGATAAGCTAAAGTTTAATGAACACATAGCCTACATTTCCAAGAATGCTCTTAAAGCTATTAATGTGTTGAGATGTTTGACTGGAGTTTTTTGGGGAGCTGACCCAAAAATTTTATCAACATTATACAAAAGCATAGTAAGAACCCACTTTGACTACAATTCCTTAGCATATATGAATGCAAATCATACTCAATTAAAAAAATTAGATGTTATTCAGAATATTGGATTACGCATTATCTCAGGTGCTATGAGATCCACTCCAATTAATGCTATGGAGGCAGAAACTTGTATTACACCCTTATCTTTGAGACGACTTCAATAGGGATGTGGACTGTACTCAAATAAGTATATAATTTTACCACAAAAGGGTAGTTTCTATAATACAAATCATAAAAAACACAAAATTTTCTTCAATAAACAAGGGAATATTTATTTATTTAATAAAATTTAATTAAATATTTCACTCTCAAGTCACGTGACAATGAACACCAATCAAAATTCGTCACGTCACCTGTTGCCAAACAAGAATTTTCACTGTCAATTACTATGGTGTTTGTTGATATTTGGATAATATTATTGTTGTGATTCCTGTGAAATTTCTTCGAAATTCGTTCAATTTTCTTATTGAATCGATTTTTAAAGGCTTTCCCATAATGGACAGTGGATTTATAAAGGCAGATTAGTTCAAATTTGCCAAGAATCGATTGCTTAACGGTGGCTAATTTCTTCGCAACAAATAGTAACTTCTGCTCTGCTGAATTTAGAAATGTGAAGACCTCCATGTAAGTAATATACTCAGGATACATTATAATAGCAATCGTAGGTATTTAAACTGGAAAAGTTATATTGATTAAATTAAATGATTGATGTATGATTTTGAGGTTATGTTTTATCTTTATAACAAATTGTTTCATTTCTTTTTAGCTCCTCGAGGCGGTCATATGGAGACGAAGCTGTGGGATATGTCCAACTTCGTCGAGATTCAAAATTGTGCACAGTTAAGTGCAAAATTTGCCCGGAGCATAAAGTTCGTAGCAAACCATATTCAGCCACTATGCTTGTGGATGAAGATGCTGTTCGCAAAATCGTAGAGATTAAACTTGGAGCAAAAATAGGAAAATGATTAATGATTTCTCAAGAGTATTTGATGATCGCTGGTTCACCAGATGGTATAAGTGATGAATTTGTCATCGAAATTAAGTGCCCAACTAGTGCCAATAATTACAAGAACTATGTTCAGGAAGAACAACCTACAAAATTATATTATGCACAAGTGCAGTTACAAATGTTTTTGTCTGACAAGAAAAAGAGTTATTTTTGTGTAGCAGATAATAACTTTGAAACCAATGAATATGTGAATATCATTTGTTTTCACTTGGATGTTGACTATGTTAATAATTTACTAGTTCAACTTTCAGCATTTTGGAAAGAGTATGTCTGTCTACCCATTGTTGAATAAAAGTGTACAATAAAAAATTAAACACTACTTTCGGTTAACAATGTTTTATTTTCAAACAGCCTTTCTAATATTTAAAATGATAGTTACTGTTTCACGGAAATTGTGAAATATTCAAAAGTTACACTTAAATTTTATCTAGACTACTGAACCGATTTGAATGAAACAAAGCTCAGGACCATCTCGATTAAATTGGCTTCAAAATAAAGAAAAACTGCATTAAAATTGGTCCAGCTATATGGGAACTACGGTGCCACAGGCAGACATACAAAAGTCTGCTTGTATGTCACACTTTTAATACTCTCCTTTTTGTAGGGGGTTAAAACATTACATAGTAAAACTTTAATCTAAACCTATCAGATATGATTCTCATCATCCTATAGTATAAGTCCCACTGCTGGGCACAGGGCTCACCTCAACTATGAGGTGGTCCGAGCCACACTCCACCACGCGGGCTCAGTGCGGATTGGTGGAGGGGTGGGTGTGTGTAAGGTAAGTGACCAATCTTACTGTCAGATCTTATTTAGCCGCGCGAGGGCCTCTGACTAGGCTAACGGCTAATATCTATCGATATTAACCGGGACCAACCGCTTAACGTGCCTTCCGAAGCACGGAAATATTTGTAAATAGACGTCACTTAAATGGTCAGAATGGTCACCCATCCCAGACATGACCGCGCCTTAGGTTGCTTAACTTTTGGTATCACTACCAAAGCGCTGCAACCACTGCGCCACAAGCACCTTATTAGGTGTGATGATTGTAATCAAACTAAACATGGTCGTTTTTGTACGTGGAACGTGAATAAATAGTTTTTTAGGTGTTTTAATAGTAGTACTTTCACACTGCGGCACCGCACAATATTTATAAAATTTAGAATCCATCTTAGTAGCACATAACTACGAAATAGCTTTCTTTTACATACAACTTCGACAACGTTTTGGAACAGGTGACGTCACAGCGGTATTTTGACAGGTTCGTTCGTTCTGGCGCGAAATTTGTAATACAATTTTAAATAATTAATTTTAAAGGTATTTGTTGTATTAAAAAAATAAATAAAAATATTTAGTGCTATTTTTGGTACTTATATATGGTTTGAAACACTTTCCCAAAAATAGTCCACATCCCTATTAGCACAACATTTTTGTATGAAAGAACTATCATCAAATAATACTCTTGTCACTTGCAACTTAATTCTACCTCCAGAGCTTTCTGAAAATTTAGATGAATCAATAATTTCTGTAAATAATGTTATAAATGACAAATTACCCGAACTTTGTACATTGTTTTCTTATATTCATAAAAAAAATGTAACTAAAATGTATATAGGGTACGGCCACCAGTAGTCAGCCCCGCACCAGTAGTCAGCCTTTTCCAGCTAATAACCTATAGAAATAGCGTTCTATTTCAAATTAACCAATCAAGTCACTTTTAAAAAAAGCTTCGCCTTCTCATTGGTCGGTTCGGAACGTCACAATGACGGTATGTGGCTGCAAGAAACAGTAATCTGATTCCATTTCGACGTTGTCACTTGTCGAGACAAGAAGCGGCGTGCGCGCCAAAATTTTCTTAGTGAGAAGTGTCCGCGAAAAAGGGGAGTAATTGCGATTTCTTAATAACTTTTATGTCATGTTTTAATAAAATGTATTTTAATTACATTTTACAAGTCTAAATCAAATAAGACATATAACAGTTTCACGATGGTTATTTAAATAACGAGGTGGCCGACTACTGGGATTGCGTTTCTTGTACATTATCCAGTGTTCAGCCACCCCCGGCTGAGTACTGGATTTTAAGTTTTTTTTTAAATCGAAGTTTTATTGGTACCATTTTAAAGTTGAGAATTCACCATTTGATTTAGTATAACCATGTCATACATAATTTCTCTAAAAAACCAGTAGTCGGCCGCCTAACTAGATACGTTCGAACCACGGCTGAGCACTGGTGAGGGTGGACCCAGTGTTCGGCCATCAATAACTTACACTGTTTTATTTATTCAATAAGCACCTACCTACCAAGTAATTTCTTAGTTTTTGTGGCATTGTTTATTTGTTTCAGTTCCACATTATGTCTATTTCGAGGCCCATTTTACAATACCCTGAAGACAAATTAACCCAAGCTTTAGACGCTATCAGAAATGGCATGCCTATTAGAGAAGCTAGTAGAAACTATGGGGTTCCTCGAGGTACAATTCAAGATAGACTTCACCTTCGAGTTCCTGAAGGGCCTAGAAAAATGGGTCCTGACTCCGTCCTTAACAAACTGGAAGAAGCGGAAATTGCAACGTGGCTGAAAGAGATTGCAACTTGTCGTTTCGGAAAGAAACCTGACAACTTATTTAACACTGTCCCATCATGATTGAAGACGGCAGACCCAATCCGTTTGTAAATGGACGACCAGGAAAGAAGTGGATGACTTCTTTTTTCAGGCGTAATAATATATTTTCTATGAGAACACCTGAAGCGATTTCCAAGGGAAGAGCAGTAATCACTGAAGAAAGTATTAGAAAGTGGTTTCAGAAACTAACAGAATACCTAACTAAAAATCAAGCACTCGACGTATTAGAAGACCCTAAAAGAATATTAAACGGTGACGAAACAAGCTTCATGCTTTGTCCAAAAACCGGAAAAGTGATAGCACCCCGAGGATATAAAAATGTATACCAAATAGTAAAGGGCAAAGAAAAGGAAGCTGTCACCGTTTTAGCTTTTTTTTCCGCTATGGGTGATATTTTACCTCCCTGTGTAGTTTTCCCATACATCAGACCCCCCAAAGATGTTATAAGTAGCATGCCTGATGGTTGGTTCCTCGGTAAATCTGACACTGGTTGGATGAAGGCAGACATTTTCTACGATTATATTTCTAAATGCCTATGTAAATGGATAGATGAAAACAATGTAAAAAAACCAGTGCTTGTTTTTGTCGACGGCCATAAAACTCACATGACAATGAAGCTCAGTAAATACTGTCACGACAATAACATCATTTTGTACGCACTGCCACCCAATACAACACATCTGATGCAACCAGCAGATGTTAGCGTTTTTAAACCACTAAAATCTGAATGGGCGAAAACTGTTCATAATTGGTGTTCACAGCCACAAAACGCTAACACTATATTGACAAAATCTTCATTCTGTCCATTGTTGAAAATAGTACTAAGCAAAGTATCTCTGAAAGAAGCCATTAAAAATGGATTCCGTAAGTGTGGCCTTTTTCCATTTGATCCAAGTGCAGTAGATTATTCAAAATGCGTGCAAAATATTTTAGAGAAAAATAAGGCATCTGCCAGCAAGATAACTTCATCAAGTAAACTCGAAAAAGGAGATTTTGACGTTGCATCAAAAGTTATACAACATTTGCGCAATGATTTGACCGCAAGAGGTGTTGATGTGAATATTGTACTCGAAATTTTTGAAAATGTAAAACTACTTGAAGAATTACATAATCCAGTAAGCAGTAATACTACAGAGACAACAGTTCAGAATAATGACCAAAGCGTAATAGGTGAGAAAAGAATAGAACCTGAATTGACAGTAACGAATGCCAGTCCCATTATAACAGACACTGAAATAAATGGAGCCAAAGAAGAATTATATGTAATTAGAACTGAAGAAGAAAATAAATACCAAGAAGAGACTGAATTAGAAAGTGATAGAACTAGGACATACAATACAGAAGATGATAAAAATATAATAAATACATCACCATCCGAAATACTAGAAACTGATACTAATACTTTAAATAATCTGGCACTTGGCGATTTCACTTTTCTTAATAACAATTTATTGGACGATGATATTCATGTCAGTGCATTCGAAGTCCATGACAATTCAATATTAGTACCCATCGAAAACAACTCTTCGATCTCAAGAAGACTACCTAAGACTGATTCTGTCATACAAATACTGTCGCCGAAAGTATCGCCTTTTGTTCGAAAGCGTCTTATTATACCGTCACCTGTAAAGAAAACTACAACTCCTAGAGTAATGAACAGAATTGGAGCAATATCTTCTGAAGAATGGAGGCAATTTGAAACTTTGAAAGAAGAAGAGAAACAAAAAAAGAAAGATGCCGTTGAAGAAAGAAAGTTACAGAGACAGAAAAATAAAGAAGAAAAGCTAAAACAAAAAAATAAAAACAAGAAGAACAAAGCTCTGAATTCTATCAAGCGTAAAGTGAAAAGAGTTACTACAAAGAAGAAAGATGATGATTCTGATCCAGAATTCATTTTAAAAAGCACCAAAAAAAGAAAACTAAGTGATATGAATGATAGAAAAGAAGAAGCAGAAAAAACAGAGCAGACTAACTGTGATTTAGAGAAAGTTAAACCAAATAAGATTAAAATCCTCAGTGATATACTCATAACATCTGGAACTCTTGCAAAAAAAACGAATGAAGAAAATGTACTGCTGGAAAAAATGGTTAATCGTAGAGAAACCTTTAGAAATGAAGAAGAACTTGAAAATTTTTTAAATAGTGATATGATTGATAAGTTATTTTAGTTTCTTGTGATATTAGAGTACCTACCAAGGTCTTATTATTTAATTAAATTGATTAAGTTCCTATATAATTAAGCTTATAACTATTGATCTCAGGAGAGGCTGACTACTGGTGCCTATTTGGCCGAGTACTGGGTTGTGACGGCTGAGTACTGGGGAAATGTGCCTTATTTTGATAAATACTTTATTTTCAATACTTATTAAGAAAAAATATGATACCTGTTAATTTCATAACAAAGTTTAATAAATGATTAAGTTAATGAGTACAAAATATTTTTGGTTTACTATTTTTAATATTTTTCTATACATATTTAAA
Organism: Pyrausta despicata; assembly: GCA_963921415.1. NCBI lineage: Eukaryota > Metazoa > Arthropoda > Insecta > Lepidoptera > Crambidae > Pyrausta > Pyrausta despicata. The sequence continues at coordinate 11,799,683 of OY992864.1, forward strand.
CTTGCGCTTTCCACTAAAAGGCTGACTACTGGTGCCCGTACCTATGTGATGATAAGATATGGCCAATGTACAAATGTAAATATGAAGCTCTAACTAACTCTAACTTCAAAGTCAACATACCTAATATTAAAGATGAATTAGACTATTTTCAATTCATTGAAGAAAAACAAGACTTTTACAAGGTATTTACAGATGGTTCTAAGACAAAAGACTTTGTTAGAAGTGGTTGGTATGATTCACAACTAAAAATAAATAAAGTAATTAACCTAGACTGTCATGCTAGTATTTTTACCGCTGAAGCTTATGCAATATTACAAGCCTTATTGTATATAAAAACTTTGAATAATTTAAATTTCTTAGTAGTCTCAGATTCCAAAAGTGTATTGATAGCATTAGAGGGACATAAGTTTGATTTTAAACTTAACCATATAATTTATTTAATTAAGAATGTGTTATACGACCTATCTGTATGTAAGAAATTAGTTGAGTTCTTATGGGTTCCCTCCCACAGAGGTATAACAGGCAATGAAGTAATAGACAAAGCCCTAGCACAAGGATACAGTACAGATCACTCATCTATTTTGAAGATACCTTTCACTGACCTGAACATCCTTTCTAAGGAACAGTTGAAAACACTCTGGAGGGAATACTGGTCTACAATAAGCCAAGAAAAGGGCAGATGGTACGCCGAGATTCAGAAAACATTGCCGGAAAGACCATGGTACAATAATGTCATGTGCGATACAAGAAAATTTATAACTGTCATAAACAGACTTCGTTTTGGACATTGTCTGGTCCCAACCCACCTGTTCCGACTAAGAATTGTGAATAATGATAAATGTCCACATTGTGGATCTCCTAAAGCGGATATTGACCACATAATCTTCAAATGTACCAAATTTGGCCTCCAAAGATTATCCATGGTGTGTGAGATGCAAGGCATTGCAGACGACCTAAAGTTTAGTGTTCCCCGCCGCCTTCAAGAATTACTTACCAGTACAGTCTTCTTTTCTCCATTATATAAATTCATAACGTCAACAGTTGAAAAGCTTTAAATTCAAGAACATTCACATCACATCATAAAGCAAGAAACCCACTGATCAGAAAATAATTTCAAAAACGAAGTGACTAACTTCCTGTTAACTTTGACACGGAAAGGACAGAATAAGTTTTTTTAGGGGGAATAGAGATTGCAGTCGACGGTGTCGCTTTCAGCGACATCTCGTGTCGTGGACCGGAAACTTATTATTTTATTCCTTGTGCTATGAGAGCAGTTTCTAATCTATTTTTTTTTATTAACACCGTAATGTAGTGTGTAAATAGAATATAACAAATAAAATGCCATACTTTTCTATTTACACTACATTACGGTGTTAATAAAATCTAGAGTGATATGTAGTTTAAAATAAAACAAGGCAAGCAGTTGTAATATTAAGCATTTATTTTTTATTTTTAGTATTTCTTTTCTTAAAATATTCCACACACATTTTTTGTACTTGATCATTCACATCATAATCGGTCCTTTTGCCCATTAATAATTTATTACAATCTTTGCTCCAATTATACAAAAATAAATTAATTGTTAAGTTTTCTAATTTATTAATTATATCTTTGTTATGCTTTTCACATGTAATGAATTTATAGTCCATGACCACAGAGAGTACCGTTCTTATATATGCTTTAATATTATTTATCTCACATTTTTCCCTTAATACATGTATAACAATGTCTTGAATATTTGAAAAACATTTTTGCAGATCATTGCTAGGGTACGTCAAGCAACTCTTATTTTTAAAATATTCTCTAAAGGTCAGAGTAGTTTCATTTTTATCATTAATATTACGGTATAATGAAGCGCTACATACAGAACAGTTTTTGAAAATTTTTATTTTTAACTTGCGTAAGACGTACCCCGCCACATACTCTAATTGAGCTTTTACCATTATGTTATGAGCTTTAGTTTTTAAATCTATAAACTCGATGTTAATGTCTTCGAAATCAATTTCATTAGTATGAGTTGAAGTCTCACTTTTATTAAAGAAAATTTTTTTTAATGATCCAAAAACTTTACATTTGTCCTCCTCACAATTGGACCCCGGGGAATGCTGATTGCTTAAATTGTTTACTAGTAAAGAAGCATAGGCTGCTTCGAAGCCAGCGCATGTGGGTGAAGTATTTCTATATCCATGGCTTCGAATGCAGCCAAAAAAATTTTCGAGGGGGTCCTGATTAAAATGTCTCATCCAGACCGACGTCAACTCATACTCTTGGGATAATCTCTGGATCATGTACTCAACATTTTCAATAGTTAAGAGCCAATTATTAATTGAGGGCACAACAGTGTAAGAATGACCTTTCATATATTTCATAGATTTTAAAACAAATTTCGCTTTTGTCCACACTTTTTTATGCAATGATTTTGCCGTGACTGGTCCCAGAAGAGCTTTACCTAATTTTTTCTTTGCCTTTATAAAATTTCCGTTGAATGAGTCAAATAGTTTGTCAAAGAATATGATTATATCTGCAGTTTGCTTACACTCTTCTGGAAGTATTCCATGACCTGAAAATACAGAGTTTTAAGTTACAAACAAAACATGAAATTAAAAGAATCTATTATGAATACATAAATACATAACTTTTTTTTCAAAAAGGGAACCGTCTTCAAATACCGACTAATTGAGAAGCTCCTTTTTATTTTAAGTCGGTTACTATACTAAAACCTCCTAAGTGTAACAAATACTTTTCTAAAAACCGTATCAAAATCGGTTCAGCCAAACGCGAAATAATCGCGAACATACATACATACAGGGCAAACTGAGAACTTCCTTTTTCGAAGTCGGTTAAAAATAATAAGAATGAGAAAAGTATAATTACTATTATCAATTTTATTAAATATGTATTAAGTGCATCTATGTCTACAATCAGTTAATAGTCAAGTTTCGAAGTGAAAATACTTTGATTTTGACTACAAATATTATAGGATGAATCGAAACTTATAAAAGATACATACTTGCTAAGAATCCCATATTCGCTGCTACAGTTTGACTGAAGACCTGCGACGCACATTTTACTTTCATCTTTGATATTTTGCTGGGAATGACATGGCGCTCGGTCAATTTAGGCATCAGTCTAATGCCTTGGTATGCTGGGTTTTGTTCATATAGTTTGATAATGTGTTCCCATTTAGCTATTTTCTCCTCGCCATTGATGGTGCATTTTAAATCTTTATTCAGAAGATTATTCCGGATCCCTTTCAACAAATGTGGAGGATCGTATAATGGTATAACTTCCTTTCCATCAATTTCAAAGACTGAATGTTTAAATTCTTTGTTGAGTCTCAAGTATTTTGCTCGAGTTTCATTAATTAAGTAATTGATGGCACTGACGTTTGTAGCACCTTGGTCGCATATTGTGGCTACTACAGAAAAACCAATAGAATTTAATTTGCTGATGATCGTTTTTATTTGCAATACTAAGTCTTCCCGTGGGGTAGTTTTCGAGCAGAAACTGTAGGCCACGGGCTGTTTATAATTCTTGTGAATTCCTCTCAACATAAAAACCAATGCATGGTCAGCAATTTCTTTTTTAATATTGGTTCCATTATTTACAAATCCAATAATTAAATCTGTTCTTGAGTTATAATCAAAATGTGGCGTAAGTGATACTTCGTCGAACATGAGCACACATAACTTTTCATGAGGACTCATTCTGTTTGCCTTATTCTTCAGTTGCTGAAATAAATTTTCATTCATGCCCGGTTTTAATGCTGCCGTTCTAATCATTCTGCTTAGGGTCGGCAATACAAAAAACTTTCTCAGCCATCTGTACGCACGTGGACCCTGTTTGTACATAGCTAAAGCCATTATTTTTTCTTCATTTCTAAAGCGTCTTCCCATTTTATTTTTTCCTACTTCTCTGAATTGTAACATAGTGAATATTATTGCAGCTGTAGTGAATTTTTTCAATGTCTTTTGGAAAGTCGGGTTTTCAGATAATTTCAGATATTTTTTCAATTTTGACATGGTTGTATCTTTTGCCTTTTGCAATTGTTTTATTTTATTGCCCAAAGCAATAAGCTCTGCAGAACCATAGCATGCCGTCTGTTTCAGTTTTTTTCCTGAAAAATTAACAAAAATTTACACTATTTCAATTTTATTACTTAAGTTCGAAATCAAATATTTTGGGTTTCAAATACTGCATAACTTACTAAGAGGGTCTTCGGTTGCGCGAGTTCGCTCTTGGGGGAGAACAAATAGTTTATCATTAATTTCTTACCTTCTGCAGTAAGTGGTTCCTGTGGTACTACAATAGGTTCCTCTGGAATCAATGGAGGATTTATACTATGTGACGAAACTGATGGTTGAGGCATTTCCACATTAGGATTCATTCTGTTAGTCATATCATGTAAAGGTCTTCTTTCACCAATTGAAAACCCTTAAATAGAAAAGAAAATAATAATTAAATTGTTTACTTCATAAAAGTAGGTCAAGCAATGAATAAGGTGTATACATATTAGGGTGCTTCATTTTAGAGTGACATTTTTTTTTCAAAGTCCCACCTGAAAATATTGTTGTTGAAAAACCAAAATTTTGAGCTATAAAATAGCCCTTAATTTTGATATTAAGCCATAGCTCATCAAATTGTAAGATTTCCATATAAAAACCTATGAAAAACCATTTTTTATTCATTTCTTCATCCGCTCACACAGTAAGCTTTCTTTTTGAAGAAATGAATACAAGATTTTCAGGTGGGACTTAGAGAAAAAAAATCTAAAATGAAGCACCCTAATACATGTCTATTTCTTGATTCAAAGTCTTACCAGATAAATGCAATGTAGGTACCGCATTTGCACTTAATCGTTTGCTTCTCGTATGATACCTGGTCTCAAAATGATGATGGCAAACCCTTCGGATTTGAAAGATTAGATCATTATCCATTGATGCTATTTCACCTCCAATAGCATGCTTCCATGTATTGAATCTTTGTAAATCATTAACAGGGCTTGGAAACAGATGAAGTATAGTGTTTTCAGCACCTGTAAAGCAATATTTCAGTAATTATGTGAAATATAATCCTCTATAGATGAATAATAAAGAACAACAATCCCAAAATTGTTGCTAGGTAGCAGTTTCCTTATGGGGCTCCCACACGTAACAAGTACAGTGGCAAGAGAGTAAAACAATACTAGGCCGCGAGAGTTAGGTGGAAGAGCAGGTGTTTATTTATATGTATTGTGCTGGTCTGGCGAGTCAGTTTAGTTAAAACACAGTGACAGACAAAATAGTTCATACATTATTGGCAACAGAGTGGTGAGTAAAGGCCAAGTGCATGTTCATATGTGTCGAGTGAGATAGCCGAGCGAGCCCTCGGGCATAATGTTTATATGTCGGTACATACTCAGCACTCAGCCAAGGGCACTGTCTTGCCACTGTACTCGTTACGTGTGGAAACCCCATCGCTACTTATTGATATCGTACTTATTGTTTTAACCTAACCCTTTCAACCAACAACTGCAAACAGACATCACAACATGATCTACTAAACTGAATATCTGTTCAATCCAATTGAAGACTGTAGTAGTTTCTTAGAGCTTCATGTCGCATTCAAAATGTTTTCTACCATATATTTCAGAACGAGAAGAGTCGGAGAGCCGTCTTCAGGTTGGATAATTGATCGATTGTTTAGGTTAAGTTATGGAACAGGTTAGATAATTATTTTTTCATATATTAAAGAAACAAGTAAAAAGCGGACTTACGGGTTTTTTCGCAGTTGGGCACACAGCACTTTTTAATAGACATTGCCACGAAAATCCAAATCACAAACAGAATCAGTGTCCAGAATTTCATGCGCGGGTCGAGTCGGAGAAGCGGGGTTATCGGTGTCCTGTTGTTTAGCCAAGTCAAACGTGGGAAGAAGAATCGTCGGGGATATCCAGGTGCAAGCCAGGTCGTATAATAGGAACGGGAATAACGAAACACATCCATCGGCGGGAACGCAACACAACAGATTGAAATTGACAACAAGAGTGTCAAGATGGCGGGGGCTACGTTCCATTTCATATGTTTTCATTTTTTGTTTAATTATTTTGTAATTCATTATTTTGATTTTTAATGAGTAATAGAACATAAATTTAATAACAACAATAGATTGGCCAAAAATTTTGTTTTACATCAATTGTTATGATTGATAATCATTTATCTGTAATTATCATAAATTATATTTCTGCGTTGCAAGAAACGTACACTATGTCAAATCACAATATTGCCATTTAAAAAATATTTGAACGGCGTGGGGTAAAACTTACTCTGGGATACCAGTTTAAAATGAAAAAGTAACTTAGCAGGCAAAGTACGGCCATCTATCGCTTTGAACCAAAACTAATTTTGGTATAACCCGACTAAATTTAAAACTGTAATAGCACAAGCATTTTATAAGGGTTTGGTTGCTTACTAAATTAAGTTGCATATTCATTCGACAATTTGTTCAGAGTTAAAACGGCATGACGGAAAGTTCAGTGTCGTCGTTTCATGGTGAAAAAGTGACTCAAATATAGACTGCGGCCAATGGTCTCCAGGCCAAGAACTTCCTCAATTAAAAAAAAAAAGTCTTGACTCTTGTTTGCCAAGAAAATATAAATACTATGTAGAAGAAGAATATCTCTGGTACATTCGTCCATTCAATTAAATTGTTGTCATGTCCTCTCAATCTTAAGTGCTCGACTTAAAAAAAAGAAAAAGAGTGAGTCATTTTAGTGATGTCCTTGCGTATTTCAAGGGTAATCAATACAATATTATTCTATAAATCAATAAAGTTATCGACTAATCGATATCGATATAGACTATCGATTAGCGAATTTCGATTCCCTAATCGATATGCAGTATTTAGTTGCTAAAACTTCAAAAATAAAATTATACTTTCAATTGAATCAAAACTTTTATTCACTAATCACAGGGCCAAACATTTAAACACATAGGAATTAATTTACGCCAAGACTGCTTTTCACGCATAATATGTCGCGTTGTCAAGATCAGGTTGCAGAGAAAACTAATATGTTCTTATTATGACACAAGAAAACAAAACTAGAAAACAATTAACGCAGAAATACTTTAACATAATTATGTTCTTTTTTAAACTTCAAAAATAAATTGTCTAAAATAATAATAGAAAAAATAAATGTGCAAAATTAAAATCATGACTAAAATAACTATTCCACGCGGACGAAGTCACAGGCACAGCTAGTTTATAATAAGTGTTAAAATAATCGTCGAATTCAATTTGCTTGCGACAAAAAAATATCATTATTTAGTAACCTACACCTGGTGAGCAAGATGACTTGATTCCCTACTGTATTCCTAAACACTAAGTTTGGTTTTTGGGAAAAAAGTTGAAGTATAAGTGTGATAATTTAATATCACAGGGTTTATACCTCAACTTTTTTCACTTTGATTTCACATTTTCACAATTTGCTTTGTTAATGCTAAAAAGATAGAAACTCAGTATAAATCCTCCTGAAAAAATGTTTACTGTAGAAATTAAACGTTACGTGCGCGGATCGGAACCCTATGTACGCAGGTTCGATTCCTGCCTCTGATAGTTGACTTTGTCTACACTAACATTTTCTTAAGTGATAATAGTGAGTACGACTGAGTGTGAGTGAGACTTAAGTGATAGTGATTAATGATTGGAAGGAACACTTATACCGATAAAATATCTTCTATTCCTTTAGGTATCTGGTCCGTAAGGTAATGCGTGTAGAGGCGAAATGCGCTTTTAATAAAGATCACGCTAAATACGTCTTCATATTCTATCACGCACATGATCCTTACTGGTTTAAGTCTATAAATTCTTTAAGTCCATCTAGTCCACCTAAATTCACTTTTCCATTAAATGTTTTATACCAATAATTCACACTTCTTTTCGTCGCTGGCGTTCCCCAATTCCAGCAAACTGCGAAGTTGGTTTCAAACTCTGTTTTATTCCGATTGATTTAGGTATCTGTAAAAGGTTCACAAATTTGTTGTAACAAGTCGACTTGCTTTATTATCGTCTATAACTCTTTAATAAAGTAAATAATTGGTGATATTCACATAACATAGAAACCGTTCTTTTAAATGACATATTTAACATACTTTTTTATCGTCACTTCTAAAGGCTTCCAAGGCTTGAAAACAAACAGATCATATCTTTATTTATTTTGAGGCCATATAATTTCTCGTGCTTTTCCAGATAAAAATAATTAAACTAAAATAATAATTTAAAATAATGAAAATTAACCAAACCATTTTTTGACAGAATTAAAATGACATAATGCGTCATAGTTGATTGATTTGAGTCATCAAGTCAAATTGGCATTACATATATACCATAGACATTTCAAAGTAGGTTCCTATAAATAATAATAATTCTTGGGTAAATTATTGGGTACAATAGGGATGGGTAAACACTGTAGTATTTACTCAAGTTAGAGTAATACTCAGTGAAAACTATTTAATTTACCTTATTCATGTATTAACTTGATTATTAATTAAAACTATTGTATCAAATACTTTTTGTCCAATGTTTATTCTAAAGATACTTCCGCTTTAAACTTCGCAAACGAAATTTTTAAATTGAACCAAAATTATGTATTATTACTGCAATAGTTATTTATTTGTATCGAAACATGTGCAAAGAACATTTGAAGTACCTTTTATTTAATTAAAAAGTCAAAAAAACCATTATGCTTTAAGTCTCAACTTTTGCAAACGGGATTTTGTGGAACATAATATGTTTCACATATTATGTGAAAACATGATTTCGGAAATTTCAACAATGGTGGTTTTGGGTTTTGCAAGGTATGGAGTCTCAAATTTTGAACAGGTTTTAAAGTTTTTACGACAAAGATGCTCACGCTGAAACCAAACGAAACTTAAAACTTGCCACTTTTGCCTGCTAAACAATAAAATAAATTCTATCATTTCGTTACATTTAATGCTTTGTATAGATAAATGGCTATCTCTTGATGATTTACCTACACGATTCTGGTCAAAATATTTGATTTGTTCAACATTCTGTTTTGAGGAAAATGATTGAAACCAATTTGTAGCGGACATTTGATCAGGCTACTAACTTATGTTGCAAAATTGACCGTATTACAAGTGGATAAGATAACGCAAATTTTATCTTAATGTTCTGTCGTGTACACAATAAAAAGCTGTTCGGAGGACAATGACAATCATAATTTGTTTTTATATATTCAGGGACAGGTCAAGGAGAGAAATTTCCACCCGAATACTTTCGTCAACCGAGGAAAAGCTGGCATCAACATTAGAAAAATTGTGAAAGTCCACGAAAAAATAAATTCAAATTACTTAAACACTGGACTATCGTATTTTTTTTATTTGTCCAGTTATTAGTCGTACAGTAGGTAATGGTTATATATAAAAATATAAAACCCTTGAAGTACCTAACCTAAATTGTTCATTTTTTTTGTAGCGTTAATCGATATAAGTCTTACCTTAATAGTTTAGTTCTAAAAGTTAACTGTTTCAGTTTTTATGTATTTTTGCTTTAACTTATTTGTCTTTTAGTTATAATATACATCGTCCTTTTAAGATCTTATGAGAACAAGGTAAAAAGTCTAGGTAATTATTCAGAGTGTATTTAAAATTATAGTTACCTCCTAAGAACGAACATAGAAACTTATCGCTAGTGCTTAATAGTAGAACCTACATCACTGGAGTACGCATACATGAAGAAATACAAATTGGTTTCACATTTTCGAGCTGTCAGTTGATCTTTACGCTAGTGTATTCTAAATCTATTGTAAATACGCACTTGATATGGTAAATAACTCATTATTTATCCAAAAACTACTCTAGTCAGTTTTATCTGTCTTACCCATCCCTAGGTTCAAACAACATTTTCTTAATTAACTATTTTAGTTTAGAATTCACACGTTGAGCGAACAGTTTGCTCAAAAACCTATCGCCCAATAAGGAAAAAGTAATGGGGTCAACGTTGATTGGTGAAATTTTCAATAGCTGTACTTTATTGGCCAACTATTGGCCCGATTAGTGTATTATTAACCAGCTCCAGATCGAGATGTTGGGCGAATAGTTGGCCGAAAAACCATATCCAATGAGTGGACCCAGAAAAAGCGTTGGCCCCAAATTTGATTCGTGCTTTGTTGTTGTTATTTTATGCCCAATAAATAGCCTTAATTTTCGGTTCGGCCAACTTGTGGATTCAGTCCTAAGCATTGTTAAGAATTTTATGTTATTTAAAAAAGACGATGATGATCAATCCGAGCCAGTGATTTAATAATTTTACCTTCTTTCTTACTCTAAGCTATGAGAATAATGTTAAATTAATAATACCATGTAGCCTGATTTCTGAAATAAATAATGAACATTTACATCTGGTGGTCTTCTAACTTTGTTTTCGTACGATACGATACTATCGATTTGTTTTCATTACATGAAGTCACGTTAAATCGATTAAATGTATTAATTCGTTCAATCGTAGGAATCGTAGCTTTGTCATTTTTTGTCCAGGCCTGAGAAAAATGTCAAATATATTGACATTTCAAAAAAAAAATATTAAAAAAATAAGTCGAAAAACTCCATAGCAAATTTCATAGAGAAACATAGAGAAATATTATGTATATGAAACTTGATTGAAGTCAGTTCCGCGTGCTTGTTTGTTGTTGTGGTGTATTGCGTAGTCGCTGGTGGTTTTGTGTTTATAATACATAATTGCTAGAGAATTACTGTTATTACGTCGAGTTGTACCTGCTTCCTCCGTATAACATTAACTACGCCTTTACTGCATTTCGTTAAATGCAATTTGAGAGAGGACTCTAATAGGTTAGGTATTACTTTAATTTTTGTGTTCGTGATTGTGCTTTTAGAGTCACGACTCCAGTAGTTAAGTAGTGTTAAAATAGTGAACCAACCGTAATGTCTAGGGACCGGTGCTGCGTACCTGGATGCCAGGAAAGTGGACGTAAGTATAATATTTGGCATTGAGCATGTTTATGATGTCCATTCGCATGGAATTGGTCACAAAAAGTTTACGATTGCATTTAAGTGTTATTCAAATCCATCTATGAGTTTGTCGGCATTTGCAATAAGTAGCCCACAATACTTGATACTACATTTTATAGCCATAATAAATTGCACTCTCAATGTAGGTTAGGTACTTAGATTTGTCAGTAGCAAGTATTTTTCGCTCAATGTAAATGGTTACTATTCCATTGTATTTGTCACTAGAAAATTCATAAAAACAGTAGGATCAGTTTTATTAAGACAAGTCAGCGACTAACAATTGTTAAGTTGCGTTATTAACGGCAGTGTCCTATATTACATGTTCCCTCTAATAAACCTTAATAATGTGATGCTATGACAGTTAATGTGTTAAATGAGTTATGAGAATTCTTTTCACATTTGAGTTTTCCTTGTTTGACAGGTTCGCATCGAGTTCTTCATGGATTCCCTAATCCTGAAAAAGAGCCAGATCGTTTTAAAGAATGGGTTATGGCAGTGGGTGGGGATATACTTGGTTTAAATAACCAATATATCTACAAACAACGTCGAGTTTGCCATGAACATTTTGATATAAAATATTGCTGCCGATATAATAGAATCAGTAACATTGCAGTACCTACTATGAATATGCCAAGTAAGTTTGATTTCTCATAATAATTCTTTAGAAAAGAAAAATTGAATATTTGAATGGGTGTTAGAACTTCTAGTCAAATAAAACTGTGCACTTTGAATCCATACAGGGTGTAATGACATTGTAGTTTCCCAATTTGTTGAGGGTCTTTTTACACCCTTTATAAAACTGAGTGTGTATTATTTGTATTGAAAGTTTGAAGCTGTATTAGGTGATAAAATAACAAAACCCTAACCATTGGTAATATTTTTTAGGACCCATTGATATTCCGAAGTTTACAATTGTTGAAAGAAGACCATTAAAGGCAATTACCAATTTGACGTTGGATTGTCCATCAACTTCTAAAGGTGCTTTGTTCATATTATTATTTTTTATTACATTTCAATTTAAATTTGCTTGAATATGTTACTTAATTATTATTTTAAATGTTGTAGATCCAGTGGTCTATTCAGAAAGTTCCTTCAACCTCAATGAAAATGTCATGGGCTGTGGCTATGAACTTGAGAAAGAAAATATATATAAAACTGCAGGTATAATCACAAACATTAATAACATTATTTATTAGCTATTACTCATGCTCAATTTCTTTATAAAATAAATATTTAATGGTTCTAAACAATATTCCTCTTACTCGTCTTTGACAGATAAAATTACGGATTATCATTTGTCTGTACACTGGTTCATGTTTAGTGTGAATCGTTGGAAAAAAAATCGCATCGGGTAACAGTGTGACTCAATGCAAATATTTATTCTGAGTCACTCGTTACTCGTTGCGATTTTTTTTCTCAACCATCCACAGTGTAACACACACAGTTTCAGTGTGACTCGATGATAATATAAGGATTTTTTACTATTGGTTATTCTAGTCTCTTCAGTAATTTGTTATTATGACGATTATTATTATTCATTATTTAATTAATGGAATTTCAGGTGCTCCAGTTATGGCAATGCCTAACTTGAAGCCAGTCGACACCATTGCTGTAGATAACCTTCATAAGGAAGATATTCATCTGGGTATGTATTTTGCCCTGATTTATAAAAATCCTTATTAATATTATAATGCGAAAGCCCGTTTGTTTGTTTGTTATCCCTTCACGACAAGTCTTAACTACTGAACCGACCATCACCAACTTTTGCATGCACCTTTCGTGCCGAAAAAAGTATTGTTCCTGAAGGATAGAAAAAACCTTTCCACGCAGACGAAGTTGCCGGCAGCCGGTAGTTAAATATAAATCCTTTTAAGGAGTTACCCAATAAATTATTGGTTGGAACTTTTCAATAATAATATTGTTATTTATTTGTTTTTCAGAGAAAAGAGGAACAAAACGACTCAAAGCCTCTGAAGATCATGGCCATGATAATCCTCCTCCTTGTAAAAAACTTACAAGGCGTATTGCTATGACAACTACAGAGAAGAAGTTACATAAGCATCTCGTCAGTGTCAAAGTAAAATTAAGCAAGTGTCGCAACAAAATTAAGAAACAAAAAGTGGAACTGAAAGCCGCTAGAGACTTGTTTTCCAATCAAAAGTTCGTGACTGCTATGGAAAATTTTACAACATCAGCCAAACTCATAACATTATTGCAATTTAGAGAGACAAGAAAGAAGAATAAAGGCCGTCGGTTTTCAATGAAGGAAAAAATTGTGGCTTTAACAATTTTAAAACACAGCCCTAAAACTTATCGCTTCCTCAGAAAAAAAAATATTTTACCGTCGTCTCAGACTCTTGTCAAGTTAATACATAAGTGCTCTTTAAAAGCAGGCATAAACGAAAACATATTTTCACAAATAAAATTAAAGGCTGAAAGAATGAAAGAAGAGCATAAGCTCTGTGCTCTATTATTTGATGAAATGCAACTCAAAGGCAAATATTTCCTTTAATGAAAGAAGAGACCTAATTAGTGGATTTGTAACTGATGGCAAAGAAACAAAAAAGATCCTTGCTGACCATGCCCAAGTCTTCATGATTAGAGGCCTCATAAAAAATTATAAACAGCCTATTGCCTATACATTTTCGGCTGGTGCTACTAAAGGCGCTGAACTTGCCAAACAAATAAAAGAAATTATAAAAGAGTTACAGAAAACTGGGCTTAAAGTAATAGCAACTGTTTGTGACCAGGGGTCAAATAATCGCCAAGCAATAAAATTATTAAAAGAAGAAACAAGGCGTGAATATTTGAAACAAGGACAAAAAGATAATATAAATGAAAATATTTTTAAAATTAATGGTGAAGAAATAGTACCCTTTTATGACCCTCCTCATCTATTAAAATGTATACGAAACAATTTACTTACCAAAGACTTGCAATATAAAATAGGAGGGTCATCAGGAGTGGCAAAGTGGTCACATTTACAGTTGTTATATCAGGAAAAGCCAGGATATAAAAATATGAGGTTGATACCGACTCTGACAGACAACCATGTAGTACCATCGAAAATTGGCAAAATGAAGGTCAAATATGCGAGTCAGGTGTTTAGCAGGACAGTCTCGTCAAACATGGGATACCTCGCAGGTAATGTGAATTAAAAAAACAGTTAAGGTGGTTGTGTGACCTAAAGTGGCGCTGCGGTGAATTTTATTTAATATTGAAATTCTAATGCACAATTTTAATAAAACTACGTGGAATTTATAGGGTATTTTTAAACGGGATCATTACAGACCCTGGTAGTTACTGCTAGAAGTAGATAGCAAAACTGCTAAAAGCAGTCGTTTTAGACACATTTGTTATCTACTTCTACGAATGACTACGAGGGAATATAGTGATACCTTCTAAAAATACTAGACTAGTTACTAGACCATAGGCCCTAAAAATTCTACGTAAAGTTTTATTAGAATTATTTTCTACTAACAACTTATTAAATAAAAACCTCTGGGGGCGCCACTTCAGTGGTATAACCACCTTAATTTTTACTAAAGCAATGATAGCATTGTGTTGTTCTACTTTGTTATATTATAAATTCACAAACATTAATTTTCTATTGCAGGAAAAGTCATCACCCCTCTGAGTGCACGGAGACTGCAGACTTTTTCCAATTCATGGATAACATTTTTGACTCTGTCAATGGAAGCGGAGCAAACAAGAAAAAACATTCTAAACTGCTACTGGGTGCGGTAACGCCTAAATCAGGGCACAAAAAGATGTGGAAGGAAGGAATAAAAATATTTAAATCAATGCAATATGTATATAAAAAATGGGAAGTATGAATCTGTCCCGTCAATAAAGGGATGGATTCATACTTTGAAAGGAGTTTTAGAATTAATCAGAAAATTAGAAAAAGATTATAACATAACGTCGTTTTGGATGCGGCACCTGAATCAAGACAGCCTAGAGAATTTTTTTGGGGCTATACGAAGTCACGGGTGCCGCAATACCAATCCAACAACGGAGCAATTTGAGGCTGCGTTTGCTACCTTATTAATAAATAATTTAGTTAGTGTCCATGCCCCTGGTCCAAATTACGAAGAAGATAAGTCCCAATCTTTACACAGATTTATTATAAGAGAGGAATGTGAAGTCAATGCGACCTGTGAAGTTGACTTTAATGACATAGTAGATATCGAAATTACTCCCTTAGAAAATAAAAATGACCCAAAAATTATAGCACCCCTTCAATATGTCAGTGGATACTTTATAAAAGAATCGAAAAAGAAAGTTTGGAAGGGGTGCGAAAACTGTAAAAAAAATTTGATTTGTGATCAACAATTAGAATACATTAAGAGCGCGCACAAAGCCAGAAAAATTCTCAATTTCACCCGCGCGTCCCGCACCGAGGTTAGAACGAGACATCACGTAGACGTCACCGCTTTGCTCGCTCGGTTGCGCACAGTATAACCAAGACAATCACATAAAACATTACTTTTTTACCCGACTGCCGAAGAAAAGGAGGGTAATGTTTTTCGAGGCTATGTATGTATGTCTATTTTTTGGCACGCCCTGCAGCCCAAACGGCTGGACGGATTTTGACATTTGAGGTGTCGTTGAATTTGTCAGATTTGTGGAAGTGTCAAGGCTATATTAATTTTGAAAATGTCGTCCGCAAATAAAAAAAGGGGGGAGGGGGTTGCTATTTTTGTCTTACTACAGCAATATGGGTATCAAATGAAAGCTAGTGAATAGACCAATTCGAATAATAAAACTAAAAAGTCTGTAATAAAATTATTATTATTATAAAAACAAAAAACCCGTCTGCTTAAAAATAACGAACTGAAAAGGGAAAAACAAGTTTTTCAAAACCTTTATAAAATTCAACTGAGTTATTTTTATTAAACTAAATATTCAAAAGGTGTTGTAGGCGGGGATAAACATACAAAAAAATCTACCAAAATTATGGACCCTGCAGCACCTTCAAATATTTAGTTTAATAAAAATAACTCAGTTGAATTTTATAAAGGTTTTGAAAAACTTGTTTTTCCCTTTTCAGTTCGTTATTTTTAAGCAGTCGGGTTTTTTGTTTTTATAACAATAATAATTTTATTTGGTGGCGTAATCTTCAGACTAAACTATAACGATATGAGTGACGTTTTGTTACTGCTCGTCGTGGCCAAATTCGCTACGTGCGAAGTGGGTGGACGGGGTAAAGAGAACGATCGCTGCGCTTGCTGCGGCAAAAATGTGCAACAAAAGGGGCTCAGTCATGTCACGTCACGTCAATCAGTAAACAATCAAACTTGATAAGTAACGTTGTTTTGAAATTTTTGAAAATAATGGGTCATTATTGTTGTTGTATCGTAGGCTGCAAAAATAACAGCAGAAATAGTCAGTGCAAATTTGAATTTGAAGATGACTTTTGCAGCAATTCATCATGACGTAATATTGATTGCGATTCACAACATTCAGTCTTGGATACCGATCCAAACATTTCTTGAAAATATCTCCCTTCGGAATATTTACAATCAACAAATTGACGAATACTGGTTTTTCCCCATTGTTGTTCACTGCTCGTTTTTGAATAACTAACTTTGTTGTTAATGTAACATATTAAAGCAGCAACATGTTTGCACTTCCCGCTCTGGTTATAAACGCACTTGCATTTAACTCCAGTGACAATCCGAGCATTATCGATCTGTAATAAATGAAAAAAAATGTTTGGCATACTTTATGTAACTAAATGGCTAGTAGTTTAGTCATATTTTTAGGTTAGGAGAGTACTTACGTTTAAACTTGTTTTATAGGGTGTTAAGGTCACCGATGTTTGACGAATGATGGTGGCTCGTATTAAATAACTATTCCTATTAGTTCTCAGTTCTTCTACATTCCTTACATGTCCTGCTAACACCAATTTATTTCCTTTTAACATAGTTTGGGGCTGGAAACTTATTGTGTGTTTTACACTCTCAAAACCAGTTTTTATAATAACGTTCATTTTTCTATAAACAGTTTTTAAATAATTCCTCTAAAATAACATTTATTGTCTTTCTAAATTAATTTTATTTACTTTAATCTGTACAAAATAAACAAACTCTTGTTATTTATTTTTTGACATATGCCCCTAAAACTGCGTTTGCAAGATGGCGCTACTGCCGTGCACGTTCCGAATATGGGTGCAGTGTGTAATGGCCGCTCTACACGTTGGCCAAGATGGAAATACATGGTGCTCACCCTAACGTTCAACTGCGTCCCTCAGTTAGCGACGATATTGACCAACGTGTGAGATGGAAATATAATGCCTAAGGTAAGTAGACGGGATCTGGTACGTTTGAAAAATAAGGTGAACAATATGTGAACTAAACTTATTTATTTTGATGACTGTTATTTTACATCATTATATTATTTTTATATTTTTTCACAAAATAAATAAATAAACAAAGTACTTACCTTGTTTGTTACGACACCATTTTATGTTTAATATTCAAAAATACATAAAACTTTATCTGTTATATTGGAAGGTCCAGCAGAACCTAAATTTGTGGAATATGAACTTTCTAACTCCGATGGTCCTTCAATTAATTCACCTGCAACAGACTGCACGTTCGCTAATTTTGCAGGCCTAGCCTCAGTTAGCGCGTCGAGGTGACGTTTTTTGGGAATCAATGGCTGCCGAAATTTCATATTTCTTGTTTGCCGTGGGTCAATCAATTCAGACAATATATGTTCCATATAAAATTCCGTTAGTTTTCCTATCATTTTTTTGTCCCAGAAAGCGTCATCACGAAATATTTTTTCAATGGTCAGCTTTTGATTTTCACGTGGCCAAACTGCAAAAAGACACATCTTTCTTTCAGTTATGTGAAGTTGACCTTGAATCTGATCGTTCGTTTTTGTTAACAATTATTTTGCCATTTTTTATTTCCCAAAATTTAATTTTTCTTTTTTCGATAGCGTCTCTTATTGGCATTTTGTAGGTAGACAGAGGGCATTTAATTTCAACAATAGTGTCATTGTCAATTAGAACATCTGGCGTTGCAGCCAGAAAAAGAAATATGCTGTCAATAAATAAGCCACAGGGCTTTATCTTTACCCTTTCTTGTTTTTCAAGCTGGCTTAGAGCAATCATTTCGTGATCTACTCCATGTTTTATGGAAGTGATGTGTGAGATATCGCTCTTATATAATAAACTTTTCACGATGCATCCACTGGTAGTCGGGCGGCGTTTAATAATTTTGCCGAAATTGGATGCAGTTAAGAGACTTCTGCGGAGCTCTAACCATTCACTGCTGTCTCTTTGGAGAATAGTTGATCTTTCTATCCGTGATCTTTCATCATCACTTCTTTTCAAATTTGTTAGAAAGCTTTGTTTTGCCAGCTCATACACATCTCTTTCCATATCTGGTTTTTCGCAGGTTGCACCATAGTTTTTATCTTCAATTGGTGTTACTTTTTTGATAAAAATGTTTTGTCTAACGGTTTTAAAATTTCTTCTGAGTTTGTTTCTGTGAATGATTTTATTTTCCAATGACTTTGTTTTTGACTTGGGACTCTTTCCCATTGGGACTCGATTTCTGCAAGGTATATAAGGTATTGGTGTTGTATGCTACGACGGCAGCTGCGCATCGGGACTGATACGTTTGCCTTTGTACTAAGTTAGTTCTCTTACCGCCAACAAATTTAGTGATGATGCTGTTGAACTGTTCAACGGCATTACTATCATAATCATTAATTAGACTTCTTGAATGTGTTGCAACTATGCCCACAATATATTGAATTCTTGACCAAATGTGGAGCTCTTCACTTTTGGTATGAGGTTCTCCCTTTTTTTTTCACTGCAACAGTAGTGATCTAAACACTGACTGTGATCTCCAAAAGCGTGATTGTATGAATTCGAAATATCGATATACAGATTTTTCTCATGTACAATGGATATTTTGTGTCGTTACTAACAAAAACTAATTTGTTGCACATATTTCGAAAGATGTGGTTGCGGCATTCTATTTTCTCGACCGTCACATTCTTGTATGGCCTTTCTTGAAGGATTCTCGCATAAGTATTGGAATCGCCATCCGCAATAACTCGCCCGTATATGACATTATACATGTCTATAGAACTTTTAAATCCCTCTGCTATTATTACAGCCTCCATGCCTGATGAAGAACCCGTATAATTTTTGAAGCATATGTGATCTTTCGGTGCAATCCCTTTGTTTTGTGCACGAACACATATGCAGCAATATTTATTCTTTACTCCTAAGAATAGCACTTCTCCGAATTTCCTACCTACAATTGCCGCTGCTCCGGATAGTGCTGAATATTTTTTTTTTGTAGGAGCGCTTTGACCAACAAGCGTCAGCAATGACGTCGATGACTGCGATTCCATCTTTTACTCTACCTTCTTTTATTGCAGCTAGTCTCTCGCGCTCCGCTGCCGCCGCCATAGTCTGATGAGCTGTTTTATCCCACTGTTCACAAATTTCAATACGTTTTTTCGCGTACATTTTTTGCGTCATTATAGGAAGGTTCATGGCAGCACATAACCCTTGAAACTGTTCTAAGCCAATACCCGCGTTTGTGACTGCAGCAACTGCAGCTGTATTTATGTCTAAGTTTTCAGTACGCTGTGGATCTGAAGTGTTTACGAAAAATACAGCTTTACACATGTTACAGGTAAGTTTTAACTTTGAGTTCAGACCTGTTTTCGTTTCTCCAGTGATCTCGTTTAAGTTAGATAGATTACAGCCGAATTGAGGAGAATGGTTTGAAATGATTTTCAATTTTTCAAAAAAGTACTCCTTGTCTATTATGAGTCTTTCTTTGGCATCATATTTTTTTTTCAGCTTCAGTTTTTGCTTCTTTACTCTTTACTTTTCTCAAACATTTTTTCTGTTTTTTGCTTTCTTGTGGCTTCTTACTGCAAAAACCAAAACATTAACACTATTATTAGAATTAGAAATCTATTAGATATATACTACTAGTAAACTGTTAACCATCTGTGCATGTGTGGCCTCCCATGCAGGTATTGCAACCAGAGGAAATCATAAAGATTTCTTACTGACTATTGTTTACATCCACAGATGGTTAGCAGTTGTTGTAAGAATACGCTTGTGTTTAAAAAAGTTTATACTGAATACGCTTGTGTTTAAAAAAGTTTATACTTCTCGTTTTTTAGCATTAGAAAGAAGATAACCACGGCCCCGAAATCTTTTAAGCTAAGCGGGTAGTTGCGCGGTGCCCACATACCGGCGCCAGCGCCGAGCCGAACGGCAAGCACCGGGCGATGCAATGCAAACAAAAACTGAACGCTCCTAAATGTAATTTTATCGTATAAAACTGCAAATTTTAGTTCAAATCCTGCAAGTAAATTTCTGCCTTTTATTTTAAGTAGGTACCTAAACTTTGTAAAAATTTGCGAGGTGGAGTGATAAACATTCTTTAAAACTGCAAGCAAGGGTCTGAAAAAAAGACCATACACATATGTATATGCACATATATACAAAATATGTGTATGTCTTTGTATGCTAATTCTCTGTCTGTAGATCAGTCAACTGTGTGTGTGTGTGTGTGTGTGTGTGTGTGTGTTTGAGTGTGTGTGTGTGTGTGAGTGAGTGAGTGTGTGTGTGTCTGTGAGTGTGTGTGTGTCTGTGTGTGTGTGTGTTTGAGAGTAAGGTTGACTTACATATATAAATACTTACTTGTCTGATACAAAGTTGTTATCTTCATTCAGGTTATGTTCCACCTGATTGTCAATACAGTAGAGCGTCGATTATCCGAACTAATTGGGGGACGTGGGTGTTCGGAAAACCGGTATTTTCGGATAATCGAACTAATGTACATATATGTATATTGATTCAGTCATACAAATTTACGTACAGGTAAATGAAAACCATTTTATTTACATTTATGAATATCTTTAATGACAAATAGGAAATAAACAAAAAAAGTGCAGACAATCTTGTAGTCAAACTAGTGTTTACTAATTAAAATTAACGCTTAAAAAAATCTTGAATCTTCGTCTGCCGAAGCAAGCCTACCCGCTTACGAGAGGCTAGATCACGTACTTTTTTGAGAACAGATATTTGATATTGGTCGCTCTCGGCCTGTGTTACAAACCAGCGCAAGGCAATATCTAAGCAAGTAAACGCTTCAGAAGCACTAACTATGTTTTCATCTTCATTATTTATCGACTAGCAGTTACTAGGACGTACAATAACGAAGTGAACAAGTCGCGAAAAGTGTGCGAAAACTGACGCGGGCGGGCGGGCGGTGGTGAGAGGTGGGGGCATTGACCCGCGCGTACTATGTTCGGATAAGCGGTCGTTCGGTTGAGCGACGTTCGGATAATCGACGCTCCACTGTACTTATGGAATCATCAACACAAGTGTTATTTAGTTAAGTAATATGTTTTTCTCAATACTTTTCAAAATGTAGGGCGACCTTAGTCATCTGCAACAATGTTTGACAAATCCTAAATTATTGCTCTTTGTTACAAAATTCCTAGGATTTTTACGACCATGTTTTCAATGAACTATTATAATTTATGGTTTCCCCCTTACGTTGAATTTGTCACACATTGTGCAAAAGCAGATAAGGCACGGTCACCAGATTGGTATATAAACCCTGAAGCTGTGACTTTAAAATCATTCTACTCCTTACATCAACCAGTGTTACATCTTAAGGATATTTTACTGTATTTCTTTGTCTTGCATAATATACAACAGTGTTCAAGTAACAGTCTACGTGTTTTCTTGATTTTCCTCCTAAAAATCAAGTGGTGGCAGCAAATCCAACTCTAATCAGAAACATAACTGATAGCAGCAAGTCCAACTCCAGTCCGAAACCTAACTGGTGGCAGCGGTGGGATACTCCTCTGCAGCGATCACAGATCAGTACAGTACGTAATTGAAGCCGCTCAAGTAAGTGATTTTTCTTCAACATCTTGCTCGTTGCATTTCTTTCAAGAATTGAGAGGACGATCCAATAATCAAGATTATTAACATAAAGAAGACGAAGAATAAGGAGTAGGATCGGGAGGATCCGTACACGTTGTAATAACGTTGTCCTTCCTTAACAAATCAAACCTTAGATAGACATGTGTGCTCTAGGGTCATTATTATTTTTGTAATTGTAAATTAAATTCGGTACCGATAAATTTGAAAAATATATTGTGCAAACATTGCGAAATTATAAAGCTTTGAGCGAATTATTTAAGTCACGTGACTAGTTAATTAATTATTGACTTATAAAATTGTTGAGTGAATAAGAATTTGGTTTAAGCAAACCTGAAAAACATTGCTTTGTATGAATGTGGTTTTTAGCAAACCTAACCAAAATTGCTGCGTGTAAAATAATTGTGATTCAGCAAACCTTATTGCTCTGTGAATTGTTTAAATAAAAAGTGGTTTCAGCAAACCTTACCAAAATTGCTCTGAAATCTAAAAATAAAATTAAATAAATAATTAAAAAAATTTTGCTTTGCGAAGTAAAATTGTAATAAGTACAGTAGAGCGTCGATTATCCGAACTAATTGGGGGACGTGGGTGTTCGGAAAACCGGTATTTTCGGATAATCGAACTAATGTACATATATGTATATTGATTCAGTCATACAAATTTACGTACAGGTAAATGAAAACCATTTTATTTACATTTATGAATATCTTTAATGACAAATAGGAAATAAACAAAAAAAGTGCAGACAATCTTGTAGTCAAACTAGTGTTTACTAATTAAAATTAACGCTTAAAAAAATCTTGAATCTTCGTCTGCCGAAGCAAGCCTACCCGCTTACGAGAGGCTAGATCACGTACTTTTTTGAGAACAGATATTTGATATTGGTCGCTCTCGGCCTGTGTTACAAACCAGCGCAAGGCAATATCTAAGCAAGTAAACGCTTCAGAAGCACTAACTATGTTTTCATCTTCATTATTTATCGACTAGCAGTTACTAGGACGTACAATAACGAAGTGAACAAGTCGCGAAAAGTGTGCGAAAACTGACGCGGGCGGGCGGGCGGTGGTGAGAGGTGGGGGCATTGACCCGCGCGTACTATGTTCGGATAAGCGGTCGTTCGGTTGAGCGACGTTCGGATAATCGACGCTCCACTGTACCTGAAAAATATCTGTAAATCTGAAAAAGTGTAACTCGTTACTTAAAAATAACATTACTGGGTAAAATAATAAATTTTGATAAAAAATATATAAAACAAAGACATGAATTTCTTATCGGAAGCAGCTCAGTTAGCTCAAAACCAATTGGGTCAGGCAGCACAGCACGCAATGGGACAAGTTAGACGGGAAGTCGAACGTGCGGCAGACCAAATAATTGCCGAACGACTTGCAGCAGGTACTGCACATTCATCTGACTTTCCCAATGCTCAACCTTTACCTGAGACACCTCCATCTGAACAGGAACGGCCTGAACTTCCACAATATTATCGTAGTTTTGAAACTCGCAGTGAAACTGACGCATCCCCTCTTCCACCCTATAGCGGAATTAGATACCGATTTAATAGTTCAGTTGCGTCAGATTTATTAGACATAGTGCCAACTTTCGATGGCAATCCAAATACATTAAACCTCTTTATTAAAAAGGTGGAATATGCTTTGGCTATGGTGGGAACTCAAAACCACAATGAAACTGAAATGCAATTCGTGATACAAAAGCTTACAAGTAAATTAGTAGGCAGAGCAGCCGTACTAATAAGCGAGTACGATTATGCTAGTGCCCCATGGCAAACCTTAAAAGAAATACTTATTCAGCATTTCGGAGATCAAAAGTCCGAGGGATGCTTAGTGTTAGAGTTGGAACAACTCAAAATAAGAAATAACGAATCGTATCTGGATTTCTTTAATAGGATTCAGTCTGTCAAAAGTAAGCTTTTTGCAAAAATTATAGCAAAAAATGATGCCTCAACAAGAGATACTAAAATGTCCATATATAATCATACGGCATTACAAGTTTTTCAATATAACTTACCCCAGCACCTTTTACGACTCGTCAGACTGAAAGAACCTAAAAACTTAGAGGAAGCACTACAAATAGTGACTGAAGAAGTTAACTTTCAAAAGCAGTATATGCTGCGAAACGAATCTAACTCTAATAACTCTAATACAAAGAGAACGCCGCCGTCTCATAATAAAAGTTATAAACCTCGACCATTTCACGGTCAAAAATTTCGCCTAAATGAAAGGCCTACTCCAAACTTTAACACCAATTTCAGACCTCAAGGTAATTTTCAAAACCAACCACAGGGTCAGTCTCAATTCCCAAGACAACCCCAACCCTCTACTTCTTACCAACCTAGGCAACAATGGATGAATCGCAGATTCACCCAAAATCCCTTTCAAGCGTCGACATCGAGGCAAAACCACATCAATTACCATAATGAGCCAGTTACGGAAAATTCACCAAACACTTCTGAGAATCCAGGAGAAAATTTTCAAGTAACAGCCTCCGAGACGAATCCCCAATCATAGACAAAAGTAATTTAAACTCATTACCATACATATTCATACCAGAAATTAACGCAAGAATTTTATTAGATACAGGAAGTACAAGGTCATTCTTGGGCAACAAAGTATGCGACAAATATTATAATATATTTAAAGAACATGAGTTTTTTGACGTTATTAGCACACACGCTGTGAGTCAACATAACGAAGTCGTAAAAATACCGTTATTTAAATTGTTTAAGGTCAACTTACATCATAAATTTTACATTTACGACATAGACCAATATTATGACGGACTTTTTGGTATAGACTTATTAAGGAAGTTGCATGCGGTCATTGACACAGAAAATGAGTGTTTAGTAACACCAACTGTAAAAATCCCGATAAGTTATAATTCTTTGGAAAATTGTACTGCAAGCTCTATTTTTACAGTCACGTTAGAACCAAGAATGGAACAAGTCATTAAAATTCCGACGGACTTAGTCACCGGACAAGGCATTGTAGACTTTGTAGAATTTTACGAGGGCGTGCGTATGCCAAGTGCATTAGGTAGTGTATAAAGGGCTTTGCTTATACAATCATTCAAAATTCTAGTGATAAATACATTAGTATCGAAATAAAGAAACCATTTAAAGTTACTAAATTTCAAGAACCATGTTACACTAATTACTTACCTTCAAATTATGATCAACTCCTAGAAGAAAATTTACAAAAATTAAGGACTGATCATATGAATTCAGAAGAAAAGGAATTAATATATAAAATTTGTTATGATATAAAGATCTATTTCACCATGATGATATACCATTGTCATTTAGTCATGAAGTTAAACATAAAATCCGTACAAAAGATGATAATCCGATATATATCAAACCTTATCGTCAACCACCTTCCCAAGCAGAAGAAATCAAAAGGCAGGTTGAAAAATTATTAAAAGATAACGTTATTAAACCTAGTTTTTCACCATGGAGTGCCCCAGTCCATATTGTCCCAAAGAAATTAGATGCAAGCGGCGAACCAAAATATCGAATGGTTGTCGACTATCGCAAATTAAATGATATAACTTTGGATGATAAATATCCACTCCCAAACATTAACGATCTTTTTGATAAGCTTGGAAATAGCACTTATTTCACTACTCTTGACTTAGCATCAGGCTATCATCAAATAGAAGTTGATGAACCCGATCAACCTAAAACTGCATTCAGCACACAATTTGGACATTACGAATTTATGAGAATGCCATTTGGACTAAAAACAGCCCCAGCAACTTTTCAAAGAGCAATGGATAGTATATTACGAGGTTTACAAGGAATTCATTGTCTCATATATTTAGATGACATTTTAATATTTTCAACATCTTTGAAAGAACACCTGGAAAAATTAAAATTAGTATTCGATATTCTACGAACAGCCAACCTAAAAATTCAATTAGATAAATCTGAATTTTTACGAAAGGAAGTATTATACTTAGGTCATACTATTACGAAAGAGGGACTTAGACCAAATAATGATAAAATTCAAGCAGTCTTAGATTTTCCTATCCCTAAAAATGCAAAAGAAATTAAATCTTTCTTAGGATTAGTAGGATACTATAGACGTTTTATAAAAGACTTCTCCAAAATTACTAAACCTATGACGCAATTACTAAAGAAGAATGTTAAATTTGAAATTACAAATGAATTTACCCAATCATTTGAACTATGTAAAAACCTCTTAACAAATGCCCCACTCTTACAATATCCTGACTTTAGTAAACCATTTATTTTAACAACAGACGCATCCAATGTCGCACTCGGTGCAGTTCTTTCCCAAGGAAATATTGGTAACGATAAACCTGTTGCTTCATCATCATCATCATCATCAGCCCAATTATGTCCAGTCTTGGACGTAGGCCTCCTCCATTTTCTGCCATGACTGGCGGTCTTGTGCCCGTTTCATCCAGCCATGTCCTGCGTGTCGTCGGATATCATCAGACCATCTCTGGGGCGGTCGTCCTTTTCCTCTCGTGTTGTTACGAGGTCTCCATTCCAGGACTCTTTTTGGCCAACGGTCGTTTGCCATTCGGGCTATATGTCCAGCCCAAGCCCATTTCTTCTTCGCTAAAAACAACAATTTTAACAACAGACGCATCCAATGTCGCACTCGGTGCAGTTCTTTCCCAAGGAAATATTGGTAACGATAAACCTGTTGCTTACGCAAGCAGAACTTTGAGTAATACTGAACAAAAATATAGCACTACAGAAAAAGAATTACTAGCCGTTTTATGGGCCGTTAAGCACTTCAGACCATATTTATATGGTACTAAATTCTCAGTCTATACAGACCATAGACCCCTTGCATGGCTCTATTCTTTAAAGGAACCAAATAGTAAACTTACTCGCTGGAGATTAAGACTCCAAGAATACAATTTCGATGTTATTTATAAAAAGGGAAATCAAAATTTAAATGCAGATGCATTATCTAGAATCCAATTAAATACTTTAACTGTTGACGAATCACCCTCTACTTCACAACTTAACGATCACATATATGAAAACATGTCTGAACGTACAATGACAGCATCAGAAGTTACAACTCTAGATAACGCTGATGACTTCAATGATGATGATATTAATAGCATTCCAGTCCTAACCGAAGCGATTGATACAAAACCTAATCAAATTATTGTGAATCATTGGTTTAGGGATGAAATCAAAATAAATGATTTATCAAAGAATAAAAGAAAAATAACAGAAATATTTATCTCATTGAATCCAATTTTAATTAAAAATTTTCTTAAGGATACAATAAATGTGAATACTAAATATTTTATCTATTTCGCAACAAAAGATTTAAAAATATTATTTTGCGAAATAATATCGGATCTTTTTGATAGTAATTCCATCCAAATAATAGAATGTACAAAACGAATTTCTGTCATAGACGATGAAAATAGTCAAAAGGAAATAACTTTAAAAACTCACGAAGGAAAAACATGCCATCGTGGTATTAAGGAAACCCTTACAAGACTAAAACGTAATTATTATTGGCCAGGAATGAAAGAAACTGTGTCCGCAATAATAAATGCATGTGATATTTGTAAAAGAACTAAATATGATAGATCACCCTTAAAACCTTTAATTGAACTTACACAAACTCAGTCGAAACCTTTTGAAGAAATATTTATAGATCTTTTTAAAATTGATGGATTAATGTATCTTACTATAATAGATGCGTTTAGTAAATTAGGACAAGCGATCGAAATTATAAACAGATCTACACCTCAAGTCATAAAAGCTCTTTTAAAATACTTCTCATTATATGGTACACCCTTTAAAATCAGTTGCGATCCAGGATCCGAATTTAATAATAACTTAATGAAAGAATTATTAAATTTGCATAATATAGATTTACATATAGGAACCCCTAATAATCCTAATTCTATGGGATTAATCGAAAGATTCCACAGTACTATAATTGAAATATACAGAATAATTAAACTAGAAAATAGATTTAGTGATATTTCTGATAATATGACATATGCAGTAATAGCTTACAATAGTACAATTCATTCTATGACGGGATTTACTCCTTTCGAAGTAGTATTCGGACACACTGATTCTAGAAGCGTTTTTGATTGTGATTTTAATAAAAATTATATGCAACAATTAATCAGAGATCATAGTAAGAAGACAAAAATTATATATAAATATATCTCGGATAAAATGATTCAATCTAAAGAGACAACGCGACAAAGATTAGAACCAGTGGCGTCATCAAGTACGCAAATACAACCGGGAGACACAGTATACACTAAGATGGTTAATAAAAGGTTATCTAAAGATAAACCACGTTTTCAAAAGGCAGTTGCTATATCAAATCCGGAAAGAAATGTCTTGCCAGTAATTGTAAAAGAACGCGAAACTACTGTTCCTGTAAGGAACGTGAAGAGACCCAGTAAGGTTACAAATATAATTAATTTTCTAAAAAAGAATTAAAGTTACACATTTTCGGATAAATGAATAAAATAAATTTTAATCATGTGTTTAATTTAGGGGCCCACTTAGCTTTTATGTTAGTCGTTAAAAAACCTTAAGTCATTAAAAACCCTTAATAATTTTACCCACTTAGCGTTAATCGTTAAAAACCATTAGTTATTGGAAACCACTTAGTAATTAAAACCGTATTGTATATAATAACCATTAGTTATTAAGCCTTATTAGTTTACAGGGATATATTACGCTTTTAATTAATCATATTTTGAAATTATATAATCTTAGAAGTAACGATAAAAAGAGAATTTTAATTTGTACATTTAGTCACCGAATAACCATTACTACCTCTTATTTTGTAAAGCACACACAATGTCTAAAAAACTTCCCTACCAGCAAGAAAATCGAGAATAGATGAGTAAATTGAGTATTACTTTCTACAAGATTTAAGAGTATGAGAAATCAAATGTTGTGGAATAATACTTGCCTACCATTCTATAAAAAACCTACGGAACTTATGAATGGATACTACGAAGCACTACAAAGTGATAAAAATGGTCCAGACGTCATCGTGCGCATCGAGTATGTGAAAGTGAAAGTGAAGTTTTATGACGATTTAAAGACTACCAGGGAAAGTGAATAAAAGACCAGTGAACTTATTAACTGTTACTAATATAGTTTAATATTTTTATGTAGACTAACAATTCTTGATCATTGTTAATTGAGTAAAATTTTCGTTAACCTGCAATTTCACTCTTAAGGAGGGAGGAGTTAAGTAATATGTTTTTCTCAATACTTTTCAAAATGTAGGGCGACCTTAGTCATCTGCAACAATGTTTGACAAATCCTAAATTATTGCTCTTTGTTACAAAATTCCTAGGATTATGTTTTTACGACCATGTTTTCAATGAACTATTATAATTTATGGTTTCCCCCTTACGTTGAATTTGTCACACATTGTGCAAAAGCAGATAAGGCACGGTCACCAGATTGGTATATAAACCCTGAAGCTGTGACTTTAAAATCATTCTACTCCTTACATCAACCAGTGTTACATCTTAAGGATATTTTACTGTATTTCTTTGTCTTGCATAATATACAACAGTGTTCAAGTAACAGTCTACGTGTTTTCTTGATTTTCCTCCTAAAAATCAAGTGGTGGCAGCAAATCCAACTCTAATCAGAAACATAACTGATAGCAGCAAGTCCAACTCCAGTCCGAAACCTAACTATTTTCCTCCAACTGATCTCTGTTATGAAAAATAAATAATAAATATATCACTCATATTCCACTCTACAACTGTTCGAAACACACATCTATTATTTTCAAAAATAAACCTACGATAAATTTACTTACCCAGCAGAGATGTGAAAAATAGTTTAGTAAAAGTATTTAAATACAAAATGCAAATGCATAGTTGCTAGCACTATTTCAAATAGAAATACAAAGTAGTTTTGAACAAAAGTATTTAAATACAAAATGCAAAATACGTATTTTTAAAATAGGTTTGGAAAATAAAATACATTGTTAAGCATAACCACTTTTATTTATTGAACTGATTTTAGAACTAGTATTTGTTCAAAGAGTTCATCTTTCATGTTCCGCCTATGGGGCCTCATAATCATTCCACCAAATGAAAATAGTCGTTCTACAGGGGCAGAACTTGGTAAGCAGGTATTATATTTAAGGAAGAGTTTGTTTTACATTAGGATACCTGTTCAAGGATTCTAAAGTATTGTCTTCATCTTTTAAATATTGTAGTGTTTCCAGATCTATTGTAGTCGTATTGACATTATTATCACTGGCTGCTGAAGAATCAGAGTCCTCAACAAACATATAATAATAAGATTCTGTCCTTTCCTTCTTTTTATAAGAGTCAGTGTGTTGGGAACTCGTTTCGTCTTCTAGTTTTATCTTTCTCACTTCTGAAACAAATACTTCTTTGATGTATTCTCTGTTGGCTTTTGGCACCCATTTCATTTTGAAAAAGGGATAAGATACTGATGCTATTATGCCATCTTTTGCTTTTGGCTCTTCTAATTTATAAAATCTCTCAAAACGCCTATTAAGACTTTCTGTAATAACATCTATCAATACATCACAATATGTAAGGTTATCCATTTTCAAGCTGCTTAGAATTCTTTGCATTCTCATCAGTTCTGGTATAAGACATCCATAATAAGTATCTTTGTCCCCTTCTAAACTTCTGATCCCATCAGCAATAGGCTTTGAACAGCTTACATATTCAAGAAGAAATTGAATTTCAATTTCTTTAAAAATAGCCAACCCTAGTTTCTTAAAAGTTTCATTTAGTGCCCTTACTGCCAATAGATCTTGAATGCAATTATAGTATGAATTCCATCTTGTTGGACATGGATAAGTAGGGGATTTTCCAGTTGATTCTAGATATATTTCACAGGCTTTAGGAGACCTCGAACACAGATTCCAAACTGCTCGACATTTTGCCATAGCTGTGTCTAAGCGTATATCTATATAGCGTTAAATAACGCTCTGGATATGCAATCAAAAATTCAAGTTTTGCTAAGTACAGAAAGGTCTCGATTGTCCACTTCATATTTTCAGCAATCTACTCCGTATTCTAACACATCTGTATATTCTGAAGAAACATCAGCATCTGCCGATGATCGATTCATACTTACAATACCCACGCCGCAGGCAGACACTCAAGAACAGAATATTTTTTCTCAAGCTTGGAATAATGCCTAATGTCTATGCTGATATAAATAAAAAACATGAAAGGTATTCAAAATTGTTTTAGTCACTTTAATAAAATCCTTTAGTGCAGTAGCTATTTCACTACAAACAACTGGAACGAACTGTGAAATTGTCGATTTTCCTACTCTGTACAATGCTTCTAGAGATGCAAATGAATCACCTGTAGCTAAATATCTTAGTGTTATTTCCAATTTGGTTATTGCCGGGATGGCATTTCGCATGTGAGTATCGTTCTTTGTTATTTTGTCCCCAATTTTTCCTAACAATTCATCAAATTTTTCTGGGAGCATTCTCAAATGGTTTCTGTAACCATCATGATCTTCTTGACGCATTTCTTTAAGCAGACAACTACTTGCTCCAAAATCTTCCCTTCTACTTATCCAATCTTTTACCCAAACCCGTCTTCGTTTTTTCTTTTTATCTCTCATTAATTTAGCTACACATTCAATTGCTAGTAACAACACGATTTTGTTTAATTCACTTCGATTGTTATCCATGTTTGGCGCGCAAGAATAGGTAGGTACAAAATACTCTCACGAACTGTCCTGTGTATACGCGATGGTAATACTGGCATGCAAGGGCACAACTTGTATGCCAGTATTACTTGCAAATGTACCCGCAGTCTGCCAGTTACTCGCACTTGCCAGTAACTTTCATGCCCGCTACTTTCCCGATTTACGGGCATGTGTATCCCCGGCTTTATTTAAGTGCTTGCATGCAAGTATGACGTCACACTTGCGTTCAAGTAACGAATTGGAAACACGATTTTGTTCAACTTACAGCTATTATTAGTTGCAAGTATACAAGATATTAGTTGCAAACAAGTTAGTTTTAGTTATACAGTGTTCAGTGAACCTACCTACCTACTAGCTTTCCGCTCGCGGCTTTGCCCGCGTGGATTTAGGTTATATCGCGCCTCAAAAGCCAACTTTCGCGATGAAAGGTAGCCTACGTTCTTTCTCAAGGTCTGTTCTGTCTTTGTACCAATCAATTTCATCAAAATCGGTTCAGCCGTTTCGACGTGAAACTATCGCATTTATAAGATTAGTATCATTGAACTAATATTACTAACGTAAAGAATCGACACCGCGTACAATATTTTTGCGCAGTGAGTTGTTGCGACGAATCAACAACTCATTCAGTCACGCGCCGACGCTCGCCAGTGTTGCAAAACCTACCGATTTTCGGTAGATCTCCCGAATTTGATACTTATTAACCGAAATACCGATTTCGGACCAATATCTACCGATTTTTAACACGCCTTTATTAGCTTGACCTGTATGTAACTGGGTATTTCTTATGAAATCTCAAAATTTGAGATATTATTGAAATTTCTTTTTTTTTTTATAAACTTAGATATTTTTTTGCAGAGATCAGAAAAGTTGCTTTTAGAGATCTGTCCAGGGGTATTGGTCTTCCATATTTTTGTATATAACCTATAAAAAATGAGGTTTTAAAAAATAAATAAATGAGGGAATGATTAACGGAGTGAGGGAATGATTTATTATTATATTATAGTAAAAAACAACATGTACAAATGAAAGAAATTATATATTTTTTATTAATATATATCAAACAATGAAATATCATATTCTGAAGAAAATCAACTCAAAACTTTGTACTTATAGAACATAAACAATCTTTTGTACTTATAGAAAATGACCAACATAAATATATATAAACCCAAAAAAATAACAAATATACTACTATAGAGGTAACAAATGTTTTTATCTTTATACTTATTACTATTTATTTTTAAACTTTGTACTTAGCACTTCTCCAAAACTTAAATTAAAACATCTTCATATTTATTTATTAAGCATTAATTATTATTAATATTAACCTAAATTAGTCTTTTCTTGGAGTTTTTTGGTCTTTGAGATCAATGAGTTATTCAATCTTAATTTTAACATCACTTGTAGAGTCATCTAACTCTGTAATAACGTAATTCCCCCTTTTAACTAACTTTGGCGGCTTTATTTTCTGTATCACATCTTTCCATTTATATAATTGTTCATCTTTAATATTAGGCCATCTCCAAAACTTCACACCTTGCTTCATGCACCTAACCATCAAACCATCTTCAAAAACAGATAGAACTTCTCCGGGATACTTTGACGTGCCCCATTTAATCAGGACATGATCTCCAATGGTAACATTCTTATCACTGTCGGAGACAACAGTAGATCCCTCATTTTCTAAATCAATTGTATCATTTTCTTTTAACATTTCAGTATGATCTTGAATGCGCGAAGACGACGCTGAAGACAGTTGGTAATTATGCTTCATTATATCCAATTCCATTGACTTTTGAGGGGATTTGCTACGCCTCTTAGTAAATCGATTACTGCGGTGTTGTTGAAAATACCCCAAATGATAGTGGGTACAAACTTCTTCGCAATCTATGCATGAAAGTCTTCTGCACTGTAAGGTATTGTGAAAAAATACGAACTGGCGTATTTTTTGTGTTCCCCGGAAAGTAGGAATAGTTTTGGACTGTTTTATGAGATCATCCATCAGCGAAATATCTGCTGTGGTAACTTCAAACAATAAAATAGAAGGACACCTGGATTGAAGGATAGGTTTCAATGAATTCAGGTCTACGATATCATGGCCTTCTGCCACGACTTTATCAGCTGTCCGTTTCAGGGTTCCACCGACACCGTCAGGCGCTCCCTTACCGTGCCCGGGTTCAGAATAATGCCATGAAAAGTATGTGATTTCTGGATAGAGATCTTTTAGATGGCGACACACCATTTCGAACATAAATTTATTTTTGTATTGATTAACAGGCCCATCACTCAACATATGTAATCGGGAAATAGGTAAATGTTGTGTTTTTATCCACTCAAATATGGGTTTCAAGAATAGAATAGAATAGAATAGAATCATTTATTTGCTCTTGAATATGGTACATGTCAGATCTTTAAAATAACGCATATAAGTCTCACATATTCAGCTATATAAAAAAGCATGCAAATATAAACATAAAATTGGAAACACATTGTACTCACATTACATATACAAAACATTAAATAGGTACTATTAAATTAAAATGTCAATATCATTATTATGTCAGTATACAAAATCAATATCATTAAAATAAAATGTCAATATTAATCAAAATGAATGTCCATATACAAAACAATACCAAGTCAATGAACCATTTTTGTAATTAACATGTCGTGTTGAAAGTTTATTGGCAAGATGGAGACCTTCATTTCTCTGTAATGTCTGTAAATTTTCTATGAATCTAAATTCAATTTTACTCCCCATGTTGTCGAAAAATATTTTATGTTCACAAAAACAATTCCTTATTAATTTTATCAGGTGACATGCATCAAACATAATCATATATTTCATTCCATTGTAGGTGAAATATGGTCTATAAGGTGGTGTAATAACAGATGCACCGAGTATTTGCGCCATGTTCAAGTTTGATGCAATACCATCAAAAGTTATTGCGAGGACATGACAATTTGTGTCCTTTAATAGATCTAAACATATTTTTAAAAGCCTAGATTTTTCAGAAGCTGTGAAGCTTTTTGCCGGAAAAAACCCCACAGGCAATTTCCAATACCCATTTACAGCTACTACCATGAAAACTAATATCTCTTTAGCAACTTCTACTTCGTCACCACATAAATCATTTCCAACATTTACATAGCCATAATGTTTTTTGCCAAATAGTTCCGGCTCCTCTCTTATTTTTATCTCGTCAAAAGTAAGAGCCACAAATACAGGTCCAGATTTTGTTAATTCCGATATCGTGTTTAGTGATTCTTTTGTGAATCCTGGTTCACAATCTAAACGTGAATACCATTTGCGCAGAGTGTTTACATGCGGTAAACCTAAATCAAATTTATCCCTAATATAAATGTAAGACCTGGGACTGTAAAAGTGTACTGTAAAGGCAAATTTCTTTAGTTCCTCGTGGTACTCAGACGTGTGACTGATTATTCCCGTAGCTTTTCCATTCACTCTGTCTACTAATTTTTGAAGTAAATTATTGCGGCATGCTACTTGAACTTCATTTTGGTGATTTACGAGACCTGGTCTTTTATTTAGTTCTTTAACGACTTCCTGTAACGTTATAATTCGTTTGGCCATCCGTTTAGTTTTAGCTTTCAAATTCCTTATCATCTTATTTTTTTCAGAAATTTTTCTTTTAAGTCGCGCATTCTTGTTCATAAGTTTATTTTTTCTTGGTGTCAGTATTTGAGTTGAGGAAGGCCCAGGAACTGGTGCAGGTCCGGCTGGCTGATTCAGTTCCTCACACGGAAGGTTAATGTCTCTATTAACATATGAGGACACCAATCTTCTTTGTGGCAGTTTAATCTGAAATAAATGATACTCTTGAGAAGCTATATTTCACTGCATACTCACTTAGAATATAAAAAACACTTACAGGAACAAATAAGGTTGGTATTGAATCTTTTAATAATACACGGCGACACTTTCTTTGGATGAAACATTTTTCCTCAAAATGTTTGCTGCAAATAGTTGCATTATTACTTGGAACCCAATGGGGCCTGTTGATAATTCTTATCCATTTTTCACGGACTGCAGTTCGAGATGGTAACCTTAAAAAGGACAAATTAATTATTTGCATCACAAAATATTTGGCTGAACAAAGTACAGGTGTGCCCGCTAATATGCAAGCGTCCCTTTCGTCTCGCTTCATAATTTTCCCACCTCCTGTCATAATCATATGTTATAAATTACAATACAAGACCATTCATAGCTATGACAATAAATTTTATTAGAAATATAGGTACAAATTTATTACATCTGGTCATTTTATGTAATTACGAGAATATGACAATCTTATTTTATTGCCTGAATTAGTAGTAGGTGTCGAAAAAAGTATCGACTTTTATCGATAGTCGTGACGTCACCGCTTTGTCAAGCCCTAGCGTAACCAAGCAATTTTCTATTTTACTTAGAATTTTCGCAAATTCTGCTTGTAACTATGAAATATACCTATATACAACAGAGGAAATCAATATTCTGCTGTAATAACTATTTTCTGAGCAGATTTTTTACAGAAATTTGCCAAAATATTGTCCGAAACATTCCAATGGAACAATCGTATTTACCTGTGAAACGTGTAATTATTTGGGTTATTTCTTCTTGTCACATCACAATTACTCACTGCACACGATACCATTATCACATATAACACTATTTAGCTATTTTAGTTATGTTTTCGTAATATTTTCACCAAAATTCGTGGCACGTCGAAACAAGCGGGACGCTATGGCCTCTTACTCGAAAAAACATTGACACAACCGGTAAAGATTGTGCATCTCTTTCTATCTTGCAAGTTGTCCATATGGTAGAGATGTCTCTTTTCCACGCTTAGTTCGTCTTTAGCGTAAGCGAAAAATCCTAAGTCTATGCTTTTTGCAGTCATCTCATTTTTTCTTGTTAGTGCGGTGCGCAGTACCGTAACGATTAATATCGATACATGATATAAAATGTAGTTAGTATTTTCTTTATACACATTAATTATGTATATTACTTTATTTTAGATAAGCTAATGATTTTGGTTGTACTCGCAAAATGTATCTATTTATATTTAAAAATAAAAAAGGGATTCGTTACAATACGAAATACTAGAGCAAAACTTTTTTATGAGATACAAAAACTGACCAAGTGCGAGTCGGACTCGCACACTAAGCGTACGATCAAGCTTTTATCACTTTCGGGGTAGGCAGGGTATCAAAGACCGAAAAAAGCGGTCGTTTTCGCCTTTTCTGATGACAAATATTGTAGGTGATTTCAGAAATTGTGTATCATCAGAATATTTTATCACCAAACGAATGCTAAGTTTTCATGCATGGCATTAAAATTTGCAGATTCCCCAACGATGACAGCGAGACAAAAGAAATTTGAATCAAAGCTACTCATAGAGATACTTATTTCCCTACAAAATATAGTGTCATATGTTCTAGACATTTTACACCAGATCGCTTTGAAGCTTTAAAAAATAATAGACGTCGATTATTTAGGGCATCAATACCTACACTATATTTACCATCTCTAGTAAGTATATTTGGGTTTAATATAATATGGGTTGATCTTGCATTTTTTTGTAGACACTCTCAAATTATTCAAAAAAATGCTTAATATCAGTCTACTTTGTTAAAAGATATTACAAATGAATCTACTTATATCACGGCAATCAATAAAATGTTTATAAGGATCGCGATCATTTCTATAATTTGTCAACTAATCATAAATTTATAGTATTGAGTTTTTTTTAACTACTTGCAGACTTACTAGGTAGTACCTGAGCTTCTTTTAAATAAGATAATTTTGCAGGAGCCATCGGTCGATTCAGCCAATACCCAAGCTCAACCTTTTTCATCAGAAGATGCAGAGATTATGCCTTCTACAAGCAAGGTATTTTTTCGATCTTTAGAAATCAGTAAAATCTTACTTGCAAATATTAAAAATACGATATTTTTCAGGAGCCATCGATTGATTTAGCCAATACCCAAGTTCAACGTTTATCATCAGTATATGTAGAGAATAAACCGTTTACAAGCAAGGTATTTTTAAATAAGTTTTAGGAATTAACATTTTTATGAGTTCATCTATTATAGTTAATGCTATTTGCAATGTAATGCAGCAAATCTAAAATTTTATTTTTCATTTAATTTTCAGAATCCAGATGTACATAACTATAAGAGCACTGTAGAACCATGTATAGATTTGACACCAAGAAAACGAAAAATGAAGCGCCACATTGATCATCTTATATCTACTTTGAATAAAAAGAAAAAAGATGTAAAGAGACTACAAGACAAAACAAGGATATTGAAAAAGAAAGTCGCAAATTTACAAGAAATTTTAGACACACTTACTAAAAAATCATTATTAGATCAAGAAAGTGAAGACATTTTAAAAGGCATTGGTGTGGAAAACCGGGAATTGATAAAAAGACAACAGCAAAAATGTTTGACAGGACACATACCAAAAACAAAATATTCGCCAGAAATTCGAGCTTTTGCAATAACCTTACATTTTTATTCCCCCAAGGCTTATGATTTTGTGAGGAAAACTTTTAGCACATGTTTACCTTGTCAAAGCACTCTTCGAAAATGGTACCAGTCAGTTGATGGACAGCCCGGATTCACCAAAGAAGCTCTCTTAAACTAGTAGCAAAACAAGCGAACCAGATTTATGCCACCATAGTATTTGATGAAATGGCAATTAAAAGCGGCATTGAATACCATCCTCAAGGAAAAAGATTTTATGGTCATGTTAACTATGGAGCTACCTTGGAATCAGATTGTCAACTTGAAGCCAAAGAAGCGCTTGTTTTTCTTCTGGTACCATTAAATGCCTCTTTTAAAATCCCCATTGGCTATTTTTTGATCAAAGGTATCACAAGCAATCAGAAAGCGTCTCTCCTCACTCAGGCTATTCATTTAATTGAAGAAAGTGGTATCCGAGTAGTAGCCGTAACTTTTGACGGTTGCCCTGCGAATTTATCCTTTGTTCTCACTAGTTCGATTCAGTAGTTCGATCGTCGAACTAGTGAGAATTTTTTTTCTCATTTGTTCGACCGTCGAACTAGTAAGAATGTTTGTTCTCACTAGTTCGATCCGTTAACTTATTATTATTATTAATCGAGAAGCAAGAACATTAAGTACCGATATAATAGATATTGGTCACAAATACATACATTGTATAGGTAATTATAAAATGAAAATCTTTTAGGTATATTTTGTAGGTATAATTATTATTTAAGTATTATTGAAATATAGTAAACGTCAAAATTCGACTGCAAGTAAATTAATAGTAAACAATACAAACAGTTTAAATACATAATACAAATCATTGTCATATCACCCGGAAGTCGTCCACTGGTATATTTCCTTAAATGCATCTATGCCTATAGCACTTAGGTATGTGCATAATAAGTTTAGTATTATAAATATTTAACTAAACGCCCCACCCCAGAAAGAGTGTGGTCATAGTTCTGTTGTCTTATTTTGAGGGTACATGATTTTTGTTATATTTTGAGGGTAGATGTTTCGCAAAATGGAAGTATTACGCTGTTCAGCTCTGCAGTAGCAATGTTTATTTCGTGGTGCCTGTTTATTTTACTGTTTATATTTTCGGAATAATGTCTAAAGAAGTGAAATTAATAAAAAGCGGTCGTGGAAGGATTCTGCAATTAGAAGGACATCAATATTATTCTATGCGTAAATACAAAAATGGCCACAGCATTTGGCGGTGTAAAAATTATAAAAGTTTAAAATGTACCGGTTCCGTCACAATGAATATGGTAAGTCTTGGTTATTTTATATGTACATAATGATAATTGTTGTACGTATATTTACATATTATAGGTGTTGTATGTGTATTTTTATTTGTAATAGTTTTAATGTACAAGCAAAATAATTCATGAATTCCTATATTTTTTAAACATTGGTTTTGTTTAAGGACTTCACTAATAATTTACAATCAAAACCCCACTGCGGTCAATGTAATCCAGATGAAACACGAAATACAGTCAATGTTATTTTAAATAATGCTTGCGAAGAAGCAGCTACGGGAAGAGAACCAGCTCCTAGGGTCTACAACAGAGCTTTAATTACATTAAAAAATCAAGGCCTGCATTTAGCTTCTAAGAGTGTACCTGAATTTTGTGAAATAAAGTCACGCATTTACAGAAGGAGAAATAAGTTAGCACACGTAAAAAAAATAAATGCAAAGACTGTTGAGGAAGTCGAAGTTCCTAGTACTTTTTCAGATTTCTTACTCGCTGATTACAGTCATAAAAAAATGAGAATATTAGTGTTTTGTTCAAATGATGCCCGAGAAATTATTAAAAAAACTAAACACATCTTTATGGATGGGACCTTTAAATCATGTCCGACACCTTTTCAGCAACTTTTTACAATTCACGGAGACATCGGCAGTGATACAAATAACACGAATGTCATCCCTTTGGTGTACGCTTTCATGAGTCACAGGACCAAAAAAGCTTACTCACTTTTATTTGATTTAATTGGGTCCCAAATTCCAGAGTGGAAGCCTGCTAAAGTCACGATAGATTTCGAAGAAGGCACAATGAAAGCGTTGAAAACATTGAATGTTACAGTCAAAGGTTGCTACTACCATTACGTGAACAGCTTGTGGCGCAAAGCAAAAACCCTGGGTTTAACTAAAGACAAACGCAACAGAAGAATAATTTCATTATGCGCCAACTTGGCATTGCTTCCAGAAAATGAAATTGTTTCAGGATGGGCGTATATTCAAAAAGAAATGAAGAAGAATTGCGAATCTATAATTAAGTTTAAAGATTATTTCGATAAATACTGGATGAAGGGTGATTATCATAGAATTTGGTCGGTTTATGGCGAACGCCACCGAACAAATAATGCAGTAGAAGGATGGCACCATAAAATAAATAACCTTGTAACGAAAGGGCATGTAAACCTATTGCAAATATTACATATTTTACGGGACGATTCCTTATTGTCTTCATATCAAAATGACATTCTTCAGAGACCTTCAACATCAAACAAACGTTGTAAAAGGAGAAAAACTGATTTATTCAATGACGATTACATTATTGATGCTCAAATGCAATTAATATGCGGAGAAATTGGTGTTGGGCACTTTTTAGAAAAGATGCGATAATTATAGTTACATTGAGACTCAATGTGACAAAATAATTGAGTATTTGATTATTACATTATTTTTTTGATTTCGTAACCAATGTACCTAATATAATGTTCAATATACATATATCCTTTGGTGGAATACACAAATTCAAAGTTTTTTCGCTCTCTGCTTATTGAGATAAGTAAGACAGAGAAAAATATATTTAATCATGTATATTTTATCAAAGTTATGTTTATGAATGTTATGTCTATACCTATACCTAATTTTGTACATTTGTAATTTTGAAGCATTTTTGGCATTTTTTTAGTTTCTTTTTAGTTTCTGATTAAGCTTGTTGAGATAAGCAAGACAGAAAAATATTTTTCATCTACGAATTTATCAATGGCCATTAGGCTGCACTTTTAATGTGAATAACTTAGTTACCACATTCAAAAATCCGTGCAATGACACGCAAGTAGCAGTTTTTTTAGATCCTGCTCACATGATTAAGCTTGTAAGGAATGCTCTTGAGTTTTACGGTAACTTTTCGGACAAAGATGGTCAAATCATTTCTTGGCAGCATCTAGTAAATTTACATAATTTACAGACAGAGGAAAATTTCCATTTAGCGAACCGGCTGAGAGCTACACATATATTTTTTAAATGTAAAATAATGAAAGTGAGTCTAGCAACTCAGATTTTCAGCAAAAGTGTCGCAGATGCTCTTATTTTTTGTAAAAATCAGCTGCATTTACCAGAATTTCAGGCAACTACTGGTACGATAGATTTTTTGAAGATGATGAATGACCTCTTTGATATTTTGGACTCGCATGTCCATGGCTACGATTTCAAAAGGGCAGTTAATGAAGAAAATGCTGCTTGCGTAACACACAAATTAGATTTGTGGAAAAATGAAATCCTGAAACTTAATACTGAATAAATAAAGAAAAACAATAAAAAAACCGTTAAACTTGTTGATTCTCTACGACACACCGGATTTTTGGGCTTCTGTATCTGCATAGAAAGTGCCAAACATTTAATTCAAGAGCTGGTTCTCAATAAAGAATGCCCAATTAAGTACTTGCCACTGCATAAAATAAGTCAGGACCACCTTGAACACTTTTTTGGCAGTGTCAGAAGCCACGGCGGATCTAACAACAATCCAACCGCACGAGTATTTGAGAGCATATACAAAAAATTACTAACTTATGCCCATATCAAGAACACGGGGACCGGTAATTGTGGAGCACTTAATCAAATTTCCGTTTTGCATTGTACATCTGCTTTAGAACGAATTAATATTACTACACGGCGAAAGGATCAAGACACTGTATCAGAAACGACTGACGACTTTGATATTCAGGTGCAAGAAGAATTTTGTTTTACAGAATTTAGTACGAAAGTGGTTGAGTACATAGCAGGTTACATCGTACACGCATTAATAAAAAAAAATAAATGCCAAACATGTATTGGAGCGTTGCTTGGAGGGGCACAAGAAGATAGCCTACAATATCAAAAGGATGTGAGAAACAAACTGATGTATGCTTCAACAACAGTAATAGCTATATGTCGCCGCAGTGAAGTTTATATCAAAAGAGCCTTAGCAGAATGTGGAGGAAAAACTATTACATGGGTTAAATACAATTCAGATTACTTCACTTCGGTTGTTCTTAAATCTTTTGTGGGATGCGATTTATTTCCAGATATTAACTTTCACCAATTTGACGTAGAATCTACTAATCACTTGATTGACTTAACTTCATGTGTAGCAAGAAAATATATTGATACCCGATTAACTTTCATAACAAAATGTAATACAAACCCAAAGGAATATGTAAGAAAAACATATTCTAAACTAATTCATTTTAAAAACCAATAAGTAATTTATTTAATAAACTCTTACAAAATGTAATAATATATAGTTTTATTTCAGAATCGAACCCGTAATCCCTTTAACATAAATCCAATCCTTATACTTCTTATAAATCAAATAATAATCGATATCGATATAATTTTTAATTACTGTTTTGGAATCCCTACAGACTCATTTGTCATTTGGTTGTCAATGCGTCAACCAATTACAGCGGGTGAAGCTTACCTCTCCCCCCGCCGTAAACTGGTGACTTTGTTTTAGAACAAAAACGTACCGATGCTTTCTCCACTGGTTGTTCTGCTCCATGGGTCATACCGAATTTAGTTTTATTTCAGGCGTTTCGTTTCATCTTTTATTTTATCGCACGGTCGAAGTGAGCTGTAATATACAAAATACATCCGATTGAGTTTACGGCTCGGGTCTTATGAGAGTCGAAGAGGGTAATCATAAATACACACGTGTATCATACGACGTTTTTCAACACACTTGTGAAAAAAATAACAATAAAAACTCATTTTACTTAGTAGATAAATAGTTTATTTAGAGAAACAATTATTAAAAGTGCAGTTAGTTAAATTATAATTAACTGCTTTTGATGGCATAGTGGTGTCATCAGATAGATTATTTATTGAAATA
The DNA here is from genome assembly GCA_963921415.1 of Pyrausta despicata. Lineage (NCBI taxonomy): Eukaryota > Metazoa > Arthropoda > Insecta > Lepidoptera > Crambidae > Pyrausta > Pyrausta despicata. The sequence goes on from OY992864.1 coordinate 11,843,009, forward strand.
CTTTCATGTTCTATTGTAAATTGAGATAGCTCATTATTCGTCTAGGTAGGTGAAATCCAATCATTGGATGTACTTGGTGTTTCGTCAGTAGGAAGCGCCTTAGAATCAAGTTTAATTCTTTATTTTCTGCGCAACCCCTATGGTTGCGCCTATTCTGCCACGTACAAAATGGGGATTTTAAAGTTTTCAAGTGTGTTGAAAAAGTTATTTTCTAAACAATATGTTAGTGTATCAATTTTTTACAGAAGTCAATCAAGATGCAGACATGAAAGAAACTTTATCTAAACCACCTCTAAAGCAGTCTCACCATTCAGAAATGAAAAACATCGCCAAACATTGTGCTTCAGAAACCTCTTCGATTATATCCATACAACCAACAATAAAAATCAGCACTAAAAATATTCAGATGATTCAAGATAGTATGATGTTAGAAGATTCCGGGAGTGAATCAGAAGCAGTTACTGCAAGTTTGAAAGATTCCGGGAGCGAATCTGAAGCAGTTACTGCAAGTTTTAAAGATTCCGGGAGCGAATCAGAAGCAGTTACTGCAAGTTTGAAAGATTCTGGGAGCGAATCGGAACAAGTTACTGTAAATTTGACAATGAAACCAGTAGCAACGAGCAGCTACTTACCAACTACCTTGCAATCAAATGTAAGTAACTACTAAGTATTTAAGAGTAAAGTTGTTGACATGTACAGCAGTACAGGGTATAGGGCAGCGCAAATTTACAATATACCAAGAATGACTATAATGGATCATGTGCATAATAAAAGAATGAAATCTAGTACTCTTGGTAGATGCACAGCTCTTTCTCCGGAAATCGAGAAAAAACTTGCATCGTATCTACATACGATGGAACGGTACGGATTCGGCTTAAGCAGACAAGAAGTATTAGGTCCTTACATATGAAATTGGCGTTTTGTCGTACTGGCCACTTTGATCACAAATTTTTCCTATTTGGTTAGGAATTCGAAATTCAAATTTATACAGCTATTTCCACATGTAGTTGTGTTTCGTAAACCGTCATTCATTTGTTTTTTTACTTATCTTTTTTCTGTTTGCATCGCTCAATTTACAAAATGGAAAATTTGAAATATCGCGTTATTTACGAGTACTAGTTCCACCGTGGCACCAGTGCTGCGGAAACGGCTCGAAGGGTTAATGATGTGTATGGCGGTTGTGTCGCAAAAGAAAACACAGTGCGTTTTTGGTTCCAACGTTTTCGTTCTGGAAATTTCGACCTGCAAAACAAGCCCCGTGGACGGCCGGAGACCCAAGTTGATAATGAAGAATTGAAGGCTATTGTGGAAGCGGATCCATCGCAAACCACGTCCGAGTTAGCTGCAGGCTTTGGCGTTAGTGATAAAACTGTTTTAATCCACTTGAAGCAAATTGGGAAGATTAAAAAACTTGAAAGGTGGGTTCCTCACGAATTGAGTGAAGCAAACCGGCAAACGCGCGTCAACTGCTGCGTTACATTACTTGACCGGCACAATAACGAAGGGATTTTAAATCGAATCATTACCTGTGATGAAAAGTGGATTCTCTACGATAATCGGAAGCGCTCATCGCAATGGCTGGACCCTGGCAAGCCACCAGCCAAAGCCTGCTCCAAGCGAAAATTGACCAATAAAAAGTTACTTGTAAGCGTTTGGTGGACTAGCGCCGGTGTCGTTCATTACAGTTTTCTCAAATCTGGCCAGACGATTACGGCAGATATCTATTGTCAGCAATTGCAAACCATGATGGAAAAGCTAGTTGCTAAACAACCAAGGCTGGTCAATCGCTCTACGCCACTGCTGCTTCACGACAACGCTAGACCACACACTGCACAACAGACGGCTAGCAAATTAGAAGAACTTCAATTGGAATCTCTAAGGCATCCACCGTACTCCCCGGACCTTGCTCCAACAGATTACCATTTTTTTCGAAATTTGGATAACTTCTTGCAAGGGAAAAAGTTCAACTCAGATGGGGCAGTCCAAGTCGCCTTCAAAGATTTTATTGATTCCCGTTCGAATGGTTTTTTTAGTAAAGGGATCAATGAACTACCTATGAGATGGCAAAAGTGCATAGATTACAATGGCTCATACTTTGATTAAATAAATATGCTATATAAAAAAATTTCGACTTTTTGTTCCTCCCATACAAAACGCCAATTTCATAGGTAAGGACCTAATATTAGAAGTAGTCGGTCATTATGTGACTAAGAATGGCATACCAACACCTTTTAAAAATGGAAAGCCAGGCAATGAATGGTTCAAGGCGTTTAAAGAACGGAATAATTTATCCGTTAAAAAACCACAAGCAGTAGAATATGCTCTAAAAAAAACCGTGGATCCATTTATCATATACCCATATTTTGATCTACTTAAAAAAACGATTGAAGATTTGGGTTTAAATGACAAGCCAAGTGCAATTTGGAATCTGGATGAGACAAGTTTTTCAAAAGATCCATCCAAAACAAAAATAGTTGGCCGCAAAGGCCACGCATCAACTAGACTGATTGCTAGTCCTGGCAAGGGTAATACGACTGTTCTCCTAGCTGCGAATGCGCTTGGAGAAAAATTACCACCGCTTATTATCTTCAAAGGCAAAAACGTGTGGGACTCTTGGACCTCTCCCGCTGCATATCCGAACACAACATATGCTGCAACAACAAATGGCTGGATGGAATCAGAAGTTTTTGAAAACTTTTTCAAAAAGTCTTTTATACCAGCTCTCGGCAAGCAACGCCCAATATTGCTTATATATGATGGGCACTCGACACACGTTGGACTCAACATAATTGAAGAGGCAAATAAAGAAAACGTGACAATCCTTAAATTGCCAGCTCATACGAGCCATGTGCTGCAACCGTTAGACTTGGCCGTAATGAAATCTTTTAAAGATCGCTGGGACCCATTATTAGTCAAATGGCAAAGACTAAATATCGGAGTACCTCTCCCAAAAAGTGAGTTTTCTCGTCTGATTGGTACTGTATGGACCCAAATAGACCCAGTTGTTTTACGTAATGGCTTTCAAAAAGCTGGCATTTACCCACTCAATCAAGAAGTTGTCCAAGAGCATCAATTCGATAGCCTGAAGTTAAAAAAATGGAAGGAATCTAGTCAAAACTCAAATGTACCCATAATTAATGAACATGAAATGGCTTTCACTGGCTGTCATCTTTCTGAACAGAACCCAAGAAGCTTATTATCGATAGTTCTCGATTTTATCAACAAAAAAATGTATTCGATAAGCTCTACTTGCACGATGACTGATGAAAATAACCATTCTAATAAAGACCATCATAACACGTCCACCTCCCAACTGTCAGCAAGCGAGTAAAGTAAAAGAAGGTGACACTACAAAAGTAACACGACGAAAAGTAGCACCCGGAGCTGAAGTCATTACGCATACTGATGTGATTCTGCGAAAGAGATCAGAAACTAAGAATAGCAAATTAAACAACAACTCTCACACCAGTAAATTACAATCAATACCTTCTACCAGCGCTTGTAACGTAACGTCTTTGAGTCAAACAAGAAGCAGCAGTCAGGCTAGACCTTTTATTATGAAAACACCAGATGATATTCCCGAATCCAGCGAATCCTCAATCCCAAGTGACGATGAGCAACAATGGTGATTAAAAACCCACAATGAAGACAGATTGTACAATGGTAAAGTTGAAAATTGTTATATTACTGAAGAGGCTCATGTTTAGCAGAACTGTATAAATTTAGATGAAATTCTTTAGACATATAGTAATATTAAAAATGTTAAAGTATGTTTGGATATTTGTTCCTCAATCACGCTCTAACAGCTCAACGGATTTGGATGAAATTTGGCATTTGCACTAGACCGGTTTTTAGTTTTTAATATGGTTATGATGGATGGAGAAAATCTAGAAAGTAATGTAGTTTTTTGGTTTCAGGATTGGGGTGATTATACTCCGAAATCTCTTAAAACACCTGTTTCTAAGCAGTTAAGACAGAATCGAGAGGAGATAAGAAAGCCTGTCAATGCAGGAAAACAACTGGAATGGATATCTAAAAGGCGGCCACAGCTTACCAGTTCCTCTCTGGAAAACTTGCACCAATTAAAAGGAACAGCTGTCACAATGCAAATGGACCATGCAGCAAAGGAAAGAGAAGAAGCGAAACAATTATTTGAAATCCAAATGGAGATTCAAAAAGAAATTTTAAAACAAAAAAAAATTAAAACTAGGATACAAATTTTAGAGTTAAGACGAATTAAAAAAAAAATAATGCTTAAGTACCTATGTAAAATTAGTTTTATTGGTTACAATAAACTTTGAAAGTAATCATTAATAATAGAGTCTCGCGCTGCGCTGGGCCTGATGTAATGTTGTGATTGTTGATCTATCTGACCCTGGCGTAACAATTCATCCCATGGTGCTGAAAGCTGCAGTTCAGGATCATCAAGGGGATTTGGTTCTCCTCGCTGCCTCAGCATATTGTGCAACACTGCAGTAGCTACAATAATAGTTAGAGATTTGTTGAGATCAGTACGCAGCCCAAAAGCTAATGCAGGAAATCTTCTCTTCCAGACTCCATAGGACCTTTCAACAGGGTTACGTGTCCGTATTTGTGACTCGTTATAGAGTTGTTCCACTGGGGTCCTGGGATTATCTAAAGGAGTCATCGTGTAGGAAGTGGAAGCATAACCACCATCTACTAACAGCAAGGCATTTCCATATCGGCCAGATTCAAATTTAGCTTTTATGCAACTATTATTGAATATGGTACTATCGTGAGATGAACCTGGCCACCTGGCCACTATGTCAGTGATCTCTAGGTTGGTATTGCTAATTGTTTGAACGTTGATAGAGAAGTATCCCTTTCTGTTGCAAAACAGCTCTGCATGATCTCCACCTGGTGAGGTTATACGTATGTGAGTACAATCCATAGCACCAATGACTCGTGGAAATCTTGCTATTTGAAAGAAAGAATCCTGTGTCTTTCGTATTTCCTGGTTTGTACTAGGAAATCTTATATATTCTTTGTGCAACGATGCTATCGCTGCACTGACTCGGTGAATAATTCTATGAGATGTTGGTGTACTCATTCCGCCAAAGTCACCAATACTCATTTGGGTGTTATTTGTTGCATAAAATCTTAATGTTGCTTATAACTGGTTAACAGGCGATATTGACTTATTTCTGAAACAATACAAACAGTGCCGGAATCAGCTTACAGGAAATACATTATTTCATTGCATATGTGTCCGTTTAGACAACAAAATTGTATTTTACTTGTATGGGCGTGCCTCTAGCTGCCAAACCCAACTTCCCTCTTAACATAAAATTATTATCAAGAATACTCACCTATACTAACCTAACCGTTTGAAGAACTAAGCTCGAAGCAGAAAAGAAGACGTGTAGTGCGTATCAGCGAGTCTTATTCTCCAGAAGAATTAAACGCGGCTACAATACAATCATTGAAGCCAAGTGGAAACGAAGAAATAAGTTTGATAATTAAGCATTTGACAGAACATCCAGAAGACATTGCAAAAGTGAGGAGCTGTTTAGATAGCAAGAAGGGTAAAGATACAACATATTCTCCCATGCAAGCATTGGCTATACTAGTTTCACTAAAATTATCAAAGTGGCAATATATTAGCTTGAGAGAATCTGCCAGTGAACAAGGAACGGAATTGTACCCATCATATCACAAAATAAAACTAGCTAAATTAGAATGTTACCCAGCAAAAGAAGACATATTTTTAACTGATGAGGGGGCTTCTATCAAGTTGCAAGCCTTACTAAACTTAACCGCGATCAGACTTTTACAGGCTGTTGAAATTGATACTGAAAAGAAAGAAGATTTTAAACTAGTTAGCAAGTGGGGTTTTGATGGAGCTGCAGGCCAGAGTAACTATTAACAGAGAAATACTGATAATAATGACGATTCAAGTGTTTTTTTGGCGAGTTAAGTACCCATTAGGCTATTGCGTGATGGTGTTGCAGTATGGGAAAACGATAGACCCTCATCAACATTTTATTGTCGACCCATAATGTTCAAATTTATGAAAGAAAATCAGTTATCCATCGAAAGTGTAAAAAAATCAATAGATGATGAGATAGATACCCTTCAGCTTACAAGTGTCAAGGAAGTTAATGTAGAACATCAGTTGTTAATGACCATGATCGATGGCAAGATTACTTCCTACTTGTCTGAGACATCAACATCAGCTTGTGATATTTGTAAGGCAAAACCATCAGACATGAACGACTTGGATTCTGTGAAACGAAGACCAAAAAACACGAATATTTACCAATATGGGCTGTCATCTTTACATGCTTGGATCAGATGCATGGAATGCTTACTTCATATTGGTAAGTAGTATACTTTTTATGCAATGTTTTTTTTATTCCTTTCTATTTAATACTGTAGTTTTTGTCACACATTTTGCCGACTTATCTTAAATCAAAGTATTGTTATGTTTTGGAACCTTGTAGTAAATTCATTTGCCATTCTCCTGAATATTTATATATATTTTTTATTTCTTACAGCATACCGTATGGAGATCAGAAAATGGAACTGCAGGGGTGAAGACAAGCAAAAATTAAATGAAAAGAAAAAACAAATTCAAGAAGATTTTAAAAGGCAGCCCAGACAGGGGAATCGACGTCACTGACACAAACGACGACGCCGGCGCCAACGCCAGAGAAGAAACACAAAATAGTGGAAACGCCGACAACAACTGGGAAACGAGTGTAAACACAGGACTCATCCCATCAGCAGGATGCTCAGGGGACAGATACCCAGAACAGCCAGGAATTGATGACTACTGCTCAATATCTAGCAAAAGAAGGCATAGACTATTCAACCTTCATAGAAGCCCTTGGAAAGTCATCGCTAAACATACAGGAACGTACATGGACCACCTTCATATTATATATATATCAACAAACAAAGCGTGGGGATATAATAGCGGATTTGGCAAAACTATCAGACGCTTCGAATATAAAACTACAAAAATTACATGTCTCGCTTGTCTACTTAAGTATCTTACTACCGGCCCTAATCGTCAAACACTTAGAGATGTTCTCACCGAAGAAGATAAAAGAAATTTCCAATGCGCACAACATTCGCTGGGAATTGCAGATTCGGTATGGGAAAGTCAAGAAGGGTCAGCTAACGCTGGACATCCCCAAGGGGGAAGTAGGGTTCTTTCCCTACAAAGCGCAGCATTGCGTGAAATTAACGCAGGACTGGTGGCGAGCCATTTTGAGGCCCATGAAACTGACCCTAGTGGCATCGGAGAACAACGAGTGGAGTCTGAACAAGTACAAGCTCAACTTGATGTTCAACAAAGAAAACCTATTGACTTCGGAATACCCAAATCAGGAAAATTTAGAGAATATTGTGAAAGTAATAACAAATTGGTACTACTGCTATGTGAACAAGGAGCATTCGATGAAGGCGAAGCAACTAGACTATTGTGTACAACGCCTGAGGGGATTGCCGCACAATTTATCAAAAAATTTCCAGACAGGCTCAGAACAGCATTATGTATATCCAGAATTTTGGTATTTCAAGAACAACCAGAACAACGAATCGAACGCTGTAAATTTCTACAGTTAAAGCGGATACCAGAGCTGTGCGAAAGTTATCCCGTCAAAAGACAAGTCGATCTAATGGAATATGTAATAAGCAACAACAATATAAATATGATCAAATTTGCAACAATCACAAAAAGGCACTTTTATGGGATGACAAAAAAAAAGAATAACTTATTCTTCCTAGGACAACCGAGCACGGGAAAAACAATGATAATGGAATCACTAGTTCAGATGCAGTTTAATTATGAAAGATTAACGGGACTGACACCAGGATCATCATTCAACTTCAGTTCGCTATGCCATACAAACGCCTGTTTTATGGACGAATGTAAATTAACAGAAAATCAATTTGAACAATGGAAATTATTGGCAGCCGGGCAACCAATGGCAACAGATGTAAAATATAAAAACAGACATTCAATTCAAAATTGCCGCCTTTACACAGCAAGTAATTACAACATTGAACTTTATGTCAGTGTACCAGAAGCTAAAGAAGCGATAGATCATAGAACATACACGTTCCACTTTTGGAACAGAGTAGAACCAGAAGACCACTACTACAGACTACTTTTTTATGACAGCGTTTGCTTGGATAGAATTCTGGAACAAGCACGCGTTACCGGACGAAGAAGACATCACCTATAATATTAATTTTCGTATACAATTAGCAGTAAATAGCTATAAGACTAACCCTAGAATTAAATAAAATTGAAAAAATAAAAAAAAAACTAACCAAGCATTCGCGTTTCAATGCATAATTAAGTGGCAACACTAAATGTCAAAGCGTTCCCGTGGGAAACTAGACAGTCGTGGGAACGTCACCTGTCAAACCGGTCGTGCAAACATGGCGAGTGAATTAACAAATACAACAAATAGTCCACCAGTAATAACAAGTGGACATCAAAACACGCCTAATGTAAAAGTGTACAATTTTAAAAAAACATTCGCATTCAATTTTGAATCAAAACTATTAGAATACAAACGCGTATCAATCAAAGACTTTGTTGTGGCAAGAGTGAAAACATGCGCCGGCGTCGTCGTTTGTGTCAGTGACGTCGATTCCCCTGTCTGGGCTGCTTCCTGATCCTGTTCTTCTTCTTCCGGGTGTTCCGGTAATGGAGTTCTGACGTCCTGGAGTTCTTGGTTGTCTTCCCACTCCTCCGGCTGGTCCATTTTGAATTTTTCTTAGTTCCTCTTCTATGACATCGAATGGTGCGTTCGAGTAGATGTGGTAGGCTATTAACTGCTGCGATTGCTGGTGCATACTGATGATTGTACTAGTATTCCCCTCCTTTTATACTCGTCCAATAGCCTTGTAATCAATATTCACCCCTTATATGGTAATGGCCTTTTATTTAATGCATCCTGTCGACCGTGGCATTTAAAATTAATTGCTTTCTTGCAACATTGTATATATGTCGTGGCCACATCGTAGAATTGATCACTTCATGAAATGCTTGAACATTTCATGATATGGTCACATTTCATGAAATGTTTCATTGTTGGTTGGCCACATCATGAAATGTATTGACCAGATCGATGATAACAAATCGTTTGTCGATATGGTCAATCAGTTACGTGACTACTTCATGAAATGGCCAACTTTATTTGATCATATCGTATAATAGTTGCATTTTCTGCCACTAGAGGCGCTAGTTGTGCTTAGTTTATGTCTAAACATGGCGGCGACTATCAACAAAGTGGTTTCGCGCAGTGAAAATATGACAAATTGTATAGTAAATGTGGAGGAAAATAGAAGTAAAAGACTATACGATCAAAAGGTACTCGCATATTACTCGAGTCACGCAAGTACGTCACAAAATGTGAAAAGGCCTTGGAGTTTGGATCGCATTTCTCAGGTTAGTACTACTTTAATGAAAAATTGCATATATTTGTACTTATTTCAAGTAAATGTCGCGTGCTGTCTTAAATATAGTGTTCATCTATCAAACTGGCGTTATTCTACGTTTGAATAAAACCAAAAATTTAATTCAGTTTTTATTTCCTTTTTAGGTTATACAGCAAATAAAAAACAGTAGGGTGACCATACAAAAAACATCGAAGGACTATTACTGGCTTTCAAAATATGATATTTTGGAAACTGCGGATGAGGACCACCTTATATTTAAGAAAAAATGCGTAGAAGATCCTACAGTTCGCATAATTCCAATGGAGAAATATTATGATATATTAAATGAAGTGCATAAAAATCTTGGGCATGGAGGACGATTGAAAATAATTCAGCACATTAAAAATAGGCTTTATATTCCGAAAAAACCTATAGAGTTATTTGTCGATCTGTGCGCTGTTTGTGAAAAAAAACGGTCGGGCCCAAAGAAAGGAATAGTGACTCAGCCAATAATTTCGAAAGATTTTAATTCACGCGGGCAGGTTGACTTGATAGACTTACAGTCTGCACCTGATGGTGAATACAAATGGCTGTTGAATTATCAAGATCATGCAACGAAATTTTTACACCTCAGACCACTTAAATCAAAAAGAGCTGCAGAAGTAGCCATGGAACTTTTAAAAATATTTTTAGAATTCGGCGCTCCATTTATATTACAAAGTGATAATGGAAGAGAGTTTACTGCCCATGTCATAGAAGAATTAGTGGCATTGTGGCCCGAATGTAAAATCATTCATGGAAGTCCTCGACGTCCTCAAACGCAAGGCAGCATAGAAAGATCTAACCAAGATGTGGAAAACATGTTGCGTTGTTGGATGCAAGACAACAATTCTACTAATTGGTCCAATGGTTGCTTTTTTGTGCAATATTACAAAAACTCCTCATACCACCGTATAATTGGCAGATCACCATACCGGGCGCTATTTGGTTGTGACCCAAAAACTGTGTTGAAGGGGTGTAATATTCCTGAAAGTATTGCATCAATTAGAACAGAAGAAGAATTTAACCTAATAAATCAAAAAGAAGTTGCTAATCCTGATAACAACGTATCAGTTGATGCAACGCTTCCAGAAAATCATAACCCTTCTATCGCAGAGAAAAATATAGATAATGCAACGCCTACTGAGGCTGTGAATTTGTCGGTTGCTGATATAGCTAATGAGGGCACAAATATTAATGTTGTTGTACTGGAGGTGCAGAATATGGAATCAGAATCAGTTGTTAGTCAGATGTGCCCTAATGACTCTGCAATACTGGATGTAGAAAATATTGAATCAAACTCAGCTAATAAACAGGTGTGTCTGGTTTGCGGCAAGGATACTACCGGGGCACATCACTGTATTTCGTGTTCCAAGCCAGTGCATGCGATTTGTGGTATTGCTCTTGCAGAAGAAGGATATGGATCTTATGTTCAGTGCTTTCATTGTCAACATGAACAATCAATTATTAAGGAAAGAGATCAAGCGCATGCCGGCGTTAAACGTGCTGCCGAGAAAATGATTGCTAACACCGCTAAAAAACTTCCTTTAATAGATATTGGAAATTCAGTATTTTTAAATGTTCCTAAATTTGACCGTGGACCTTTAGATACAAAAAACATTGCAGGCAAAGTAGTTGATTTCAGAAACGGAGTTTACAAAATTGGAACTACATCAGGGACAATTAAAAATTGGTTTTCTCGGCAAGATCTACAGCTGTCGTCTAACGATTACAGCGACTTGATATCAGAAGTTCCAATATCATTGAGGGAAGCGGTAAGTTTTCAATCTTTATTTGGAGGCCAAGGGTTTCAAAAATGCTTATGTAAGCCGGCCAAAAACCAGTGCCGTACGAAGAGATGTGCATGTTTTAAAAACAAAACACTTTGTACTTCAAAGTGTCATCAAAGTCTGTCATGCGCGAACAAATGAGTGAGAAATTGTATTTTTTTAATACCATTAAAATGATTTTAGCATTTTATGTTTTAGTTTTTGATTGTTGGTAGAGTTACCTAAGAACCTACTTATTCTTAAAGTGGTTTCCTAAAATTCAGCTTACGATTGTTTTAAATTTTCGATATAATTTTCGAATTATATATATAAAAATTTTAGTAGGTAGTAAACGAAAATTTAGATTTTTGACATTAAAGATAAGTGATAATGTCTATTTGATTTGTGAAATACAACAATGTGCCATTTTAGATTAGTATGTTTAAGTTTAAAATAATATTTTTGTAAAATTCCTAATGAGACACTTTCCGAGCCACGTTATAACGGTAAATCATAGATGGCGTGCTATCTCACCCCAAGTTAAAAAGCTTTGGTTTGTTTTTGTTTTACTGATAAAGTTTTGGTTTTACTGATAAAGTTTTCGTAAGAGACACTTACGAAAAGTTTACTATCATCATCAGAATAACGTAAAAGACGCCAGTAATTCATAAAAGCATTTTCCCATACATTTTTTGTGTTTTCTTGAACAAATTATTTATTATTTATTCAGTAGATTTTATAAAACTTTTAAACAATGTGAATTATTTGTCATTGGAAAAAAACTAATCAGTAAAGCGAGAAAATTAAAATAAAGCTTTTTAACTTGGGGTGAGTGAGATAGCACGCCATCTATAACTTTCCGTTAGAACGTGGCTCGGAATGTTTCTCATTTCAAGTGATATGTTTAAGTTATGATACATTGTGTCATTTTTAATAAATATGAGTATGTTCGAATTCATAGTAATAATTTTCTATTGCCTATAACGTTATTTTAATACTAATATTATTAAGTTTATTGTGATACCTCAAGGCATTTATGATAAGTAGTAATTTTCGAACGTGTCTTATTTTAACACTTATATGTTTAATTTTAAATACTTTCATGAGTAACCTATGTTTTTAATTATATTTCACCAAAGGCTAAATTTTTAAAAAGTATAATAAAATGTTCATAAAAGATTTGGACTTTTATTGAACCCTAAATTCATCAATTTAATCCACGTGACATAATATTATTAACAATTTTGTGTTGTGTTTATGTATCAAACTCATCCCAATCGTTCTAATAGTTTCCTTGTGATTGAGGAAGTATCAATTTATTGAAACGTGGTTAGAAATCCTAAGCATGGACACCCTACTTCACGATATGGTCAAACGTGGTTGACCAGATCGTGAAATGTATATGATTAAACGATATTATCAAATTTAGTTGACCATTTCATGAAATGTGACCACTTCATGAAATGCTCTAACATTTCATGAAATGATCAATTCTACGATATGGCCACGACATATACATTGTGACATCTTTATTAATTATCTATTCTAATGTCCTTTTTTTGTTCTTTTTTTTTATCTCAAAAACTTCTATATATTTAGGAAGTTTGTTTTATGATGGGTTTGTTTTCTTCCCGTCCCATTTTTTGCATAAGATGATTATATAACTTTTCACTGTCTGTCAAAGATCTGTCTGTCTAACGTTTCCCTGAGGATTACGAATAAATCTAAATTATTCACAATAGCCTCCATTGTTATCGTAAGTAAATAGATCGCAAATCAAGTTTAGTGTTACTGGTAAAGTTTCACTGCACAAACTAATTTTTAAAATGAATACACCTTCATTATATAACAAAGTTCCAGGTTACTTACCCCCAACCCCTAACCATTGTCTATTAATTCGTATAACTATTAATATCCTAATGACCTGACATCATTATTACTTTAAAGTCATCCGATGATATAAAAGAAAGGTTTTAATAGATTCTGATAGTACAGAACAATGTATACTAACTACTAATTAGTTCCTAGTACCCTAATCGACGCTTTTTCTTAGAATTGTAATTATAATCCCATAATAGGTTTAGTCAAAATATTATTTTTTCCGAACTGTTTATCAGGCAAAATTGCAGTTTGGAGCAGCTAAAAATAGATTAGGATGTTAGTACACAATGCACTTATGCCGACCTAAGTCATTAAAAGGCACGATCAAGCCGTTCCTGGGAGTTATTTAGCACTTTAGGTCTTGTTTCATACAAAAAAAAACACAAATTATTTTTTTATGGCCAAACTATTAGGTTTAGTGAAAAATGTTATAGAACATGTCTTTACGAGTGTCTAAAGGACTATCGATCGGCATCCAAAAAAATACGATTTGTCAAAAAAAACCTCTATGTCCCTCATATTACTGTTTCGACCCACTGTGCGTCGGCGCGGGAATACATAATCGTCATCATCACTATCGGTTTCGTTTAATAACATACTTAAACGACGCGCCATTTTTTGGTTTTATTTACCTTCACCTCCGTATATATTAACTTAAATCTTACGATCAATGTTTCAGATAACGGTGGCGATTTGACTTGACAGTGACACAAACTGTCATAAAACTTAACTAATCTACGAATAACAGTTTACTCGGCCGAAATCGGTAGTATAAGATTTTATTCTAGTATAGAAATTTTATCCTTAGATTAAATGTTGGTGAAACGTAAAATGAGCTTACTCGCGAGTAATTAATGATTTATTCTAGGAATAAGACTTATACTACGTTGGTGAAATCGACCCTCAATGTAATAATTACATTTTAAGAATCACTTCTCTTTTTGATTTTTAAATTTTCTTTATACATAAAATAAATGACATTAAAATTAAAATTTATTTTTATTAGTCTTATGATTACCTGTTGGGGTGACGAGGGAAGCTGATGGTGAAAGACGATATTTTGGTTTTCACAGTAAAGGAATTTATTTGCGTAAGCACACACGGTACAGGTGAATGGTTGAGAAAGAAGAGAGACAACAGTTTTGCCACAATAAAAAATTAAATCTCCAACATGCTGGGGGGCCCAGAAGTTACAATTATATCAAATAAAAGGCTAGACTGATAGTCACGACACATGACTGTAAACACAAAAAAATCTAAAACCAAGGACGCACCAGCATGAATGAACTTAATAAACAAGTAAACGTAACTATAACATAGTTCTTATTTATGTTTTTAGCACCCTTATACCAAATTGTACCAAATACTTAACTTATTTTAAGTCCTACCTATTTAACAATAAGGTCACATTTTACCTCGTCAAGTAAAACAATGGAAAACCATAAGTAGGTTTTTTTGAAAATTAAATACAACATTCAGTTTCATTTAAGACAAGTTTTCTTATCAAACTAACACCTTAGCTGTAAACTTATTCTAATGCGAGGCCTTTTTACAAACGTTTTATTAATATTAACGGAAAATAAATCATATTTAATTTAATGGTAATACACATACCTTAGTAACAGATCTAATATGAGTTTTTCTATTAGGAGTCATGACCTCAAATGCTCTTACATGATTATCCTTTCCAGGAAAGACTTGCGTCACACGAGCCATTGGCCATGTTAGTGGGAGGGTGTTATTATCAATTAAAAGTACCAAAGAACCCAGTGTAATATTACTCTGAGTTGCTTGCCACTTAGGCCTACTCTGCAATACATTTAGGTAGTGTTTATACCAGAGTTTCCAAAAGCTTTGAACCATATTATTACATACATTCCACATTTTTAATTTATTCATAGGGGTACAAGAAACATCATGATCAGGATAAGTTGTCAAGCTAGTACCTATTAAGAAATGTCCTGGCGTTAGGTATGTAAAATCATCACTATTTGAGGTCATTGGCAAAAGTGGTCTTGAATTTAGTATTCCTTCGATTTGTACTAACACAGTATTTAGTTCCTCATATCGCACACCTAGTTCAAGAGTCACGCAACTCGAAATAATTCGAAAATGACTTATTACCATTACGGGAATCTACGTTCAAAACTACATAATCTCCAAAGATACCTGTAGAAATAGTTCCATAAATAAAATGAAGATGGCGCTATAAGCTACTATTCCTGACTCGCGGGGCCCATACCCCCCGCCAACAACACCCGCGCATTGCCAGTTGCGACCTGTTAGCCAAGGGACGGGCGCTGTCTGTTCAATTAAAGACCAGATTATTTCGAGTTGAGCGTGTATTCATGGTTGCCCGCGTATTAAATACGTAAATTATTTTTAGTTAGACTAGTCTTCGTGGTTTAACTAAGTGATAAAATAAGGCCAACTCTTATACTATTTGGACTTAGTGGAGTGTTTGTTTACAAACGTAAGTATTTTTTTTTACTAACTAAAAATAGCTTGTTATTTTTGAAATTATTTCATGATATTTAAAATTAATCGAGTATTGTTGGTTAAATGAAAATCGCCCTTATTGTTGTAACTATAGCTGCTACAGTTCGTTTGAATATAGGAATATTTTGCATTGAAGTTTTATTTGTCCCAGTGATTCAAGAAATATTATTGAGAAGTGTCGACTTCGAGTTATGTGTGTTTTTGAGTTAGTGTAGTCTTTGTGGCTAAATCAACTTAATGATTTATTTTTCAGAAGATGAAGGGTCGTGGTCTACTTTTGCTAGAAAAGGCCATGGCATCTGGTTTAAGTAAATCTGAGCGCAATAATGAAGAACTGCAGTCTCAAAAGTGCACACCATTGCCTTCAACGAGCACCACAGTGACAAAAAAACCCATAGCAAATGAACCAGTGGGCAATGATAACAAGTTGGAACCTCACGAGAACACACCGAGTACACCGCCATCTTCAACAAGACCCCCCAAACATAAGAGAAATTATACCAAATGAATTAGAGGACACTAATATGGAAATAGAGCCGCAACAGAATTCACCAACACCTTCAACAAACACTAAGGTAATGGAAGATGTCTTAGCGAAGCATAATGGGGGGTTGGCAGAGAACTTAGAAGCTCCGAAATCTACGTCAAACAGATCTCAGGTGAGACCATCCTACTTTATTTCACCAGTGAACAGCGAGGGCAGCGACTTTGATGACTCGGATAAGGATTCGCATTACACTTTGTCTACCAAGAATAAACCTCACCGTCCACTCTTCCCCATTACAAGGAAAAGATCTCGCTCTTCTACTTCTTCTAGCTCGTCAAGTTCTAGCTCATCATCGGATAGTTCCAGCAGTTCATCGTCGGATAATTGTAGCAGCACCAATAGCAGTAACAAAGATACAGGTAATAACTCTGTGACCTCTGCTGTATCGGTTACTAACAACCCTTCACGCAACGATCATCTTGAAGCTTCCACATCTCAGCCAATTATTAATCCGCCACCTGCTGCCCATGACAACTTTCAAAGATGTAAGAAAAGAGTTAGGAACCCTGCAGCCTGGGCCATAAATGTTAAGAAGGCTTTACGAAATACGGGTAAAGCATACGAAAGTTCAACTAAAAAGAAAGTAGCTGAAAGAGCGATCAAGCCTCCATGTGGCGATAAATGCAAGTTAAAATGCAAGGATAAAATCAATGAAAATTTACGCACAACTATTTTCGATAGTTTTTGGAAGTTGGGCGACCTTCAAAAGCAGAGAGAGTTTATTGTACGACATACTGAATATATTAAGCCTAAATATAGATACAGCAGTACTCAAAATCTTAGAGCACTAAATTCTGCGTTTTTCTTTGATGTTGACGGCATTCTTGTTAGAGTCTGCAAAACATTCTTTAAAGCTACTCTTAGTATAGCAGCGATCAATGCATTAAGACTGCTCTTTCTAAACGACAAGAAGGTGGATTTATAGAAGATGATAAAAGGGGAAAGCATGGCAATCATTCCAAAATAGAAGTGTTGTCACTTTTATCAACTCTATCCCTAGAGTAGAGTCTCATTACCTTCGAGCACAAACTACAAGAGAATTCATTACAAGCGAAAAATCAATTGCAGATCTATACCGAGATTATAAAGATCTACGGGAAAGTGAAAATCTACCATTTGCTTCATTAACAACCTTTAGTCGTATTTTTAATACACAATTTAATATTTCTTTTCACATCCCGAAAAAAGATGCGTGTGACCTTTGCGAAACGTACAATAATTCAAACGAAGAAGCAAAACAAAACTTAAAAGTAGCTTATGAGCAACATTTGAAAGAAAAAATATTGTCTAGAACAGAAAAGGAAGCTGACAAGCAAAGAACAGACGTATTTGTTGCGGTTTACGATCTGCAAGCTGTTATGCAGATTCCCAAAGGTCAGGCATCTTTGTTTTATTATAAATCGAGAATAAATTGTCTAAATTTCACTATTAGTGATTTATTTGCAAAAAATGTAGTTTGTTTCTTTTGGGACGAAATTGAAGGCAAACGTGGGGCTGTAGAAATAGGATCTTGTGTGCTAGAGTATATAAAAATATTAGTTGAGAAAAATGCATCAGATAAAGATTTAGATATTATATTTTACAGCGACAACTGTTGTGGTCAGCAAAAAAATAAATATCTACTGTCAGCATAGGCCGACAGTAGATATTTATTTTTTTGCTTTTGCTGTTTCAACCATGAGAGTAAATTCAATTACACATAAATTTTTGGTGCGCGGGCATTCGCAAAATGAGGGATCTCCCTCATTTTGCGTGCACAGCGTGATTGAAAAACAAATAAAACGTTATACTAAGTCAGGTCCTATATACTGTCCACAACAATACGCTACCTTGATCAGGTCAGCTAAAAAGACTGGAAATCCTTATCATGTGGAAGAACTAACACATGACAAGTTTTATGATTTGAAGGCCCTTCAAGAAGAGTGGGGTAATAATTTCACAGTAAATGAAGACAGAGAACAGATCAAATGGCATGATATTAAACATGTTGAAAAGCAGCAGCCGATGGCATTTTTTATAAAAACTCTTATGAAGAGCCGATTTTTAAGAAAGCGTTTGTAAGAAATCTAAGACGAGTACAAAATCACGAATTTTCTCCAAATTTAAAACCAGCGTACCTGCAAAAAATACCGTTGGGTGCTAATAAAAAGCGGGACATTCTGGAATTAATTAACAAGAAAATTATTCCGCAGATGTACTTCGATTCTTATTACAAAAATGCACTTGCTGTAGAATAATTTTTCAGAACAGGGTATAAGTATTATTTCATATTATTACACTGTGATTTATAAAGTACTGATTATTAGGTATGGTAGGAACAAAGTCTGATTATTTTATAAAGTTCTACTAGTACGAGGTAAAAGTGTTATTGTTAATCGTATTCTGTGATTTTTAGATGTTACGTTTAGGAATTTGGGATATTTTATAATGTTCAACATTTAAGTCTTATTATAGGTCATAGATCTAGATTACTAACAATTTTATAGATTAAGTAAATACCAAAGACAAAGTCTGATTGTTGTTATAGGTATTTTTGATAGACGTACCAATTTAATTTTAAGATTTATAATGTTTAATTTAGAAGAAGTTACGTTGTTTTATTATTTTTATTAATGAAAACTGTTTTCGTACTAATTTAAAATTCAGCAATAATACTAGTTAATCTACTAGTTATCTTTAATCACAGACATTCCTTAAATATTATGTTGTTAAAAGGAATTTTGTATTTTCCTATACTTATGCCTTTTTTGATAAAATGAATGTTAAATATAACTGTTTATGTTTTTACAAACCTTTTCGTAGGTTTATAGAATTTTAATAGAGATTTTAAGTGTTGCTTTTTTGTTTGTATGTAACCTAAATAAAGGTATTTTTTATAAATATATTTGTTTTATTATGATTATTGTACCGAAAATAAATTAAATATAATGTAGATACACTACTATTTGTGGTTATTACTAGATACATAAATGCAGATCAATAGTACACTAATTTAAAAAAAGGCAATAATATGAGCTCAATTCGAGTTTTTAATATACTAAATAGAAATCAAATAAAAGGTTTTTTTTTCATTCCTGAAAAAAGTGATATTTAGAGTTGAGCTAGTCTTTAACTAGGTGTGCGATATGTTAATATACACTTTTGGACAACTCGTTTTAAATGAAATTTTGTGCTTTTCACTGCGGCTTCCCAAAGGCCACCAAATACAGGAGAATAAGCAGGAACAAAGTGAAAATTGACCTGATTTTGTGACGCAAAATTATTTACCTGCACTTGATGATCCCTTGATGCTAAAAGTTTGTATAAATCATTTAACTGAAAACTTGCGGAACGAAATGTACCAGCATTATCACAATAGCAGTCACTCGGTAAACCTCTCCTTGAAATAAACCTTCTAAAACACGCAAGAAAGGTGGCAGTAGTTAGATCAGAGGCTAGCTCCAAATGAACAGCTTTAGTACTAAAACATACGAAAACGAGAATGTATCCTTTACCGGTGACTGATCGTCGAATGCGAGACTGTTTTACTTCGACCGGTCCTGCAAAATCCATCCCTACCTTTTGAAAGGCTCGTAAAGACTGAACAACTCTATCGCTAGGTAGAGATCCCATGAGCTGTTTTGCTGGAGAGGATTTTAATTTAAAACATGTGATACACTTGTGGGTAATTTTTTTAACCTCACTTATGCCATTCGTAATCCAGTATTTTTGGTTGAGACTTGACAATAGCAACTTGGGGCCAGCATGTAGTAATCTAGCATGTTCGCTACGTATAATTAATGTAGTGATGTAAGACCTCTTACTAAGATGATAGGATGTTTCTGTGAATAACTGATGTCAGAGTTCTGAAGCCTTCCGCCTACTCTTAGAACGTTTTCTTTATCTATAAACGGATGCAACGGCTTAAGAGATCCATTAATCTCTTTTTGATTTCAAGGCATGAATCTCGTTATGAAAATTAATACTTTGATCATATCTAATGAGAACAAGCAAGGCTTTCTGTAATTCATTCGCAGAATGATATTGTTTCTTTAATTTAATATTTTTATGACTTACTATTAGTTTCAAATTATCACAAAACCTCAGAATGTAGGCCAAAATACGTGTCATTCTATTTATATCTGAATACCTGTTTATAAAGGACTGAAGAAACTCATTTTTTTTAACTGTGATAAGCACAACATCGCTGGAGTTCGTCGGACAGGCCGCAGTCTTCATTTCAGCCTGTCGATTCTATAAAATCCATGCAACAATTCGCATCTCACTTCGCCATTCACTCTCCCTTCGCATAAGGTTCAAAATGACCTTGAATTTGCATTCTGTAGACATTACATAAACACTTGCGAAGTGAAGTGAGCGACGAGGCATCCATTAATGAACTAGTGCTTGCCGCATTTGACAAAATGATAGACAAGTTTTTTCGATTATGTTTTTTTTTGCATAAATGTTAAATTTTAAGCAAAAATACTTTGATTTACATATTCACAGCACAATAAATGAAGAATAATAGTCTATATCCTTTTCAGCATCACGACATACAGTGTCAGTTGCTGCACCTCCTCCGTCTCAACGGCGAACAGAATTCTCGACGTATTCCGAGATTCCTAAAGGTGGAGGAGCAGCAGTTGGAGTTCAAGAAATCCAATGTAGAAGTCCTGCAGTCCAATACAAGAATCTTACAGCCTTTCTTGGAGCGAAATGCAGAAATAGAGAGGAATTTAGCTGAAGCTGTGGCTGAGTGGAAAGGGAAAGAAGCTTTGCCAGATGCTATTAAAAGAAATGAGACATACATGTAGTTTCATTTATTTGATTTATTTAGAATTAGCAGCTTCATTTCCAATCCAAATCCAATTCCAAATCCAAAAAATCCTATTAAATTAATAATCAAAAGTCAAAGTTTAAGTGGATGTATGTAACTCATTTACACAAAACTATTGAATTTGATGAAACTAAGCTGCGAGTAGCTATAAGGATCACTTTAAGAAAAGCCTTTGTGCTAAAGTGAATTATTTAATTATTTCATGATAATCATTGAAAAGTTTTTGCGTGAAAGGGTTACAAACATCCACATATTAACTTAGATCTTAGACAAACAATTATTCTCTCAAACTATAGTAAAAAAAAACCTAAAACACATTGAAAATAAGGCTATGATTAATAAATAAATATAAGAACCTCCAGAAAATTGATGACCTCTGTGGTGGAGTGGTGTACACACCAGTTTTCATGGTGTCTGCTATGGGGTTCCTGGTCCGATTCCCGGGTGGGTCAATGAATAAAAACACTTCTATATTGTCTCAGGTCTGGGTGTATATGGTACCTTTGTTGTTTCTGAATCCCATAACACCAATTCTTTAGCTACTTACTTTGGGATCAGAACAATGTATGTGACGTTGTCCACATTTATTTATTACATTTAAGAAAAAAGATAAAATCCACAATTCATTAATTGATTATGACAAAATTTAAATTATGGTGAGTATATTTTACTTAAAACTATGTTAGTACAAACATACAATTCATTATTTCCTTTTAATATTATAATTTTAGATTGTACAAAAACAAAAAATATACTTATGTAAAATAATTTTAGAAGAAATAACAATATAAAATAAGGTATTATTTATTCTAAACAATGAATTATTCATTAAAAATAATTGTGGTATGAGCGCCAGTCTAGTTACTAAATTTTGCCTTTGCAATTGTCCATTAGCTAAAACGCCATGAGAAGGCAAATCTTTGAACTTGAGAAACTATTTGAGCCACTTCTAGTCCCTCTTCTAACATCTGTAAAAAAATAAATCAATTAAAAAAATAACAATACTTTTCATAAGTTCTAACGAACCAAAACAATATAAGTTATTATTACAAGTTTGGTCGAATAACTTTCAAACATAACTAGCAGAGAATACTCTGACTTGATACTCTTTGGGGGAAGAGCATCATGAAGTGTTTTCATGCGTTTGTGGGCGGTATATATGTAGGCATGCACGGTTACAAATCTAATATTTACCATAAACTGTGTAAGGCTGCTTTTCCACCAGAGATGTGCGAGGGAAATGTGTCGTGCGAGGATGTCTAGCTGTGCTGTGAAAATGTGTGGGTATTTCCACTAAAGCTGTGCGAGGAAAATATGTCGTACGAGGATTTGTACCGGAGCTGTAAAAATGCGCATTAATGTGCAGTGCGAGGATGCGTTGCGAGTTGGGAAGATGTGAAATGAGTCGGGGTGAGGGGGTGCGGTGTAGTGGGAGAGCGGAGCGGCGCGTACGCCCCTGCCTGCCGCTCCCGTCTCCCGTCTCACTTTGCTATCGGTAGCGCTTCGGTACGCGTGTCGTACAGTTGCTTGGCATAATGGACGAGAAATTAATTATAGCCGTTAGAAAATTTCCGTGTTTGTGGAACGCTTCGTCATCATTTTATAAATGTAATGAAACTAAGGACGCTGCGTGGGAGGAAATAGTTAAAGAAATAGGATATAAAGATGGTAAGTAATAATTATATAATATTAAAATACAGGTTACAATATTTGATTATTTATTGCGTGCGATGAATTCGTGACGAAATACGAGTATCCTGCCATGACACTTTTCCTTGATTATTGAAATAAGAGCAGTATTTCTCTCTTACTTGATTACCATCACTTGTTTCGGCGACGGAAATACTAGGAACGGATACAAGAGTACTCGTATCAGTTTTATCTTCGGAATCCAAATAGTTAGGTTGTCTTTCAATTAAAAAATTATGCAATACACATGTGGCTTTTACGACTTTGTCAACCGTTTCCACTTTGCATTCAAAGTCTTTACGGTACACATACCACTTTCGTGCCAATACTCCAAATGTAGCTTCCACAATGCGACGTGCTCTCGAAAGTCTATAGTTAAATATACGTTTCTGTTGGTCTAATTGATCTCGAGGATATGGGCGCATGAAATTTTCCATCAAAGGAAAAGCCTCATCTCCAATGAATACAAACGGTACTGGTTCACCTCCTTCATATAAGGGTTCAGGTTCAGGAAGATTCAGTCTTTTTTCTTTTAAACATTTTCCAAACACAGAATCATCAAATATTCCAGCATCACTGAATCTTCCCATGGAACCCACGTCAACCATTATAATCTTTCTCCTTGCGTCAGCTAAGCACATAAGCACAATAGAAAATCTTTTTTTGTAACAAAAAAAAAGAGGACCCAGTGTTTGCAGGACACATTATATAAACATGTTTACCGTCTATAGCCCCCAAACAATTTTTAAACTGCCATAGCTCTTGAAAATCTTTTGCAATTCGCTTCCAGTCGTCTTTTGTGGGTTTTGGGATAACAAGTGGTTGTAAAACAAGCCAAAAAGCATCACAAACTTCAACCACGATTCTCGACACAGTTGCTACTCCAATCCTAAAACTTTCTGCCAATCTTGTAAATGACAAACCCGTGGATAAGTACCTGCAAAAAAGGATTGTGTATGATAATAATAAAATATTACGATTACTCTATGTAAAATTACATTAAAGGGGTACCTATGCAGATTTTTGTATGGAGTTGAGCCTACCTATTCATCGGGGATTTTATTTTATTTTTTTCTTTAAATTGCGTTCACGAATAATTTTTATAATAATGGACAGCTAACATCAATGCAAACAAGAAATAAGTACAGACAAAATCTCGTAGCGTCACATTTCGAATATTAGTTAGTAGAGTTTCATTTACGGTAAAAAGTAAAATTTTGGTATTTTTAGAAATGGGGAATATACAGGGGGTTACAAAATTACCGACATATTCGAAAGGAGGTTTTTCTAGTCATGAAATTGAACAACTTTCCCACATATAGTTTCTATGGGAAAGTTGTTCCGTTTCATGAGTAGAGTAACCTCCTTTCGGATGTGTCGGTAATTCTGTTACACCCTTTAGAAATTGAACGGTTTTTGAGAAATAAATAATAGCAATTTGTAATCAAAATCGCTGTCAATTATAATAATTTCATAATGAATTATAATTAAAATTTCTCGAAACTTCGTTTTGACTCGTATTTTATAGCGCCTTTTTTGTTGCAAATTAACTCTACTATAGGTACGCCCTTTTAAGGTCTGCCACTAATTACCATGTATAAAAAGTACTCTTTTAACTGTTACTGATTTTCTCTGAAATAACTTTAGGTACCAGGATCCGTATTTTTTAATCGCTCAAAGTCAAAATATTTTTATTCACATTAGGAAATATTACATTCACTTTTTCACCTCACTTTATTTTCAATTAATGTGAGAAAATATATAACTTCTCTCATCTTGTCAGTGACAAATTGTAATGTGCTACGTGAGATGGGTATATACTTTGGCACAGAATTGAAAACGAACGATCAAAAACTACGGCTCCGTAGAGAATTCCTAATGGTATTAAGTCTGCGATCTGTAAGACAATGTTATGTTTGGTATATAAATATTATATTCCTAATCATAACTTTCTATTATTTCAGTGAAAAGCGCAAAGAATCGTTGGAAACAACTACGGGATAGCCATCGCGACGCTCTTAAGAGGCAGAAATCTAAAAAAAGTGGACAGGCTGCAGCCAAGGTACGTGAATGGAAATATCAGAAATTAATGGAATTTCTTTTACCATACATGGGGAACAGAGATAGAGAGTCAAGTTACAAAGAGGATAGTCCGTCACCAACTAATCAAGATGACTCTTCGCAAAGCAATCAACATTCATCAAATCAACTTGACAATCCTGACAATCGTTACGAAATATACCTTCAACATCAAGCATTTCAGCGGACTCGGTCACCCCATCATCCTCAAAGAAGAAAAAAGGCGATGAATTATCAATATTATTAAAACAACATATGGAAAATCAAGCAGACTATCGCAAAGAAAGGCAAGAATTAAAAGAACTTGTAAAACAAACGGATTACGACGATATAGATCATTTTTTTCTTTCAATGGCGAAAACATTTAAAAAATTACCAGATTACATACAAGTTCCTTTAAAAAGGAAACTTTTTAATCTTATTAGCGAAGCCGAAGAAAGTTACATGATGTCGTGGTATAATCAAAATATTGGTTATTCTTCAAGCTCTGGTACCAATCCAAATAATATAGCAGGTCAGATGGATTTGCCGCCCCAACCGGAATCTGAACAACTTGGTTATTCTTCAAGCTCTGGTACCAATACAAATAATATAGCAGGTCAGATGGATTTGCCGCCCCAACCAGAATCTGAACAACTTGGTTATTCTTCAAGCTCTGGTACCAATCCAAATAATATAGCAGGTCAGATGGATTTGCCGCCCCAACCGGAATCTGAACAACTTGGTTATTCTTCAAGCTGTGGTACCAACACAAATCATATAGTAGGTCAGATGGATTTGCCGCCCCAACCGGAATCTGAACAACTTGGTTATTCTTCAAGCTCTGGTACCAACACAAATAATATAGCAGTTCAGATGGATTTGCCGCCACAACTGGAATCTGAACAACCAGCACCTCCGGGGACACAACATTCAGAAGACCTACAAACGCCAAATACTTCTAACAAAGAAGGAACACAGCCTCATTTACCATGAAGAAGAGTAATGTGTTGTCAACTTATTTTGCATATTATGATTGTTCCATTAAACTAAACTAATTAAACTGATTAAACTAAACAGACTAAACTGATTAAAACAAGTTTACTTACTTTAAACACACCGCCAATCTTTCCTTGGTGCTGATGCATTCTCTGTAGTGAGTATCTTCCTTTTTGATTATGTGCTCAATCAAATTGTGTAACTCATAAAAGTTATGTCTAGATACTCGATAAGAATTTTCGAATACTTCATCATCAGCCGTATAAAATAAGGTAAAGAATTCTCCATGTAATCGATGATATTTAATATGATTTCGTATCCAAAATCTGTGTATTCTTCGACTGTTAGAAATTATAGAACTAATAAATTCTGTATCTTCTGCTTCCATTTCTTCATCGCAAATTGTTAAATATAAAAGTATCTTCTTTTTCCAATTATCCATATCTATTTTGTACACATCTGCTTCCAACAAACACCGTCTATGGACTGGCTGGTATAGTATGTCGCAAATCTCGCATTATATCCCTCGCACACATTCCTCGCACACATTCCTCGCACACATTCCTCGCACACATTCCTCGCACACATCCTCGCACACATTCTCGCACATATTCCTCGCGAACATTCCTCGCACACATTCTCGCACATATTCCTCGCAAACATTCCTCGCACACATCTCTCGCTTGATTTGTACGTACAAATATCACGCTCTGCAAAGCCGTTTCCACCAGAGCTGTGCTGAGCGGGGCTAGGTATATGAAGCGATTCTATTGGTTCTTGAAAAACACATTCCTCGCAACGCATCCTCGCACATTATTGGTGGAAAAGCAGCCTAAATACTTACAAAAGTTTTTAAATCCTTAGCTTGACACGAGTTGAATGAAATCCCTTTGCCTCGACGTTTAATTTTCTTCAACAGAGGCAGTAACTCATTCTCCAGTTGGTCGATAAGTTCTTTAGATAGTCTATACACGTTAACATAATCGGTATTACGGGTTAACACCGACAAACTACGGATTTGGCAGGATTGACGACGCATTGCTGGTTTATCCAAAGCATGAGCCTCCTCTAGCAGAAACTTCAATAAAGACATTCTTGCCATCTTAAATACACTCTTTACCACTCAAAAACGTTTGAAAACTAGTTTTACAACAATAAAGAAGCTTGAAAACAGTAAATACACGCAATTTTAACACGACTTCGTCTATTTTCACTTGTAAAATACTAACTTTTTATATGACACTTGATATCGAGTTTGAGTGCGCAGTGAACGTCGAAGTGATGGGGGAATTACCTTACGGAATGCCAATGATAACGTCATCCCATACAAGAAGTGTCAAAATCTCACAGAATATTTAGTTTATCTCACTGCCACACTCGCAAATGTGGCGCTAGCGTAGGCTCGAATTATCAATCGAGTTTATAGAATGCCATTCACAAAACTCACGGCGGATTCTTCGAAGTTTGAAATGAGCTCTTACTGAATCGCTCTGCTGGTAAGTTTTCAACTGGTAAGTATACTTTATTATTTTCAAACTTATACCCTTTTTCTTGCAGGAAAGCCGGACCATTCCACCAGAGGGCGCAGCCGGGAAGAGCCTGCGGATCCACGCCGCGACTGATAAGATCTGCGGGGTTGTCTTGCGACTGTACATATAGCCATTTCCAGTTACCTGTAAACTCCGTTATCATTCTCACTCTGTTGCATGCATAAGCTTGAAGCGCGCGCGAAGTCGTCGCGCGGTGGACGAAATTTATGCAATAATGCAATTCAATTGATATTTCGTTTGTTTTCATCCTAAAGTTTAAATTAAAGTGTATAATTGTGTTTAAAACTTGATAATTCTGTTTGTGCTTGTGTTGTAAATATTAAGTGTGTAAAATAGACGTACATAAATTAAAGTGTATATATAAACTATAAAGTGTATATAAATACATATCTAAATAATTATCATAAACTTCATAATTGTGTTGTAAATAGTAAATTAGTGTAGTGACTTTAAATATGTCAGTTCGTAAAAACACTAGTGTAATTTGGCATCACTTTAATAAAGACACTCAAACATTAAAAGCTACGTGTAACGAGTGTAAGGATGTGTTAAGTTACAAATCATCATCTGCCAATTTAAAAAGCCATTTGAGGCGAAAACATCCGTCGACTTATTTATCAGTGTTCGGTGCTGATGACCAATCCAGTTCCACACAAAAACAACCTGACCAGAATGAAAATCGGTCAATGCAGCAAGTGGAACCCATTCCAGGAACATCGGGTTCTTCGGTGGTTAGTCACTCGTCGACGGCACCGCCTCCAACTAAACGCCAAAAAGTGATGGACTCATTTATCAATAAAAAAATAAGCGTCGAGCAAAAAAAACAAATTGACTCTGATTTACTTGATCTATGCATAGACTCGTTCCATCCGTTTTCAATTGTAGAGGAACGAGCTTTTAAAAAGTTCTGTCGATGGATTCCGGGGTATACATTACCTACAAGAAAAACGTTGTCCGGGTCTTTATTGGAAGAATGTTACAATAAAGTAGAGAATCATGTTAGATCTGTAGTAGCTCAAGAAGTAGAAACCATTTGTATAACAACAGACTTGTGGACCTCACGTGTTACGGAGAGTTACATCGCTGTCACAGGACACTACATAACACAGGATTTGGAATTGAAAACTGTTTTGTTAGGTTGTTGTAGTTTTTCTGGAAGCCACACATCTTTAAATATAGCATCTGAGCTAGAAATTATTTTGAACAGGTGGAATTTAAAAGAGAAAGTAAATTTCGCAGTGAGCGACAATGCTGCCAATGTAGTTAAAGGAATTAAGGAACATCTCGGCATTAAGCATTTTGGCTGTTTCGCGCACACGCTAAATTTGATAGTAGACGACGCGCTAGAACTACAGCAGGGCTTAATTGATAACATAAAAAAAATTGTAGCTCATTTTAAAAGAAGCACAGTATCGTCAGAGCGACTGGCTAAGTACCAAATCCAACAAAATCTACAACCTAAACGCCTCATACAACAGGTCGAAACTAGATGGAATTCCGTGTTCTATATGATCGAGAGAATTGTAGAGTTGCAAGATGCAGTGCGATCAACATTAGCGCTTGTTGACAGAAATCTTCCTTTACTTTCAAGCGAAGACTGGACGACTTGCGCCCAACTTTGTCAAATTTTACGTCCTTTCGAAGAAATGACGAAGGCAATGAGCGGAGAAAAATATTTAACAGGCAGTTCTGTAATTATCATGGTACGTTGCCTCAAAGAATCGTGCAAAAAAATTTTAGGCAACACCGAATTTGTAAGTTCAGTTCGTGACGTTGCCCTTAAACTTCAGTTAGGCCTAGAAGAACGGTTCCAAAGAGTAGAACAGAGCGGTACCTTAGCCTTGAACACCTTCTTGGACCCTCGTTTTAAAACACAAGCGTTTTCTGACACAAACGAGGCTGCAAAAACAAAAGAACGGGTCAGAAAACTTGTAGCAGCTCAAATTGCAAAACATCAAACAAATCCTACACCATCCAAATCTTCCACAGAAAAAAATACTGACGACTACAGTCCATGGGATATTTTCGATGGTTTAATAAATCAAAATGAATCCAGTGGTACACCACTTTCTAAAGCAATTAAAGAGGTAGACATGTACCTAGCGGACGACATACTGCTTCGTAGAAATGCCAGCGGTGAATGGAACAGTCCTTTTGTGTGGTGGAAAAATCACCGCCATGTGTATCCGAATTTATTAAAATTATTTATTCAGAACTGCAACATTGTCGCAACATCCGTTCCTTGCGAACGCATGTTTTCAAAGTCCGGATTATTAATAAATTGTAGAAGAACCAGATTAACTACACGAAAAGTGGAAAAAATAATGTTTCTCAATGTCAATTTGAGTGAACAAAGATTTCAAAATTATTATTTAAAATACAAAAAAATTAAAAACCCAAAAAAAAAGAAAAAAATTCATAAAATATAAAAATTTAAAAACCAAAAAAAAAAATTGTAAATATCTACTTGTAAATATTAAACTCATAATTTGATTAATGTTCATAGTTGATTATTATGAATGAAAATGTACATATAATGAAATTAACTTTTAAATACGCCAAGTTTATTACATACTAATTTAAATATAAGTATGCACAATAAGCTTGCCAGTCCTAAGCCTGGAAAAAGTACGAAGGGAAGTTCATTTCAACAATATGTCATTTCATTCTCAATAATCTCGTTTACTAAACGACGACGTATGTACATACCTATTCACATCGTCAAATTGGTAAACGAGACTTTCGTTCGTTCACGTTCACTAATCGTTTATGTGATGAAGTAGTCTTTTCGACGACGACGTAAACTAGTCGAAAATTAGACTGTTTTTTAAACTAGTTTATCGTCGACGGTAAACGGTCTCGTTGCGTCGACTGTAAAATCGTCAACGACCCACCACTACGATCAGTTGCACTGCAGTAGCTGTACTAGATATAGGAATATTCCTATATAAATGTATAGGTTGCATACTAGCTAATTGTTCAGAAAATTTTAACCAGTCGTTTATAATTTGTTCAGACGGTTTAGCATTCCAATCTAATTTATCTTCCCAAAGTTGTTGCATAATTGCCTTTGCTTTGACTATGATAGGGCTAGCAAAACCTAAGGGATCATAAAATCGAGCAATGCAGCTTAAAATGCTGCTTTTTGTAATATTTGTGTTGGGCGTTTGATTTTGAGAAGTTGAAATAATAAATGAGTCGTGTTTCAAATTTAATTGCAAGCCTAATGTTTTTGACGTGACAACGTCTTATAAATTGGTTTGCCGGGTGACACTTCAAGAAACTGCGTTACGCTCCGCTCACGTTCCGCGCTCACAATGAGAGCGAGTGAGAGGCACGCGTCCCTTCGACTCGGGCATGGTTAGCCCGCCTAAGAGCGAGTGAGACAGACATAAAAAGTGAAAGGCACGCGTCCCTTCCACTCGAGCACAGTTAACCCGCCTAAGAGCGAGAGAGACAGAGCGAGAGAGAGAGAGTGAGAGAGATAGGCATACACACCGGTTCATGTTATACGAATGAATATTCACATTAAAATTATTTTACCACTCAAAGTCGTTGTCACGTAAAACTTTCGCCCGTATACCGACTTTACAGGCAACCAATTTTTTTTTATATTAAAATTACAATCCTGTTCAAAATCTAAACTCTCAAAATTCTGTTTTTGTAATGGAATATCTGACAGCACACTGGCTTGATTTGAAGACCATTTATGTGTATCTAAACTCCCAAGCTTAAGCATTTCACACAACTGACGTTTTGTTTCTATTAAAATATCCAAATCTGCATTACTGTATAAAACATCATCGATGTATGTGCAGTTTTTCAAAACAAACGATGCAAGCGGAAAGTCATGCTCATACCGGTTAGCTAATTCAAGTAAACAACAAGTTGCAAGATAGCTAGAGCTTTTTAAGCCGTATGTTACAGTGTCCAAGCATATGCATCGAATTTGTTCTTGAGGATTGTTTCGCCATAGAATATTTTGCAGTGGTGTGTGTGTAGGATTCAGTTTAATATTCCTAAAAATTTTCCTAATATCAGTTGTAAACATATAATCACTAAATCTAAATAGCATTAAAATTTCAAAGAGGTCACGTTGTACCTTTGGGCCATTTAGTTGTATGTCATTAAGAGATACACCTTTATTTGTAGGCATATAGCCATTGAAAACAACCCTAACTGGTGTACTCTTGCTTCCCTCATTTATGACTGGATGATGGGGAAGAAAATATACAGGGTCTTTTGTGAAATCATAAGAGTTTATGTTAACATAGTGAGCTTGCCCTAACTCAATGTACTCATCAATTAACTTTTGATACTGTGTTAACAAATTAATATTTTTGTGCAGCCTTTTTTCCAAACTAAGGAATCTAAATAAGGCCAGATCAAAAGAACTTCCTAAAGTTTCATTAACTTGATCCAAGTTTACCTTTAAAGGCAAATCAACTTGGAATTTTTGATTTTTAAGTTTTACTGACTTTGAAAAAATTACTTCAGCTTGTTCAGTTTCACTACATTGTTCGTTAACAAACTGAGGAACATCCTCTACCTTCCAAAATGTTTTTAATGTTTCGTTTAGTTCACTGATACTGTTATTGCATGTGTGGCAATGTAGTGATATAAGATTATTATTATTAATGTTAGCAACAGCTGGCAAAGCCCCTGCAACGATCTTTCCAAACCTGGTGTTAGTTACAACATATGACGTTTGTGTCTCCTCATGCTGCTGCTGGCGGCGACGCTGCGTGCGCTGCTCGCTGGACGCTAGCGGGCTCGACTCCTGCTCTGACCGAGGCAGCAACACCTGGAAGAATATGTCGGCACCCATTAACATATTGATTTCAGATGGAGTGTTAAATGTACTATCCGCTAGCTCTAAACCAGGGGGTAAATTTAATTTTGATATGTCAATCGGTTGCTGGGGAAGTTTGCATGTAATATTGTCCACAACATGAAAATTGACTGTTGTTTTGAAGTCTGATACCAATGAACAAACCTCTAAAGGAATAGAGTATTTTATATTATTAATTGAATTTGTAACTCCCACGATATTAGTGTTTGATCGCGTGGGTGTTAATTTTAAGACTTCTATAACTTTGCTTCTGACTAGGGGACCCTGAGTCCAAGATTGCCTTGATGTGAACTTCTTTGTTATCTTTCGAAAACAATTTGACAAGAGCTGTGGGAAGTAACACATTCATTATTATTAACATTAGAAAATAATGTAACAGGAGTATTCGCCTCCTCAGGATGCACCAATGAATTGTGGTTCCCTTTCCAATGGCTACACCTGAAGTGGAACCTGCACTTGCCTTTGTGTTGATTCAAACAAATATTACATAAATTATTATCAGTTACTACTTTTATTCTTTCTGCTGAAGGCAGTAATTGAAAGCTTTTGCAAGAATAGATTTTATGAGAAGAAGACTTACAGTGTGCACAAGGTGCTCCTTGGACCGCT
This sequence comes from Pyrausta despicata, assembly GCA_963921415.1. NCBI lineage: Eukaryota > Metazoa > Arthropoda > Insecta > Lepidoptera > Crambidae > Pyrausta > Pyrausta despicata. Next base: position 11,875,740 of record OY992864.1, read on the forward strand.
ACATTGACAGCCAGTTTGCCAGTAGACCTCCAGTTGCTAGTAGAAGCTGGAGCATCAGAATTTTCTGAAGCTAATGCTCGCTTCTCCAGAAATTCTAACAGCTTACTAACCGTTGGCTCCTTATTGATGTCACGTTCCAGTTGGAAAGCCTTCGCTGTGTATGCATCTAGTTTCCGGGTGAAAATAACAATTAAGATTGGATCCCAATTACCTACATCAATCTCTAGGTTTTTTCATGCTGCTAAAGACTGTTTAATTTGCGAGATAAACATTGTGATGTTGCCACCCTTCACTAAAGCAGGCAAGTCTAACAATGAAGAAACATGTTCTTTAACAATTTTTATAATACCTGTCTTTTAATAATTTCCTAGCTTCCAAGTAACTGTTTTGATCAAGCAGTAATTCTTTTATTATATCTAAGGCTTCGTCTTTTAAAAACGAACGCAAATAGTGTAATTTTTGTATACTGTCCAGGCCCTTGTCATTGTGAACCAATGAATCAAATAAGTTTATAAATGTTACATATTTTGCACTGGACTTACCATCAAATGCATCTATTTGAATCGTAGGGAGTTTAAGTTTTCGATATTCCCCTGTATTTAGCGGAGGAGGAGAAGCGCAGTCTTTCGATTTGCCAATGAAGTCGAGGAATGTGGCTTTGGTAAAATAATAATTTTCTTCGACCTTCCCGATATCTTCCGTATCATCGGGATTCAAGTCAAGAATTAGATAATTCTGCAGTTCATAATCTGTGAATACAGTATTTAAATGGATCAATTTTGATTCTAATTGTGATTTCGAAACAACTGATAAAACATCTTGCGAAGCAGAATTATATAGCCTCCTTAGCGTACCTTTTAGATAACCTCGTTTTGCCACGAGAGCCTGCAACTTCTCTTTGTCCTTTGAATCAACAGACATTTTCACTGGTTTATGCACAATTTGTTACACAAAATGACTCACAAAATATTGAATATGACGGCGTATCGATTATTTTAGAGCGGTTTGCGAACTGGATTCGCCCCGCTCTGGCGCAACACCGAGCGCTGGCGAGCGCAGGCAGTCGAGCGGCAGCCATTACGGCGCGAACTCGGATCTGCATTGTTTCGGCTCGTTACGTGTTCGGCGGAGCGCCGTTGATTTTTGATTTGTGAAACTTTATCAATTGTGCTGTAATTACATCCTAGTGATTGATTTTTCATTAGACTACAAGTAAAGTGATTGTGTGTGTGTCAATTACGTGTTTGATTTTCCTCGCCCGATAACCCACGCCGTCTACCCGCTTTTGAATTGTTCGGCTATGGACTTGCCGGATCCTGATAAAGGTGCTGATCCCTGGCATCCTGGGGGCGTGCCTTTATCAGAAGTGGGATACGCAGGGCAAAATCCTGAGGAAAATACCCGCGGTTCGGAGGGGACCACGCCGACCATATCACATCGTACGGAGTCGCTGCTGGCGCGACTGTTAACGGCACCACAACCGCAACCTATAACCAGTGCTTCTGCCCAATTGATCCGGTTCGACCCAGATGAGAGTGAAGCCGACATAGAAGTGGTGAAGACAACGGACCAGCAGCCGAAGTTTCCCGAAAGGACAAGAACAGTGACCAGCTTCGTGTGCGGGCGACCTGGTCACATCGCTTCATCGTGCCCTGACCGAAAAGGAGGCGGGACAGCATCAGCAGCCAAGGAGGTCCATGCCTGCGAGCTCAGGTCAACAAAGAGCACCTTAACTACATTATCTGGTGAGCCCGTTTCCTTTCTTTTTGATAGTGGATCTGCTTGCTCGCTTGTAACTAGTAGCTTTGCTGAGAAGTTTCCGGGTACTATGCACGATAACTTAGACTATCTCATTGGCATTGGTAAAGAGGATGTGCAGTGTGTGTCACAGGTCTGTTAACCGTACCTATAAGTACTGTCACAAAAATTTACGTGCAGTACCCAGAGGCTACGATGGCTTAGTCGATATAGCTACCTCTTTAACCAATTACGAAGAAGAGGCCGAGAGAGACGGCGGGCCAGAGTCAGGAAGAGAGGCAGGGGGATTCATCCAATGATGATAGTGAGACAGTCTCTGTTGATGGCTCGCATACCTGTTCAGATAGTTCTGAAACCCTCTCTGCCTCTGAATAAGATGAATCGTAGCTTGATATGTAATTGTCAAATTTCTATTCTCGTCTGTCATGTTTTAGTGTATGGTTACAAAGGGAGAAGAAAAATTGAGTGACGTGTAGTAGGTTAAGGAACTGGCTCATGCGGGTCGATGTTCTGAGGGCTTAACTACACGAGGAGCTTTCCAAGTGGCTGATCAAGGGACTGGCTTACATTGGTCGATGTCCCTGATCATGGTGTACACCTATGAGAGGTGGTGTTGAAATGGAGCCTATGAGAGGCGTTGTTCTGGTCGTAAGGATGCTGAGGGGTTGTCCGGTCCATGCCGCCTTAGCAGATGGTGTAGCTGGTCGAAGGGGCGCCCGTGCTCAGTCGTCCGAGCCAGTTTGCTATATGTGGGTTGAACATGTGTGTGTGTGTGTGTGTGTGTGTGTGTGTGTGTGTGTGTGTGTGTGTGTGTGTGTGTGTGTGTGTGTGTGTGTGTATGTAACCTGTAACTTGTCAGGATGGACGAGCGTGAAAAGAGGTATCTACCACGTGCTATCTTTGTTTTACAGATTAAGAAGAGGAGAGAGACTCCTAGAGTCGCACAGGGACGTGCGAATGTCAGTCTGGCCGTGACGGCGTATCGATTATTTTAGAGCGGTTTGCGAACTGGATTCGCCCCGCTCTGGCGCAACACCGAGCGCTGGCGAGCGCAGGCAGTCGAGCGGCAGCCATTACGGCGCGAACTCGGATCTGCATTGTTTCGGCTCGTTACGTGTTCGGCGGAGCGCCGTTGATTTTTGATTTGTGAAACTTTATCAATTGTGCTGTAATTACATCCTAGTGATTGATTTTTCATTAGACTACAAGTAAAGTGATTGTGTGTGTGTCAATTACGTGTTTGATTTTCCTCGCCCGATAACCCACGCCGTCTACCCGCTTTTGAATTGTTCGGCTATGGACTCGCCGGATCCTGATAAAGGTGCTGATCCCTGGCATCCTGGGGGCGTGCCTTTAAATAAAATAACTTATACTATGCAACAAAATATACGCCGAAAACGTCAACAAGAAAATGGCGACCGGTGAACGATTGTGAACGATTGATTGAAGACACAGATCCCAAAATGGCGCCAGTCTCGCTCACTCGCGTGAAGTTTTCGATGTCGCGTCTCGCTCCTGCAAGCGTCGTTTCCGCCATCCTTTTCACTCCTACTGGCCAATTGGCCATGCAATGCAATCTCACTGACCTCTATATATACAAGTACGCTGGACTAACTACAGGCCGGGTCATAGAGGCGATTTGATTATCGCCATTTTGGCGCTTACGGCAGCGGTGGGTGGGAATGGAACTAATAATAGAGATGGCACAGTGATATAAAACACATCGATAAACCTTTTCCTACTTAATAGAATGGATCATAATAATTTAAATAAATTAATGGGTTGATTTAATGATGGCTGATATCCAAAATAGTTGTTTACTACTATGACTAAGCAAGAGTACGCTATTCGTATGGTAAGGGAGTAAGGGAGTGATGTGTGGCTAGCTAGCTAGATCAAACAAATAGGTACCTCACGTTTTTTAAAAATGAAAATATGAGATTTTGTTTGAAAAGGAATAAAGGAGGTGAGGTATTTATAGAAAATAAACATTTATACACAACTTAGTTTTTATTTATTCACTACATATTAAATACAAATAAAAAAAGAGAATTGCAGCAAAAGAAACAATAACCAGATTGTCAATTGTTGGTATACTGCACTTTTTTAAGTAGTGCATGAATTATATTTAATAAAACAGTCATCAGAGAAGTGTTTTGAATAGATGTAATCATATTTTTTCGGACGCCAACTAGCTGATTTGAATTTTGAATTATGGCTGAAAACTCAATCATTTTCAGCCATAATTCTCAGTTTCAGCCTTCGATTGTCAGTAGGAAACCTGAAAATTAATAATCAATATTTAACAATATATCGTCAGTAATTTCCGTTCTTAAAACCAAATAGATATTCGATAGGCAAAACACCGATAAGATTTATCGACACGGAATTTTACAGCACTATTGAATTTTATTGTTTACGTATTATTTTGTGACTACATTCACATTTTACATTATTAACCGATTTTAAAGTGGGATGGTTGTGCCTATAGTTGACCAGGTACCGGTTGTTGACCATTTGCGGCTTTGATTGTCAATATTAATATTTCCCGCCATTTTATGTTTCGTTTTATGTTGGCTACATATTTTCGGTACTAATACAAATCAACCAATCACATGTCGGCTAGAAAGAGACAACCAGTGAATCCTACAACTTCGTTTTATTTTGACTTGTCGCTGCCAGTTGCCGTCAGGGCGCTCAATCTTAGTACAAACAACCAGGAAATCAGTATGTACAATGCTGCAAAATTGAAAAGTACATGAAAGTCTTATAGATGTATTTTAAGATGGTACCTTTTTAACTTTGTAGGATAATATGAAACGTTGCCTACCTAAAACTACAGAGGGCAGTACCATTGCAACAGTTTAACATATGTTTGGATAGATGTCGCTAAATCCAGTTTCAAAAGAAACAAATCTTCTTGCCATGCTAGCTTTATTAATACTACTGTAGTAGATTTTACGCAAACACATTTATACTTTTTTATCTATCTTTTACAGCAAAACGGAAAAATCTGTTCTAAATTTTGATTTACAGGTAAGATTATAATTTTGAGACTTTATTCTTGCATTTGCATTTTATTCTAATTATTATAAGTTGGTTGTAAATTAAAACAATGGTAGAAATAATTTGGTAAATATCCCATATTTATATGGGCAACACTAAACCAAAATGTCCGCTGTTGCCTTCGTCGCTTACGCAGGTTATTTGTGGTATTTTTGTTTTGTTTAGTGATTTCTTGTGTTTTTTCCGTTGAGTTGAGCTTTTGTTCCTCCAGTTAAACTACATACGACTGTGAACTTTAGGACTTGTGAGTGTATAATCACTAGTCCTTAATTATCACTATCGTCGTCATCTTTCTTAAATAAAACTATTTTGTTTATTTTAGGTCCACGTCAAGTCCTTCATTTGTTTCCAAACCCTGAAAAAGATAGAGAACGATATAATATATGGCTGTATGCAATTGGTGGTGATATTTTGGGCCTAGAAAATGAGCGCATATACAAGCACCGCCGTGTGTGCCACTTGCACTTTGAGGACAAATATAAATGCCGCTCTAATAGGATCAGCAATGTTGCAGTGCCAACATTAAATATGCCAGGTTTGTAAAAAACTATATTTATCTTTTCACTACTAAAAAATCTACACCTATAATAAAATTTGCAAAAATTGAATTGTATTTCTAATTTTAAGCATTTCATAAGCTGGACATAAAGCAGAGTTTAGGCTTTCCACTCTGTTTACTACAAAAAAATTGCTTGCAAAAGTCAACTTCTGTCAAGAATTGTTACAAGTCCATGGTCTGTAACAGAATGATCAGTGCTCAAGCATTACTTGAGTGTAGAATTTTACAGTTCTTCCATACAATAACTGTCAAAATCTACACTCATGTAATGCTTGATTGACTCAGCATCATTCGGCCCTAAATCTTGCTTAAACATTATCAAATCAATCCAAGTCAACCTCCTACAAACAAGTCAATTGCATACAAAAATCCATGGTTATCGTTAAAGTAATTGTTAAAGTTATTATATGGGGCAGCTCCGCCTAAGAACTAAAACACATGTCATTAGTATCTTAACTGATCTAATTTATGTGATTTTTTGTTTTAGATGTTTTATCAACAATAAAACCAACATTTGTGGAAAGAAAACCAATGCAACAAGTTTCCAACCAGACAAAACCATCAACATCTGCAGGTACCTAATTTTTATAATACATGGCCATTACCGTTATGGTTAAAAAGGATAACTTAATTTTGTGAATGCAACAACTTATTAAACACTTCATATGTCATTGTAGTGCCAAAGATAATTTATTTATTACCTACTTAGTACTTTTAATATTTTATAAGCCAAAGAATGGTGTTAGATTTTACCGTGAAATCAAAGATGAACTTGCAGCTTACTTGTCAAAGTACTCCTGAACATCTATATTTTTATTTTTATTTTATTTTTTTTATTTAATAAGGACAACCAACAAAGCATACACCACACATTGATATACACTGATCATTAGAGGTCATTTTAGAGTGTTGCCTTACTTACAGGCTGCCACGGCATGCACAGATAACATTGTTGACAACAGACTATGGGCTGATTCTTCAATAGACAGATAAATAGTTATACGAGTAGGACAGGTAAATATGAAACGGCCTTGTTTAAGTTAACTTTAGTTTTAGTCTTTGCTTTCAATCAAATTTAAACTGATTTTGAAAGAAAGTATCACCATGATGTGGTTTTTATTTTCTAAAATAAACATTTCAAATAATAGTGAAAATCCCATGAAGACTAAGAAAGAAATTGATTGCCATCCTTATATTTCATCTTGTAAACACAAAGATATACAAGACTGGTCTTTGTTAAGTAAGAAATAATAAGATACACGTATTTGCGCTTTTTATCAGTATTAATTTATGTTGTTTCAGATTCTGGTTTACATTTGTTTACATCGCATACATCTTCCACAATGAGCAGTGAAAAAAATTTCATACAGAAAGAAAATTTTGGTCAGTAATTTATGATTTTTTTATTGTAAGACCTTAAAATAACAAAACTTAAAAATGCTTACCTCAGAATCAGGTAAAATTCGAACCTGCAATGTTTTGGCTATCTGATGATTGTAAGTCTTTATGCATCATGGCATTTCAGAAAGGTGACCGACAAAACAATTAAAGTTCTATAGTGTCTGGATTTTGTCAAGTTTTATGGCAGTCAATGTGTTAAACATTCTTTTTTTTAATATTCACATACATACACATTGTTTTTTAAATAAGGCCATACTACTAACTATGCAAAAATATTCTTGCAAACAGATTTTTTTTAAAATATCATTACTTCTTTTATATTAAAATAGAAAAAAACATACTTTTTTTCAGATCCAGATGTTTTGGAGCATGATAATCAGGTGCAGCTTTCAAATCTGCCAGTTGATGTGAAAAGAAGCCAGCAAAAACTTGGTAAATATTATTTTATGAGATTAATCATCATCATCTCAGCCAAAAGATGTCCATTGCTGGACAAAGGCCTCCCTCAAGGATCTCCACAACAACCGGTTTATGTTTTTGTTTGTTTTTTTTTGTGAAACAATTACTTATACCATTTATGTATCGCACACTTACTCCATCAGTGAGAAATTTTATTATTACTAGATTTAGGCTAGATGTTAAGAGAACAAAACAGGATATGGATTAGACCAGTTGTCTGAACTGCCTCTGTTTAATAATAATAATAAATAAATTGTCAGGAGGTTCCTCACTCTGCAGCCCTAACCACCGATAGCTTGGGTCTATCCCCGCTGCTGATGGCAGCCTTGGTTACGTTTTTTATAATATTTAATGTTGTAAATCTTTTCTTTTTATATAAAATATTTTAATAAAACTTCCTAAGATGAAATATTACTAGAAAAAATCAGTCCCAGGAAGCTCGAGTGGAATTCGAACCCACGACCTTTGGATTACCGGTCCAGTGCTCTAACCGCTGAGCTACCAAGAACCCAGAAGACTCGTCGAATTTAGTAAAGAGAATAATAATAATAAATGTTCAAATAATTTCAGATGCGGAAGCTATACACGAGCAAGTGCCGCCTTCAAATCCTCGCGTCGTAGTAAAAAGTATCCAGCAAAATCGAGGTTAGTCCTGCTGAATATCATGTTATTATGTATATAAAAAAGACCATAGAAGATTTTTTTGTCCGTTATTTATTATACAAAGCAATGAAAGCTGATGCATTTATTGCTTTGTACCTAAGCAAAACATCCTGTTTACAAAAGAATAGATGTACCTATGCTTTTTCTAAGTTTTTTCTGTGTGAAGTGATTGTTTTCTGTTTTTATAGGAGAAGGTAGAGCTGTGAAGAAAAATACCCGTAGAGTATTTCTCACAAGTGAAGAAAAATAACTGCACAAAAAAATTGTTGCAACTAGAGTAAAATTGAGCAAAATGAAAAATAAAATAAAAAATCAAACAGCTGAAATTAAAGCAGCAAAAAAATTTGCCACCAATCCTGCAGTATTAGATATTATTGAAAACTGCTCGAGCACTGCAAAACTTATGATGAAGATCCAGTGGCGTGAAAATAAAAAAAAAGAAAAAGGACGACGATTTACATTACAAGAAAAATATGTGGCTTTGTCAATTTTAAAACAAAGTCCTAAGGGCTATCGCTTTTTTAGAAGCATTTTTATTTTACCGGCCCCACAAACACTTATCAAATTAATTCAAAGGGCCAATCTCCGGCCTGGTCTGAACAAAAACATTTTTTACAGTTAAAAAAAAAGCAGAGACTATGAAAACACAAGAAAAGTTGTGTATCTTGGCATTTGACGAAGTCTCGTTGAAGGCTCATGTCACATATCATGAGAGAAAAGATAAAATTACTGGATTTGTTGATGATGGAGATCAAAGAAAGTCAGAGTATGCTGACCATGCCCAATTTTTTATGGTGCGTGGCCTTGTAAACAACTACAAACAAGCAGTATCATACACATTTTCAGCGAGTACTACCAAAGGCCCAGAGTTGGCGAAACAAATTAAACAAGTTGTCACTGAACTCCAACAAGCCGGTTTGATAGTGGTGGCAACTGTATGTGACCAAGGTACCAACAATAGGCAGGCCATTAAACTGCTTGTTAATGATACCAGGGGAGTCTATTTGAGACGAGAGGAAACCCCCAAAGAAAATATTATTTTAATAAATGATAAGGAGATCATTCCTCTATACGACCCGCCACATCTACTTAAGGGAATGAGAAATAATTTATTAACAAAAGATTTAAAATATACTAAAGATGGTGTATCCAAAACAGCCAAGTGGTCTCATTTACAACTACTTCATGCTGAAAATCCAGGCTATAAAGGTGTCAGGTTAATACCGAAGCTAACAGACAATCATATCAATCTTGAAAAAATAAATAAAATGAAGGTGAAATTTGCCTCACAAATTTTTAGCCGTACTGTAGCGTCTAACATGGGATACCTTGCAGGTAATAATTGTGCATGCTTTTGTCTTATCTTTTTAGAATTAATATTGTACCTACATCTGCTACTAACAATAAGTGTACGATTTAACTTTTTTCTATTAACTTATCAGTAACAGTAACTAGGTACAATAAATTCAACAATGAAATTATTAATATAGATTATCAATAAGTATGTTTTATGTTTGTTTAATAACAATGCATATGGTTTTCAGATACCAGCAGAATCAAAAGACACCGCCGATTTTCTGCTGTTAATGGATGAATTGTTTGACTCGGTAAATGGCAGTTTCCATAAAAATAAAATGGCCAAACCGTTACTTGGACCTGCAACGCCAAATTCTATGCACTGCAAAACATGGTTGGAAGCTAAGAAGATTTTTAAATCTATGAAATTTATAACTGCAGCTGGAAAAGAGGAATCTGTTCCCACTGTGATGAATTGGGTGTGGACCCTGGAAGGTATAGAATTACTTTTAAAAAAAAAACAAAATTATTTTGGCGTATGTTCCGTTTGGTTGCGGCACCTAAACCAGGACCCACTTGAAAATTTCTTTTTTGCGGTAAGAAGCCATGGGTGCCGCAATATCAACCCGACATGTGACCAATTCGAGGCAGCTTTTGCTACTTTGCTAGTAAATAATTTGAACAGTGTCTACACCCGTGGCAAAAATTGCGAAGGAGATTTTTGCGATGTACTGCATGCTCTCGTTGTCAATGATAATCATTCCGAAGCAACGTCGACCTGCACATCAATTGATTTGGAAAACATTTTGAACATAAATTTGACACCCATAGAAGTAAAAGAAGCTGACCCAAGAATAATAGCTCCACTTCAATATATAAGTGGATATTTTCTAAAAAAATCAAAAACACAAATTTTTAAAGATTGTGCTGAATGTAAAAGAGATTTAACAAGTGCAGATGAAATCGAATACATAAAATACAGAGAATACGCAGGTCGACGTTGGCTGTGCACTCCCAGCAATAACTTAATACGTTTAATATCTAATATGCAAGACATAATTAATGAAATAATAAAAAGAAACTTTGAAATAAATAATTTAAAAGAAAGTATAAAAACAACCATGTTTGTATTAGTTGATTTTACTGTTATAAAATGTAATTTACACAAAAAAAGACTAATAGATTATATAATTAATATTGGGATTCGCTGTCTTGTATTTAACTATTGTAAAGACATAGATAAAATTTTAGCTGGGAGGCGTGATATTAATGATGACGATGACAAAAATCAGATAAAGGCAAAAAAATATCAAAGTAAGTGCATTAAAAGAAAAAAATAAAGGGCATTGCCAATCAATGTATGGAGATGTATGGAATTTGAACACATAATTCATTTGGTTCCTCAGGTCATCACCAACCTATATACCGAAGCGCACCAAAATCGGTTTCAGAATCAGCCTATCAATGTCTTCACATGTGCTTTTATCTACATAGGAAGGCGTGTACAGTCGAGGAAGTTCGCGGTCGACCAGTAGAGTTTTTTCCTTTATTCGCAACGGGTCACCCTGGATCCTGTCACCCTGTGACTGGTTGCGAAAAAATTTCGCATCGAGTAACCACTGTGACTCGATGCGAATTTTCGTTCTCGTCTAGTAACAATGGTTCGTGACTAGTGCTACTCGTTCGGAAAATGTATTCGCATCGAGTAACAAGTATGACTCGATGCGAGTGTTTTATTCTCATCTGGTAACACTCGTTTGAGAACTGTGATAGCTATAGTTTATTCTAATCTGGTAACACTCGTTTGTGAACTGTGATAGGTATAGCAATCTGTGATGTCATTTACCGGGTAGGCGCGCAGTTCATTACAAGCTTTGCTCTCGGTCCAAAATGGAAGCCGCGTGTGGTTCGTCAAACAAGGTTGATTTAGTTTTTATCAACAAAAATGGTGGAACTGTCCTTCTTCGCGCTGGTTATCAATATTACGCTAGGAAAAAACATAAAAGTGGACTGACAGTGTGGGCGTGTACAAAACGCAAGCTGTGCAAGGGGCTTTTGAGGTTAAAGGTATGTACAATAAAGCTAACATTTAAATAGTTTGTTATATATGTTTATCAGTATTTTTCTGAATTGACTATAATAAGTACGTGTGTAAGATACGTATGAGTGCCTTATTTTATTAACAAACATCTTCTGGCGTCTTTTTGCGGCCGCCATCTTGTTTTGTTAATGGACACTGAATTGCTCTTGATTACTAACGATTTAATTTATAAAACTTAAAACAATTATTTTTCGTGTCAAATATTTTTTTTAACTCGCTGCAAATTTATCTATAATCTTTGTCTTCTGAGAGCAAACATTAAAATTATGAATAAAAGTGTTTTTATGTCTGCAGTTTTAATTTTTAAAAATTTGCCTCCACACATAATGTTAGATGTTTTGAAAAACTTTTTTTTTATTTTTTCCAATTTGCACTAAATATATTTTTTGTTTGACAATGGTTTCATGTGTAACTTACGTAATTATGACAATACTAAATAACTTATAAAATATTACAATTTTAAATCGATTGACTTACATATATGAAAGTTATGTTTTAATAAATTGTATCTTATTGCACACCCTAAAAGGGTAAACTATTGAATTTATAAAAAAATTATCTTAAGGTCTTTTTGTACACAGTTATGCAATAAAAAATTTCTGATTTTGATTCTGATTTTACTTATTGCTGATTTTCAGGACGGGAAGATATTAGAAGAAACTAATCATTCATGCACACCAGATTTTGCAAAGAACGAAATGCTAATATCTCTCCAGGAATTAAAGAATGAAATAACAACGCCGGAATTCCCAAGCGTACCGCAAAAATACAATTCTATGGTTGCAAAATTAAAAGATGCAGGAATGGACATCATATCTTCAATACCCAAGTTTGGTTCCATTAAAGACTCTTTATATAGAAAAAGAAATGAAGCGGCTCAAGTAGAAAAGCTACAACATGTGAATGTGCATGAAATCGAAATCCCACATCAGTATCAAGATTTTTTGCTAGCCGACTATATAAACGAAGATACACGAATACTGGTATTTTGTTCTACTGAAGCTAGACAAACTATGTGCGAATTAACAGAGTTTTTTGGTGATGGAACTTTTAAAAGCTGTCATGTTCCATTTGAACAACTTTATACAATCCATGGCGATACGGGCAGCACGGTCAATCACACTAATATAATGCCTCTAGTATACGCTTTTATGAGCCACAGAAATATTGAAGCTTACATTATTCTATTCAGTATGATAAAGTCTCAGTTGCCAGATTGGAACCCAGTCAAATTCAAAGTCGATTACGAAAAGGCAGCTATGCGAGCAATTATTACAGTTTTTCCATCAATTACAGTCAAAGGCTGCTATTACCATTTCAATAAAGCAATCTTTAAGAAAGGCCGCGAATTGAAAATGTCAAACAGTCATGATCCAAAGAAGAAACGAATGGTAAGCCTCAGTGCAATACTTCCACTGGTACCTGAAGAAGAAATTATGAACGGATGGGCGTATATAGTTTCTCGATACGATTATGATGACGATCAAATTAAAAAATTTAAAAAATACATGAAAAATCAATGGCTAAAAGAAGAATTTTTAAAAGTTTGGTGTGTAATTGGAGAGACCCATAGAACAACAAACTTTCTTGAAGGCTGGCATAGTAAATTAAATAGAGCCGTAAGTAAGAAAAATCCAAATTTAATGCAATTGTTGCGCATACTTAATGAAGATTCAGCATATTATACTGTTCGCAACATTCAGAGGCAAAACAATATAGAATCATCTAATAAACGATCAAAGAAGTCAATATGGAATGACGAGTTTATTCAAGAAGCTCAGATGGATTTTGTGCAAGGTACTATTACAATTGGGTGTCTCTTGGAGATTTTACGACATTAGGATTTTTCGTGATAATGTAAGCTAATCTTTAAAAATTACTGTGATTAATGTGAAAAAAAGGCTGATTTTATTTGATAAACAATTATTAATATTTCAGTCGGTAAGAGAAAAATTATTTACAGTTTGTTATGTATGTGTTATAAATAATTTACTTTTTAGTAACGGGCAAAAAAAATTCACTATTTGTTAAGATAGTGTGATAATAGTTGGTAACAGAAAAAATAATCATTTTTGTTATATTAATATGATAATAGTTGGTAAGAGAAAAATTATTCACTTTTTGTTAAGATAATGTGATAATACTGATAATAGTCGAGAAATAATAATCGTTTCTTTAAGTTAATCTGAAAGTTGACAAGAGAAAAATTACTTTTTGTTATGAAAATATGATAATAATAGTTGATAAGATAAAAAATATTTTTTTTTGTTATGTAAATATGGTAATAATTGTCAGTAAGAGAAAAGCATTTTGTTATGTACCAACTTTTGTACTCATTTTTTTTCTTAATGAAAAAAGCTACTTTGTTGACAAGGCTAAAACGAAAATTTCGTTTCCAGAGAAGTTGCATTTACTTTTAATATCATTCAATTATTATTAGTGAAACTAACAAAACTTGACTTGTACAAAGACTGATTTAAAGAATAATAAAAAATATGTCACAAAAACTGTCTTTTTTGTTAAATACGGCGTACTGTGATTGTTTAAAAATAGTCAATATTCACTACGCCTCGCCAGCGTCGCTTTCATTTACGTGTGTCCGTAATTCAAGGGAGCATATAATTGGGATAAAACTTCTCTGCGCGAAGAAGGACAGTTCCACCATTTTTGTTGATAAAAACTAAATCAACCTTGTACTGTTTTAAACTTTCCTGTTGCATTTTTACAATAAACACAGTTTTTTCACGGGTTTTACGCAACACAAACACTTTTAAAAGGTAAAACTTAGTATTTACCTTCCCGACGTTTCGATCTGGTTGCACAGATCATGGTCCCGGGCGAACTGGAGGCTGGCGGCGTCGTCTACTCGGGCGCGTCGAGTTTTCTTCTTCCACCCGCATTTGTTGGATATTTATATCTGCAGTACAGTCAGTCCGACAAACTACACTAACAATGTCCGGGTTTCTTTGAGACGGCCTAAAACGCGGTTTAAATTTTGTAATCACCGGATTCCATGCAGATGACAAGTTGAATCCATCATCACGATTGAAATTTTTGTGCTTTTTTATTTCAATAGCTTCACGTACTAATCTGGTATGATAATGACGATCAGCTGAGAGGATTTTTGGGTCATGAAGTTCCATCCAGTGATTAACGTTGGAATTTAGTATATGTTCGGCTATTGCGGATTTGCACGTCTGTCGATTCTTTACAGCTGCGATATGTTCTTTTACCCTCTCGGCTATTGAACGTTTCGTTTGCCCTATATAAGAACTACCACAGCTGCAATCGATTTTATATACACCCGGCGTCTGCAAAGGTATCACGTCCTTTGGTGAGCGAATCTCCTTAGTAACTTTTGATAGCGGACTATATACAGTCTTAATGGAGTATTTGTGCAGAACTGTTCCAATCTTGTCCGTTATCCCTTTCACGTACGGAAGAAAAGCTGGTTCCCGGCTCACCATTGGTTGTTTTAATTTCTTCTGTCTCCTCTCCATTTGTCCTCTTTTTGTACTGTAGCCATTCTTTCTTAGTACCTCCTTTACATGGTTCAGTTCACCTTTCACATGTTCAGGGTCACATAAGTCGTATGCCCTATCAACCAGGGAAGAAACAACAGCTTGAAGATGACGAGGGTGGTGATGAGAAGAGGCGTGCAGATACCTGTCCGTGTGAGTCGGTTTTCGGTAAACAGAGTGAGCCAAGGTTCCATCTGGTCTCACTGTCACTTGAACGTCCAGGAAAGCCAAGGACCTGTTCTGCTCCATTTCATATGTAAATCTTACCTTAGGATGAACAGAGTTAAGGTGTTGTAGATATTGTTCCACTTCCGCTTGGTTTCCGTTTATGATGCAAAAAATATCATCAACGTATCTCTTCCAGAACTTCACAATACCAGGACCGCTTGCTACTGCTATGTCTTCAAAATGCTCCATCCAGATGTTAGCAATGTTTGTGTTGCGTAAAACCCGTGAAAAAACTGTGTTTAAATCAACCTTGTTTGACGAACCACACGCGGCTTCCATTTTGGACCGAGAGCAAAGCTTGTAATGAACTGCGCGCCTACCCGGTAAATGACATCACAGATTGCTATACCTATCACAGTTCACAAACGAGTGTTACCAGATTAGAATAAACTATAGCTATCACAGTTCTCAAACGAGTGTTACCAGATGAGAATAAAACACTCGCATCGAGTCATACTTGTTACTCGATGCGAATACATTTTCCGAACGAGTAGCACTAGTCACGAACCATTGTTACTAGACGAGAACGAAAATTCGCATCGAGTCACAGTGGTTACTCGATGCGAAATTTTTTCGCAACCAGTCACAGGGTGACAGGATCCAGGGTGACCCGTTGCGAATAAAGGAGTTTTTTTGGGAAGCGTTATTTCAAAGAGTAAGAGTGACAAAGTCAAAATTTATATCATCAATGGTAGAACAATAATAGTTCCCTCATGTATAATATAAAATATTGTTGTGATGCTATTACTTTTCGAATAAGGGCTTCCCAAAAAAGTTCTACTGGTCGACCGTGAACTGTACCTAGCAGTGAGACGTTAAACAGGCGGATGATAACCATTTATTGTATGTAATTTTTTCCAAATAAACAATTCACACTTCTTTTTTCTCTGGACTTCTGGAACCGATTTTGGTGCGCTTCGGGTCACAGGTTAGTGTTGACCTGAGTAACAAAGTGCACTAGGTGTTCAAAGGTAAATGAACTTCGAAATTTGTGTGACCGGTTTCTTACACAAATTTCTAAGTTTATCATCTTAATGTAAGGCGATTAACACACTGCCACGCACCTTGCAGCGTAGCGCGTGAATGCGTGTTCTAACTTTGCTTGAAAGTATCTCCGTTTGTATAGAAAACACGCACAGTCCAACAAACAGAAAATTCATCCACCGCGCATTTATCCAAGCAACTTTCCACACGCATTCACGCGCCTCGCACAAATTCCGAAGTTCATTTACCTTTAGATAAAAATTCTAACCCCTCGTTTTCACTATGGTATAATACAAGTATTTTAAAATTTTATGCAAGTTTTTTATTTTCTCATAAACTTATTTAAAACATGTTATATACAAAACTTGTATGAAACTATTAAGATGAATAAAACTTATGGTGATAATACAAAACTTGTATAAAACTGTTTACATGTATAAAATTTGTGAACGCAAATGTGTATTATACTTGTCTATTACTTGTTGTCTAGACAGTGTGAACGAGCGAATGTTTGAAACAGTCTGAATACATGTATAAAACAAATGATTATGTTTTGAAAAGTATTCTACAAGTTTTGTATCAAACTAGTACCTATTCAATTTGTTTTTTGATGTAAACGAGTGGTAATAATACTAATTATTAATTAACCAGTTATTCAATTAATTATGTCAGTGTATGTTCCTATTTAGTATTGTATAGTGCACACTTAAGTCTACCAGTCTACCTTTTTATCATTGATCCATAACCGTTTTACTTATAAAAAGCTTTTACTTAAAAACTGTCCAGCAACCCTTTCCGAATTGTTTTCTCTCGTGTTGCTTATATTATTTTTGTTTTAGAGGAACATCCATCTAATAGGGACTCATATTTAAGTTGATATAAGTTTATTTCCAACATTAATTTCTCTTTTTATTTTACATAGTATTTAATTGCATTTAGACTATATCTATTTCACAATTTTGTTGTAAAATGCCAACTGATTTATAAATAAACAAAGTAAAATAATAAACATGTTTATCATTCAATATCCCTTTACCCCCCTAATAGTACCAATAGTACTACCACTCAATATCGTTCTATACACGTACGTATGTATAACGATGTAATAGTTCCTACTTTTAAGTCTAGGCGGCGCTAGTTGTGCGTTTCCCCTTCCAAGGGCAAAGATTGGTCTCTATTTTTCAGTATATATATAAAGTACTCTATGGTTGCCGTCCGGTCGCCATTGCAGTTAGCGACGTGTTTCGTCAGGTAAGAATATGTTATATTCATTTTGTGTTGGGTTTCAATGAAATTTGTTAATTTGACTGCTATCTGAATGAGTTAATGTTTTAGTTTGGAGATATTGATTAATTAGAGGTGCAAACAATATATTTCATGAGTTATTTAACTGGTTAACAAAAGGTACGTGATTTGATTGGGTGTTCCTATGGTAGACCAGTTGGTCAAAGACTAGCTCATTGAAGCACAACTTTTTTTTATTTATTTTTTTATCTGTTTCATGTCTAAGGTATGACTTGTAACTCAACAATCTATTATGATCGAGTAAATCGCGCTGTTTCCATTAGTTGACCAGTGGTTTGACATTGGTACTACATACAAAACATAAGCTCCTATGTTTGACCAAGCTTTCTAAATAAGAGTTAATTTTGCTTGTTTTAGATTCAAAATGGCACCAAAAAAGATTTTTTTTCAGTACAGTGAGGAAGATGTTTTAATGCACTTAAAGAAATCCAGTCAGGAGGTAAAATCAGAGTAACTTGCCGCAAATACAACACACCCCATTCTACAATCATAAATAAAATGAAAATGAGGCATCCCGTACAAAGAAAAATGGGCCCCCCGACAATTTTAACTCCTGCCGAGGAACGTTTGTTATGCAGGTGGATTAATGCTATGGCAAAAAAAGGAATCCCCATCAAAAAAGAACAGTTGATAGAGACTGTAACTAAAATTATAAAGTCTGACAATAGACTGAATCCATTTAAAGAAGGCATTCCAGGACGGAAATGGTTCGAAAATTTCATGAAGAGAAATCCAGATATTGCGAGCGAAATGGCATTCAAAATTAGAAGAGTTTATGAAGAATGAAAATGCCCTTGATATTTTAGATGATCCTGATAGGATTTTAAACTCTGACGAATCCGGCTTTCAGGTATGTCCTTCCTCGGGCATTATACTGGGACCTAAGGGCATGGACAATCTTTACGAAATTAAAGATAAGGAGAAAAAAAATATAACAGTGTTAGGAACTTTCTCTGCATCTGGTAAAGTTATGCCAGTGATGGTTATTTATCCCTATGAAAGAGTACCAGCAGAAATTGCAAGAAATGTTCCCGAAGGTTGGTGCGTCGGAAGGTCAGCTAAAGGATGGATGACATCTCGAGTGTTTTATAGGTATATTGGTAATTCCTTGCTGAAAGCTTTACGTGAGGCAAACGTGAAATTTCCTGTACTTCTTTTAATCGACGGCCACAAATCACACATTACATACGAAGTGAGCCAGCTCTGCATTGAGAACCAAATTATTTTGTATGCCCTTTATCCCAATGCAACGCATATTTTACAACCTGCTGATGTCTCTGTGTTTCGTCCACTTAAAAATTCATGGAAAAAGATGGTTCAGAATTGGAAGGTAGCTACAGGAAATAGAGTTGTCACAAGGGCTCAATTTGCACCTCTTTTAAAATCGGTTATGGGATCGGCTACTGAAGAAATCATTAGAAATGGATTTCGTAAATGTGGGTTGTTTCCTTTTAATGCTAATGCCATTGACTACGCCAAATGTATGAATCATGAGAGTAGACATACAGTTGTTGATAAACCAACAGAAATAAGCACAGAACACTTACTGTACTTTGAGTCACTAATGTCTCGAAATAGAATTTTGGAATTCCGTGCCATTCCGCAAACCGAATCTTGGACTGGAGATGAATCGGCAAAAGAGCTTTTTTATGTGTGGCGCAAAATTTGTAATAAAGTAACGAATGCTTTGAACTCACCAGACCCACCGGGATCAACAGCAAATATACATAATGAAAGGGATCCTGAAAAGCCTGAAGAGGCCCTAAAAGAAACACAAATTTGTAACAAAGTAACGAATGCTTTGAACTCACCAGACCCACCGGAATCAACAGCAAATATACATAAAGAAAGAGATCCTGAAGAGCCTAAAGAGCCCCTAAAAGAAACACAAAATGATTATATTCTAACGCCAGATTCTCCAGAAATTAACATCGTTACAAACTCTGCATTAATTTGCTAGTCACCAGAAGAACAACTACCGGGTCCAAGTTCACTTAGTTTTGTTTCAGACGATTGCAATAGTAAAGATCGAGGCGAAAAAACACCTACTAAATCAAACGGGTGTGTCTTGTCCACAGTCAGCCCTGCTTTTGCAACCTCTTTAGTTTGGCCAACAGAATCGCCACTGAAAAAAGGTTGCAAGAAAAAGCTGAATAGAAAGCGATTGCCAGATGCAGTTACATCTGAAGAGTGGATACAGTATTGGAATGAAAAAAATAAGGAACAAGAAGAAAAATGCCAAAAGAGATTAGCAAGAGAAGAAAAAAAGAAATTACAAGAGTTGAATAAAATTGAGAAACCTAAAGCCAAACGTATAATAAAGAAAGTGAAAAATACGATAGAGTCTGATTCAGAAGAGGATGATTTACCATTAGCCAATTACAGTAATAAAGGAAAATCGGACGACGAACTAGAATTAGGATCATTCTTAAAAGTAAAGTACGAGGGAGAGTTTTTTCCTGGTATTGTCAAAAATATTGACAAAGAGAGTAAAGAAGTTAGTACTATGGTGCTAGCAACTCCAAATACTTTTAAATGGCCGGATAAAGAACATGCAATTTGGTATGCTAATGACAGCATAGTCGAAAAAATTAATGCCCCTGTGTCAATTAATAATAGAGGTTCATACAAAGTGCCAGAAAACTTAAAACATAAACGTTAAACATAAAAAATAAACCAGTATTAAATATCCCAATTTGGCTTTTATTACACCATTTTAAAGTCAAAATTTTCCTTAAATGGTTTGGGATTGGTACATCCACCCTGCCTGTGATATCAATGGAAGATGAATTTGTTGAATATTAGCCGTAAATTCACTTACTTGTGGAATGTAACCCCACTTCCTTTCTGGTAACGAGTTTTGCATTATACGCACTCTTTCATGGTTTATCTATATACTATCACCACTAATTATGCATCAACTTTATTAATACAAGACAATAAACAAACTTAAATCGCATTAAACCTTTTAAAATCACTTTAAATACGGTGACAATTCAAATCATGCACCGGCCATTGTGCACTGTGCAGTTTACGTAGGGATGTGAAAAAATAATCGATTTTTATTTTAATCGATTATTTTTGAAAAATAATCGATTATTTTTGGCCGATTATTATTTATAAATAATCGATTAAAAATCGATTTTCCTTTTATTTAACGTCATCGATTTTTTTCGAACAAAACAAAGAAGTAAGAGTAACGTACGGCCCGTATTTTACGACACGGATTTCATGTCCTTGTAGGCAAGCTCATGTCCCGAAATACGACCCGTAAAATACGGTGTCGTACATTACTTTGTCATCAATTATCGTGTTGTACAATATAGTTACTCGCCAACAGTAGGTAAGGTAGGTACTTTTTCGCACAAGGCAACACTGCTACGGGAATTCCCTGCCTACTCCTCACTCACGTTTTTCTTGTTAGTTATTAGATGTCAATGTCGTGATCAGTGATCTTTATATTAACTTGTGAATTTCGTAATTCGGATTTTGTTATTAGTATGTCGAGTAAGAAACCAAAAAGTTGTTGGCGGCAGTATTTCGAGATGCAAGGTGGTGGCAATGCCAAGTGTAAATACTGCCCAAAAGTGTTAAAAACGTGCAGTAACACTACTAATTTAAAGCAGCATATGGAACGAAAGCATTCTGCTATAATTATAGCTAATCAGGTAACAAAGCAAAGATATCAAAATGCGTATTTATATTTACCTACTTGTCAATAAATATTGAAACTATTTCGTGATAACGATGATGATATTTGGATTTGGGCCATTCTTTTTTTGCCGACAATGATTTATTCTCAGTGATGTATCAAGTTATAATTACTTTACTTATGAACAAAAATTACTTACTTAATTACAATATTTTTAGTTTATCGTAATTACAATCAAAACTACAACAATTAACATTGCACATTAAGCACAAACTTGTAGGTACTTCATTTTATTTAAAGTCAACAAGGAACCCTTATAGTTTTTTTTTATACAAGAGCCCTTTTATCTTAAAATATTTTTTGGGGTACCTCCCCTACCTACACGTAATGTGGGGATGGATGGTTTCTTTTCTCGTCTACCTCATGTAGTGGGATGTCATTGGATAAGAAAGATCTTTCAAAAATGTAGCAGGTCGGCATTTAGTGATGGGGCATTATGTCATGAATCGATAACTTTTGAATCGATACTTATTAGTGAAAATTTTAAAGTTAGTCCTAATTACCAAATATAAACACGCCTAACTCGATGTTTATTGAATGATAGATTCATTCAATAAACAAACTATTCAACTTCGTTTCGAAGAAAGCCTTATGTTACCGGTATCTTTTATATTATTTGTTTTCCCTTTTTGTAGGACCAAAATGTTTTACTGACGGAAGACACAGAAGATTCCTTGATGGAGATAACTCCACAAAGGCCAGGAACAGAAAGTCAGCCCGTGACTTCCACACCGAAACGTTGCAAAACGGGTATAGAAGCCTCTTTTTCAAAAATTTTGGTACACGTCCCAGACGGGAATAAAACTAAGCAAATGACACAAACTATTGTAGAAATGATATGTCGTGATAGTCTCCCATATAGTATTGTTGAAGGCGAAGGTTTCAAAAAACTGATGAAGTTACTTGCACCCGGCGAAGGTTTCAAAAAACTGATGAAGTTACTTGCACCCGTGTATAAAGTCCCATGACGAAAAACAGTGACAGATATCATAGATAGCAAATATGAAGAGAAAAAAGCCCTTGTTGTAAAGAAATTAAATTCGGTTAATCACTTATGTTTCACTGTGGACGAATGGAAGGACTTGCAGATGAGGAGCTTTTTAGGTGTCACAATTCACTTCGTTGAAAACTTTGAAGTAGTTGCATTCAACATCGCATGCGAACCACTAACTGAAAACCACATAGCGGACTATCTATCAAGCATTTTGAAGAAAATTAGCAGTGAATGGGATATAACTGAAGATAAAATAGTTAGTGTCACTACAGACAATGGAGCTAATATTGTGAAAACTATAGAAATCACAAATGGACGAGCTAAACACATTCGATGCATCGCCCATACGTTGAATCTGGTTGTGGAAAATTCAGTTTCTGCAACAGAATTAAAATGCTTTCTGGAAAAAGTTCGTAGGATTGTCACTTGGTTTCATCAAAGTGGAGTAGGCGCTGACGAGTTGAGAAAAGCCCAAAGAGATCAAAATGTAGCAGAAGGAAAAATAAAGAAATTAATAGGTGATATTTCCACTCGCTGGAATTTTCAGCTTCACATGATTGAAAGATTTGTGATGATGAGTGCAACTATCGGATCCATTTTAGTTAACCACCCAAATGCGCCACCTATGCTGCAAGCCAGCGAAATAATAGTTCTAAAAGAGTTGATAAAAATACTTAAACCCTTTGAAAAAGTTAGCGATGAAATGAGCGGTGAGAAATACGTCAGCGGAAGTAAGGTCATACCCATGATAAAATGCCTAAAAGTGTATTTAGATTCAATAGATCCAGTACATGATTTGGCAGTTAATTTGAAAAATTCACTATTGAATGAAATAAAAAAAAGATTTGACAACATACAAAAAGTCCACTTGTTTTCAGTGGCTACATTCCTAGATCCCAGGTTCAAAAAGATTCATTTGGACGATGGAGTAGCATTGGCAAAAACAATCACCTATATCAAAAGATATTTAAATCAAGAAACCCCTGGTCAATCGGAATGTAATGAACCATCGACGTCGTCGTCTGTCGCTTTGATTTTGGTGATGGATTGGATTTGGTTGGATTCGATGATGGTGATATATGGCAAGCTCATCAAAAGCTTAAAGCTACTGTGAGTAGATGTGAAGAGTCTGGGTCTGGGACATCTGAGTTAGATTTATACATTGCAGCGCCATTAGCAGAATTGCAAAAAGATCCATTACAAGTTTGGAAATGTTATTCTGGAGCCTATCCAAAACTTGCAGAGTTGGCCTGCAAGCACCTTTTGATTCCTGCATCTTCTGCTCCCGCAGAAAGGCTTTTCTCCAAAGCGGGAAATGTGGTGAGAAAAACCAGAAGTCGCATTTTGGGTAAAAGATTGCCAAAACTTTTGTTTTTAAATTCTTTACCTAGCAACTGGTGGTAATAATGTGACCATTTAAAAATTTAATAAATAAGGCTGAAATCATTTATTTTTAATCTTTTATTTTATTCAAAAAAATCGATTTTTAATCGATTAATATCGATTTTCTTCAATAATAATCGATTAAAATCGATTTTTTTTACAAAAATCGATTATTAACGAGAGATAAATAATCGATTATGTAAAAATCGATTTTTGATGCCATTACTCACATCCCTAAGTTTACGTCAGATTTAGTTTCTTTCCCACGCATTGGGGGCGCTTCAAATAGGCACAAAAAACAGCTGTCATTTTATAGGGTATCAATCATTGGTCCAGCGTATGCAGCGTATTTGTATAGAGGTCAGTGTGCAATCCACAGTGCAATCTTCTCTTGTTTCGCTCGGTGAATCACTTTTGTTAAGTTGTCGAACTTGTTGCGGAAATAAGCTTTGTTGAAATCTTGTAGGTACTTGCATGCAGCAAAGCCGAATGATGATTTTTGCAGCTTGCCGAATATGAATTAAGCGTACGATGAAATAATATAAGCGTATGTACCCCAAGAAAATATAAATACTATGTATGTACCTTTGGACTTCTTTGTGTAAATTTTGTAAATGTCTTGCATGTAATGCTCACGATTCCGATGCTTGCTGTGGTGAACTCGCAGCGTTGAGCATGGCCAGATGACGAAAATGGAGTCGCGTCTTGCCGCCCGCCGAAATTGCGTCTATTTCACCTTTTTGCAGCTAAGTCCCGCGCTGATTCTTTTGACACCGATGAAGGACCAATTTGTTGGGGTGACGAGGGAAGCTGATGGTGAAAGACGATATTTTGGTTTTCACAGTAAAAGAATTTATTTGCGGAAGCACACACGGTACAGGTGAATGGTTGAGTTGAGAAAGAAGAGTGACAACAGTGTTGCCACAATAAAAAATTAAATCTCCAACAACCAATAAGACGATTAATGCTTGTTAACTAACTAATAGAGATGTAAAAGTCCTTAATAGTAATACAGTATTTACTAAAATTAAAAATTGTAAGTAATGTAAATAAAAAACCTTCTCACATTCCAGAAAAGGATTATCATTACTGTTGCAAAATACTAGTCTATTATTTAGGTCAGGTAAGGTATAGTAGCTAATTAGTACGTAGAATCTTGATTTTATAATTTTCGAAAAAAAAAAACAATTTCATTATTTTTTTGTAAAAAATCTGCAGTAGTGACCGTTATGTGTGGTATTCCAAAAAATCACAAATAACAAGTACTAAGACCACCTGTAAGGATATTACGGTTTGACTTGCAGTTCCAAAGAAAATCGGATTTATCTTGAGAGCTTCATACAAATTTTTCGAAAAAAAATTACTACTTGTTCGTTTTTACTTTATATTAACTTTTTTGACAAATAAGTTCATGAAAATGGTAGTTAGAAGCAGCTCCCAATTAAAAAGCGGAACCCCTTTATCGATGTCCCTATGTCTATGAAAATCGTTTTTCAGCCCACCGTGCAACGCCGTGAAGGACGTGAGTGAGAGATCCCGCTCTCCGATTTTAATGCATGAACTGGCAGAGTCGTAAGTGATATACATAAATATAAGTTAAAAAATAATAAACAATGTACTGAAGGAACTGGTTTCCTTAAAATTCATTTTTTTAAAAGGCGCCAGCTGGAGTCGTCTTGCGGTTGTTCGACGAAGCCGGAAATGCATAGGACGAGATGGATGCGGAAGTAGACGACGCCTCCTTTCTCATCGTGAATGCACACAACATTTTTACGAGTGGCAGTAGCAATAACAGAGGAAGAGGTTGGCGAAGGGATGCGCGAAGGGGGGGGCCTGCGTGGACGTTCACGCTCAAGAGTTCAGTGGGAAGTGGGACATCCCCTTAATGAAATTTGGTTCACAGACGAGTATATTCCCCCTGAGCTTCTCTCACTAGCGAGGGATGTTGTAAGAAGGAGAGAGGCGATGGCTGGTCAGGGTGAGAGCGATACCGATGAAGAGGATCCGGATGTACCGTTTGAGGACGGCAGTGACGGATCGAATCTCCCTGGGCTGGAAGATCAGCATAACCACTTTGATTGGACTTTTTGAAGTCCTTTCAAGGTAAAGAAGAAAATTTTGGTCAGGAGCGTACTGGTTCGGTTCAGAACCACAATTCGGCCTATGATGCTTTTCGTTCCTATTGGGACGATGATATCTTAGGCCATATTGTTACTGAAACGAACCAGTATGCTACCAAAATTTTGTCTGCTGCCTTTCCTACAAATATCGATGAAAAGAGAATGACCACAGACGGTATCGCTCGAAATCTTAGTTGTGTCATCAATAAGTGACACCTATAATTCTTCTTTTTAATTATAGTTATTTTTGTAAATAAAAAAAAACATAACTTCTTCGGAATAAAAACGGATGAATTAAAAGTCTTGGTTTATTTTCCGTAATGCGAGGTGGTTCAGTGTTGCAGATGTAAAAAATATTCATTAATGAAACTTCAATAACATCGATTCAGTCAAAACGATTGTCAATATGTCCGATTCTGTTAATTAAATGACTATTTCTATGAGTTGTATATATTAAAATAATATCAACGCAATTAAAAATAAACTGCGCTTCCACCAAATAAAGAAAAATGTAATTATAGCACCGATAAATATATTATACTAGTGGCCGCCCGCGACTTCGTCCGCGTGGAAAGCCTTTATCTTAAAAATTCTTTATGAATTGTAGCCTATATGTTATTCTGATGTATAAGCTATATTGTGGTAAAGTTTCATTCAAATCCATTCAGTAGTTTTTACGTGAAAGAGTAACAAACATCCATACATCCATACATCCATACATCCATACTTACAAACTTTCGCCTTTATAATAGTAGTAGGACTACTAAGCTAGCATGTAATTCTAATGACTCAATTATTGTTTTGATTTGCTATACCCTGACAGGGTCAATGTATGTACTATAAATAAATAAAGCACTTTACAACTCATAGTCAACCCTGCAAAAGCCAGCTTCAGATACGATAAGCGTTAGTAAATAGACACTGTGAACCAGCTTTCTACGGGTGTACGCCCCATGTATTATACGGCTAGAGTGAACAACTTCTTCCTACATATATAACAATCTATATAAAACATTAATTAAGTGCATTTTAACATTAAAATTATTTCTGTGCAAGATACGAAGGGTACGATCCCCAAACATCCGATTTAAGAATCGATTACATTGATTTATGCTCCAATTTTTATGGACAGTTGGCAGCACTGGATGTCAAATGTCAATGTCTGCTCTTATCGTTACCTATAATACGGTTACGACCGGCCGCCGGCGCACAAAAATAATCGTTTGGGCGCAAATTTTTGTGTTTGTTTAGTTGTTTTTCTTCAATTTATCATAAACCAAAGGAGCGAGA
Organism: Pyrausta despicata; assembly: GCA_963921415.1. Lineage (NCBI taxonomy): Eukaryota > Metazoa > Arthropoda > Insecta > Lepidoptera > Crambidae > Pyrausta > Pyrausta despicata. Next base: position 11,902,580 of record OY992864.1, read on the forward strand.
CAGAGACTCCATTAATTAAGTTTATTTCGTGTATTTTTATTTTGTTAGTAATTCAGTAACTGTAAGATAGAGTAAGTTAATCATGGAAAATCCTGGAAGAAAGTGTATTATTTGTTCCCTTCGATTTCGGCATTTACGCTGGTAGTCCTTGCGGGAAGTGAACGATGAAACCTACAATACCCTGGCATCTTGGATTTCATCAACTGCTGTAAGTCTAGTTCTGTATAAATATTGAATTTCTCTAGTCAATGGTACAGCAATCTCCGTACATTTGAATTATCTCATGTTTTGATATCTTATACATTGCTAGTAATACTGTGTAATCATGCAAATAGTTACCATAAGTCTTCAATTATAATTTGTTATGTCTATTCATAGAATAAATAATCCCAATATTTATGATAGGAAGTTAATTTTAGAAGGCAAAATATATTTATAGTTTCATTAAAAATATACTAGTTACAATATATAATACTAGTACCTCATAATAAACTTATCTCACTTGGCAAAATGATAATGAAAAGTTTTAATAAACTATGATGCTAAGTATGGTGGAGGGGTGTGTGTAAGGTAAGTGACCAACCTTACTGTCAGATGTTATTAAGCCGCCCGAGGGCCTCCGACCAGGCTTAACGACTAATATCTATCGATATTAACCAGGACCAACAGCTTAACGTGCCTTCCGAAGCACGGAGATGCTTGTAAATAGACGTCACTTGTATGGTCAGAATGGTCACCCATCCCAAACACGACCGCGCCGTAGGTTGCTTAACTTTTGGTATCACTACCAAAGCGCTGCAACCACTGCGCCACAAGCACAAGGAGTATGGCTCGCACCACCTCATAGTTGAGGTGAGGCCTGTGCCCAGCAGTGGGACGTATATAGGCTGATGATGATGATGAATGAATGATGATGCTAAGTATAATTGATATAGGTATTTACTCATGATTTTAATTTTATTTTTTAGGTTTCCCGTGAAAGTGTCATCTGCACAGAGTGTTTTGCTTTACTGCAAAATGCTCTCAAGTCAAGGCCTACAGTAACTCCTACATTAGGGCATGCCAGTGTATGCTCAGCATGTGGAATATCTGTTGTATGTATGCATATCTCAAGAGTGCCTCCAGATTGCAAAGAAAGGATTGTCATTCTTAGTTGGATATCCCCTCATTTGGTTAGTATTAATTTTGGATTCTGAATTAACTGTTATACACACTACTGACAATAGTAATGATTCTAAAGAATTGTTGTGACTTTGACAATTATTTAGATAGTTATTAGTACCTTTACTTCAAACTATTTATTCCTTATTACAAAAACACGCACTATACTTAAACCAGGTTTAAACTTGGATTGAACAATATAATCTATGGTTTAAACCAAGCTTAAACCTAGTGTTAAGCATAGTCCACGTTTTGTAATAGTAGGTTTATGTTGAGTATTATTCTGTCATGGTCATTTTACTTAAATGCATTTAAAATAAGCATTAATGTAACATAATGAAAAAAACTTTTTTTGAGACATAATTAACTATGATTATTTTTAGTTACTTTATTTTTAATTGCATTAAAAATTATTACAAGTATGTCACTTGATTATGTTAAGCTGAGAGTATGTGACGTCATCATCCTTAGCTACTGTCATACAGAAAAATCACAAAGTATCTAGTGGTTACTGAGTTTGTTCAAGGGTTTCTTCTCAGCAATTAATTGTCTATGTTTCAAAGCGCTCGTAGAACCCAAAACTAAGAAGGAATGTAAAGGCCCCTTTAGGGCAACCAATTTCATAATACTTTTATTTTATGTTGACGATTTGTAAGTAGTCATTGAATATTCTATGCAGTCAAAGAGATTTTGAGTTTAGAATACTATTAATTTATTTTCAGGTCTCACATCTAGAGAGAGTGTGCCGAGCTTGTTGGATGGTTGCAAGGAGAAATATAGAACGACAATCACATCAGGATGCACATCGAGGGATTGCTGATACTGATGCTGAAACAGAAGATGTACACATTCCTGCATACCTTTCTCGCCTAACGCTTTTAAGGATTCAGCCGTGCAAAGATCTGTACCAGAAGCATTGACAATGACATAAAACCTATTCATATGTATATCTATACGTTTTTATTGGAATACTCCTTCCCCTTGCAAAATAATACAATATAACAAAGATACGCCAGTTTGTTTTGAGTTCATAACTGATCGGTGGCGTTAAGGTGACGCTAGCTTAGTAGGTACTTAATAAATTGAAAAGTCGAAAATAAAATATAACACAAGATCACATAATTCGCACATAGCTAAATCACTTCTATGTAAGTTACGTTAGATGGTCGTGAGAACTTCATTTCTTAGTTTAGTTCGACCGGGAATCGAACCCAGGGCCCTGAAAGAAGGCGACACCAATTTCGTCATACTCGCCTCTAGGCTACGAAGGTCGGCAGTGGAACGATAACGCTATAAAATCGGATTTGCAGCGCCGCAAAGTCGATTTTAAGGCTATAATTCAAAACAGAATTACGACAAAATGCGGAGACTTATAACTGTATCTAAAAGCCCAATAAACATACTATAAATTAAGCTTTAATAGATTTTGACACAACAGATTTGACAGCGATACCAACTCCCTTAGTCACTTGGTCAATCTCCTTTTGTGCCTGTTCGCATTTTGGATGATGCTTGGCATCATCCGAATGTCAACTGTAGTTAGCTGCTTTTCAGTTGACCCTCTATTAAGTTTTTCGCCGAATTTTTACCCGCAATAGATACGAAAACCTGACCCGCGCTCTTTATTTTGTAGACTCTGACCCCGCGTTTAATGACACCAATCCATCCGGCACTAGCGTCGCTAAAAACCATGACCGAATACACCGCTTGCGACCCATAATAAACCATTTAAATATAAAATTTCAAAATAATTATATCCCGGATAAAATATTTGTATTGACGAGAGCCTAACCCTTTGGAAAGGCAGACTTGACATAAAGCAGTATATTCGGTCAAAGGCTTCTAAGTTTGGCATAAAGACTTTTGAGCTCTGTGAGAGCGCCAAAGGGTACTTGTGGTCCTTCATTGTTTACTCCGGTAAACAATTAGCGAGCGATTTAGGACAAACACTTGGCACTCTCACGAGTACAGCTGTCGTTAAAAAACAAATTGCTCCTTTTCTCCATAAAGGCTACAGGCTCTTTATGGATAATTGGTACAACTCTCCACTTTTAGCCCGCTATTTAAAAGGCAATGGTACTGACTGCGTTGGTACTTTGAGACCATCCCGTCGCGACGTTCCCGTTTTAATAAATAAGGCTCCGCTCAAAAGGGGGGAGATTATTGCCAGACATTCTGGTGATGTCTCAGTCTTATCATGGCAAGACAAGAAACGAATAACCATGATTTCTACTTGTCATGGTTCTTCTATCGCTTTGCCTAGAGTAACGTCCCGACCACTTTCTAGACCAGTACCTTTTAAACCACAACTGGTCTTGGACTGCAATAAATTTATGAGGGTGGTTGATCTTAAAGATCAAATACTTGAGCCTTATTTGCTAGAACGGAAACGTTGCGCAAAATGGTATAAGAAGCTCTTTAAGCGTCTTTTTAACATATCCATCCTGAACTCCCGAACACTTCTTCAGTCATCGACACAAAAATCTCACGACCATCTAGCTTTTCGCCTTAAACTGGTGATTCCATTCTTCAAAACAATCTTTCAAACTGTCCACAAAGTCGACAGTTTACAGTTGCCAGCAGTAGATCCTCTCACCGACAGCCCTGCAGAACGCTCAACCAACACTGGCCCGCTCAACTGGAGCAAACTGAGAGCAGCATAGCACACAACATAAGTTTCCGCAAACGTTGTGTAGTTTGCCTTCGCGAAGGCAGTACTTTTGTAAATATCGCCCTATGTTTGATATAAGAAGAATGTTCAGATGAACATTGAACTCGCCGTCAGCGACCTACTTCAAGAAAGTACTTCGTTGTGCATCTCGCGACGGAACACTAGTTTAGAATCATAAATGTGTGTGTTAGGTAAAAACTGTATATATAGACTGTAACTTAGTAATAAAGGGCTTTTTGTCTCTGACAGCATTGATTTATCATTGCTCCCTGGTAACGTATTTCCCCTCACTGTGGCCAAGACACCTTTAGCCATCATTCTTGATCTCTCTCAAGATACTTTTTGAGGTTATTTTGATAGTAAAAAGTGACAAGTCAACAAGAGTCCGTGTGAATAACTGTTTTGCCGTTAGTTTATCGCTGTGGAATACAAAACACTGACACTTCTACTCTGCACAACGCTCACCAATGTGAGCTACGTCAATATTCACAACATTTCGGTCCTGTTGTGCCTCTCTTTACTTGACGTATATGTGGAAGTAAAGTTGAAGATAACAACTTAACGCCGCAGACAAAAAAACACGCAAACACTAAGCAGTCACCTCGTCTACTTATTCACTCGCCTTCTGTCTTTGTTCACAATTTAAGAATCTACTTACACCTACATTTGCAGCGGTAGACATAGCGGTGACTGTAAATTTTTGCTCGGTCCTGTGTTGTTATTCTAATAGATTATATTGAGTAGTCCTTAATGTTTATTGTTTACTCTCGATTCAAATGAAATCAAATAATCCTTTAGGTTAAAATAACAAAGTACATATAGGTTTAAATAAGAAATTCTGAAATCAATTTTTCTTCCTATTAAACAGTAAACACTAACATTTAATTTAATATTTTACAAAATATAAAAAATAGGTACGGAAGTATCCTCTGCGTCCCATTGCTTAGAATATTACCAAAGCAACTGTTGTACACTCTTTTTAATAAAAATTTCAGGCGAGATTTCCAACCTTACAATCAAACATTACCTCCCAAACTGGAACCATGACCAGAAGAATGACTGCCCAGGAAACTGCCCTTAAACTGAAAAATGCGCTGGAAGAATTAAAAGAATCTAAGGACTTCTGTGACCAGCAGCTCCTTAGGGAACGCGATGAATGTGAATTAGAAATAAAAAAAACATTCGAAATTAACGCGCAATTAAAGAATGAATTGGTAGAACTGCATGCCCGTCTCCACGAGGTCACTGAACACAGAGAGGAGCTTCTACATACCATCAGCACCTTTGACCAGTGCAGCAGCGTCTTCGAGCAGACACTGATCCGGAACAATGAGTTGGAAAGTGAGCTGCGTGACGCCAACAAAACCATACTGCATATGAAGGAAGAGAAACAAGATCATGTTTACTCACAGACCATGAACTTATACGAGGAGCTCATTGGGACCCCTAACAACCAGGTAGCAGTTCCCAATTCATACACAAATATTAACAGCCAATGTAAACATTGCAGTAGGCAAACAAAAATGACAGGTAGAAATAGATTAAAGAAATACATAAAAACAATGATATTTAAAATAATAGATATGCTATACGCTCACGAAACAAACAGAAAATCTGTGCCGATCGAGAGCGAGTGCACACATGCGCAATTCTTATTAACCACATTAATAAATGGTGTGAAAGGAATGTCATAATTCAAACAGTAAGAACAAAAGAGATAGGTAGTAACTCTCTTTTCGGCACAAGTGTAAACTAAACGTCACTTTTTGACCAATTACTGCACTGCATTGCACTTTGACAAAGACTAATAAAAACAACGAAACAGAAGGTAGGTACAAACCTTACGTGAACTATCTGCCTTCTATTTCGTTCTAAAAACAGAATTTTACTATTTATTTTTTCATAATGCTATTTATATATTGTTTTATTCACTCGGTATTGTGCGAAGGTTCGGTTTTAAAATAAAACATTATTACAATAAATACAAAATCATTTATACCAAAAAACATTTTTTTTTAGTCACTTGTTTTGTTGACAAATAACTTTTTTTCTGTAACTGCTCCTTTTCAAATGTCAATTTACGCACACGTTGTCTAAGTGCCGTCTTTCTGGGTGTTTCTAAAACTTCTTCTATATCTGGTATGCTGAACGTTGTCAAGACTCGACGGTGAGATAAGGGTCTTCTTTGCTTCAGATTTCTGAAAGAATATGATTAATATTTAAGTGTTTGTACAAATGTAATTATTGTTTGAATAAGTACGTTGATAATTAGATGTATGTACCTATTGATAAATAGATGTATGTACCTATTAACCTCAATTATAGGAATTGCATTTTCTTAAAAGCAATGTTCGACCTTTCTTGGAAGTATATTTATCATTAGCATCAAAATGATCGCTTCATATTCTATTGCTTTTTGAAGGATTCCAGTCTGATTCGTTTCTTTGCCCACTCACAATTGCAATACAATTTTGGAGTTGAAAAAGAGACAAAAATAAAAAATAAAGTGTTAGTCATAATAATAACCAACATTAATATAAAAAATAATTTATACTATAATAAACATTAATATGTCCTCTTTTCTTCTATTTACGTTACTAAATTTCGACGACTTTTTAATTAACTAACGTCGTGACCCCTAACTTCACCTGTGAACCCTAACTTCGCCTATTTTACAGAAAATTAAAATTTACCTAAAATTGATGATTACCTATGCGTGTAACTACCAAGTACAAACCAATTTTTTATTCCTAGCAACATTTTAATGATCAAAACGTAGCTAACTTCACTCTACTGCTGACAAATCAACACAAAACATATTGCAACGTGGAATAAACTTTGCACTGTGTGGACTACAGACAACAGGTAACGCTGAACTTTTTAGTGTATTGTGATCAATTTTTATCCCTCTTTCAGTAAATGCTATTGTTTTGATGATAAGTTGTGTACTTATAGAGTAATCGAAAGAAATACCGCTTATGAAACCGTAGCGGCCATGTTGTTACCAATCTTCGCCTACACCTAGGGTTGCCACTTTGTTCGAACGCAAGTTATGTGCCTAGTAATTGTAACTTGCGTTATAGGCCCATTTTCTGAAGAATACACCAAATGGTATTTTTGACATATCATTTATTAATACAATAAATAGGGTTAGGTAGGTATGTATTATAAATAGTAACAAAAACTATGTGCTTGAATTAATCATACACAACTTACCCATCAATCAATTTCAACGTTTGCTCCTCTTTACGTTGTATAGAGGTATATCAAAAATATATAATGTAGGCACCTTTACTTTATACCAGGCACAAAAGTTGACATCATTTTATTACGTAGGTTCCTTTTGGTTTTACAGGTCATCATAATGACGAAACCGAAAAACGTGCAAATTAAAAAGAAAAAAAGAAATTATACATTGAAGCACAGTCAAGAAATGATAGATGTTGCTGTAGGATTATTAAAAGAGAAAAAAATGTCTTCTTATGAAGCAGAAAAAATATTTGGCATTCCACGACGTACGCTTTTGGATAAACTGCACGGTAAACATCAACGAACTCCAGGTTGCCCAACACGGCTTACAATAGACAAAGAAAAAAATATAATAAAAGTGCTTATTGCTGCTGGCGATTTTGGTAGCCCTCTCACTCTACTGGATTTAAGACTTGTCGTGCAGTTGTATTTACAAGCTAACGGAAGAACAGCTATTTTTGATAACAAACTACTAGGAAAAAAATGGGCGTATTCATTTATAAAGCGCCACAAAACTGAACTTACTCACCTGGCTACACAAAACATTAAAAGGAGCAGAGCTGAGAAAAACTCTGGAGAGATGTCTAACTATTTCGAGAATCTGCAACAATCTCTAGATGGCATACCCAAAGAAAACATTTTAAATTATGATGAAACTAATTTGACCGACAATCCTGGTGCGCAAAAATGCTTGTTCCGCAGAGGCGTTAAGTACCCTGAAAGGGTTTTAAACTTTACAAAAGGTGCAATTTCTATCATGTTTGCAATTACGGCCGGGGGTGAATGTCTACCGCCGTATGTGGTATACAAAGCCGAACATTTATACCAGCAATGGAGAATAAATGGACCGAAAGGAGCTAGGTACAATCGCTCCAGATCAGGTTGGTTCGACAGCACAACCTTTGAAGATTGGTTCGAGATGATTATTTTGCCTTGGGCAAAGGACAAAATCGGAACAAAAATATTGATAGGCGATAATTTAGCGTCGCATATCAACCACCGGATTGTTACAATGTGTGAAGCCAATGACATAAGGTTTGTATTTTTACCACCCAACTCGTCGCACTTGACACAGCCTCTTGATGTTTGCTATTTTGGCCCTCTGAAGAAACTATGGAGAGCAAACCTACTGGACTACAAAATAAAAAACCCGCGAGAGAAATTTGAATGTCAAAAGAAGAAAAGAACGTCTACAGTCACCCGTCCTGGATTTGAAAAGAAACAGAGAATAGAGTTCTTTGAAACGTTGCTTACAAAAGAAGTGCGTCCGTCAGTAGCCCTTCAGGAGACGGAATTTGTTTCTTGTGTTTCTGTGCCAGTGCATGAAGATGAGCCTAGTAATCCACTTCCAAGCGACAATACCGTCAAGATAGATTTACCAAAAACGAAAGAAAAGAAAACAAAGAACAAAAGAATCTAAGTAGAACAACAGAAAAAAGACGTACAAACTCAGACAATAGAGCGAAGAAAAAAAGTTGATTTACCATCCAAAAATTTGGATGAAAGTTTTGAAATTGATGAAAAGGATGATAGCGTCAATTCAGATTCATCATCATCATACAGTGCTTCTATAGAAAGCTATGAAGTAGACTCGGATCATCTGAAAAACACTCTTTTAAAAATAGAAAACCATTCGAAATTATATTTAGGAATACCAAGGCAATCTTATTTCGTTATTAGCTTGTTAGAAGAAAATGTAAAGTGTCCTTTAGTAAACATATTTAATCACAATCAAAAAAATTAAATTTAATGATTCTTATCGTCGGTTAGAAATCGATTTTAATACCAAAAATGTAAGTCGGATTTTTCAAAAACTGTTATCTTACTAGCTTATTGCTTAAAGCAACTAATTTATTTCCCAAGTAAAGAAGATATTACAGAAAAAACTTCCCATACCATTTCGAAGGAGGTATAATAATACAGTAAGCATTATAGACTGCTTCGAGATCAGAATTGAAAAACCATCTAACGCTCTACATCAGGCTTTAACGTGGTCACAATATAAGGGCTGCAACACTATAAAATATTTAGTGTCCATAACGCCAGACGGAACAATTAACTTTGTATCAGAGGGTTATGGTGGTAGGGCGACTGACACAGATATTTTTGGAGATTGCAATATTTTAGAGTTGATGCCTCAAGGAAGTGCAATCATGGCAGATCGAGGATTTAAAAATATTGCAACAGATGTTGAAATGCATGGTTGCCATCTAGTAAGACCTCCAAGCGTCAGCACTTCTAAAGCAAGTTCGAAGGAGGAAGTTATGGAAACGAAACGGATTGCGGCTCTACGTATACACGTTGAACGGTCGATTGGTCGTATAAGGAAATTCAAACAGACTTCACCTCATGCATGTGTTGACACGAAAATTATTGACATGTTAGATTACATCGTTATAACATGTTGTGGATTAGTCAACTTACAAAGCAGATTAGTTTAGTAAAAGTATTTCTCTGAGAACGATAATGATATTACTTTTATCATGCCATGCTCACTGATATTTAATGCAAGCAGAAAGTCACAGGACTCTCATGACATTAAAGACGTTCTTCGACAAAAATATGCATGGTTTACTGTAAACAATTTAGTTCTTAACGCCTAAAAAACCAAATGTATAAAATTTGCAAAAAAATAAAACGAGTGTTGCGATGTTGCTTTAGCACTTTACTTAGACATCTAATACACATATACTCTTAAAATTTTATAGTTATTACAACAGTTATTGATTAAAATAGTTCTTTAAATATATTTTCCTTCCAGAACTTTTCACATTTTTTAATCAACTCCTCACAATAATCCTTATCATATATCACTTCATGAATATCAATTTTTTTTGTAGTTTCGAAATTTTCATGTGCTAAAAAAAAAGGCATTTATCTTTTTTTGTAAAAAACATTTGCATTTGCATTTGTGCATAATATTTTCTTGCTACTACACCGTCTTTAACATATTTTTTAAAATTTTTATTTGACACTGGGCACTTTATCTCTAGTATACATTCTTCGGCGATGCCGTCTGGAGAAGCGCCTAAGACTGGAAAGTCTTCAGACAGTATAAGACCCACTTTTGAGAATTTGATATTTTTGATGACCGAAATCTCTTTATATACGAAATCTTCCAAAAGTTTCCCTGCAAACAAAATAACAGTTTGTAGTTTTTCACTCTCATAGTAACAAGTATTTAATCGGGCTTAAAAACTTACCTCTTTTAACTGCAAATGTTTCTTTAAATTTATAGGCACCTAAAAGATACTCCACCAAAATTCCATCAGGTGTACTGCATTGAGCAGACTCATGGGCTTTAGATGCAGTAATTCGAGCATATCTCATCTCATACCAAAGACGACACTTAGCTTGTGATCTAGTTGCTTTTTCTATTGCATCGCACTGCTGGGCTCGCATATTTTGTTTACAAAATAAAATAAATTTGTCCGCATCTTTGACGCCATGTTCATTCTTAAACTGGTTAATAAGGTGATGCATAGATACTTTGTGATCTTCATTTGGATAAAAATAGGTCATTATTTGGGAATCTGATCCTACCTCTTTCGATTTTTCTACTACAGACTGTAAAAAGCGTCTATTAGACGCCGAAGGTGCTGTGGAAAAAGTTTTTCTTCTATTACCCATATCTTTCGCTTTTATAAACTTTAGTTGGGACCCAACTTGGGACAGTTTTGGTTTCATCCAATAACATTTTATTTCTGTGCAAGCAGGCTCCTCACTACGTCTATGTAACCACATAACCTCTCCTCTGCTTGCCGCACAACCTTCACATTCCAAACTTAAAATTTTTTGAGCAGTTTCGTCACAAACAAATGTAGAGTGATATGCTGTAGCTCGGACCTTGTGCTCGGGTATGATTCTAGCTTTTACTGTACATTGGGCATTTTCTCTTTTTACTTGCACATAGCCTATTGCGTTATCTCCATAACTATCGCGTCCAGATCTATTTTCATAAAATGAAAAAAAAATGAAAAAACATATTAAAAATCGAAAAATATTAAATAGCATAAAAAGTCTTTAACAAGATATCTTCATTTATCGTTATACATTAAGCGACTTTATTAAGTTGTAGTCACAACATTTATACGTTTAAGTGGTTAACATAAATATTATTTTCCGTTAGACTACTGCTTAGTAAAAACTCATTTCATCCTGTATTATGAATGAGTAATATTTATATTACATACGATTTCGATTACATTTACAACGGTTGACTTTGAACTAAAATTATTTTATCAATAAGATACTGCAATAGCGTACGGCACTAGTACTACCTAGATGAATACTTGGTTTGTATTGTATTGTAAACAATAGTGATATCATAAACAAGCTCACAATCGGGTAACCAACTGGGAAGTCAACCAAGGCTTTTGAATACAATCGTCAGTCATCAAAAAACGATATAAGCTCCAGTACACATATACCTAACTATATTGTCAACTACCAAGAAACAGAATAGGTACTTCATTCCATGTTTATAACTAAGAACTGTATTACAAACTGTACTTACTTCGCTAGTTTTTGTCCTTGGATTTCGGCCCTTATGTATTTGGCGTGATTTGTAAAATAATCCGCAACCATAAGGAGGTCAACTTTCGGCAGATTATTCGATTGTCCACGTTGAAATCCTGTCTCCATTTTAGTAAATAATCACTTAGGTTTGGAACACGAATGCAACAATTTATTATCTAATAAAATAAAAAGAGAAGGAAAAGAAAGATCACCGTCTGCGCGCTAGGAATGAATGATGGGCGACAACAACAAACAAAAATGAAGCGGCCGGGCAGCTGACCGGCGATGTGACGTCACAGCGATTGGGCGCGCGCGGGTAAACAGTTTTCGAAACTCCCAAATTCATAAAAAAAACAGTTTTTACAATATCATAATGATATTTTACAGTTATTATCAAGATTAATTAAAGATTTTTTTAAGGCTAAGAAAATGCGATTAATTAATATTTACATCTTCCTAATTGCCGACATTAAATCTGGGCTATTCGAAAACCATTTATGCAAATCAAATTTTCCTTTACTTAAAAGTGCTTGCAATTCATCCATGGTATTTAATGCAGCAGAAAGATCGTTTTCACCATGCAAAATGTCATCAACAAAGGTGCTATTAAGCAATGCCTTGGAGGCATAAGGAAATTTCTCACCTTCATCCTCAACCAATTTCACCAATGTCCTGGTAGCAAGGTAACTGGCAGAAGCTGTCCCATATGTGACAGTATCCAGTTGAAGACATTTAATATCCTGGGACGGATCATCTCTCCAGAGAATACGCTGAAGTGTTTGATACGGAGGCTTTACTCGTATCAGTCTGTACATTTTTGCTATATCAGACTCAAAAACATATACATAAGTGCGAAATTTAAGAAGGATGGTGAACATATGGTTTAAGGTTGCACAACCGGACCAACAAGAAGTACATCATTTAAGCTCAAGCCAGAAGAAGAAGGTTGAGAACCATTAAAAACAATTCTGAGTTTAGTTGTAGAAGAGCTATCCTTTATTACAGTATGATGCGGCATGTAATATTCAATTTGATCACCATTGTGAGGGGTATATCAAAAGATTTTGAAACGGCAAGACTAGTTCATTTTAGTTATTTTCACAGTATCATGTCATACGGCATCTTACTATGGGGCTCAGCTGCAGATATAGAAACAATTTTCGTTTTGCAGAAACGAGCCGTGCGAGCTATTTATAAACTTAAATCAAATGAAACACTTAGGGAATTGTTTAAAGAAGTTAAAATACTAACAGTTTACTCGCAATACATTTACGAAAACCTAATTTACGTTCGAAAAAACTTACACTTATTTCCTTAAAAATAGCAATTTGCATAACTTCAACACAAGACAAAAAAATAGGCTTGCCGTTCCACATTTAAGGCTTCATAAAGTTGGTCACTCATTTATGGGTAGATGTATATCATTTTTTAATAAATTACCTGCAAATTTAATTTCATTGCCTTTAGATAAATTTAAAACAGTTGTAAAAGATGTATTAATGTCGAAAGGATATTATAAAATTGATGATTATATAAATGACAAAGATATATGGAAATGTTTATCATCAGCCTATACATATACGTCCCACTGCCGGGCACAGGCCTCACCTCAACTATGAGGTGGTGCGAGCCATACTCCACCACGCGGGCTCAGTGCGGATTGGTGGAGGGGTGTGTGTAAGGTAAGTGACCAACCTTACTGTCAGATGTTATTAAGCCGCCCGAGGGCATCCGACCAGGCTTAACGACTAATATCTATCGATATTAACCGGGACCAACAGCTTAACGTGCCTTCCGAAGCACGGAGATGCTTGTAAATAGACGTCACTTGTATGGTCAGAATGGTCACCCATCCCAAACAGGACCGCGCCGTAGGTTGCTTAACTTTTGGTATCACTACCAAAGCGCTGCAACTACTGCGCCACAAGCACCTCCTGGAAATGTTTAAATTCAAACAATTACAATTATTGTAAATCAATTTTGAACAGAGGCAATGACAATAGTGACTGGAGTTTCTTGCGCCGCTTCTTCTCAGCACTGGCCCAAATCGTCCCGAAGCGTTGGTAGGGTTAATTTATATGTTGGGACGTGTAAAAGTGCTAGTTGTTAGCCTGCTTACAGAAATAAATGGTATTTATTGGATTTTAGTCGATGGCAAATGAAATCAATCCTAAAATTGAAGACTTGAAGAAACTTTGTGTGCGACTCGTTACTGTTCACGGGAGGCCTTTGTCGATGATGGAAGATGAAGCCTTTCAAAGTATTGTAAATATTGCTGCTACCACTGAATTAGCAAGTAAAAATATGAATGTTAAGGCAATTAAAAGTCAAATTCACGAGGAGGCTACTAAGATCCAATCAAAAATTACTCTTGAAGTATAAAATGATTTGCCTGAAGTTGGATTCCGCAACATGCTTAGAGCGAAAATTTATTGGAATTAATATACAATATGTAATGAATGGCAAAATTATTGTGAGAAATCTAGCCGTGCTAGAAGTTTACGAAAGGCAAACGTCGGCTTTCCTAAAAAATACAATTGAACAAATTTTGACGGAGTTTATGATTGCTCCTGATCAAATATACTGCATTTGCACTGATAACGGAAGCAAATTGATAAAGATCGTAAAAATGATGGGAGGTTGTTATATTTCTGAAGATGACGACAGCATAAATTATCAAGACGGAGAACTCGTAGATGAAAGTGATAGTGAGGACGAAGACTTTGAACAGGTTGATGACATGTTTAACTCTGTTGATATAAACATTGAAAACTTTATTGATAATAATAGACCATTTCAAGTTGCGAGGGATGTTGTGCGCAGCACATACTCTACAGTTAGCAGTCAAGGATGCGATCAAATCGGATCCTGGTGTACAAACAACAATTACGAACGCCAAAGCAATTGTCAACATCTCACGTCTACCAAACAATGCGAGTCGGTTAGGGGCGCGAACTTAAAAAAAACCTATCAAAGACTGCGCTACTAGATGGACCTCAACGTATAACATGTTGCTCCGATTAATGAGCCTTAAAGACTCCGATGTAGTTTTAGAGGCATTGTATATAGATGGACGAATTAATGCTCTTTTGTCCTCAGCGCAGTGCCAAAAAGCACGAAAACTTTTGAAGGAAGTTTACCAACAAAGTCAAAATGTCAATGGACACAACACGAAACTTTGGCACTGATTTGACTGAAAGTAATAATATCGAAGATGAGCCAATGCCTAGCACCAGTAGTTGCACGAATTTTTCTTCAGTTGAGGCTATTCTACAACGACAAGAAAGAACAAGAAGAAATATAGTATAAACTACTTCATTTGATACTAGCGGCCGCCCGCGACTTCGTCCGCGTGGATGTTAGTTTTTTGCGACCGGGCTTCATACGAATTCGCAACCCCTATTTTATCCCTTTGGGGGCAGAATTTATCATATGTAATATTATTTCTATCCTTCTTAACCTTCCAAGTAATGTTGAGTCAAATAAAAAAAAGTCCCATTAAAATCGGTTTAGTAGATTCTGAGATTCAATTTCCTGCCTGCCCCCTAAGTTCATCGGCGTGATTATTTATATCCCAGTTTACTCTCCAGGTGATACTGAGTCAAATAAAAAAAGTCCCGTCAAAATCGGTCCAGTAGATTCTGAGATTAGCCCGGACAAACAGACAGACAGACAGACAGACAGACAGACAAAAATTTTAAAAATTGTTGTTTTGGCTTCTATTACGGTAATTAAGACCCCCTGTAACAATTTTTCATAAAAATCTTCAATGTACAGAAATCGATCTTTTACAGTCTTATTATATGTATATAGATTTGTTTGCAAGATCTAAGTGTAGCTCCACGTGTTAAATTAAATGAAAATATCATTACTCATTTTCATCAAAACAAAGCCGTCGTGTTTTCGGAAGTGGCCGTGGTGGAAGTCTGTTCTCATCATTGAAGTTTATTCTTCATCCTTTGAGGAGTATCATTACTCCGATGCTTTTAAAAGAAATAATGCTAATTAGGGAAAACAAAGACTTACTTTAAATATTAAAGTTTAATTACGAATTTGATTGAATACCTATACTATGCTAGGGATCAAACTTCCGGCACTTTAAAATAACTTCATTGACTAACAAAATCAGTCTTCTTTATCTGTATTTTAACGTTAAAATTTTACATTAAAAAAAGTATCGGAAGTCCGATCCCTAACACGTATACTCGTACGTGCCTTACAATATTACTTTACTATCTTTTGTTATTAATAAGGTTAAATTTTTAATAAAAATACCTTGGTTGTTACTTATTTTCATATTTAATATGTTAACAATTTAATTAAATTAGGATATTGTACGTGGTGTAAACGATTGTTGCCGATTAATAAAACTCATGGTAAATTTTAAGTTTTGTTTTATTTATTTTCCTATTTCTTGATAAGTTAAGTACATTGATATCATCAAAGCATGTTTTTAAATGTTCATCAGACACGTTTTCAAGCCTTTTTCTTATCGTTATAGCAATCAAATTACGCATGCAAGTGCAAGGGCAGAGTCTGTTTTCTTCTATTGAACATTGCGTTGCAGTGTCCATTAGCACTTTAGGTGTGGCGTCGTATTTGCCTGAAATAATAACAATATAAATGTATGCTGGTCACTTATGTAACACTTCCCCTTCTTTATCCCAGCGTTAATCACAATACACACTGAGCCCACCGGGTCGCCGACAAAGCCCGGCGACACCACCCGGCGGCCTGTATGGTGACAAGATCCGGATAAAAGTTGAATAAATCTAGACCACCGACAAAAAGTTGCCGACATATGTCGGCGGCTCGGCGGGCAGCCCGCGGGCTCAATGTGTATTGCGCTTTATGTTCCGATTTATCCCTTTTCTAATATCAACAATTTATAAGGATTTAACAATTTGTAGGTATATTTATCGGTATAGTAATATCCATTCGAATATCAATATCAACTTTTTTTATTTTTAAACCCTAACAACGCTGATGACGCCTTTCAGATGCTCTCGAAACTAAGACTAATCCGGGAAAACGCGGAAGGATGGCAACCCTTTTAACCCATGCTCGGTCCATCTCTAAGGCATATTCATTCATTTTCATTTACATATTCCGCCTGCTGACAGAGTCTAGTTAACTGAAGACGAAATTTATAATGACGATACAATACGAATCTTATGCCTGAAGCACACCATTCAGTATTATACAGCAAGGAAGACACCTGTATACGCCTGCTATCTTGACCTTTCCAAATCATTCGATCTTGTGTCCTATGAAGTTCTATGGCGCAAGATGAATGCGGAAACTGACTTACCTCACGAAATTATAGTGCTCTTCCAGCACTGGTATGCCAATCAGATAAATAAAGTGAGGTGGGCAGGCTCCTTCTCTGAGGAATATAGGTTGGAGTGCGGTGTGAGGCAGGGGGGGGGGGGGGGTGAGCTCTCCTACGCTCTTCAACCTATATATGAACAGCTTAATCGATGAACTCACCAGCACTGGTATCGGATGCCATATAGACGGAATATGTGTCAATAATATAAGTTACGCGGACGATATGGTGCTGTTGAGTCCATCGTGCAGCGCCCTGGAGAGAATGCTTGGTATTTGTGAGTCCTACGCAGTGGCTCATGGGCTTAGGTATAATGCGGTAAAAAGCGAGTTCATGGTAAGTGGCATGGCAAGTATGGTTTAAGCCAGACAGTAAGCGCTACAACAATGTACCTAAGTTTACCCTGTACCGACGTACATACTCACTTGGTATACGGTTAATAATTTGTTCCCGGTTCGAGTTTCCAGTCATTTTCATTCTCACAATATATGCATTTTGCGTGTATTATTATTCTTTTCCGTGGAATCTGTTTTCGTTCGCTTTTTACTGAAAAATAAGGAATTTCTAATTACGTGTTCATAAACGTCAAAGTTTGTATCACCTATAAATGTGATATTTCGTTGTAAAATAGGGAAAAAGGGTTATAACTAACTTTTAAATGGTTTTCCTCTCCTTCTCAGCATAATTATTTCTTATTGTGAACACGATTTATTCTTATTTTTCCGAATTTTGTACTTTTTGACACTGTAATTGACATTTTGAGTGACGGGAGTCTTATTATTTTTTTCTGAAAATTAACAACTTTTAGCCAAGTTTCAATACAATTTCCATTTCAAATTCTGCAAAGCACGAGTTTTTCGCGTTCTATCCACGCTCTAAATTTGAACGGCCCGGCCCTTATATAAGCCCAGACCATCCATATCTGATTCATTCTATTCCTGGCTTCGATTCTATAGCAGTAAACTCTTTACTATACGACACTTTAAGTAGTACTTCAGGAAGACCAGTACCTCTCTACCTCCGGAAGGACCTCACTCTCTTCAACACTGAGGACTGACCCCTCCTTGCCTGAGGAGGGACTGCAAGGAACTGAACTCTCCTAGCCTGAAGAGGAACTGCGAGGGACTGAACCCTCCTATCCTGAGGAGGGCCTGCGAGGGACTGACTCCTCCTATCCTGAGGAGGAACTGCGAGGGACTGAACCCTCCTATCCTGAGGAGGGCCTGCGAGGGACTGACTCCTCCTAGCCTGAGGAGGAACTGCGAGGGACTGAACCCTCCTATTCTGAGGAGGGCCTGCGAGGGACTGACCCCTCCTATCCTGAGGAGGGTCTGTGAGGGGCTATCCTCTCCTAGCCCGAGAGACTGCGAGGACTTGCCCCTCCTTACTCTGAGGAGGGACTATTCTTCTTTACCCCGAGGAGGGATTACCCACTTTGCTACTCGCTCCTATTAAGGAGGATTTTCACTTTACTCCCACGGAGGGAGCATTGCCTCCTCCTAAATTTATCTACATCGGATACATCAACTGCTTGCCTTTGCTGACAGAGCCATCGCGGCTACCTCTGCTGGTCACCGGTGTCTTCACGGTCTCCGGCACAGCTGCGCTCCAGCTTCTACACCGCTGCGCATCGACGGACTACTCCAAGAACGCTTCGCTTCACTTCGGCGCCTCCGGACCCGCTTAATCTTGAGAAGACACCTACCCACGCCCACTCCACTCACTACACTCACTCATTTTCACTCATTCATTCCTCTCACTCGTCTAGGTTTCTTTTTATTTTTTTTTCTGTTTTTCTTTTAATATAATTTGTTTGTTATTTCTCAATTCTTTTCGTTTCCCTTTTCCCTTCTTTGTCGCTTCACGACAACCCTCTGTGGCGTTCCACTTAAAAAAGTTGAGCGATTTAAATATCTGGGTCACTGGATCACTGAGGACATGAAAGACAACATAGACATTGAGCGGGAGCGTAGGGCGCTGTCAGTGCGATGTAATATGTTGGTCCGTAGATTTGCACGTTGCACCAAAGCAGTTAAGCTAACACTTTTCAAAGCATTCTGCCATGCTTTCTATATGTGCAGTCTGTGGGTGAACTATACTCAAAGAGCCTACAGCAACCTTCGAGTTCAATACAACAACGCATTCCGGGTTTTGATTGGGCTGCCGCGCTTCTGCAGCGCCTCTACTATGTTCGCAGAGGCGCGCACAGACTGCTTTGCAACTATCATGCGCAAGCGCTGCGCTTCCATGTTACGCCGCGCACGCGACAGCCCCAACATGATCCTGAGCGCGTTGATGGACCGCTGGGACTCCCCTATGCTGGCATGCTGGATTACACTGCATGCAGTTAAGTAGTCCAGGGTGCCAGTCCAGCACTCCCCGAGGTTTTGATTTTTTTATTATTTTTTTTATTATTGATTTTTTGATTTTTTATTTCTCTTTTTGTTACTAACACTAGTTTTCTAAGTCACTGTATACTAACAAAATATGGATTTTGTCCGAAATAAATGTAATTATTATTATAAATACCTTATTTTGTCCTCATCGTCATCACCATTTCAGCCATATGACGTCCACTGCTGAACATAAACTTGATGATTTCTTTCATTTGTGTGTGTAGTGTGGGTGGTCGGCAAGTGTATTCTTCCCCACGCAGCTAATATATCTCAGTATCGTTGGGGCCACTACGTAAAAATAGTTAGGTACTTACGTTTTAAGGCTCGTGTAAGCGACGCGTAAATTTCCTTAGTTTTTTGTACACATATATGTCTAAACAATGTTTTAATTTTGTTTGTCATAATAGGCACCCGTTTAAATAAAGTGTCAAGTTTTCGCGCGGGCGACGCAAGTGGAGTATGAGGTCCGCGGGAGGGGTGCGTGTCACCCGCCGCAAGTAACCCGATAGTTAAAAATTCAGTTAGTCATCTTTACGAATGATCGCGCGCGCTCCCACTGCGTCTCCTAACCGAAATCTTGTTTTTGCATAACATATTTGCGTTGTTTTTGATTATCCAACCACTATATTTCGGTCTTCGAGCCCGATATCTTGATGTACCACTCACCTCCGCGCAGTATGGTGAGCACTAGGAGCGCGTTGAAGAGAGAAGCGTTGCAAAAAGATGCTCAGCAAACCGTTACGGAAGAACCGATGAAACTCGAACACTCAGGTGAACCTGTAGAAACTAGTGAACCCAGGAACATGGTGAAAGAAATGACGCCTGGACCTTCTACAGTGCCCGATGAACCACCCAGGAACAAGATGAACGTAAATATGCCTGGACCTTCTACAGTGCAAAGTGTTCGTAAATCTCACAGTCAAAAGTCAACAGCTTCATCCATCATAGCGAAAAAGAAAAGACTGGAATTATTGGCCGCTCAAGCTAAGGCTAAAATTAGAATGGAGTTAATCGACATGCAACTAGAAGCGAACTTAGCAGAATTGGAAGATGAGGGTAGGAGCTCCCGCCCACCGTCCGAAAAAAGCCTAAAGAGTTGCAACGACCTTGTAGTGGAAAATTGGCTGGATAAGAGTATGCAGGAGATGAAAACTCAGTGTGTTCCTAAATGTAGCGATCCGATCGATGAATTGTGTCCGGCACCGAGGGAAGAGCAGGAACCAAACCTGTACCAAATGAAGGCCGATGATTTACCGCTTCACGATAACAATACTGCACCCAAAGTTAATCCACCACCAGAAGCTACTGTTGGTACTGATGAAACCTTGCATGTATTGGCAAGTGCACTGAAAGATCTGACTGCTGCATCTGCTGCTGGAACCAGTAGGTCACATGACAGAATGCTCAACCGCTTGTGTATTCCGCGAGACTTACCGAACTACTCTGGAGATCCACTCGAATGGCTGCAATTCAAACAGTTCTATGAAGAATCCTCCCAAGTCTGCAACTTTAGTGATAAAGAAAACCTGTGGCGTCTGCGGAAAAGCCTCCAAGGTCCAGCCAAAGAAGCAGTAACAGCCTTGCTCATTGGTGCTACTTCCGCAAACGATGTGATGAACACCCTTGAACTGCAGTTTGGAAACCCTGATGTCATCATCTCAAAGATCTTGCAAGATATAAATAAATTACGCCCGATGGGTCAAGAATATCACAAAGAAATAATCCCTTTCTCTGTAAAAGTAAGAAACTGCGTAGCTGCTGTGGCTGCTATCGGATGCGAAGATTACCTGAAAGGAATGAATTTAGTTTCTGTGATTATATCTAAGCTGCCTACCTTACTCATCTCAAAGTGGACCGATTATAGTTACAACCTCATCCGTAATTATGATCATAAACAGCAAAAACCGCAACTTATCATGTTATCGGAATTCCTGAATGAAGAAGCTACAAAAATAACGAAAACTTCAGTGAATCTGTCTGTTGTGCAAAGTTCCGGCAAGCTAAGTTACGGTGATAATAACTATAAACATCGTACGTTGATTATAAACAATGAACTAAGTGATAGTGACATGTGTAGGTGTTGTGGCATTTCCAAACACTCGTTGGAAGACTGTAAAAAGTTTAAAAAATCAATGCGTAAAGATCGGTGGGCGTACGTCAAAAGACGCGGCATTTGTTATAAGTGTCTTAAGCCGCAACATAAACAAGACAGCTGTCCCGCGCCGGTATGCGATATAGACAATTGTGGACTATCACATCATCGTTTGTTACATTATAACGTGAACAGAGACCCAGTGCTACCGCGTAACAGTGTGAACGTAACCGATACGGCGGAGATTAGCGAAACCGACGAGATAGAATCGCGAGTGGAAAACGTAAACCATATAAAAGCAAACACCTGTCAAGTTTTGTTAAAAACAGTGCCTATTTACCTACACGGACCTAACGGGACTTTCAAAAGTGTGGCACTACTGGATGACGGTTCAACTGTGACATTGATAAGCGCGGAACTTGCTTCGAAAGTGGGCTTACGTGGTGAAAAGCAAACCATGCGTGTGTGTGGTGCATGGGATAGTTGTGAAGTAGTATGCCAAAGTGAACTGATTGACCTTGAACTATCTAACTGTGACGGCAAAAACTTTACTATCCGGGCGCGTAGTGTTAAAAATATGAACTTACCTGTGCAAAACGTGAGCTTAAGTAATTACGAACTAACGAAACCGGAACTTAAAAGTGTACTATGTAGAGGACTGGGAAAACCGGAACTTTTGATAGGGCAGGACAATTACGACCTACTTTTACCTTTAGAAATAATAAAAGGTAAACCTACCGAGCCCTATATCACTCGTACTCCGTTAGGGTGGAGCATACATGGGTGTATGCGCGCCGCCGTGTCCCAGGGCGATTCTGATGTCGATCTTCATTCCGCCCTGTTCCTGTCCGAGAAAGAAAATAGTGAATCTGAAATTATCTTACGGCAAATGCAGGACCAGATGCGTAAATCGTTCGCTATCGAATCTATGGGCATTTCTACTAAGCCCAGACGAAACGTTCTTGACGTACAAGCTGAAGAACAACTGCAAAAGACTGCTACGTTAAAAAACGGCAGATGGCACGTGGGACTCCCGTGGAAAGGAACATTCGCTGAAATGCCGAACTCATACGATAATGCACTGACTAGACTTAAAGGGGTCGAAAGAAAGATGCGATCAAACCCAAGTTTCGCAGCTCGTTACAAAGAAAGAATTGACCACCTGTTTAGTAACGACTATGCAGCTCAGCTCACGAAAACTGAGAGTCCAGATAAAATATGGTATCTGCCGCACTTCGGAGTGGACAACCCTAACAAGTTGAAGCTGAGACTCGTTTTTGACGCGGCTGCAAAGAACGAAGGCCTGTGTTTGAACGACTATCTATTAAAAGGCCCTGACCTACTCGCTTCTCTCTATGGAATAATGCTCAGATTTCGTGAATATAGTGTAGCAGTCACCGCCGATATAAAAGATATGTTTTTGAGAATAAAAATACGCAATGAAGATCAAGACGCTTTGCGTTTCTTGTGGCGAGAATCACCCTCGGAACCTGTCAAGACCTGGGTCATGACCAGCCTCATATTTGGTGCGAACTATTCCCCGTTCATATCACAATTCGTGAAAAACAAAAACGCTGAGCGATTCGAGTCATCTATGCCAGTCGCTGCTCACGCTGTTTATAAACAACACTACATGGACGATTACATTGACTCGCTTGAAGACGAGACAACAGCGATTAGACTCGTTAATGACGTCACTTACATTCATAAACAAGGAAACTGGAGCTCAAATTTTCGGTCTGTACTACGCGACTTACCTCCTGAAGATCTGAAATCAACGTCAGATGTAGCTTTCAAAAGCGGACAAGAATATAAAGGCGAGCGCACACTGGGCTTGATTTGGTTTCCAACTGAAGATGAATTAGGTTTCGATGTATCGTTCAAACGAATCCCTTCGCCAATATTAGATGGACAAAAGAAACCTACCAAACGAGAAATGCTTCGTGTTCTCATGTCTGTTTTTGATGTCTATGGATTTCTGTCACCAATAAGTATCAAAGGAAAGATTATATTACAAGACACCTGGAGATCCGGAATTCATTGGGATGACGAAATTACTGACCAAACATTTGTAAAGTGGACGGCGTGGCTGAGAATAATGAAAGAAATAAATCAAGTTCGGCTGCCAAGGCACTACGAGTCAGCAACTAGAAAAAATAATTCTGACTCAGCGCAAGTGTGCGATGAGCGCGCCGATATCAGCACTAGCGCCGTACCTGATCGTTATACACACTTACAGCTACATATATTTTGTGACGCGTCTACGCAGGCGATGTGCGCCGCTGCCTACTGTGTCGTGAAGCGACATAAAAAAAATGACTTAGCTTGTCGTGGAGCGACAAGGAAGGGAAAAGGAAAACGAAAAGAATTGAGAAATTACAAACAAATTATATTTAAAGGAAAACAGATAAAAATAAAAGAAACCTAGACGAGTGAGAGGAATGAATGAGTGAAAAAATGAGTGAGTGTAGTGAGTGGAGTGGGCGTGGGTAGGTGTCTTCTCAAGATTAAGCAGGTCCGGAGGCGCCGAAGTGAAGCGAAGCGTTCTTGGAGTAGTCCGTCGATGCGCAGCGGTGTAGAAGCTGGAGCGCAGCTGTGCCGGAGACCGTGAAGACACCGGTGATCAGCAGAGGTAGCCGCGATGGCTCTGTCAGCAAAGGCAAGCAGTTGACGTATCCGATGTAGATAAATTTAGGAGGAGGCAATGCTCCCTCCGTGGGAGTAAAGTGAAAATCCTCCTTAATAGGAGCGAGTAACAAAGTGGGTAATCCCTCCTCGGGGTAAAGAAGAATAGTCCCTCCTCAGAGTAAGGAGGGGCAAGTCCTCGCAGTCTCTCGGGCTAGGAGAGGATAGCCCCTCACAGACCCTCCTCAGGATAGGAGGGGTCAGTCCCTCGCAGGCCCTCCTCAGAATAGGAGGGTTCAGTCCCTCGCAGTTCCTCCTCAGGCTAGGAGGAGTCAGTCCCTCGTAGGCCCTCCTCAGGGTAGGAGGGTTCAGTCCCTTGCAGTCCCTCCTCAGGCAAGGAGGGGTCTGTCCTCAGTGTTGAAGAGAGTGAGGTCCTTCCGGAGGTAGAGAGGTACTGGTCCTCCTGTAGAACTTCTTGAAGTGTCGAATAGTAAAGAGTTTACTGTTGTAGAATCGAAGCCAGGAATCGAATGAGTCAGATATGAATGGTATGGGCTTATATAGGGCCGGCCGTTCAAATTTAGAGCGTGGATAGAACGCGATAAAACTCGTGCTTTGCAGAGTTTGTAATGGAAATTGTATTGAAACTTTGCTAAAAGTTGTCAATTTTCAGAAAAAAAATAATAAGACTCCCGTCACTCAAAATGTCAAACATAGTGTCAAAAATACAAAATTCGGAAAAATACTAATAAATTGTGTTCACAATAAGAAATAATTATGCTGAGAAGGAGAGAAAAACCATTAAAATGTTAGTTATAACCCTTTTTCCCTATTTTACAGCGGAATATCACATTTATAGGTGATACAAACTTTGACGTTTATGAACACGTAATTAGAAATTCCTTATTTTTCAGTAAAAAGTGAACGAAAAAAGATTCCACGGAAAAGAATAATAATACACGCAAAATGCATATATTGTGAGAATGAAAATGACTGGAAACCCAAACCGGGAACAAATTATCAACAGTATACCGAGTGAGTATGTACGTCGGTACAACTGGCGCTGGATTGATTGTAAACAAAACGTTCAAGTAGCCTTTGTTTCTAGTAAATGCAGAGTTGCACCCGTAAAATATGTGTCAATGCCACGTTTAGAGTTACAGGCGGCTGTTATGGCGGGAAGATTAGCTCACACTATAATCAATGAACACCGAATTAAACCGGAGAAAAAGATATTCTGGTGTGACTCATCTACGGTATTATACTGGATACGCAATGACGCAAGAAATTACAAAGCCTACATAGCACACAGACTCGGTGAAATAGATGAATTGACGGAAGTGAATGAATGGAGATACATACCTACGAAATTGAACCCAGCTGATATCGCCACACGTGAGTCATGCGATATGAAAACATTTCAGAACGAGTGGATTTATGGGCCGTCCTTTTTAAACTCTGAAGAGATGGCATGGCCTTGCGAACCCGAAATACGACTACCTGAAGTTCGTGATGTAGACCTAGAATTCGTGAATAATATTCACGTAATACAGAATGTGAGTTTGCCTGCTGTTCCTGAACCTGAAAAATTTTCATCGTGGCTTCGTCTGGTAAGGTGTATGTTTATTGTGTTATGTTTTATAGATAAATGCAAGAAAGTTTATACTGGTGGTGCAGATAGCGCGATGATGGAACGCGCTGAGAATTTGTTGCTGAAGTACTCCCAGATGAAAGCATTTCCAGATGACCTGCACAACCTGCAACATAACACAGAATTAGACAAAAAAAGTAAGTTACTCACCTTAACTCCAACCATAGGGGATGATGGCTTGTTGAGACTGGCTGGGCGCATTGATGCTGCGTCGGAAATACCTAACGACGTAAAGCGGCCTGTAATACTTGACGGTCGCTGTCACATAACGCACCTCATAGTGAAATATTACCACATTAAAGCATGCCATGGCAATCAGGAAATGGTGGTAAACGAACTTAAACAGCGGTACTGGATTATACGACTACAGCCATCTGTTAAGTATATCTCCTCAAAATGCATGTTTTGTCGAATTAAAAGGGCTCAACCACGTCCACCCAGAATGGGTGATTTACCAGATGCGAGGCTCGCGCATCATCAACGCCCCTTTACTTTTACCGGAGTTGACCTATTCGGACCTTTAGAGGTGACTGTCGGCCGCCGTCGGGAAAAAAGGTACGGAGTTATCTTCACTTGTCTTACCATAAGAGCTATCCACGTAGAAATTGTAAACCAACTAACTACCGATGCACTGATAATGGCTCTAAGACGTATGGCGGCCAGACGAGGTTGGCCAAGATTCCTATACTCCGATAATGGGACGAACCTGAAGGGAGCCGATGCGGAGTTGAAAAAGTGCATCCTGGAATTAGACCCAGAGCTACTAAGACAGGGAGCTGCGACCTACAGCATGATGACTACTTGGGTCTTCATACCTCCAGCTAGTCCGCACTGGGGTGGGGCCTGGGAGAGACTTATTAGAAATATAAAGAATGCTCTGAAAGTAACATTGAGGGAGCGAGCTCCTCGTGACGAAACTCTTCAGACTCTGATGGCTGAAGTGGAACTAATAGTTAACAGCCGCCCTCTCACACACGTTAGCGTAGAACCGGACAGTAAAGAGTCTCTCACCCCGAACCATTTTTTACTAGGAACCTCCTCCAACAGGGGTGTTTACTTTAGGCATTTTCGATGAATCTGATACCTACCTGAGAAAACAGTGGCGCATATCTCAGAGGTTGGCAGATATGTTTTGGAGGAGGTGGGTGAAAGAAGTCCTACCTGATATGCGACCAAGACAGAAATGGTGCAGTGAGCAGACGCCTTTAAAAGTTGGCGATTTAGTTCTGATCGTGGACCCGAGCTCCCCAAGAAACGTCTGGCCGAAAGGTTTGATTCAAAGTGTACTGGCTGGTAAAGACGGCCGAGTCAGGGTCGTTGAAGTGAAGACGAGTTCTGGAATGCTGCTTCGGAATGCGACACGCGTCGCACGAATTGCTATGGGTGATGAGTGCTGCAGCAGCACTAAGGGGGGGAGTGTAAGCGACGCGCAAATTTCTTTACTTTTTTGTACACATATATGTCTAAACAATGTTTTAATTTTGTTTGTCATAATAGGCACCCGTTTAAATAAAGTGTCAAGTTTTCGCGCGGGCGACGCAAGTGGAGTGTGAGGTCCGCGGGAGGGGTGCGTGTCACCCGCCGCAAGTAACCCGATAGTTAAAAATTCAGTTAGTCATCTTTACGAATGATCGCGCGCGCTCGCACTGCGTCTCCTAACCGAAATCTTGTTTTTGCATAACATATTTGCGTTGTTTTTGATTATCCAACCACTATAGCTCGCCTAATGCACTATTTGATTTCTTCGTCAGAATCATGTTTAATCTAGTGCGGTTCCATGTCAAATAATTTTAAACCCAGATAACACTATGTCTAATAACAAGCAAACGCCAGCCAGCAGCGCCTATTCAAATCCGCAATCCGAACCTAAGTATCTAGACAAATTATTACTGTAGAAAGGAAGCAGTAGACTGTAAAATGCGCGGAAAAGAGATAGACAATATGGTAACTTTATAAGTTGGTAAGCAGTTAAATATTAAAGTTACTGAAACCCTACTGCTTTGGTAAGTATATCAATAGGGTAACTCTATCATAAGGTAACTTTTTTAATATACTTCACAATTGACTTAATCAAAATAAGGGGTTTTCCGGTCCCTGATGTCGGTAGGCCGTAAGCATTGACTCGACTCGTACCGTACACAGCCTTACATGATCGTTCAAAGTGACTCGACGGCCACGCGGCACGCCACGCGCGTTTTTCGTTACTAATAATTACCTACAGATAAAACGAACAGTGTTTCCCACATATTCGGTAAGTTATAATTATTTTTATTATAGAATCTATTATAGAAATTTACTGTACTGTGTATGTTACCTGTGTGTAACTGTATTCTGAATTAATGTAAGGTGAAAAAAACATTAACTAACTATGAATAATTAGTGTGTTTAATTGTTGCAGATTTTTTGAAGTACAATTCAGTCCATATTTAAATACATAAGTACTCAACTTATATAGAAATATGAACTCTCCTCCAAGAAAAACTAAGCGTCTTCACGGTGCTTGTGTTTTTAAACAAGAATGGTTAAGTGATGCAAGATTCTCTAGCTGATAAATGCCAGGCCAAATGTAAGATTTGTTTGTCTACATTTAGTGTGAAGAATGATGGAGTTAAAGCTCTTATTTAACACAGCAGTGGAAAAAAAACATAAAGTATTGGTGCAATCCAAAAATAAAACGAGCAGTATTAGTAACTTTCTTTTACCAACAACTCAAAAGTTTAAAGAGAAAGTGGCCGCTATTGAGCTTAATAAAACTTATCACGCAGTCATTCATGGACATAGTTACAATTCTTCCGACTGTGGCAATAAATTAGACTCTTTAATTTACCATGTATAGTGTTGTCTTTTCGAAATTAAAAAATAGCGTTGTAAACGCGAAAAATACTTAACAAATAAAATTATAGCCTGTTTCATCTTAACCGATTGTTAAATATTTGTAAAAATATTTCTCTCGGGTGATTTGAGGGTGTCTCCCACAATCATTGATGAAACATGCGCTGGCTCAAAGCGTTAAAAAGCACTTACAAAATTCAACGACTCCATTAAGGTTCTCGGTAGCTCAGTGGTCAGAACATTGGACCGGACTTCCAAAGGTCGGGGGTTCGATTCCTCCCCGATGACCGGAGCCGAAAAGAATTTTTTAAGTGTTGTCTTTTCAATAAGTGCCAAAAGGGTGGAGGTGCTAAAAGAATGCTTTGCTTTTGTTAACCAAGAATATCATGCTGTACTTCGCCATATAACAGTTCGATGGGCAACTGTGTTTCCATCTGTGGAAAGGCTGTTGCTTGATTGGAATGCTATCAAAAGATATTTTCGTGAGAATGAGTGCAATAAGATTATTTGGTCCTTCGTTGCTAATGAAACCAGTGGATTGCCAAAGTGCTACAATTATTTTGTACACCATCTTATAAATTTATTTAAGAAACGTATTAACCCTTCGTTGCATCGTGATGGATATTTCTATCAAACCATTCGAAAGGAAAAAATGCACCCAAAACAGGCCTCTGGTCATGGTTTTTTGCCTCTGGCAACTTTTAAAAACATTTAAGAATGAAACGGAACGCACCTAATAAAAAAAAGCAAACGTCAACTGTCACATGACAATCAAAATTTGGTCAAGGTTATGTTATGTGTTTTGTTCTAACGGTGCATATTGTTACGTGTGAAACGCGTAACCGTGTTATTTTACTCACCTTATTGTCTTTTTGAAGCATCATTTGCATTTTTTAGGACGAATTTTGGTACATTATCTCGATACAAAAGAGGTTATGTTTATTTTACGTAATTTTGACAGGTCGATGACATGACATTGGAAGTTTTCAAAGTTTGTTCCGAAACACACTGGTGCCTCGATTTATCTTTAAAATGGCTTTCGGACCATGTATCTCAAGTTTGGTTTATAAAAAGAAATGTTTTACTACATCAAAATACATTGCTGTTCATTGACAGAAAATGTCAATAAACATAAAATAGGCTCGTTTATTATTTTGGAATCAATTGGTAGCAGAATCAAACATTTTTGGTCTAAACAGATTGTCTTTGCTCATCACCTACGTTATCTATGGTGAATGACTCGCGTAATTTCATTTTTTTGTCTTGGCCCTTTTGGAAGGGACAAAAAAAAGAAAGATGTGGAGAATACCCGAGGACACCACCAGGAAAGGCCTGTGTGCCTACTCCTGACGCTCCAGGATAACGAGAATATTAGGGGCGGCCTTTTTGCGGACCGCCTCTTTAATATTTCCTCTACAACAACTACTCTGTGTACCTTTTTTTACGTTCTCAAGATGTAATCGGGCCTTTGCGGCCGATCAATCAAATTTTGTCCATATTTTCAAGAATAAACCACATGGCGTGACCTAGTTAGAGGTCAACTCCGGTACTCAAACTCACCACGTGTCGAGGTCTTCTGTTACTCGTTTGGGATCACACCCAAGCATGGCTGCAGTGCCTCGGAATAAGTAAAGTTGTCACTGGATGTCTACCGTATGTAATTTTCCTGATTTTTATATTCACTCTAAATAACGGAGCCACAACAGGGATCATAGAATATAAGGATTTAGTCATTTAATTGGAAGGACGCTTCCCCTAGATAAAGATTCTTATATTGTACTAAAAGTGTATGTAAATTTTGAGCTAAGGAATGTGACTTTAAGAACATAGTAACAGCTCGAGAATCTGTTAAATTAAGAAACTATTTAGAGAAATAAGTCAATACTATTGTGACAAGTAAGAATAAATCTACAGTAAAAGTCATAGATCTGTATTTGGTGGTAAAAAATAACTTCAGAATATATCTTGCGAATGTATGTTTTTAGTAATTAATTCTAACGCTTAGGTGTTGGTGGCGCCCTTATCAGAATTTAGCATGACAGACCCTAGCCCCATTTTCCTAACTCGAGAGTAACAGCCACGGAGGGAAAGATCCTGCAGACCCGCTTACAGAGAGAGTCTCGTGCTCACCGCCAAAGAAGAGAGCTAGTCGGATGCGACGGATTGGGGACACGTCGAGCGAAATCGACACGACCACTCCCAGACCGTAACAATATAATTATCAAGTTTTTTTATGGTTTTGTACAAAATATTTACTATGCATAGAAATATGGTAAGTAATTCGGAAACTGCTATTATTTGTGAAGAAAACATGTAAAATATTACTAAAATAACGTCAAATAGGTATGGTGTAAATTTACATCATTATGCAGTAAGTATTGTCATCTGTGAAGTATGGAGAAATTTTGGTTCACATAATTCCAGTTTGTTTACCAATTTTTTTGTTCTTTCAGAATATTTTGACAGATAAAGCCATAGAAGAATATCTTACACAGCTGGGGGATGGTTGGCTGTCGGAAGACGGAATGAAGGCTGAAGATTCTGACGATGATAACTTACCAGATCCTCACTATACAAGAGACGAACCTCTAAGTATATTAGATGATGTAAATGATGATGAAGACTGGCAGGAGGTTAATGAAAATGACCCTCCTCTTGTTGAAGAAATGGTGGAAGAACAAGAAAGCCAAAGCAGAGTTCCTTGTGGTGCTATTTTCTGCACATTATTGGACAAAAGAAAACTGATTTGGAAAAAGAGAAACATGGAATTTGATGAGGATAAAATTACATTCTTAGGCAGGTCAGCCTTTCCTTCAGAAATATCCCAGCTTGGAACTCCATACCAATGTTTCAAATATTTTTTAGATGATGATTTTATTTAGAAAATTGTTGATCAAACTAATTTATATATCATGCAAAAAGATACCAACAGCAAAATAACTTATACTGCGTTAGATATCAAGAAGTTTTTTGGGATACTATTATTCATGTCTGTGCAAAGATTTCCAAATACCAGATCATATTGGTCTCCTGCCTTTGGTTATGGTCCAGTTTTATCCACTATGCCAGTCAACAAATTTAAAAGAATGAAGCTCTCATTGCACTTTCAAAATAATGATGATCACAAACCTGTTGGCCATCCCAATCAAGACAGGTTATTTAAAATACGTCCAGTTATTGAGCACCTCAGAGCAAAATTTTCTACTGTACCAATGGAGCAAAGATTATCAGTCGATGAGCAGATCTGCCGTACTAACGAAGAGTGCAATAAGTCGAGTTTTTGGGCAAATTGACTTAAGACCATATCCGTAATCAGGAAAATGAGCTCTATATATTCGCCTTAGACATCTTTTTTGTATCTTCAATAGTTTCGGTTCTATTGGTTATCATAACTGCAATATCTAATATTATTATTTGTAAGTAGCTAATCATAACCGAAATATCTTGAGTTATGACTTGGATAGCTTTGATATTTTATTATGTTACATAAAATAATCGCAATAAGTCCAGTTATTGCACTTATAATCAGTAATTTTTTAAAAAAAATGGCACATTTACTAGTCATAAACGCAACAAGTAAGAGTTTTTGCAGTTATCATATGGAAAGTTATTAATTAAAATGTCTAGCTTACTAAATGTATTATACTTATGAAAAGTTATTGCATTTATGTTAAGGAAAAACAGACGATTTGAAATCGTTTATACAAATGAAATCTCAATTTATCTTCGAGTTATTGCGGTTACCAGTAGTAAAAAGGCCGCGCGGGGTGCGAGGGGAAAGGGCATTGCATGGCGACGCGTGAACGGGTACTCGGTAGGGCAGTAAGCAGGGTTGCCAGACGTACGAGAAATCTCGTACCATTACGAGATTTAGAGGGTCTGTACGAGATTCAAGATTAACAAAAATCTCGTACACTTTTTTACGAGATTTTAACAATGACGACTTCTTTCGCATACCTATATCAGCCAAAAAGTTAGTTTAGTTAGTAGTAGTAGTAAATATGCAAATTTATTTACTTTTTCTTATCATTAACCATCCAACACAAAACGATCGACTCGGCGCATCACTAAATGCACTACCTCATCACTAAATGAAACTTGACAACTTTGAGTGGGTAATTCCCGTTCATAATATCCTTTTGTTGTTGTCCTTATTACACTAATGTTTTGCTATATTTGTGTGTTAAGAGCTATATTGAACGGGGATTCCCCTGACACTGAAACATGAAGGTTAGTTAGTAGATTTTTACTTTACCGTCTGCGTAGTGCTTTATATTCTCTTGGACCGTCTGCTTTTGCTGTTGAAGTTTTGCAAGTTTCCGTGTTTTGTTATTTAACGTTTTTAATTACGAAATGAGTGACAGCAGTGACAGTGAATCGTCGTCCACTCCACCTAAAAAAGTACCTAAAAAGGGAGGATGGACTGCAAAGAAACAAGGTGAGACACGTTTTGAACATCATGCACAAAAATTTCGGGATGAGTGGTTAAAACATCCGATGTTTAGAGACTGGTTAGAGCCAGACCCAAAAGATTCAAAGAAAGCGAAGTGTGCATTCTGTCCAGCAAGTTCCTTGGTTGCTGAAATAACAAATCTGAAATCTCATGCCGAATCGAAAAAACATTTGAAAAACAAACCTGGTTCGTCCCAAAAGTTGACTTCATTTGGTTTCAAGATGGGCGCAACTCCAAAAAACAAACAAAAGGATCGTGCAGAAATAAAACTAGCTGGGTTTTTTGCAGAACATAATATTGCTTTTTCTGTTGCTGACCATTTAACGGATCTACTTAAAGACATTTTTCCGGATTCAACATTAGTTCAAGAAATTGAACTTAAGCGCACAAAGGTTACAGCTGTAGTAAAAAATGCAATTGGAGAAGGTCATAAAGCAGACTTGGCGAAGAAATTGACGACCACCAAGTTTTCTGCGCTAACAGATGAAACTACTGACGTATCAACAATTAAGACAGCTTGTGTGGTTGTTCGCTATTTTGACAATGATGCTCAAAAAATCTGCAGCGTGTTCTGGGAACTGTATAAGATTTTTAAAGAGACGGGCACCGATGACGTTCCTACAGCGAACGCTGAGAATATATACAGAGCGCTGATGGATTCATTTAATAACCGTAATATCCCACTAACAAATATGATTGGTTTTGGATCTGATGGATGCAATGTTATGATGGGCGACAGAGATTCAGTCAAAACTCGTTTATTGCGATATTTACCAGGGATAACAATTTCAAAATGTGTTTGTCATTCAGCCCACTTATGTGCAAGCCAGGCTTGTAAAGAAATTCCGGAATCTGTAGAACAGCTTGCTCGTGACATATATAACTTCTTCAAAAACAGTGACAAGAGACAGTTTGATTTTCGCAATTTTCAATCATTTGTTGAAGTTGACCCACACAAAATATTGAAACCGTCTCAAACAAGATGGCTTTCGCTGGCTGCAGTAGTCGGAAGAATCCTGGAGCAATGGGAAGCTTTGCGCTTATTTTTTATTGATTTTACGGCGAATCCAACTCATAAAGTAAAAGCTGAGGTGAAAAATCATGCAGTATCAATTTTAGAAAAACTGTGTGATCCTTTCCACAAGTTATACTTCTGTTTTTTGGAATGGTCATTGCCTTTGTTCACGCAATTTAATCTAGAATTCCAAAGTGAAAAAGTTGTTATTCACAAGCTGCACGATAAAATTCGAGATCTATACCAAGAAATTCTTTTGCGTTACTTAAAACGAGAGTACGTCATGCAGCCGAATATAACTCAAGTAGACCCTAAAAATGAGCAATTCATGTTAAATGCAGCTGCAATGTATCTCGGCATTAAAGTATATAGAAATACTAAAACACCCTGACGTAGTTAGGCAACCCCTGAAGAAAACAATCGCATGCTTAATGGAATACTGACTTAACTCAAAAACATCGATTTTTGGATAGTGGCCTAAGAAGATCTGACAATGAGGACTTATCCTACTTATTGGTACATATGTTTCAAACTAATTTATTAATTAACCATGGCTGCTTGTATTTTAAAAGTTTAATGATCTATTAATGAAACCTGAGTTTCATAGAATCTGGAAATGATTTCTGTATTTTTAAAAAATATTATAAAAAGTACATTCTAAGTTAGGCTAGTTTTTTATAAAAATTGAAGCAAATATTGAAAAATGCAAGTGACCTATTAAGTTTTTAGGCTGTTTCAGTTTAAATAATTTATCATTTATAGTGACTTATTCAGTTTTAAGTCTGTTTATGGTTACTGTAGGAAAACACGTTTAGAGATTGGGTCACTTTATTCAAATTTACGGTCTATGAATGAACAAGATATTGGCGTTTTTGTTCATTAAAAGACATAAATATAATTATCGTTCTTTTATTGCAACACCCTTCACAAGTGACAGATAAAAATAACAAAAACTTAAGTATCAGTCTTATTACTTAGTTGTATAAATCAACCTCGTTCAAGAAATCAACATAATTATAAATGAAGCCGGAGGATTACTCTATTTATGAGAAAAAGGCTATCAAAAAAGAACAATTTTTTCTGACTTATTTTAAGAAAATACTTTGGTTTCCTTATAAATAAAACAATGTCATAATCAACTTTACTTAAATCTCTATAAACATAAACTTCTCAAATAAAAACTTCTAAAATAAACAATACTTAAGGAACCATTTTTAACTAATTTTGTATGTTATCAGTAATTAATCAACGGTCAGGTAAGTAGTACACTAATAAATAATCGAGTTATAAAAGTCAGAATAAAAATTCGGGATCAATTTTTTTGTTAATAGCTCTCTTAGATCTTTCTTTTTATTCTCACTCAGTTCTTGCTTTTGTGTGTAAACGTTAGATGGTACAATTTCACAAAGAGGTAGCATTTTCTTCCTTTTATTTCTGATGCTCACTTCCTGGTATTCGCTATCTTTGTACGAGGTTTTAACGAAAAATGAAAACGGTGTAACTTTGCTCACTCTTAATACCTTTATGTCATTCCATGAAACAGTTTCCCCTTCTTTAGTTTTATTAAAATTAAGACCCCAATCTTCCTGAAGTTTTTTTAAGTCCAAAAATGACTCAAAAGTCAGTTCATGTACTGAAAATTTCTTGCCAGACTTCTTTGCGTTTTTAATTATGGCTACATATTGATGAGGGGAATATATTGGACCGGATTTAAGATTTTTTGTAATTTCCTTTTCTATGAGGCTATGAATATTGTCACCCTCATTTTGGGTATGGCCTTTTATGAGAAATTTATGAGTGATAGATTGAATATTTAGATGAGTGACTGCATATAGGTAAAGAGCTACTATAAACTTATTTTTATTTTGACCGGCACAGTTGTCAGAATAAAGAATTAAATTACACCCATTGTCATTTGGTGACTCCGCTGAGAGCTTCTCAAAAACTTTTAGTAAACAAGATCCGATTTCGTTAGCCCCGCGTTTGGCATCGGTTTCGTTCCAGAAGAAGCAGTGTACATCATCATAAGAGTCTTTTATCTGGCCATCAACTTTTTTGTTTAAAATCGTAATTGTGAAATTGTAACTATTCAGTTTTGATTTGTAATAAAATCCTGAGGTATCACCTCTAGGGGATTGCAGAACAGCTTGCAGATCAAAAACAAGCACTTTATTTTTATCGTCTATTTTGCAGCGATCATCGTATTTTTCTTGGCGACTCAGTGTCTTTTCTTCTAAATGAGCCTCGTACGATTCTTTGAGTAATATTTTTTGTACAGGCGTCGAATTCTTGTATTGCAAACATAAATCGCATTGATCTTTTCTTGGACGAAAAAACGAAATATTATACTCTTGTGTAAATACTTTATAAAATGTGCAATGTTTACCAGCTGCTCTGTTATTTTTGTTTTGAATTTCTTTGAAGTCCCTGAAAAGATCTGTAATTGTTTTCCCACCATCTATGTATTCACGAGTAGAATATTGCCTAATGTAATGAGATTCGATTCTAGGTATAGCGTCTATGAACTGTTTGATATCGTTTAGTAGTTGTTCATCAACCCTGAGATGGTTACTGTGCTGTCCTCTCAGATCTTGTGCTAGAACACCATGCTCATCTATTTTGCTTTTTACAGTACGTATGACTCGATCAGAAATATCCAAGGTTTTTATAAAAAACGTTTTACAGACTCGTACCGATTGCCCTTCTATTATGAAATGGAATGCTTGGTTGCAATTTCTTGGATTACTAGCATTTGTATATTTATATCTTGGAGTTATATTGGTCATACAAGACATAATAAATGATCTTTGAGCATCAACGTTACCGAGCTTCCAATACACATTAAAAATAGTTTGTCTTTGATCTTCCGATATCTTTTCACAGCATTTCAGCCTACATTTATCACCACAGGGTGGTTGAACAGAGCGAGGTTTGATTTCTTTATTTTTCTTATTAATATATTGTTTTCCTGCATTTCTCAAACTTTTAGCTTTATTCTGTTTCCAGCTTTCTTCATCCCGCTTACGTTTCCTTCCCTTTTTCTTTTGTTCTTGTGGTGTAGTATTTTCTTCGTTTTCCTGATTAACCGGAACATCTGTTGTTGCCAAATCAACATTTGCTTGCTCTGATTGTTTTTCTGCTAATACCTGAACTCTGCTACCTTGTGTTTTGTTCTGCTCATCGCTAGAGTCTGTATCGGAACTATCACTGGACGATGATGAAGAAGATCCTGAAGATGATGAGGTCGAAGAACTTTCAGGTGATTTTGAATGGATCTCATCAGTGCGACTGTGGACCATTGTGGTGCTATGTGGGTGATTTTCATTGCTGACAGAAGCTAATTCCGAAATCTCAAAATATTCCTGTACATTTGAGTAACGTTGATTTTCGGGCTTGTTTGTTATATCAGCTAATATCTTTAACAATAAAAACGTATTTTAGTACTACATTTTAATAATACCAATAAAAATTAAACACCATACGTATTACGTATTTTTAAAGTTATGTACTTGAAATAGTTATCTGCACTTCAGTTGATGGCACCGATTCATGTTCTTGATCTTGTGTTGCCAGCTGTGACGCCGGATTTGTAATCTTTAGTAATAAAAAAACTTATTTTAGTATAACATTGTAATAATATTTAAAAAAAGACATAATAAAGTTAATTTAAATTGTTACCTGTCCTTCAGTTGATAGCACCGAGTCATGTTCTTGATCTTTTGATGCCAGCTGTGACGCCGGATTTCTAACCTGAACAAGCTCCATAATCTTTTTCGATCTATTGGTTGCCATTATCAACCTAAAATAGAAATAGTTAATATTAGTCCCCTTGTACAAATATGAAATTCTACGCAGTATTTAGACTAACAATGACTTATCATAAAATATTAATAGGTACTGAAAAAAGTACGCATTTTATTACATTATTTTTATTCAAACAAAGACTCTACTAATATTGCAGCTCATAATTTACACTAACTTTTAGTAGTAAACGGACTTATACTTGAATGTTACAAAGTGTTACCTTTTACAATGGATAGATTTTAATGTTAAACTGACTCAACTCATAATGTGTCTTGTAAAAAATACTAACGTTTAGTGATAAACTGGCATAAGACGGATTGTTTCACGTAAAATAATATTTAAATTTGTTGTAAACTGGTCTAAAACTTAACTTGTCTATATAAGATTATACAATTCGATGAAACTTACCTCAGAATTTAGCCGAAAACAGACTCAACAACGATTGGGTCTTCATTCAATAAAATAATAATAGTCTCACTGCACAACTGTCCGACACAAACTGGCACGAGTCGTTATTCGACGGAAGCACGACGCGAGATCCCACAGAGTGAAATAGTCGGATATATTGCTGGGGCGGCAACAATGCGTTACATCAAAATAATTCAAACAGTATACGATAGATGGCGATAGCAGAAGCCTGTATTTATGCGTAATTCAATTGAGACCTATCTAATAATGGGTCAGTGTTCCATTAAGCATGCGCAATGTTCTTCACAAACTGCAGAAATTTCCTCAGGACTGGTGCGTTGGAAATAAAAAAAACGTTACGACATGGAAGATCCCGTTCTTTCCAAACTCCAAGCTCTCGGACCAGCATCAGCTCTCTCCAACGATTTCAGAGAACACGTCCCAACATTGATGCCTTTGATGGAAGTCGTGCCACGTATAATTGCATCGTTTGATGACACTAAAAAACAACAAATAGATGATCAGTGGAGAAGATTACCGATAGCAAAAGCCCGCCATCCTGCAGATCTTAAAAATACCACAGAGCCTGATGAGTTTTGGGCGATGTTACATAAAACAGATGATTTCTTGGAATTGGCCAGTTTTGCCCTCGCAGTCTTAGCTTTGCCTCATGCAAATGCAGACTGTGAGCGGGTATTTAGTAAGACTAACCTAATAAAAACAGATTTAAGAAAACGTCTTATCACAGATACAGTAAATGGTACACTTTTAGCTTCCGAAAGCGCTAAAGGCCCAAATCGCAAAGGTAATTGCGTAAATTTCGAACCATCAAAAGAAATGTCGCCAGAATGACAGCTGAAAAGCTATTCTCTAAAAATAAAGATGATTTTACTAACATCCCTGATGTCGAATATAATTAATAAAAAATATGATTTTTAATTGTTTTGTTTGAATTTAACAGCCCCAAGCGCAAAGAATATGACTACACAAGTTACATAGTACAGTAAGTAGCATAAACTCATTAATTTTATTTGAGTTTCTTTAAATTTATGCTTTACGAGATTATCTGTTGAAATTACGAGATATTTAGCAACCCTGGTACGAGAAATAAAAATTGACATCTGGCAACCCTGGCAGTAAGTGGCAGCGCACGAAGCGGGCCGAACGACTCGACGAGTGCCAGCCAGCGAGGCAAGGCCCGAGACGACGTGGGCGGTGAAATTTTCTAGTAAGTATACATTCGTATTTTTAAATATTTTAACACGCTTTTATTAGCTTGACCTGTATGTAACTATGTATGTAACGGAATCTTTGCACTTCATTTTCACCTACTT
Organism: Pyrausta despicata; assembly: GCA_963921415.1. Classification (NCBI taxonomy): domain Eukaryota; kingdom Metazoa; phylum Arthropoda; class Insecta; order Lepidoptera; family Crambidae; genus Pyrausta; species Pyrausta despicata. Next base: position 11,942,118 of record OY992864.1, read on the forward strand.
CTAGGAGTCTGATTAACATGGAAATTTGCACAGGGGTCAAGGACCGATGACAATGCAATAATTTGATAAGAGTTTTCGATTATCCTTATTAACTAAAAAAATAAAATTAATTTTAATATTGCTGAAATAGCCTTCTTACATTTTCCGCACGGCGCCATCTCTTTCCCAAATATTCTAGTAGCGTTCGCTTAGCTAGTTAGTTTCGATAGCAATCATTAGATGTCGCTGCTAATGCTATGCAGTTTTAACTGATGCAATTGATTTGCACTAGAAGCTCTGTATTTTGCCAATAGATGTCACTATTAACTAACACATTAAGTGTAGTAACTATTTAGTAATCTGTGATTAAGTACCAATGACAATGCAATAATTTGGAGATTTAACTAAAAAAAATAAAAAAAATAATAGGGCGCCATCTCTTTCACAAATATTACGAAAGTATCTAGTAGCGTTCGCTTAGCTAGTTAGTTTCGATAGCAATCATTAGATGTCGCTGCTAATGCTATGCAGTTTTAACTGATGCAATTGATTTGCACTAGAAGCTCTGTATTTTGCCAATAGATGTCACTATAAACTAACACATTAAGTGTAGTAATCTGTGATTAAGTACCAATGATAATGCAATAATTTGGAGATTTAACTAAAAAAAAATAAAATAAATAATAGTTTAAAAAACTAAAAAAACACGCTTTTATTGCTAACTAAAAAAGAGAAAATAATTTCTGAGTACACGGAATTTATATTACAGTAGAGTAAAAAGCGTGGGGTGCTTCGTATAGTAGTATGTGAAAATCATCCTATTATTGGCACGTATAAAAGTATGAAAACGTCATAAAGTGCACCCCACGCTTTTTACTCTACTGTAATATAAATTCCGTGTACTCAGAAATTATTTTCTCTTTTTTAGTTAGCAATAAAAGCGTGTTTTTTTAGTTTTTTAAACTATTATTTATTTATTTCACATCTTTACCTCTCCATCTCGGGTAGAGGATACCCAAAGATTGTCTCGAAGCGATACGACCGCCTAAATTGTACTTTCTTGTTTTCGTTGTGCTTAATTATAACAATATATGTTTAAATGGTTTACAATAAAGAATTTATATTCTATCTTACATGCACGACCTTATAGAAAGACGGCAAAATCTTCCTGCCTAGAAAGACGGACTCCGGTCAAATGACTGCGCTTATACCTACTCTTACGTTATTTATATTTAAAATATTGTACTATATAATAAAAGAATATGAGATGAATAGATTATACTATTTTTTTTTTCATTAAATATATTTTTACATCTTACTACTATTATAAATGCAAATGTTTGTAAGAATGGATGTATGGATGTTTGTTACTCTTTCACGTAAAAACTACTGAATGGATTTTAATGAAATTTTACAATAATATAGCTTATACATCAGAATAACACACACACGGGGAAGTAGAATCACCATCTATAATATTACCTGTAAATGAAAAAGGATTTACCAAATCAGGCCAACCAAGAAAAAGGCGTGCATATGATATTAAAGTAAGAGAACGTATTAAACAAAAAAAAGAGGCCGCTGATGACAAAATTAGCACTAAAACCACCTTGTAGTGTTGATAAATGTAGAAAAAAGTGTACGACAAAATTTACAGAAGAAACACGAGTTAATATCAACAACCGCTATAAAAATTTGAATTGGGAGTCAAAAGGGTTATTTATAAAAGGCATGGTTGAACCATATACCGTTAAAACTCGAACAAATATAGATAGCAAATCCAACAAAAAAAGGAATGTTTCTTACCGATATCATTTTTGTGTTGACAATAAAAAGATTGAAGTTTGTCAGGTATTTTTTCTGACAACCCTCGGTTATAAGCCAACAAATAACAGACACGTTCATTTGGCACTCAGTAAGGAAATTGATGACCAAAGAGACAAACGGGGAAGCTACAAACGTAAAAATGTATTTGACAAAAACATAATTAAAGAACATATTCAAAGTTTCAATCCAACCATATCACACTATCGTCGCGAACATGCCCCCAATAAGTTTTATTTACCCAGTGACTTAAATATTACGATGATGCACAAATTGCAGATATCTTTCGAAACATATCGTCAAGTTTTAAAAGAAATGAACATTTCATTTGCTCATCTCGGCAATGAGGATTGCGAGCAATGTGCTCTGCATATACCACATAGAGAATGCTCTGAAGAAAATTGTGAACTGTGTATTCAATATAAAAAAACATAAGTTGCTTTACAAGGAAACGCGAAAAGAATACCAGAACGACAAGGAAGCATTTTCTACTGACGAGGATTGTATTTACTATTCTGTAGATTTACAGAAAGTTATCATGCTCCCAAGAATGGACCAGTTCAAGTCTGCCATATTTTGCCCACGCCTTATTGCTTTCAACGAAAGTTTTGTCCCCTTGGAAGTAGTTCTGGCACAAATGTGCCTTTTGCTGTATTGTGGAACGAAACTGTCTCCGGACGAAATCAAGAAGACATCATTTCTACATATCAGTCATTTTTCGTATACAATCGTGATGTCAAACATTTTGTTTTATGGGTTGATAATTGTGCGGCTCAGAACAAAAATTGGTCGTTCATGTCTTTCTTGGTAAACATAGTTAATAGTCATCTTATTTCTGCTGAATCTATTACAATAAAGTATTTCGAACCCGGCCACACATTTATGTCAGCTGATCATTTTCACCACCAAGTTGAAAAGTCCTTAAAAAAAAAAAAAAAGTTTATGATTTTGACGATTTTGTGGATGCTGTAAAATTGTCAAATTCGAAGAAAAACGTGGTTAAAGTGATGACTACTTCAGTTTTTTATTTTTATCAAGACCTATCGTCTCAGCACAAAATTAGAAATACACAACCAAGGATATATTTAAAGAATATTTTGGCAGTCAAGGCTGTAAGGGGGCAATTTTCATTAAAAGTCAAAGAAAAATATGTAGCTGATTGGAGAGAATTAGATTTCTTACAAATGAAAATTATAAAAAATAAAAAAATTCCAGATACTAAAAATAAAACTGTATTCAGAGGTATAACAAAAGATAGAAAAGAAAGAATAATATCAGAATTGTTGCCTCTGATGCCAGAGACGAGAAGAAGTTTTTGGTAAAACGTACCAGAATATTCGCAAATGTCAAACAAAGATTAAATTAAGATTCCAAACTGCTTTTTTACTTGCAATGTAGGTTACTTTAATTGAATTAAGACTGCTTTAAAGAATCATCTCATAATGTGCCAAATTAGATAAGTGTTAATGTTTTTGGTATAAGCAAAGGTTTTAAAAGATTGTTTGGTTTGTTATTACTATTAATATGTGTAAATACAAAGATTCTAAGTTGTGATTTGATTAAGTAACTGTTGAAATTATTAGAAAAGAAAACACTTTGATTCATTTTATTTTACACCGGTAATTTTTAAGATTTATTATTTTCTAGAATAAGTAACTTACTAATAAATATTTTCTCACGCAATAATTTTGCTTTTGGTTATAAGTACTGTAAGATACTCCTAGCACACGATACACTGGCTCGACAACACACCATGTGCGCAGGCGACGCGTCCGTTCTCGCCCATGGCTCTCACAGTAATGACCCGCGCGCCCCGCCACACCGTGAGCACGAGATAGTGTTTAGTTATAACTATGGTTATAACCTGACACAAACACTACATCCCTTCCTTATTAAATAATTATTTGATCATTTAATTAAATAGGTATATAATTTGAATACTATTACACCTTAAATCATAATTCATCTGTATCATAGTAGGTACGTCGTTTATCATACTTTGCCTAAAATAAATTCGATAATTTATTGTTCTTCGTTTATTTTTGGATCTCCAATCCTATTTTCCTGTTCTTCTTCTACAGCTTTCTTAGGTATAATAGTAATGTTTTATTTTTAGGTATAATATATTCCTCCGAATTAATAAGATGCCGTATGACATGATACTGTGAAAATAACTAAAATAAACTAGTCTTGCCGTTTCAACATCAGTCAGAAACCTTATCTTTCTTACAGCGTATGCAGCGGAGCTTAAGTCTCTTTGATAAGGTCATGATATGAGGACCCCACTGGAGCTTATCATCTAAAGTAATTCCCAAAAAAGTTGCAGTATTTGAAGTAACTAGTTGTTCATCCTTAACAACAACCTTTGTTGGAACTTGTCGGACATTGGGCATTGTAAACTTAATGCATTTAGTTTTGGTCGCGTTAAGCAATAAATTGTTAACGGTGAACCAATGAAGTACTCGCGAGAGAGTACCATTTACATCGTCAAACGATTCTTTACCCCTTGGAGTTTTAAAAAGTAGTGAAGTATCATCAGCAAATAACACTATCTCACAAGCACCGTTGACAAAGTATGGAAGATCATTAATATATATCAGAAACAGTAACGGTCCCAATATCGAACCCTGGGGCACACCCATAGTGAGAGGTGCTCCAGGAGACTCTGCTCCATTGATAGAAACCTTTTGTGTTCTCTCAGTGAGATATGAATTAAATAAGTTACATGCATCAGTTGATACACCATAATGGCGTAGTTTTCTCAACAGGGTCTCATAGTCAACACAATCAAACGCTTTAGAGAGGTCACAAAAAATTCCCACAGCATCATGCTTACTATCATAGGCATCAAATATATGTTTCAACAGAGCGACTCCAGCATCAGCAGTACTGCGACCCTTTGTAAAACCAAATTGTTTATTATGCAATAAATTGTTTGATGTGAAGTGAAATAGTAGCTGATTGAATATAATCTTTTCAAAAATTTTACTTAGAACCGGTAAGATAGATATTGGTCGAAAATTTGAGGGGTTATTTTTGTCACCAGATTTAAATAACGGTACTATTTTACTAAATTTCATTAAATTTGGGAATTTTCCTTCATCAATACATTTGTTAAAAATGATCGCTAAAAGAGGTGCTATGAATTCAATAATAGTTTTAATGATACATACGGATATTCCCCAAAGATCCTCGGTTTTTTTCATATTTATTTCATTGAATGCGTTCATAATTACATCGGTGCTTACGTATCTAAAGTATAGTGGTGAATCACACTCATCAATATTGGATTTGAGAATGGATTCAGACAGTTCTGCAGAAGAGTTAAGTTCTTTAGTAGTAGATGGTGCTATATTAGCAAAGAACTTTTCAAAAATATTAGCTACTTCTGCATCAGATTTAACTAGTTTACCTCCGTCTTTTAATGAATATGAACGATCTTTTGTTTTGTCTTTACCGGTTTCTTTGTTTATGATATTCCAGGTAGCTTTGGCTTTATTTTTTGAACCTGAAACTATCCTACGAAGATGATTCGTCTTTGCTTGGGCACAAACTTTTTTAAAGATTTTTGAATATTTTTTAACATATTCTATAATATGTGGGTCCTGAGAATGTTCTCTAATACTATACAGATCATATAACTTATTCCTGCTTTTATAAATACCTGGTGTAGCCCATTCATTAAACTTACTTGTAAACCGATTAGACTTAACCTTTTTTTTGTGAAAATTGATGCGAATTCGCTTTTAATTAAGTTAAAAAGATCTTCGTATAAGTTGTCTACGTTACTACTACTGTTTGGAATTAATGTTTTCACACCATCAAAAATCCTATCCTTAAATCTATTTATCCTGTTTGCAGTGACTGGTCTATAAACTATATCTACTACGCTCAAGGCCGGACCAGACGGAAATGTGACCTGTTACCTCTATGGTCGGAGCTTAGACATTGTAAAATAGATTTATTTGTTATTTTGACATCACAAAAAATATTATCTATACAAGTAGCCGTTGTTGGAGTCACTCTGGTAGGTTCTTCAAAAACATTATTTAGGTTATACGATTCAAAGAGATTAAGAAATCTCATAGAAATTTGTGTTTTTTTTAATATGTCTATATTAAAATCACCGCATACTACTAAATTATTTTTTGATTTTGATGCTTTTGATAAGACTTTATCCATAGTGTCTTCAAAAAGTTGGTAATTAGCGTCTGGCGGGCTATATACGCTTATGACAATATATTGATCTAGTTCAACACATGCAAGCTCAATAGTTCGCTCAATGGAGAGAGATACAATATCTTTTCGTTCTTTACAGTTAAATTGATTTTTCAATAGAATAAGGGACCCACCTCTAGTTGTAGTCTCCCTTGTGAACGAACTACCGACCTTATAATTGTCAATACTTAACATTAATTCATAGTCCCTATTATACCAGTGCTCAGTCACACACATTACATGGGCATTTAAATCTTGCAAAACTAATGATAATTCTAATTCTTTGCCAGCTAGGCCTTGTATGTTTTGATGTACAACAATAAAACTAGACCCAGACTTTGTCTTCCCCCTTAGTTTAAAGTGTCAGCGGTTGTCAAGTTAGAGGTTATTCTGTTAACATCTGTAATTTATTATTTTTCCCTATTGGGTCATTACTATTATAAACTTAAATTTTTCAATCAATCCATTTCATTATTTTGCCAATTATACATTTTTACATATACCCCTAGAATCAATATTTAATTTTTATTATTCATTGTTCTCCCGAGCTAAACTACAAGATGCCAAAGTCCACATCTGTTAAGAGTGCCCCGTCGGGGATCGCGAAGAAGCCGTACGAAAAGACGAGCCTACGCAAAAAGGCCACCATACAGGCTGCCCGATCAGTTTGCGCATCTCCGAGATCTGAGCTCCGCTCGCTGGTAGACGTGGACCCCAGTAAGAGTGAACCCAAGGTCGGTTCCAGCAGGCGTGCCCTAGAGGTGTACCCACCAACACAAGGGCAAAATAAGTCTGAGGAGACGGCCCCAGCCACAGAAGCTGGAGTGACCGGAGCGCCGGAGGGGGACGTGGAACAGTGCGCCTCGGGTGAGATGGACTCCATGGAGAGGGCTCGCGACAAGGAGCCGAGACCAGTTCAAAAAGACAAGACGGATTTTAAGTCCTCAACCGCAGCACAGAAGATCTCAACCGGGGAGCCTGTGGCGTCCGAGCCTGAGATCATGGAAGTCGGGTCCCAGTCGACCATCACCGCCTTCCTGGAGGAGACCAAAACCCACCCGGAGCTCGAAAAATGTCTCGAGCAGGACTCATCCCCTCCAGCGAGTATGGTCTCAGAATATTTTGCTGGAGGAGACTCCTCCCCACCGCTATCCACTGTTTCCGTCCCCGACAGCGACATCGTACCCCTGGATGCCGACAGAGAATTGGCCGAGATTGGCAAGGAGCGACCAGGAGTGCTCGAAACAGCAACATGGGTGGAAATGGAGGAGTCGTACCAGAGGGAGAGACGAGAAAGCATGTTCCCGGCGAGAGGCAGAAGAACCGCCGTGCGCATGAATCTGGTCACCCAAAATGCAAACGACCTCCTGCAACTGGGATTAACAGCTCTAGAAAACGACGGGAATATGAAACGCGAGCGTAAAGAAGAAGCCCGGGAGTGCCTCCAGGAACTTTACATCATTTGCCTGGCTCTATCGGACTCACGTGCACGCCACATGAAGTCACTCTCGTACGAACGAACTGCCCATGCCAGAGAAATCGTCAGAATCGAAAGAGCGCACTCGAAACAGCTGACAGACCTTATAAACAAATACGAGCGCAGTGCAAGAGAAGCTGGCGAAAAGGCAAAAGTGCATAGCAGAGCTATAGAGGACGTCCGAGGGTGGCTCAATTTTGAAATGGCTGACCCAATGGCACGCATAGAGCCGATACAAAAAGTGCTCACAGACTTAAAAGCCGAGATTTCGGACGCAGTTTCTGCCAAGGGTACCTCCTATCCACAAGGAGACCCAACCATTAACATAGCTGCGGCAAGAGTGGAAGAGATAACTGCATCGATCTCATCAATGACCTCGCAACTGAGGGCTATAAGTATCGATGTGGAGCGATGGCGAGCGGAGGCTCAGGAGCAGACGCACCGAAACCTTGTGCGCTCACCTACACCACCAACAGCCACGGGAGAACCCACTGCTGTGCAACCCTCAGGCCTTACAGACAGGGACATAGGGCGACTGCTCAAGGGAACTAGAGACCTGCTGGCGGAAGCACGTTCGGGCGCTGAACAGACTATCACTAGGGCGGATATGGCTGAGGAGCTCCGCGCCGCGATGAACCCCATCCTTAATGAATTGCGCACCCTCAGGTCCGAGCTGGAGGAAGTCGCAGATGGAATCGAACCTGGTCCCGCTCCGCACGACTCTACCCAGGGTCTTGGTGTGGAGATGGCCCTTGGGGAAACAAGGGAGCGGATAGGCGAGCTGCTGAGGCCCCTAACCAAAACAGTCCAACGTGTAGAAGAGTCACTTCGCGAGGGTAAGGCATTCATCCCCTCCACAGGTACCCAACCGGACCAAGACCAAAGCAGCGCAAACCGCACCTCCTCCACCTGGAAATCCGGCAGGAATGCGGGCCGGGATCGCACCTACGCTGAAGCCGCTCGGACACCAAGATTCCCTGTCTTTTTGGAGTCACGGGACCCAAAGGCAACTAGCCAAGACGTAATCAGCACCCTAAAGAGCAAGGTGGACGTGGTGAGTCTGGGTGTTGGGGTCAGCGGGGTGCACGCCCTGCGTAATCAGCGAGTCGCGGTCACTTGCGACACTGAGGAGAGTCAGAGGAAGTTCCACGATGCTATCAAAGAGTCTGCCAGCGACCTTAGCGCTACATCGAAACAACCCAGAAACCCTCTGATTCGCCTTATTGGTGTCGCAAGGGATCTTGATGATACTAGGCTGGTGGACGCTGTAAAGCGTCAGAACGTGAGTCTCCTGGCAGCTGTTAAGTCTCCCGAAGTAAAGGTGCAGCGGAGGACACAAGGCAGGACTCCCCAAATGACTAATGTCATCCTGGAGGTGGATCCAGCTACATGGTCGGCATTCCGCGGCAACAGGATCAAGGTAGGTTACCAAACTGTGGTGGCCATGGACCAGTCACCAGTACTTCAGTGCTACAGGTGCCTGGCCTATGGACACTTAGCCAGGGACTGCAAAGAGCCAGAGAGATGCGGGTACTGCTCAGGGGACATGAGACCAGGAGGTGTTCAAATCGGGAGAAAGAACCACGATGCCGGAACTGCGCTGCGGATTCTTCCAGCCCCTCTTCGAACCATCCTGCCTACAGCCATGAATACCCTCATTGGCAACGCACAGCAGTTCGCTATTGCTAAGGGCACTCTAAAGATCATACAGGCCAACTTGGGCAGGGGCTTCGCAGCAACTAAAGAGTGCCTCGAGGGGGCTGCCAGGGGGGGAGCGACTGCGGTTTTAATACAGGAACCCTACATAGGGGCTGTCGGACGTTTGTTCGAGGAGGGTAGATACCAGCGGCGCCGGACTGTCCGACCACCGACCAATCATCTTTAGCATCGCTCTTGCCCAGGACCAGTCACCTGCAGAGACGCAAAAAAGCACGTGGCGCTTCAACACAGAGAAGGCGAGATGGTTAGCTTTTCCCCACGCACTCGAGCGGAGCCTGGAGAGAAGAGGAGTCTGCCCTGACAAGATCGCCACTGCTTCAGCACCGGCTGACCTTGAGGCACTAACAGCAGATTACACCGAGGCGGTAGTGGAGGCCTCCCTGGAGACCATCCCGGAGATGAACCCCAATCGGCGAAACAAACCATGCCCATGGTGGACGCACGAGCTCACCGCTCTCAAGAGAAAGGCGGTCACCCTATGTCGCCGAGTGCGAAGGGCGAACGAGCGCCGAAGACCGGACGTGCTTACGGAGTACCTCGAAGCAAGAGCGACGTATAAGGAGGCTATCCAGAGCGCCATTACGGCTAGCTGGAAAGATTTCTGCACTCGACAGGAAGGAGAGGACGTGTGGCGATGCGCATACCGCGTTATAAGAAAAACCAGCAAGCCGAAGATCGGCGACGAACGCCTACTCAGGAACCCTGAAAGCAGCGACACACTCACTCCAGCTGCCTCGGCGCAACTACTGGCCGCAATATTTTACCCACCCGACGACCCAGCTACAGACGAGGAGTACCATAGATTAGTCAGGGAGGAGGTGGCGAACAGACTGTCAGCCCTCGGTGACACGAGGGAGAATGACTCTCCACCCTTTACCGAGAACGAGTTGGCTTCTGTATTTTCGAGCATGAGCCCGAAAAAGGCGCCGGGCGAAGATGGCCTAACGGCAGACATCTGTGCGGCGGCGTCCAAAGCCAACTCGGTACTCCTGACGTTGTACAACCGGTGCCGACACTGGGCTACTTTCCCGAGCTATGGAAGCGGGCCGTTATCAAGATCATCCCGAAGCCTGGCAAGACTGATTATTCGGTCCCAAAGGCCTCCGGCCGATCGGCCTGCTTCCGATCCTCGGGAAAGCATACGAGAAGCTCATAGTCACCAGACTGTCGTGGGACCTACTGAGTCGTAACTGTCTCAGCCCGCGTCAGTATGGTTTCGTCCCGCAACGAAGCACCGAAGACGCGCTCTACGACCTCATGGAGCTGATAAGGAGCGGACTATCTGCAAAGAAGATGGTAGCTCTGGTGTCCCTAGATATTGAAGGAGCCTTCGATAATGCGTGGTGGCCGGCTGTCCTTCGAGAGTTGTTGAACATGGGGGTTGATGCTCAGACCATGCGCATACTCTCGAGCTACTTGAAAGACAGATCGGTTGAGGTCCAATACCTGGGGCAGAAGGTCCCCAAAAACACCACAAAGGGCTGCGTGCAGGGGTCGATCGGCGGACCCTTACTTTGGAACGTCCAGCTGGATCCCCTCCTGAGGGAGGCAGAGGGTCTGGAAGCGCACGTCCAAGCGTTCGCCGACGACATTGTCATCATTGCCGTAGCCCCGGACACCAGAAGCTTAGAGAGAAATATCAACAAATCCCTGGAGTTGGTGGCAGTTTGGGGCCGCCGAAACAAAATGAGATTCGCCCCCGCTAAGACCCAGGCAATGTTGATCACCAAGAAGTTGAAGTACGAACTGCCCCGATTTGAGCTTTTGCACACCCAGCTGCAGCTCACGGACACTGTACGACTTCTTGGTGTTACCATCGATCGCCACCTAAACTTCGTCACTCACCTAGACGAAGTGACAGCAAAGACCATCAACCTTTACAAGGCCATCAGCAGAGCGGCGCGGGCCCAACGGGGATTAAACCCCGAGATATTACGAACGCTCTACATATCCGTCCTTGAACCAACGGTACTCTATGCGGCCAGCGTCTGGGCCCCGATTGCACAAAGAAAGAGCGCGAGAAAACGCCTGGACCGACTTACCCGAATTTTTGGCATTCAAATCTCCAAAGCGCATTCAACAACCTCCCTGACTGTAGCTGCAATCTTAGCGCGGATTATTCCTCTGGACTTAAGAGCAGAGGAGCAATTGAAGCTCTACGAGATCAAAAGGGGCAAACCTCTGGAGGACGTACCTGGAAGGAAGCTTCAGTTGAGGGTGCACCCAACACACTTGCCTCACCCCGCTGAGAGGGAGACCTTAACCTACGGCCTGGTCACCACACAGGAAGAAGCCGATGCACTCTCTGAAGACGACACCATCATGTACACCGACGGAAGCAAGATCGAAGGCAAAGTGGGAGCGGCGATTACAGTATGGAAAAATCGCCGCGAGACTCGCAGCGCCAAGATCCGCATCGAGAGCTTCTGTTCGGTGTACCAGGCAGAGATGGTTGCCATACTCAGAGCCACCAACCTGGCAGCGGAGGCTAAAACTAGCACGGTGCACATTATAAGCGACTCCCGCTCGTCGCTGCAGGCTCTGTGTGACCCATCCTCACTCAACCCTCTCGTGACGGAGATAAGGGAAAACTTCCGCGAGCTCCGAGGAAGAGGGATAAATGTCAAGCTGCACTGGACAAAGGCTCATGTTGGAATTGCCGGAAATGAAAGAGCCGACGAGCTAGCAAAGGATGCAGCTCTGAAATTAAAGACAAGACCAGCATATGGCTGCTTCCCGCTGTCCTACGCCAAGCGAGCCATCAGGGGCCATACTCTAACAAGATGGCAAAAACGCTACGAAGAGGCAACCTCCGGAGCTGTAACCAAGATGTTTTTCCCCGATGTAAGAACAGCGCATCGCACTGTGGCTAAAATAGCTCTATCAAACATTGTGTCGCAGCTTTTAACGGGTCACGGAGGCATTAGGCAGTATCTTCACAGATTCAAGCTCTCGGCTGTCGAGACCTGCTCTTGCGACGACACCACAGTAGAGACCATCGAACATCTGCTACCTGAATGCCCCAAGTATTCGGTCAAGCGCTTCGATCTCGATAGCAGGGTTCGCCAGCCGATATCAATCAGAAATTTGCCAGGACTGATCGGTGGCGATTCCACCCGGGCCCATTTCCTTGCCTTCGCAATTGGCGCTATGCGCCAGGCAGCCAAGGCAAATGGTGCCAAAAAAGTTTAAACACAGTGCATTCCATTTTAAAAGTTGTTATGGCTATTGCCTCATTTAATTTAATTAATTAATTTTATTTCATTTTGCTTTATTTCAATTTTCTTATTTTATGTTTTATGTCCATTTTTATCAAATTTTATTTCAATCATATTTTATAAACTTTAAATAAATTCACTAATTAATTGTTGTCAAATTAAAAATAGGTTAGTTTGCTCAAAAGAGTCACATATATTATTATTATTATTATTGGCTATTGCCCCATTTATTGTAATTTCTTTGTGTTTTTATTATTTATTTTTATTTAACTTTTATTTTATATTTTTTAATCGATTAATTGGAAACAATAATAATAATTTACAATAGTATAATTTACTCAAAAGATTTAATATTAAAAAGGCTAGAGTTAAGTAAAAGTTAAAGCTGAAAGTTTTATTTGTACAAAACAATGTAAAAGAAAAATAATGAGCCCAGGAAAGAAACATAGTACCTAAAATAAAGAGAGAAAACTGTTAAGAAAAAATGAGAGCAAAAGAAACAGCTCTCATAAACGGGCAGAAATTATTATAAAATAAAGTCGGTATACGCGCGAAAGTTTTACGTGACAACGACTCTGAGTGGTAAAATAATTTTAATGTGAATATTCATTCGTATAACATGAACCGGTGTGTATGCCTATCTCTCTCTCTCTCTCTCTCTCTCGCTCTGTCTCTCTCGCGCGAAACGTGAGCGGAGCAGCGTAACGCAGTTTCTTGAGGTGTCACCCGGCAAACCAATTTATAAGACGTTGTCACGTCAAAAAAAAAGCCCTTAGACTAGGCGGCACGATCAAAGTTTTTTTGATTTAGGCTAGGCGGCACATCAAAGTTTGTTTTGATTTAAAATAAAGGTGAGGTTCTAGGAATGATTAAATTTGTTAGGTACAGTTGATTTGCGCCCTAATATTGTTTAAAAGAAGGAATTAGAAGGCGTTGTAAATAATAATTAATGACTGGATTTCAGCTTCATTTTAATCGAAATGATTAACATTCACCTAGGTACGTACGTGCCTATGTGGTTTAGTATGGTAGGCACTGAAACTGGCAAACTGTGTTAAGTATGCCCTAGCACAATTGTGTTATTTGAAACCAGGGTATAGGTAAGTACAAAATGAATTTAAATAAGGGCAAGATACCTACCTAAGATATAAGAGAACGATTTTCTTTGGTGCAGTGGAAATGCACCCTAAGTTTATTCGAAATGTAAGTTAAGTAGCTTTAGACGACCTCCGTCATTTCTGAGGCCCCGGGTTCAATTATCGGTCAGGCCAATATCGTGTTTTATTTTAATTAAGTGATTTTTCGAAATTAGTTTTTCGTAATTACCTTAGGTCTGGGTGTTGTGGTACCGCCGTTGTTTCTGATTTCCATACCACAAGTAAGTAGCTTTAGACGATCTCCGTGGCCGAGTGGTTAAGAAGACGCCGTTTTTAAGATCGTCATTTCTGAGACCCCGGGTTCAATTTTGGGTCAGGTCAATATCGTGTTTTATTTTAATTAAGTGATTTTTCGAAATTAGTTTTTCGTAATTAACTTAGGTCTGGGTTTTGTGGTACCGCCGTGGTTTCTGATTTCCATATCACAAGTAAGTAGCTTTAGATCTCCGAGCGATCTCCTTGGGCGAGTGGTTAAGACCATGGTTAAGACGCTAGTTTTTAATTTTTCACCGTGTCCGAGGTCCTGTGATCCAGGCTTTGATTCCCGGTCGGGTCAATATCGGAACTAGTTTTTCGTTATTGACTTGAGTGTCTGAGTCACTGTTGTGGTACCGTCGGAGTTTCTGATTTCCATATCACTAGTGTTTATGTTACTTACTTCACTATTACTTTCACACATTGGGGGTCGGCACAAAAACTATCATAGCATAATCGTATGTTTTTACACTATCGAGTAGGTATTCATTAGTATCGCATAACTTTTCTGATGCATTAGTTTGAAATTGAAGATGAATTAGTTTAAACGTCACTTCGATCGAATGCACTTATCAATCGGAATCGGATTTTTTCGGCTATATCACGCTACGAAAGGTCTTGCAGCGACTTGACTGACTTTGTTGACCGCACTCATGATGCGGTCAGCAGTTTCCCGCCGGAGTACGCGCCCACGCGCCGCCTCTTCATTGACCGGGTTTTCTCTCCCTCTCGCACGCAACGTAATCGTATCAGCGCGTAGAATTCGCACACTTTTTTTGCGTTTCAATAAAACGTTTATCGTTTAGATTATTTTTTTAACTTAATGCCTATACATTAAGTTAAAAAATAATCTTAATAAAAAAATGGTGTAAATACGCTAGTTTTTGTGATAAACGTTTTTAGTAATCTACCCTAAAAATATTTGCGCTTAATTCGAGGTGACCCTATATATTTTTGGGTATGTACTTCTTTATTTTATTTTGAAACTAGCTGTGCCCGCGACTTCGTCCGCGTGGAGTTGTAATTTTGGGCATAGACATGTACTGTCGCAGACAGTTTTTTAGATCATTTCAAGAGGAATAATTCTTTCATATTTATATTTTTGGTATCTTGAACCGTTTTCGCAGCGTACGCAACTCAAGGATGGTTTAGTAGATTCTGAGATTCAATTTCCTGCCTGCCCCCTAAGTTCATCGGCGTGATTATTTATATCCCAGTTTACTCTCCAGGTGATACTGAGTCAAATAAAAAAAGTCCCGTCAAAATCGGTCCAGTAGATTCTGAGATTAGCCCGGACAAACAGACAGACAGACAGACAGACAGACAGACAGACAGACAGACAAAAATTTTAAAAATTGTTGTTTTGGCTTCTATTACGGTAATTAAGACCCCCTGTAACAATTTTTCATAAAAATCTTCAATGTACAGAAATCGATCTTTTACAGTCTTATTATATGTATAGATTGTTATAGATATACATATAAATAGGTATTACACAAACACACATACCACATATATTCTCACGCACGCACACACACTTACATAATAAATATACCTACTTATATAATAATATAATAATTAAGCATACTTACTGTTTCATGTTCCTACAAATAAGAAAGGGCGGGGCGTTTTGCTTGATACAGGTGGTGTTAACGTTTACTAAGATGTCTATGCCACAGTTTTGTAAGGAAATGTAATAGAAAGAAAGAAAATATTTTGTACAGGTATATTTTGTATAAAACTAAATTTACCTATACAAAATACTCATATTATAACCCCATATAAGAAATAATAAATTAATAAAATTAGAAACAATATGTATAATTCATAATATGTAAAATATATTCATGTTCACGTATATATAAGATGAAAAATTATTACAGGTTCGTCGCCAGACGGTTTAATTGAAGATGTCGGTGTAGTCGAAATTAAGTGTCCTAGCTCAGCTTTTGGACTAGATGCAGATGTTGCCATTAGCCAGAAAAAAATCAAATTCTGGAAACTGGATGGGACCGTTAATAAACGCCATGACTGGTTTTACCAGGTTCAAGGGCAGTTACATATTACGAACCAAGAGTATTGTCTGTTTGCAGTATGGACAGGCAAAGACATAAAAATGAAAACAATTAAAATATTAAAAGATGATACTTTCTGGAAAGATCAAATGGAGCAGAAGTTGATTAATTTTTACAACAAATGTCTCTTACCAGAAATAGTTGACCCTCGGAAATCACGGTCCATGACAATAAGAGATGATCCATATTATTATTTTTTCTTGAAAGTTTTTTTTATATACCTACATTAATTGTAGAAATATACCTATACAAACAACATGGAGCTATACAAAAATACATATTTTTGTACAGACCAAGATCTTGCAAAAGTATTAAAATTATAGCGCGGCGTATATCACGGTAGCGCCCGCACATATTTCGGTGTGTGTCGTGCGTGAGTGATTCTGTAGTTGTGTGAGTAAATTTACCTAAATTTCATGCACGTTGAGCGGGAGTAACGCTCTTAACAATTTAAATTTTATTTGAGTTTATGCAAAAAAATAGCAATACTAGCTCTTATTCCCTTGACATAGGATAGTTATGGATACTTTGGCGTCGAAATGCTTTCACGACGGCACGAGTATTTGCAAGAGTATTTTTAGGCGAAAGTATTGCAAGGCAATAAAAGTGATTTCAGTTGTTTCTTACTCATTTATCCAAACAATTGCCGATAGGCTTTTTGCAAAAGACCTTATGGACTTTGCAATAGGGTTTTTTTTATATGTAAAGGTACTCTAATGTTAGTACAAATTTTGCACTAGTTCCGATCGGTTGCATAATTTATCGCGATGCCGCTCACGAATCGGGAACTTTCAGAACTTGTGTTTGAGTACTCTCGCACTCAACATACGAGCGAGACTAGGGAGTGGTTCCGGATTCGATACACAGAGTCGCAAGTGCCATCTGCTCGACGAATTTTGAGAATGGTTCAGAATCTTCTCGATTTCGGCCAACTAACCGTCCCTGAGACCTGATTCTCATTTTTCGATTTGTAGTCTCGAATCGAGTTTTGATTTCGATCTCTATCTCGACCATAAAATCTCGATAATCGACACTGTGTTCACGAATCTCCTATTCTCAGCGCTAATCGAAATAGACTTCGAGATTTTTGTGCATAGAGAAATATAATGTATAGGAAATTTTTGTGATAAATGTTGCCATTCCTATGAAGCAATCAACTCCGGATGCGTTCCGTTTCACACGTTTCATCCGGTTTAAACCGGTTGCAACTATGTACCTCAAATATTTTTACTGTAAAGGTATTTAAATGTTTTGAGCATTTCTTTTTAATTCTATTGAAGTAAATTGAATTAATTAGTGTCGAAAAATCATTATATTTAATGTGCTGTGATCAAATTTAATTTCCACAACTTGTATTTGCATAAAACGTAACGTATCGTCGATAGTTGACTTGACATTTCAATGTCAATTTGTCAGGGAAAAATTGTATGCTTTTTGTTTGTGGTTGTGTGCAGTTACAATTAAAAAAACTTGTTATTTATTTATTAAAGTTTAGTATTCTTGACACAATGTCAACAAAAAAATACCCAACGCCACAGCAGAAGCAGCTTCTTCTACAAATGTTGGAAGCCGATCCACAGTTAAGGAGTGGAAAGTTTTCTTCCACCTTCTCAAAAAAAGACAGCGAGCTAAGGTGGAAGCGAATTGCGGAAGAAATTAACTCAATAAACGGTGCAAATAAATCCTGGGAGGGTTGGCGAAAAGTAAGTAAAATGTTTTCAGTTTCTTGTAGTACTCTTTTCACTGCTATATAGTGTAGATTATAACTTAGAACTGATTTTCAGACATGGCAGGATCGTAAATCAAACGCGAAAAAAAAGTTTTCAGCAACTAGACGGCAAGCTAAAATGACAGGAGGAGGGCCACAACCAAAACCCATGAATGAAGAGGACATGATGCTGTTAAGCACAATGCCAACAGCTTCACTTGTTGGCCATACTGACTGCCAAGAATCAGTAGTTGAAACTATAGGTAAGATAATACAATCGTTTTTTTATTATTTATGTACCTATTAGTAGAGGTTTATTTTTATTATTATACTAGCGGATCTAAAGCTAGCGTTACTTTTTTTTTTCAAGAAAGCCAAGATGTGAGCAATTTATAAATGTATATAAAATTTAAATAGGTGTATAACCAATAATAAAAGTATTATGTTCAATAATGATATATGATTGTTTCAGACATGAATACACAAAACAGTGCAACAACTGCAAATGCAACTGCAACCTCTACGACAGTGTCTGAAACTCTTGAGTATCATCATCTTGAAGAGGAACCCACACAAAATGGAACTGCTGAACAACAGTCCCAAACCTCCGCACCTCAGGTTCCAGGTGGCCGGACGGCAGGTAAATTTGTCATGAATTAAGTTTAATATTATTAGTAGTGTGATTAATACTTGACCATGTTAATTATTTAGGGCAGCCTAGGATGAACAACAAAACACGTTACAATAAAGCGATTTATTAACATTAGCTGTCAGAATACAATGGGATTTCACAGTTCAGTGTTGGTAAAAAGGTTTATCACATCACATCGTGGTGTTCATAGGGGGGATGGGCTCCTTACTAACATATAATATTAACATACTGTTTTTCTCCCTGCTAGATCTTTCTTTTCTTTTTTCTAAATATACCTACTTAACAATTAATTAAATTAAAATAAATTACCAAAAATGCAGCCCTATTTCCCCCTGATAAAAATGCAATAAGTCAAAGTAGACTATATTTTACAGGTATAGTTACAAAAAGAGTTCAACCAACATCACAAAGCCAGAATATTAGCCGATCTGTGCTAGCAGCAGAAACGTTAAATAAAACCTTAGAAGAGAAAAATGTATACAAAAAAGTTTTTTATGAAAACTATATTCGGTTAATGCAGCAGCAAACTGAAGCATTAATTGTTATTGCAAATTCAATCAGTGCAAAGAATTCACCATACATTTAACTAACTGCTTAAATTTTATTGATTGAAGTAAGCATGATAAATAAAAGGTTGATTGTGAAATTATTATAGTTATTTTAATTTTAACTTTTGTGCATTCACAATGCAATTTTTGTATTCCTTGCACGGATTGAAGTAAGCATGATAGATATAAGGTTGATTGTGATATTATTATACTTAGTTATTTTAATTTTTACTTTTTTGCATTCACAATGCAATTTTTATATTCCTTGCACTGATTGCAGTAAGCATGATAGATTTAAGGTTGATTGTGATATTATTATAGTTATTTTAATTTTTACTTTTTTGCATTTACAATGCAATTTTTATATTCCTTGCACTGATTGAAGAAAGCACGATAGATATAAGGTTGATTGTGATATTATTATAGTTATTTTAATTTTTACTTTTTTGCATTCACAATCCTATTTTTGGTTATTGAAAATATTGAAACTGAAGTATAAGAAAAAGTCGACTAGCTTCGATGGGACTCAAACTCACGACCTTCCACTGTCCGGGCAAAGGCTTCAATATTTTTTTTATGCTTCATTTTCAATATTATGTTGTTTTTCCTTTAATTATAATAGTTACCAATTTATTTTCAAAATAATTGTTTTGTATACCTTTAAATAATGATATAGTTGCCAATTTTGATAATAATTTTTATGTTATTTGTAAGGAAACCTAAAAGACTTGATTGTGATATATACAATGATAAGAGAAATAGTTTTACCAAATATAATAAGTATGTGAAAATATGGAGAAACAATAAAACAACTATTATGTCAATGATTTGTTTATTATGTAAGTAACTAGGTACATACATAACTTTTAAAAAACAGCTTTTAACATCACTTAATATTTGTCCCTATGAGAAGTAATTATTTATAATTTGCTGCTGTTTTTCTCTCCCTTGGAGTAGGAAAATATTGCCTCTATCACTTCTACTGCTAGAGGATGGGCTAGGCAAATCAATAAAACCCAAATCTGCATAGTCAGGCATGTCATCAGGCTCATCAAAGTTATGAGCCACACATATACTAGGGCGGTTTGATAAGTCCATGACTTTGAAAAGAAAAACACATATTTTGTGTACAAAAACATTTTATTTTTCTACATACTCTCCTTTCAACTCTACACTCTTTTTCCAGCGATGCTCCAATCTCTTCAACCCATCCAAAAATTCACTTGGATTGCGATTATACATAGCCAGACATGCCTCAGAAGTAATCACGCGTTTTCGCTTTTGGTCGACTGTCAGTAAGCGCGGCACCCATCTTGCAGAAAGTTTTTTCATTCCCAAAATATCGTGCAAAATATGAAAAACTCGTTCAGTTGAGATGTGCACAGCCTCAGCTAACTCGACGGTCAGCCAAAACAATATCGTGGATTTTGTTAACAATGTCCTCAGTGGTTACCTCAATCGGCCTTCCTGGGCGCTCGGCATCATTGGTTGTAATACGTCCACAACGAAACTCAGTAAACCATTTATGTACCATTCCATGAGACGGCGCTGAATCCCCGTAATATTTTTTCAACTAGTCTTCGGTCTGCTTAATGGTTTTCCCGCGTAAAAAATAGTGTTTAATCAAGACTCGAAACTCGGATTTCTCCATTTTCGAAGAACACCTTCACAGCCGCCAAACTTCTTTTGTTATTAAATATTGTTTTCGCGCCATATTTGAAAATAGAATTATTTTAGGTTCGCAAAAATATTACTTTTAAGAAAATATAATTAAAAATAAAATAAGTTTCTATTCAGCCTGAAAGTCATGGAGTTATCAAAACGCCCTCGTATTGTGTAATACACAACAGGCATTAATGATTTTCGTAGCCTTGATAGGGGAGTAGTGAAGTACCCTATCTTTTAGTAAGCATCTAAACCGTCCCTTCAATACTCCGTTACATCTCTAAATAATTGGGCGAGTCTTCTTCAAGGCTTGATTGTATAAAAATGCTAGTGATCCTTCCTCTGTATCTAAGATTGGTGTCAGACACCATGGTCTTAGTGGATAACCACTGTCACCTGAAAATAATGTAGAAATATGTAAGTATGCATACCTACTGGAGTAATATTCTACTAGTTAAAAAATAATTAAATTAATATCTACCTAGTAAATGATAGCTGTTGCATCCAGCAGTGTGCATGTTTTGTAATGTTGGCAGCACAGCAGAATTGTTCCAAATGTAGGAATCATGTGTGCTGCCTGGGAATAATGCATTCACATTTAAAATTTTTAGTCTTGAATCGCATATCTGTAAAGTAAAAATCAAATCACCCTTATACAACAAACTTACAACGAGATACGACTGAATAAGAACATTTTTATTAGTTACCTACTAATATAATTCATACCAACTGAGTATTAATAGAATGATAATTCTTTCTATTAACATAAACACTTTCTTCAAAGGAAGGACTAGTAGGGGTGACGATGGCCACATGTGTACAATCGATGCAGCCGATGACCCCGGGGAACCCATACAGTCTGTAAAAGCTGTAAAAAGTGCAAATATTACCTAAGTAAGGATTACCTATAACACCGGCAATTTAAAAGTATAGAATTAAGTGTATTGAAACTACTTACTCTCTGGCTATGACATTTAATTCTTGTAGATTTCTTGGGAATCTTACCCACTCATTAAATATGCTTGGGTGGTTCAACGCTTCCACCACGTCACTAAGGCAACACGATGTAGATGGTTGGGATATATTTATTTTGTTTAAATTACCCGTTGGGGTTTGGTAACTGCCAGTCGCCAAGAAATGCAGAGTACAAAGAACCTAAAAAAAAGGCACATCAATTACTTGAAATGAACTGTATGTAATAAGTAGGTATTCCTGTTACAATTGCAAAACTTCGGACTGTAGGTACCTAAATGAATTAGCTGGATGTTTTACTTTTGTTTGGAGATCCAGTTTACTTGTATCCACGATGACCGGAGCAATTAACTCCATTATATATTGAATAAGGCTTTTGTCTAACCTAAAATTTTTTTTTACCTCGGCATCTCGCAATTCAAATACATTCATAGGTAATGTCCGTCTCCTACGTGGCGAATCTTCTGCGACATTCTCAATATTTTCAATCACATCTACAACGTAAGTTGAAATTAACTCCTCCATAGCCACCGTAATTTCTCCGCTATATTGCTCGAGTTCGAGATGTCCAGAATGACAAAATTGGATTACCACTCGAAAAAAACTCGAATTCGAACTTTATCTCTATTCGAGACTACATCTCGAAAAACGAGAATTGCCCCGCTGGCCATGCACAAGCGCGTGGCCGTGCACCTGTGTACCCTAGGGCACTTTATCGAGCCATACGCCGATTTTTTATGGAAAATCCATTGGCAAGCACACGGGAGGCGGCACGGAGGCTTAGAGTCAGTCACGGCTACGTCTGGAAGTTATTGAACGTATCGGGACAGCACCCCTACCATTTCCAGCCAGTCAAAGACCTTACCCTGGCTGATTATCCTGCCCGTGTATCGTTTTGTACATGGCTCCTTGAACACCTCGTCCTAGAACGAACGAACGAGATCCTATCTTGTGAACGGATGAAGCTACTTTTACCAGGGTGGGACTATTTAACATGCGACGAAGCGCGACTCTTTCCAGACGCGTTTTAGCGTCAATGTCTGGGCAGGTATACTCAAAGACCAAATCCTAGGGCCTCATTTTATCGATGGTCGTCTAGATGGACAGGATTACCTAGACATCGTTCGAAGATTTATACCCGAACTGCTAGAAGACGTGCCAATAACCTACCACCGAAATTTATTTTTCCAACACGATGGAGCTCCGGCACATTTCTACAGTGCTGTCAGAGCCTATCTAGACCAGGAGTTCGGTGAGCGGTGAATCGGTAGCGGTAGTCTAGTACCCTGGCCACCTCGGTCACCTGATCTCAATTCACTTGATTTTTATCTCTGGGGTGAGATCAACGAATAGTTTATGAGACAGAATCTTTGACCAGAGACGAACTCAAATCAAAAATTGTTGATGCATTTAGTGTAGTGAAAAACAATTCCGTTGTTTTACGTGCTTTAAAGGAAAATCATCGCCGTAGGGCACGGCTGTGCATCGACAAACAAGGGGGGCATTTCGAACAATTATTAAAATACAGCTAATTTGTAAATAATATTTTTTGTTGTTGTAAATACTTGTACATTTTGTGAATAAACTTTTAATCGTGTGTAAATTAAACGTGTTAATGTGTGCAGAAAGTGTTTTTTAAGGATCAAAGTCGTTAGCAATTATTGTACATAATTTGATTCCAACTTTTTAAATACGCCAAAATTATGATAAGTCTTATTTCTAAATAATATTCAGTAGAAAATACTAAAAGTAAGTTTGCATTTTTTTTATTGATAATATTGACCTGACCGTCCAAAGCCGGTAAAAAGTATGAAGGAAAAGTTGGAATTCAATGTAAACAATACTAAGAAGTCGAGAAACCCGTGTTCGTAGATTAACAAAAAGACTATTCGAAATTGCGCTTATCGCAATCGAGTTGGTAGGTACCTATCATGAAACCCAATTCAAAAAATTCGAATGAAATTTTGGAAAGCAGTGGCTTTTCAAAATTTCATTCGAATTTTTTACACATCAATTATTACCAAACCAAACATTTGTACAAGTAATAAAACCTTCTAAGTATTCATATTTTTCAGTAAAGCATTGTTTTATTACTTATTTCTTGAAATAAAATTAATAGAAACAGGTAAACCAAAAGAAAAAGTAGGTTTCCAGTGGGTTCGAACCCAGTGTTATTAACTGACAAAAGCCGCAATGTTATCCTCCGAGCCATAAGTACAGGTACGAAATAGGACAAAAGGGGCTAAAAATGTTCGTTATTAGCGCCTAGTTTTGTGAGTCAAATATCAGCGAGCTACCAACCGTCTGGCAAAAAGATAAGATTTAAAATTGCGCGGGGTTGGGAGCAGAGAGCCTACTCCTTAACAACGCTTCGTCTGTGCACTCGGCTCTATCCTTCCCTCTCGCACATGTCTGCAGATGAGTGCGAGTGAAAGTGCCAGGTAGATCCGACAATAACGCTTTAGGGGTAGGGCCTCACTCAGGAACAAAATTAGAAATCAAAACTAACAATATCAGTGACACAAGACCGTGACACAAGTTAACGACAAACAATGGCAACGTGTGTTGTGGTTAGTTGCGATTTGTGAGCTTCCATATGTACGAATGTGAGTCGTGTGATATTATGTTTCACAGCTTCATTCTTCTCGATTTATACATTTAGAGGTTAACATAGTGTAGTAGCGTCGCTACGCATCAGCCTTTTCCACGCATTAGTTTAAAGTTTTTTTTTTGACTGAACACTTTTGTAAAAATATGGCTACCCGATGACGTATTTCCGAGTTTCCCCCCACTCATAAGCTCACCTCATCATGGCAGCCATTAGCGACGAGCCATTCTGCGTTTTTGCGTTGAAGCCTTCGCACGTACCTTCGGAGCTCAGTGTCTTTCAACATGGGTAACAAGAGGAAACGCACTGAGGACGAAATATGGAAGAAAATAGAAGAATTTGAAAAAAAGTTAAGTAAAAGGGCCCGACTTCGAATCCAATCATCATCGGAAGATGAATTTGACGGTAAGTAATTGTATTTAAAAAAAACTTGGTTCAATAGTGATACGTGCTGCTAATTTTAGGCTACCACTGTCGTGATTCTTCGCTAATCAATGTGGAACGTGATGCTTATTCTGGGCTACCGCTGCCACGAGAAGTGATTAATACTGGTTGTTTTTTACTACAAAACAAAAACACATACCACAAGCCTAAGTCTTGTTCTTTCTTCCCATATGACGCTGGAACAAACCAAAATACCTGCGACGTCGAAGTGTATGCAGATGAGTCGCTGCGGGAAACTCCGTTTCACCTTCGATCGCTGCGCGATGAATCGCCCCACCCTGAATCGCTGCGTCCAGGGTCACCAGCTTGCTCTGAATCACCAGACCCTGCAGTTCCGCTCCCAAGCATCACCGATACCAGCACCAGTCCTTGTTGCACAAGACACGACGGACGCACGAGATAAGTTAGCAGAATCGGCATGTAACAATGAACCAGAATTAGAGGACGATATTCTGCAATTACTAGGTGACGCTCCTAAGAGAGAATCTGTTCTTGGTCCACCTATTCACAAAGACGTAGCAAACAGATGGCAAGAAATCCTCGACAAAGGCCTTTTGAAGGAAACCAGAGAAAAATAATGAAGCTTATTCTGTTCCTAATAACTGCTATCTTTTATTAGCACCTACCCTCAACCCTGAGGAAAAAGCCGCAATTTGCGAAGTGATGGTAAAACGTGACTCTGCACTAATGCATCAACAGAAACAACTTGGAGTTGCATTATCGGCTCTAGGTGAAGCCATTAATTCAATAATTACAAACGAAACCTCAAAACAAAATTTTTTAAAGCCTATTAGTGACGCCTGTCGAATCTTATGCGACTTACATAGCTAATTTAAACTTCAAGATGCAGCAACGAAAGAACGACAACAGGACAAACAACGTTGCTGCAAGAGGCCGTCCGTCGTACCGCGCCCCACGCGCGGGCCCCAGCGACACGTACCGCCAGCCGCGACGCTTGCCGCCGCCTCCACCGGCAGCGTCGCGGAGGACACTGTGAAAGAAGAACAAGAAGGTTCTTTAACATTCTGTTTTGATCTGCAACAGGTGCAGCCACTCTCCCGCACTTCGATTCAAGAAGCATTTTATAGTAGACAGGTTAGCTTTTATGTATTTTGCATCATAGCAAAAAATACATTAAATCCTATTTTCTATAATTGGACTGAAGTACAAGCAAATAGGGGCGCAACAGAAATCGGTCGTGCCTTACTTGTTTTTTTTTTTAAACTCATGATTTTGAGGGTATTCATACTATCAGGGTTTTTGTGATGGCTGTGGGGGCCAATACATAAATTCCCATACACGGTTCCCATTTTCTTCCATTCCCATATATTGGAATAAATATTGATTATAGTGATGATAAAAGTGTAATGACATAGGATCAAACAAAATATATTGAATTTTTGGCTGCAAAATATGATTTAGAATATGCTAAGCTATATGATAGTTCTATGGAGACAAATCTAAAATTAGAACAAGCTGCAGAAGTAGATGAAACTATAAAATATATAAATTTAATTGGTGAATTATTGTATATTAGTACCTGTACTACTACTGCAGTACACGGCCAGATATGGCATACAGTGTAAATTATCTGAGTAGATTCCAAAGTTGTTATAACCAAACACATTACAAATATGTATTAAGAGTTTTAAAATATCTGTATAAAACTAAATATGAAAAGCTAGCATATTATGATAACATTGATACTGATTTATTAGATTTTACAATGTTACTGACTATACATATATTCTGACTATTGTAACGTTGTACGTTACATGCCTACTTAATTTACATTTAATAATAATAAAATAAATAGAATTATAAAATTGAGGTAAATAAATAATATATAATTACAAAGATCATTTATTATTAAAAAAAATATTTGTACTCAAAACATAAAAAACTTATAAATTAATCATATTAATAAATTTACTTAAAACTATTTACAAGATTTGAAATAAAATAATATGTATTTACAATAATAACTTATAACTAGACTGCTACTTATTGACTAATATAAAACATTAATGAAAATCGTTCGCTTATATGTCGCGCGGTACCCTAAACCGGTGTCTATTCAGACCTTTTGTTTGCGACATCGAAGGAATTTTATGGGCGGAGCTTACCGCTGCGCCGGAGGCACTCGCCGGCCGCGATCGCCAGTGATCCACATACTGAATTTGTTCATAGAAGTGTACGGACACGTACCTTCCACCATTTTAATGTTAAACCTAGATGACTAGGATTTACCTAAATATACTTTTAATCTTGTGCAGTGCTTATATAACTCCCCGACAGGGGAACACTGTACGGGCTCATTTCGTGGCTGAACGTCGGTCGGGCTTGAGCGTCGTATTACGCACCCGGTCCGCTTCGCCACATACTCTCAACCAACCAACATACCAGCTGCTGCTCGTCCAGCATCCACGGCCACCTTCCACCTTCGGCCACCCAGGGGAGTCTGGTCTACGAGAGCAAACCGCCAGTCAGGCCTACCTACCTACGCCCACCGGCATTGTAAAATTTAAATACCTTTTTTTTATTATTTTATTAATAAATAACTTTTTTTTTTTTGTGTACGCTGTGGGCTTCTTATTTTAACTATACCCCAAACGCGACACTATGCCGGAGATAATGTGGATCGAAAGTCTACATCAGGCTACTTAATAAGATTATATGGAAATTAATTTTTTGGAAAACACGCAAACAAAATACTGTAACTGAATGTTCAACTTTTGCAGAATATATTGCTATGTCTGAAGCTGTAACAGAAGTACTTTTTATTAGAAACTTGTTAAGTGAATCATTTGATATAAAATTTTGTGTGCCAATAAAGTTGTATGAAGATAATACTAATAATAATAGCAATTGCTAAGTTTGGTAACTGTATTAAAAATTCTAAACACATTGAAGTGCAATACCACTATATAAATGAAAATTATGAAAATAAAATGATTGATAAGGTAAAAATTGACACAGATTCCAATTTAGCAGATACTTATATTAACTTAAAGTTTAGACAAAACAAAATTTAAAAAAAATAGATACGATCTAAAGTTAGTTTAAAAAGTTAATTTAAGATTAGTTTAAGTAAGATGATTAAATGTAAAATTAGTATACCTATCTGAGTTTAAGTAAGTAAGTTTTTGTAAATATCTAAGTTTACTTCTATATTTTTGTTAAGGTTATTATTATTTAGGAGGCGTGTTGTGAATAGTAAATAATCATAATCTTAAATGATGTTTCTTAAGTCATATGTGGTGCTATCTAGTGGCTCGGCCTTTGTCCGCGCGAACTCGCACAATACCGGTTGCCGCGTTCGTAACCAACATAACCCGAACCCGTTTACTGGTATTTCAACGCTTCGCCGGAGCTCCATCATTTTTGGTGCACTTGTCCAATGCACCTCATATTTAGCTACCGTCTAAGTTTAAGATATTTTATTTTTATGTTTGTTCATCTGTGTTACCGATCCCTTTTTTAGAAGAAACTTTGTACTAAAATGTTTCTATGAAGTGTATGTATCTGTCATGGTTTTATTATATGTTATTTAGTGTCTGTTACTGTTATTTATATTATTGTTGTAAGCTTTTAGAGGCGTTCCAGCCTAAAAAAGTGTTTAAGAAGATAAAAATGTGAGTGTATTATAATTCTTAATGTTATAATAAGCTTGTATTGTATGTGTTATGTTTTAATAAAGAATTTTGAAAAAGAAAAAAAAGTGGCTACTTTATGATTGTTGGTAATTTTTACTTATCTATGACCAAGCTCTGGTCTATGTCTAGCTGTCAATAATTTCTTCTTCTTGAAAAATGGCTGCGAAGTGAAAACAACAAAATTATACTAAATATTTAAAATAACAAATATAAATTCAAGAGCATATATTCAAGCATTTTATTTAACATGAAAGTACTGTAAATATATTTTGTTTATAGACAAGTGTATGGTTTAATTTTTTATCGTATTGTTTATTATCAACGTACTTTTAAATAAAAAACCCTAGGTCATCGCTTTGATATTTGAGTTAATAATTTTCAAATAAAAGTAGCGCTCTGAAACTTTCCATCTCAATGTTTAGCTCAACGTAATTCTAAAACCGGAGTCGCATTTTGAAAAACAAAAGACTGTATTCTATAGCGTCATTCCTACTTATCATAAAAATCAACACTTGTCAGTCTAAAGTCCGAGACACCAAAGAAGTCCAAGCGGCAAATAAATACAAGCGGCCATGTTGATGTTGTTGTGGATTGACAGTGGTTGCGTGTGAGAGCGGAGATTGGTCGGATTTTAATAAAATTTCTGCGTTTATATTATTGTTTACCATGCCTGAAGTAATAAAAGGTGCGGCCCGAAAAGTGATTCTCAAAGTTAAGGAGTTTTGTAAAGCGGAAAAGATCAACAAACGCGTTTTTATCCCATTAACTAATGTTCGAGCCCGAGTTGCAGCCATGACAGATAAATTATTTTGGGTTACCATTAAACTAATAGTTACCCCGATTGTTCAGAATATTAGAATTAATTCATAATAGAAGTTTATTCGAATGATATTTAATGTATTATTTTTATAATAATAAAAAATTTAAGTGTTAATGTTATATTTTTCAGGTGTTTTTGAAAAAACCGTATCTAGGATTACTAAAGAAGCAACCTGATGTAAAATTGTTACTCCTGGAAAGAGTCGAACACAGCCGAAAAAAAATTACCTTGATGATTTTGATATCAGTGCGATTCGTCACAAGATACATGAATTTTATACTGAAAAAAATAATTGCCGACCATTAATAAATTGCGCATGGAGTTACGGGAGAGTATTGACTTTCGAGGAAGTAACACAACTTTGCGAAGAATATTAAAAACCATGGGATTTTGATTTAAACGATGCCAATCAAAAATAAAAGTATTGATGGAACGGTATGACATAACTGCTTGGCGTGCCAGATACATAGAAAGAAGGAAGAAAAATAGATTAGTGGACAAAAGACCCGTTGTTTTCTTGGATGAAACGTATATTCATCCTACATATCACGCTAAAAGTTGCTGGCAGAGTGCGGAAGAAGAGGGCCTTTTAGTTTCTGAGTCCGTGGGTGGGAGCAGAATTTTTAAATCTCAATCCAAGTCTTCAGACTACTACGACATGAACTCCAGCATTTTTTTCAAATGGATGTCCGATGACAATGCCCCTTACCAATGCACACAAATAAATAAGGCGCCAACAAAGGTCAATCTTAAATCGGACATGAAAAAATGGTTGCAAGAAAAAGGGTTGTTTTATGAAGAGAGTTGGACTAAACCAGTGCTTTATGATGTCATAAAAAAAGGGGAACCGTCGTGACCCCTAACTTCACCTGTGAACCCTAACTTCGCCTATTTTACAGAAAATTAAAATTTACCTAAAATTGATGATTACCTATGCGTGTAACTACCAAGTACAAACCAATTTTTTATTCCTAGCAACATTTTAATGATCAAAACGTAGCTAACTTCACTCTACTGCTGACAAATCGCCGTTTTTCTGTGAATGGAGCGCAAGTCGCAACACATATTGCAACGTGGAATAAACTTTGCACTGTGTGGACTACAGACAACAGGTAACGCTGAACTTTTTAGTGTATTGTGATCAATTTTTATCCCTCTTTCAGTAAATGCTATTGTTTTGATGATAAGTTGTGTACTTATAGAGTAATCGAAAGAAATACCGCTTATGAAACCGTAGCGGCCATGTTGTTACCAATCTTCGCCTACACCTAGGGTTGCCACTTTGTTCGAACGCAAGTTATGTGCCTAGTAATTGTAACTTGCGTTATAGGCCCATTTTCTGAAGAATACACCAAATGGTATTTTTGACACATCATTTATTAATACAATAAATAGGGTTAGGTAGGTATGTATTATAAATAGTAACAAAAACTATGTGCTTGAATTAATCATACACAACTTACCCATCAATCAATTTCAACGTTTGCTCCTCTTTACGTTGTATAGAGGTATATCAAAAATATATAATGTAGGCACCTTTACTTTATACCAGGCACGAAAGTTGACATCATTTTATTACGTAGGTTCCTTTTGGTTTTACAGGTCATCATAATGACGAAACCGAAAAACGTGCAAATTAAAAAGAAAAAAAGAAATTATACATTGAAGCACAGTCAAGAAATGATAGATGTTGCTGTAGGATTATTAAAAGAGAAAAAAATGTCTTCTTATGAAGCAGAAAAAACATTTGGCATTCCACGACGTACGCTTTTGGATAAACTGCACGGTAAACATCAACGAACTCCAGGTTGCCCAACACGGCTTACAATAGACGAAGAAAAAAATATAATAAAAGTGCTTATTGCTGCTGGCGATTTTGGTAGCCCTCTCACTCTACTGGATTTAAGACTTGTCGTGCAGTTGTATTTACAAGCTAACGGAAGAACAGCTATTTTTGATAACAAACTACTAGGAAAAAAATGGGCGTATTCATTTATAAAGCGCCACAAAACTGAACTTACTCACCGGGCTACACAAAACATTAAAAGGAGCAGAGCTGAGAAAAACTCTGGAGAGATGTCTAACTATTTCGAGAATCTGCAACAATCTCTAGATGGCATACCCAAAGAAAACATTTTAAATTATGATGAAACTAATTTGACCGACAATCCTGGTGCGCAAAAATGCTTGTTCCGCAGAGGCGTTAAGTACCCTGAAAGGGTTTTAAACTTTACAAAAGGTGCAAAAGGTGCAATTTCTATCATGTTTGCAATAACGGCCGGGGGTGAATGTCTACCGCCGTATGTGGTATACAAAGCCGAACATTTATACCAGCAATGGAGAATAATTGGACCGAAAGGAGCTAGGTACAATCGCTCCAGATCAGGTTGGTTCGACAGCACAACCTTTGAAGATTGGTTCGAGGTGATTATTTTGCCTTGGGCAAAGGACAAAATCGGAACAAAAATATTGATAGGCGATAATTTAGCGTCGCATATCAACCACCGGATTGTTACAATGTGTGAAGCCAATGACATAAGGTTTGTATTTTTACCACCCAACTCGTCGCACTTGACACAGCCTCTTGATGTTTGCTATTTTGGCCCTCTGAAGAAACTATGGAGAGCAAACCTACTGGACTACAAAATAAAAAACCCGCGAGAAACAACTATCAATAAATCTCATTTTCCTGAATTATTACAACGGTTAATGTACGAACTTAATGAAAAAACATCTAATATTCGAAGCGCCTTTAAAAGTACTGGTATTTACCCTTTTAACCCCGATAAAGTTATTAATAAACTGCCCGACTCCAGGCCACAAACAGAATACAGCATTGACATGGCGCTTTTACAATTCCTGAAAGAAAATCGTGCCCCAGATCCCATGAAGAAAGTTAGAAACAAGAAACTTAGTGTTCCTCCCGGCAAGTCTGTAACAAGTATTGACTTCAAAGATACAGTGATAGAAAATGGTCAAAAAAAGAAACTTCTAAAAGCAATACCCTCGGTTGATCAAGCTGGATCCTCAGGTGTCTTGAAAACTCAAACCTATAGGACAAAGAAGGCAAAGAAAAGTCGTTGTCTCCGTAAAAATTATTCATCTTCGACAGAGTGCAGTGACGATAAAATGAGCCTCGCTTCCTCAACTGAAGACCTGATTCTAGCATGTAAACATGATGAAGATTCAGAAAATGAAAATTCAGACGATGACTTACCATTGGCTAATATCTATAAGTCCAATCGTCAAAGCAGCTCCAATGAAAACCAACCTGTCGATGACCAGCTAATATTGTGGAAGCTGCCAGACTCTAGTCGCCAGAGTTGCGATGGTGGAGTACCTGTCGATGACCAGTTACCAGACAAGCTGCCCGATCCCATTTCTCAAAGTTGCGGGAATGGAGATAATCTTAGTTACCAGTTAAAATCGGCACCGCCTCCAGATAGCAGTTTTCAGAACGGTGATGATAAGAAGAAGGCGCTGTCCAAAACGGATTACATTGTCGGCGATCATGTTATTGTGAGGTGGGGCTCCTCTAATTATCCAGGCCAAATCACCTCAGAACATGCTGAAGGAGTAATGGTAAACTGTATGAAACAAGGAAAGAGTTTTTGGAGATGGCCACTTATTAAAGACGAGCAACTATATTCCTGGAAGAACGTATTACAGAAGATCGAAATTCCTAAATTTGTAAAAAAAGGTTGCTTCACAATTCCTGAGCTGGATAAGTAAGGGTCACGGCGGTCACGGATTTTTTTTAGCAAGCTACCTATCCAAAATGAGTGTCAAATAATAGTTTCAAAATGAGAGCCAAAGAAATATCTAGATATAAGACATACTGTTTCTTAATAAACACATTTTTATTTTTATTTGTACTCCATTTTTTAAGGGTCGGGTAATATTGACAACCCTACGCAAATCCTAAGAAATGTATGGAAACAACTTCAAACTGGTGCCAAACTTCGCCTGCATCGTTGTTTTTCAAAAATCAACTCTGTCACTGTACATTTTAAAGTCAATTTCGTTTAACATGTTATTCAACATTTTTGACAATCACTTAAATAAACAAACAGGTATCTATATCATGGAGAAACACAAGGCAGGCGAAGATAGGAAACACTGCCTAAACTTCGCCTACTACATTTGCATTGTTTTTTCATTTGTTTATATTAATTATTATTAACCCTTTCCCTCCTTACGGTACTTAGAAGTACCACCACATTTTTCGTCTAATATCTTTAGTACGAAAACACTTTACGTGAACGGCAACTGACGATCCTTTAGAGTACCGTTTCCGTCAGCCAATCACAGCGCGTTATTTGAATTACCGCGCGACATTGGCGTAAAAATTGAAATTCTTGTCACAACTTGTCGAACGTTTTTTCATTTCGTTGTGCAGTGAAATAAAAAAAGTTTTATAAATAGAATATCACAGGTAAGTGCTATTTTTTTTACTATTTACGTTGTTTATATCATTGGCTATATTTCTAAAAGCTGTTATAATGTATTATCACGATATTTCATACGAATATTTGATAAAAACTACTGCGGACTTAAAAGTACCGTCAGGTGATTCTAGTCTCAAATATTATGATTTTTTATAATACATGTATACGATGAAGTGGTTATTTTATTTTATTATTATTTTTATAAACCCATGTTATTTTTTTTTTATTATTGTTCTAATCAAGGTTTTTATTGTTTTAGGAATTGAGATGGATATTAAAAACAATACGGCTCTAATTGAAGCCCTGTTATTAGAAGAGCTTCCGGACTGCGACGAAGCGTCTGATGCAGGTGTGTCCGATGATGAAGTGGAAAATGTTCAACTACCCTCGCCAAGAGGTTTCGATGAAATTTTTGAAAGAGCTATAGAAGATGTTTTGGCCGAAGTTCCGCCGTCGTCGCCGTCAAATGAAGATGTATTGGAGTACCTAATAAATCAGGTACCCACATCTTCATTACCTGCACCTAGTGTTCAGCCTGATCTACCATCTGCAAATAACTCTTCACACCGAACTAACCAGCGATTACCCGAACCAAACCGTAAATGGAAAAAGAGGGACCTAAGTACATCTTTACCGGAATACATTGCGGATACTGGAGTAGTAGATGACTGGTTTGCTCACTGTACCACACCGACTGATATATTTTTAGTATTGATTGATGACATTGTTGACAATATTGTATACCAAAGTAACCTTTATGCTACTCAGAAAAGCAAAGTATTGAACCTAAAAAAAGAGGAACTCCTAACATTTATAGGTATGAATTTTCTTATGGGTTACAATACTCGTCCGGCGTGGAGAGACCACTACTCTTCGGCACCTGATCTCAACAACGCGCTTATTTGCAAGACTTTGCCTAGAGACAGGTTCGCTATTATTTTATCTCATCTGCATTGCAATGATAGCTCCAAAATGCCTTCAGGCTGCAAAGATAAATTATATAAAATTAGACCAATGATTGATGCACTCAATAAAAAATTTGAAATGGTTTATCATGGTACTCGCGAACTGAGTGTAGATGAGTCCATGATTAAATTCAAAGGTAGGTCTGTCCTAAAACAGTATCTACCTATGAAGCCCATAAAAAGGGGGTACAAACTGTGGTGTCTTGCTGACCAGAGGGGGTATATAAAGAAGTTTCAAATTTACCAAGGGAAAGACGAAGAACTGAACACAAAATTTACCGGCTATGGATTAGGAGAGAAAGTAGTTTTGGAGTTAACGGAACAAGATTGGAGTAAGGGGAAGGTAGTTTACTTTGATAATTTTTTCACGTCTGTGGCTTTACTTGAGAAACTGAAAACTGAAAACACCTACGCATGTGGAACTATCCGAAGTACCAGAAAAGGACTGCCCGGAATTATGCTCGCTGATTCTCAATTGAAAAGGGGCGATAGTGATCATCGATTTTCAAATTTAGACATTGGATATTGGAAATGGAAGGATAATAAAATGGTTCATTTAGTGTCTAATTTTCACGGGAACGAAGAGGCAACTGTGTCACGTAAAGAAAAAAATGGAACCAAGTCAGCCATTACATGCCCTATAGCTGTCAAAGATTACAATATGTATATGGGCGGCGTAGATACAGCTGATCGTTTGAGAGCCCTTTACTGTATAGATCGCAAATCTCCGAAATGGTGGCACAGATTGTTTTGGGGTCTTCTGGACATCGTATTTGTCAATGCATATGTCATTCATGGACTTATAATGGAACAGACTACCGTAAAAGATTTTAGACGTTCTGTTACTCAAGGCTTGATGACAATGAAAGATGCTAGTCAGAAAAGGAAGACTTCTACTGACAATACTGCAAAAGGCGACCCTTCCAAAAGACGCAAATCTGACTACTCCACTATAAAAGACGTACGCTTAGGTAACAGAGGCATCCATTGGCCTACGTTTGTAGAGAACAGGGGAAGGTGTGAGGTTTGTAGTTTGAAGAAGATTCAGTCGAAACCTCATAGTAAATGTTCGCATTGCAACGTGTTTTTGTGTGTAAACGAAAAGAAAAATTGTTTTATTGAATACCACGAGGTTAACCTGTAATTTTTTTTTTATTACTACTACTTAAGTCATTAATTTAATTACTGCTAAGTCAATAGTGGATCTCATTATTTTTGTAGTTTCTATCAAAGTTCCTACCACTCTGTTAACACGAAGTTCCTGACGGTACTTATAAGTCTAGGTCTTGGAAATAGTACTTCTAACTATAATAAAAATCTAAAAAAAATCTGTGTTTTTAATTTTACCTACCTTATTATGAAAATAAAGTTCAAAAGCGGAAATTCGTTAAAAATCACTACCCCGGCAGGAAAGGGTTAAGTGGTGATGGTCTTTAGTTGTAGCCTTAGATAATTAGAAACGGTTTTTAGTGAGTGAGGTTTAATAAACTCGACAATTTGAGAGCACGTTAGAAAAATGTGTCAAAAACCAGGCGAAGTTAGGGGTCACGACGGAACCTATATTTACCATTGACAATTTGCATTAGGGATGTCGAAAATGACAAAAAAATCGATATATCGATAGGGTACGGCCACCAGTAGTCAGCCCCGCACCAGTAGTCAGCCTTTTCCAGCTAATAACCTATAGAAATAGCGTTCTATTTCAAATTAACCAATCAAGTCACTTTTAAAAAAAGCTTCGCCTTCTCATTGGTCGGTTCGGAACGTCACAATGACGGTATGTGGCTGCAAGAAACAGTAATCTGGGTGCTAAGTGCGAGTCCCATAAATGGATTCGAATTACTTTCCGATCGCGTCGATCGAGTTTACGTCTAACGCATCGTGAATCGATTATATGCGAGTGCGAGTTACAATAC
Source organism: Pyrausta despicata (assembly GCA_963921415.1). Classification (NCBI taxonomy): domain Eukaryota; kingdom Metazoa; phylum Arthropoda; class Insecta; order Lepidoptera; family Crambidae; genus Pyrausta; species Pyrausta despicata. Next base: position 11,978,442 of record OY992864.1, read on the forward strand.
TCGATATGCGTTTACTCACCGTGACCATAGATTTTATTGTATTGTTATGTTGGTAGTACGTTTTCACCGTGAGAAGCCGTGATAAACCAAACAATTTTAGAAGGTTGTTTCTATTATGCGCATGTTTTGAAAATAGCTATTTATCAAAATAGTAGGATTATAGTTGATACAACTCATTTGTCAAACGTAACGGATTTGATAGTTTGAGATAGAAGTTGTTTTTGTTAAAACCTCGCCTGTGAGTTTAACCCATATGTGCTTACTGCCCCAATTTTAAAACGTTATTTCATTTATTATCTGTATCGAATCAAAAGTATTCAATTGGATTTTGAACGGTTTTGTTCCCTGAGTTTACAATTTGCCAACATAAAAAAGTAAAAAAGTCTAAGATTTCGCGCCTTTTTTTCTGTCAATTGAAAAAATAAAAAGTGCAAGTGTGACGTCGCGATGGCGCGCAATAAAAAGTAAGTTTATTATTATTTTATTTGTTTCAGAGACTATAAAAAGCGTTTTATTTTATTTATTGATTTATGTTAATTGACTTTTATGTCATAAATCAGTTGTAACTGTTGAGTTACAGATTTTTGAAAGCAATATTTATACCGCCCCAATAATGGGGCGCTGAGCGCGAATGCTCACGTGGATTTCTAACTTTATGTCATAGGTGTTATATCTTATTACATTGACTAAATAATATTTTATTTAGTTTATTGTATTAAATATTTAATTTATAATACATTTAATTTGTTTTAGGTTGTCTTTAGCTGAAATAATAGACTTTTTAGAGACAGAAGATGACATTGTTGAGGCCACTGTCTATACATGCCCACCCAGTCATCATATGTTGAGTGATGCTGATAGTGATGAGGAAGATACACTCGCCAGAGATCTCAATCATTTGACAGGAAATCAACTTCGGGCTGAGGCGCATCTTGAGTGTGTGCGGAAAACTGGACCAGCGTTACAGTTAGAAAAAATAGGACAAGAAGATTCAAGTGACGACGACCATGTCCCTCTGTCAGAGATCGCATCCAGCTCGACAGAAAAAAGACAAATTAGAAAAAAGAAGATAATAGAAAAAAGGAAATGGAATGGGCTAGATTTACCGGAACATCATAGGAGAGAATGGAATCGTCCTGAGTTTTTAGACACGAACAGGTCACCAGTCGAATGGTTTGAATTATTTTACGATAACGAAATAATTGAATTGTTTGTAGAAAATTCAAAACGGTATGCGGTATTTGAAGGAAAACCATTCGACGTTACAAAGGAAGAGATCCGCCTTGTGTTAGGAATATTTTTGCTTAGTGGTTATAACGTCCAGGCTAGAAATCGTATGTACTGGGATACCGGAGCTGACACTTATCACCCTGGCGTAGCTAATGCAATTTCTCGCTCACGATTTGAACAAATACTTCGCTTTATGCATGTTTGTGATAACGCGGCACTAGACATCCAGGATAAGTTCACGAAAGTGCGACCTTTATGGACGAAACTAAATGAAAAATGGATGAAATATTGGCCCCAGTACAACGAAGTAAGCATCGATGAGTCAATGATTCCGTACTATGGACACCACAGTACAAAACAGCACATTCATGGTAAACCGATACGTTTTGGCTTCAAATGTTGGTGTATGGCTACACGGCTCGGATATCTTATACAAGCCATACCCTATCAAGGGGCTAGCACAGGCAACACTAATCCTGACCTAGGTGTTGGAGGATCGGTCGTTACGAGTTTAGTTGCCCAGTTGCCTTCAGGTTTTTCAGTGCATGTGTACATGGACAATTTTTTTACATCGTTTAGATTGCTCACAGCTTTGAAAGAATCTGGTCATCAAGGCACAGGTACAATACGAGCAAATCGTGTGGAAAACGCACCATTGAAATCTCTTCAAGCAATGAAGAAAGAGATGCGTGGTAGCTACAATCAAGTAACCGATGAAAAATCAGGTGTGACTCTTGTTCGGTACAACGACAATAGCGTTGTTACCGTAGCATCGACCTGCGAAGGTGTCTCTCCGATAGGATCCGCGCAACGTTGGTCAAGCAGCGAGAAGAAGAAAATATCGATTCAACAGCCTGCCTGTGTACAAATGTATAATAAATACATGGGTGGAGTTGATCGCCTTGATCAAAATATAGGTTGCTACCGTATCAGCATAAATAAGAAAAAGTGGTATTGGCAACTTTTGATGTGGCCCTTGAATGCATCTATGAATAACGCATTCCAATTGTATAGATTATCACAAGCTGGACAAGAGAAAGGGCATCTCGATTACTTGTCTTTTACCAGGACTGTAGTAACAACATATCTGGGGAAATATGCATCAGCTCGTTCTATAGGCCGTCCACTGAAGCCAGTCTCAAAGAAAAGGAGAGTGCCAGATGATGTTCGTCTTGATGGGGCTGGACACATAATTATTTCTAGTCCTACACAGATACGTTGTGCCCAATGCCATAAAAATACGACGAAAAAATGTCGAAAGTGTGATGTCGGTTGCCATACCAATTGTTTTGAAACTTTCCATTTATAAAAATGTTCGATTTTAGTTTGTATACTTCTAGGTATTGAATAAATACATTATATTTTTTACGCTAAATTCATTGTTTTATTTCAAATTAGTATAAAAAATCGTCGAAATATAACAATATCGGGAGACATTCTTCGCGTTCATCGCAGTGCTCAACGCCCCAAAATCGGGGCGGTTGAAATGTCTAAAATGGCAATAATTGGAAATAAAATTTGTAGAAAACCTGTTTATTTATGTTATCCCCACTAAGAAAAAACCAAAAAAGTAATGATTTATTTAAAAAAAAAAAGTTAAGCACATACGGGTTAAGTTCCTTGGTTAAAATAAAACGTAGTGATTATATTCTCTTTGGGTTAAAACAAAAAATACATAATGAGGACGAGCACGTCGCAATTTGATTTAATGGTGACTTTTATGGAGCAGTGAGTAGAATGCAATGCCTGTAATTTTTCTCGTTATTTGAATTTGTTACTGGTGTACTTATTAAGTGATTGTAAATAAATATTAATTTTAAGGCACGGCGACCTGAGCAAACCGTCAAACAATGCTAGAGGCAGGATGACGGCATTGCAGTTGTGGGAGCAATTAGCTTCAATGCTTAATGCTGATGGAAGTGGTGACAGCAAGGCGACTGAAAAATGGAAGAAGGTGCGTCAAATCAACCAAACTACCAAAGCTTGTCTTATTTTGCCCTTTAAATTCCAGCTTTAGTTTACAAAACCTTCTTGATATAGGTACCAACTTCTGTGTTCACTTACTAACTCCATTTTCTTGTGTGTTTTAAGGTGTGGAGCGATTATAAAAATAATTGCAAGAAAAAAGCTGCACGATTGTATAAATCAGTAAGCGGCACTGGTGGAGGCCCTGCTATATTTTCAAAACTTTCTGATTTAGAACAAAGAGTTCTGAATCTCATTGGTGTGCAAGTGGCTACGGGCTTGGCAGTTGAAGAGGCAGGAGTCTCACAGGTAAATAAAAAAATTTGTAAGATTGTAAGGATGGATGTATATTTGTTAGGAACTCCTTCATATTATATCAGGAAACACAGGCAGAGCCACGGGCTGTTGCCAGTATACAATAAACAAATCTCTACCTCCAACTAGCATATGCATTCCTGTACCTATTTGTATCCTTACAGGGAAATGAAACTGATATGGTAGTAATAGATATTCAAGAATCTGGTCAAGACCAAGAAGTTGCAATTCAACAACCACCCACATCGAATCAAATTTTAAATTGTAAGTTGTTGAAGTGTATCAGTATTATTTAAATTAACTCTTAACCTGGTTTCAATGTGATGGACATTTACACATTTCTTTTTAGGCTCTCAACCTTGGAATGAAGCAGGGCCATCGACACGAGCCCATATTGCACCACCTATCAACTTGTCACAAGAGATCCTTACATCTCACAACACAATTGCACCAGGAGGTAGGTAAAAATTATAAATTTATTTTATACAAGACTGTTGCTTAGTAAATACTCTACTAACTTATTTGGAATTAACAACTATAAAATCTATATTTTGTGTATTAATGTACCGAGAGTTATGAAACAATTATATCATAGCATTATAGTCTTCATATTGATTCTTTCAGAATAGATTGTTTATATTGGCTTGGTAATTTGTTTCAGATACAGAGCACAATGAAGTACATGCACAAGTTACTCCATTTTTGATCGGACAGAGATTCCCTATTTCATCTCCACCACGAGCATTTTCAGCACTGGAAGTTGACAGTAGGGGCACAGAATAAATAAGAATACACCTTGTGTACTAGTAGTAACAACCAAATATATTGGTAATGAATGATTTTAATAATTACATGCATTATTATTTTTACAGAAACGTTGGTCACCCCTACTAGGGCCCTCTCCCCATGTCAGGACCATACATTACAACCGCAGCCATCTCACACCGGACGAACTCCAACGCAGCGGGTTTCTCAACCCCCACCTCCACGGGCTCAACGTAGCAGACCTCGGCGTTCACCTCGCAGAATTATTCGACCATCACACACAGAGCAAGCGTCTCGACACTTTCTCCAGTCAGATGAAGAGTGGAGAAAATTTAAAATGTCCCAGCACCGTGACTACATGAATCTAAGAAGGGAGCAAAACAGAATAAGGGAATTGGAGGTCAGGGCTCAGATGAACTGGCAAGCATTAGGACACAGAGGATTAGATTTGATTGAAAAAGTAGTCAATAAATTTTGCCATGATTAAAAAGATAATTATTATTAGTTAGCAGTTAATTAGCAGCAGATTATTATTAATATTTTTGACTACATGTCAAAAAGATGATTATTATAGGTTTTTAGAAAGCAGTTAATTTTTGACTACATGTCAATTGTCAAGATGATTTTTAAATTATTATTAGGTTTTAGAAAACTATTTTTTTCTACTACATGTTAAGATTATTTTCATTATTTTATTGTTACTTATTAGAAAGAAGTTGATCTTTCACTATTCTTGTTTAGATTTTATAAAGCTGTAAATTTTTTACTACCTACATGTTAAGATGTTTTTATTTTTATGAGAAAGTAAGTAATCATTTAAATTTTTATTCAGGTTCTTTTTACAAAAATCACTCATCTCGCTTTCAGCATGAAAAACTTTTTGCTCGGATTCTATGAAAAAAGCTCAAGTGTGCATTTTGTGTCTTAAGGCTATTGAGCAATTGTGATTTGTGTAAAGAAAAGAAATTTTATGTTGCTTGAAATGACAAAGGCTTGTGATTAAAAGACTTGTTAAATAACTTATTGTCAAAACATTTATTTTTATTATTGTTAATGCGAGTCAACTTGTAATTACAATTTGTAATGATTATCGTTATAGTTAATTATAAAAAAAATTTTACAGATCGCAAAGTTCAAACCTAAAATATAATTTGAAAAAAAAAACACTTTTTATTGCAACCTCCTCACTAACTGACTCCTTACTAGTCTGTCTAAAATAAGATCAGAAGCAGCTTCCCTTCCTCTTTCTGCATGTTGATATTCAACTTCTTGGTTGATTTCAAGTTCGAGTTCTAGAAATAAAAAATATAAAGTAATCTCTGATATTAAAATTTACACACAAATTGTATTTATTATTCCTTTAATAAGTTAGTTTTTTAACTATCCCTATTTATAAGTTAGTTTTTTTAACTATCCCTATTTAATTTACCGGGAACAAAAAATATCCCATAATTATGTTGAGCAGGGATATAAGCTACCACCATAAAAAAATTCATTTAAATCGGTCCAGTCGTTTCGGAGATTAGCTCGTACAAACAGACAGAGAAACAAGAAATTTGAAATTATTGTAACCTTCTTACTAACTGATTTCTTAATAATCTACCTCTGATTTAAATGTGAGGTCATTTCCTCTCTTTCATTTCTATGAATTTCATGAGTGAAGAGTAATGTCATTTAAATAATATTGTTTGGTGGGGTTCACTTAGAATTGGGCTTGCCATTACTTGATAAAACAGTTAGTTACCTTCGTCTTCCACTGTATCTAAGATTCCAAATTTGATAGACAAGTTGTGCAGCACAGAACAAGCCAGAATAATTCTGGCGCATTTCAATGGCTTATAGTGCAGAACTCTGTCTTTGTGCAGACACCTCCACCGATTTTTTAGTCTTGAAAAAGTATTTTCAATGACTACTCTAGCCCTCATGTGAATTTCGTTATAATTTGCTTCTGGTGTATCAGGTTGAGCATCTAATATTGGTGTCATCAACCATGGTCGTTGGGGGTATCCAGAGTCACCTGAAATTTAATTGTAGAATTATAATCTTGGTGTGTGGTTATCTTAAATTTGGACCAATTCACATCTTGCTTTGGATCTAGTACAAGATGACTAAAGGCACGTATTCCAGGGAAAGGGCTGCAGTGTTACAACACTGCACTGTGTAACCAATAACATTTGTGATCCTCAATAAGTTTGCCCAGCGTGGGGATTATTGCAACATCTCCTGACCAAAGGAAAGCTTTAGTCTAGCAGTGGACTTTTATAAGCTGATTTTGTGTATCACCATCATTTGTGATTAAAAGTACTTGTTAGCAGCAATCATAGTATACTTAAACACTTACCTAAAAGCCAGACCATTTCTCCATTTTGGTGTAGAGATTGCATATATTGATTTATATTGCTATTTTCCCAAATGAATGAATCATGATTTGCACCACCAAATTTGGGATTTACACTTAAAATATGATATTCATCATCACACACCTGAAAAAAAAATTAGTTTTTAAACTTTATTTTTCACCAAAACCATTAACAATGTAAATAAGTATACATCTATTACGTAGAAGACATTACCATTTGAACATTAAGAGAATGATAATGTTTGCGGCTGTAGTAAAGATGTTCTTCAGCTTTAAGTGGAACCACTATTTTAAAGTGGCTCCCATCCACACACCCAATTACTCCAGGTATTCCATACTTGTTGTAATACCTATAAAAATATTAAAATAAATACATTGTGTGCCAAATGTTACCTATCTAAAATATATTTTAAAATATAGTTAGTTAGTTGATAAATTTATTATTAATTACAATAAATGCTGTTTAAATTCTGTCATGGCATTTTGTACCTTTGACTGATTACTTGTCTGGCAGCCGTACTCTCTGGAAACCGAATATATTTATTTAAAATATTTCGGTGATTTAATGCCTGCGTCACCTCCTCAATGTAGACACTGCACATTTTTTGTGATATATTCTTAGCAACCCCAACTGGCTTTTGATAAGATGCCGATGCATAAAAAAATAAAGCAGTTAGCACCTTAAAAGAACAAAATTTAGGGTATACACAGCAGAATAGGAATTTATGCTTTGAATTACATATTGCTTTTATTAATAGCTAGGATAAGGGCAGAGCTGCAGGAAAGCTCCTACCTACCTTTAGTTCCAGGGAAACCCGTTGAGAAGACCTCAAACTTGTTGAGGCTTTTAGCTCTCTGCATAACCACTTAAACATTTTTTTGTTAATGCGATAGCGGTCAATAAATTGTCTCTCTGTAAGATCTAGCAGTGGGTTAAAAGAGGCGCGACCTCTTGCATTACACTTAGCACTGTAATTCCGGTTATCCTGGGCCTCCGCAGCAGCAAACATGCTCCAAGCGAAAAAAAAACGAGCAGCCATAACTTTTATCAATTCCAAGCCAAGAGCCAAGCTTTGATTAATTTTCTTAACTTTATTTCTTTTTAGACAACAAAAACACTATTACTCCTAGCGATTCTAAAAACTCACTATGAAAAATCCAAGTGACAACTTTACTTCAGCGTAAGCGTCACATTCACCAAAGCTATCGACTCCAAATGTCAAAAATGCAACTCGCACTAGCGTACCATTTGAACCGACCATAGAGCAACACGGACGGGAGTAGCCATACGCAGGCGTTCCCCTCTGTCAAAGTACAAGATCACTCGGTCTTATGCGTACAATAAAACTAGTTGCAGCGGCACTATTCACTAGACTGAATCACGGCCTATAATCTTCATACAAAAAAAACATGCCGTACTAAGCGACGCCATATTGAAAATTTCCAGGCGATACTGACAGTTGCCCTTCCCCCCGCCCACTCGCACCCCAGACGCAAAGTGACGTTTTGGTGACGTAGGTGACGTGCCGCCGCCCGCCAGCCGCCGCCATTACTGTTATTGTGTCGATCGAGTGCTCTTTCTCTCCACTTTAACTGTAATTTTCTGCTTTACTCTTTATTCCGTGCCCGTACGCGTTATTTATGTATATTGTGTGTATTTGGAGATTTGTTTGCGAACTGGACGCTATTAATTAATCATGTACTTTAAGTGTTGTGTACGTAATTGTAGCAGCACGCGCAAGGACGCTATGTTACATAAATTTCCATGTAACGAAAATCGTTTGTCAAAGTGGATTCAGTGCCTGAATGATGATAATCTAAACATATCTTCTATTCGTAATTTGTTTGTATGTCACAAACATTTTGAAAGAAGATTCGTTCGTGAGAACTCGCGTCTGTTGTATGATGCATATCCGACCCTATTTACACCTGCTGAAATCAGAACTGGAGTTCCAGAATGTAAAGGTAAATAATCCGTGACATATTAATTATTTTGCTAAACCTTTTTGATGTCCCACCCAAGTCACAACTAAATCTTCTTTCCCTAAGAAAATCATCACATGGTGTTTTTAAAACAATTCCGTTTTGGTATGTACGTAGTATGTACATATTCATTTGCATTTGTTTCCAATATTTCATTTCAAAGCTAAATTTATTGATATCTGGGCCTGGGTGCACCCAAGCGGGCTGCCATACATTTTGATTTAAAATTTTATAAATTTTGTGAGAAATCATGGTCCAGGTACAAATAGACAGCCCCCACTATGACCGAGAGTTGAAACTCATATATCAAAGTAGGTTTTTATGTATTTATTATGGTACCTATCCTATATGAGAATCAACGCTGTGTCTACATTTGAGTTCTGGATCCTTATCTCCGCAATCTAGCTTTAAAAATAGTTCCTCAGAAATTACAACCGGTTACTGACTGGTCTTATGAGGCTATAAGAATATATTACACTCAATATTGTATTGTATTTTATTTCCAGAAAATGTGGATCCAAAAGTTGATCACAGTTACAGCAGGAAGAGGCACATTGACCACACATATGCCAAAGATTTACCTCCAACATCAAATTCTGGTCAGTAGCAGTATTTCATTATTCTTTTTCAATATCATAATATAATAAATCAATTGCCTTGCATTTATGGCAACTTAATGTGCTGCTAAAATTGAAAGAATCTTTTTGTCTATTTTCAGATGCTTCGAATTTCAGGAAGGTTCTTATACCTAAACAATTGGAATCAAAAACAATTACTAAGAACAAAATCGAGCTAAGCGTCCCTGAAAGCAGTAAGTTCTCTTAAACTGAAATTCTTTAACACAATAAAAGTATATACTTCTTTGTACAAATCTAATCTTGTTAATTTTTTAGGTGTTCCAGGATCAAGTGAACAAAGTTATGGTGTCATTCCCCTCGATGCTACTCATGTCACGGACAGTGGGAATAAGGAACCTTCACGAAATATTCTGAGAGTTGAAGTCCGTTCTCAAACACCTACTACAGGTTTGTTGAAATCATGTAAATTAATTATTATGAGCCACAAATCTTAAATTCTCTTAATCTTTATTTTAGTATAATTAAATTGTAATAATCTATTAATTAACATTTTCTTTGCATGAAGTATTTTGAGAAATACACTTTTGTTATAAGAAACCAAAATAGATTTAAAATAAATGGTTTGCATTGATGCCACAGATAAAGGTAAATTTTTACTTAGTTTATAATACAAATAAAATTCACTATAAGTATGTATGTAATTTAGTTAGAGTAGTGTAGTAATTGTGAGTACCTGCTTATAAATATATTTACTATGTCTAGGCTAATATTAAACTAATAAAATAAATTTATTCTTATTTTCATCTTTTCTTTTAACTTTTAGTTCACTAGATAATTTTTTTACATGAAGTCATTCAACATCTTAAGATTTTAGTTATATAATATACAGAGTTGTCATTTTATTATTTAATGGTATAATTTTTCAGATGCTTGCAAAGCTAAAAATGAGAATACAATTACAAGAACCCCTAAAAAGTCGGGAAGGAAAAGAATAATTCACACACTTAATAAGTTAACACCCACCTGTAAGCTTATCTACAAAGAATACACAAAAGCCAAAAATCAAGCTGACTATCATCGTCGGGCTAAAAGAGCTATAAAATTTTCAAAGGAGAATTCTTTTGAAAAAATGGCAGACAAAATGAACCCATATGCTAAGAAAATCATTGAAATGCAAATCAACCTGTGCACGAAAATGAAAAAAGGTCGCAGATTCACATTAGAGGAAAAACTGATAGCATTGGCTATAATGAAACAAAGCCCAAAATGCTACCGTTTTTTGCACAAAATTTTCATTTTACCATCTTCATCAACTTTAAATAAGATGGTATCCAGATTAAAGATTGAGGCTGGTATCAACCCCCAATTTTTCACTCTTATGAAAAAGGAGGTAACTATCTAAAAACATTAGTTATTTTTAAAAATTATATGATTTTAATATTATAAAAAGAAAGTATATATATAATAAAGTATCTATTATCTCAATAGATGGATGAAATTTTAAATATATAATTTTTCACATTTAATTATAATTTTTATGTATTTATTTTACAATATAGGTCCAAAAAAATGCACATGTAGATACATATAGACTGTGCGATAACGCATAAAGCCACCAATCCATGAATTGATTGAATACATATAGACATTTAATATTTTAAAAATCTTTATTTCAGGTTGACAGCTGGGAGAACTCAAAAAAATATTGTTCGATCCTATTCGATGAAATGGCACTGGGAATGGGACTATCATATAATTCAAAAGAAGATAAAATTCATGGGTTTGTCGACCTGACTGAGAGAAAAAATAAATTCGCTGACCATGTTTTGGTTTTTATGGCACGTGGAGCAGTCCATAAGTGGCAGCAGCCTATTGCATATTATTTTTGTGAGGGGGCTACGTCTGGGCCAGAGTTAAAAAAGATTATAAAAGATGTTGTATCGGCTATTGCTGATATTGGTTTGAAACCAATAGTCCTTGGTTGCGACCAAGGCACAGCTTTCCAATCTGCTGTACGTAACTTACAAGAAGACACGAGGCGAGAGCAATTACTTAGAAATGAAGAGCCAGGTCAGAATTTTACAAAGCTAGTTATTACTACTGCTTCATTCATATTTAATATATATAAACAATAAATTAATTGGCTTGCATAGCCACACTAAAAAGTGTACATCTTAGCGTTAATGCATTTTAATCGTCTGAAAAAGACGGAAAAGGCCTATGATGATGATGATATTAACAATAGCATGTAATTTTCAATATTTCAGTATACGAAAGAAATTTTCTGTATTTTACAGATGATACTGTCATCATTGGATACTCCAAACTTAGTGTCATATATGACCCATCCCACCTCATTAAAGGGATAAGAAATAACTTTCTTTCCAAAGATATAAAATGGAAAGGAAAGATTTCAAAGTGGCAAGATATAGTAGACGTTTACAAAACTGACTGCAGCCACACACAATCAAGAATCTTGCATAAATTAAATGACGAGCATGTCATACCAGCAAAAATAAAAAAAATGAAGGTAAGATTTTTTTATTTAAATCAAAACCTATTATTAAATCAGAATGTAAGTCTTCAGAATTTTTACCCACTATGAAAATGTCCTGCATGTATCTGTTTGTGGCATCACGATTGCTGTCAAATGGATGGATATCATGCGAGTTAGTTTTCTTTGTTCAAAAGGTGCCTTTATTTGACACTGATAGTACCTAAAACTATTAAACCTTTTGAAATAGTTTGCATAATTTATTATCATTTTATTTATAATTTAAAATCCAAATTACTTGCTTTCCAGGTGAAGAACTGCGTGCGCGTGCTCAGCAAATCTGTAGCTGCTGCACTTTCCTACACTTCACAGTTCTGTAAGTTACCCCTAAACAATGTTTATGATAAATAAATAAATACTTTCTCATGTCACTTTGCTAGCAACATTATTAAAGATTTACATGTCTTAAAATTAAAGGCAGCAATATAATTATGCAAGTAGCTACCTACGTCTTATAGGTGCTCTTTTTGAGCTCCAGAATGCAGTCATAAAATAACATACAATTCTGTTGTTACAGCTACTTATGTTGACGGAACACCAGTCAGTGAGACATTAAAAAATACTGCGGAGACGGTGTCATTTTTCGATGACTTATTTGACTCCGTGAATGGTGCAGCTGCCACAGCTAAAGCTGCGAAGGGTAAAACATTGCGGACCGCAGTGAAGGATTGTACCCAGCACCACAAGTTTTGGGTAGATGCTATAAAAAATCTTGAAGAAATTAAGTTCATGGACAATGGTCGTGAAAAGTCTGTGCCCACCTTAAAAAATTTTGTGACAACACTAAACAGTTACATGAGATTGTGGCAGGTATTCAAATCAAATGATTTAAGAATTATGCGCCCTAGGTATTTCAATACAGACCCTGTGGAAAATTATTTTGGTCAGGTAAGGGCGTATAATTATCGTAACACAGACCCTACCTGCCACAATTTTATAAATACATACAAGGCGTTGACCATCACTCGCGTGATTAAATTTCACTCAGATGGGTTTAATTGTGAGGATGACCCAGCAGAACAATTAATCAATCTTCAATGTCTTTTTCGAAGGTCTACATCAAGAGACACAAAATAATGTTCTGCTGGGTCGTTCCGAACCAGAATCTCAAGGAATATTGTAGCAAGCACGAAAGGAGAGACTTAGTACTCATTCTAAGGCTTATGTGACTGGATGGGTAATTCGAAAAATTTTAGAAAAGAACCCTTGTTCCTCATGCAAAAAATCTTTGACAAGCAATGAAAATGAAACAATACATAATTGGATAAGCTACAAAGAATTTAAAGCCTCCAATAATAGCCGCAAGCTGAGTTACCCATCCGGAGTAGCTGTTAGGTGCTTCGGGACAGTATTAAATAAAACAAATGAGTTTTTAGAAAAAAATGCTCATACAAAAGATTTATTAAAAAATATCAAAAATGAAATAGATACTATTGATTTGGTAAACTGTCCCGAGCACAAAGATTTCGTGCACCAATACTTCTTGCAGATCGTCATCCGATTCACAATATATAATTGGTGTAACACAATAAACAAAATTTTGAAAGGTGTTGATATTGTGAGGCTAGAAGGTAAAAATTTGCCATATTACCAGAAGCTGGCTTATGAAAAATATTTAAAAAGAATAAAAAATAAAAAAATAAATAAATAAAACATTTCTTTCATTTAAAACCTTGGTAACAAAATAAAAAATATTATAGCACTAGTAGCCACACCATCACGCTAGCCAGAGCAAGGGCAAAAAAAAAAAAAAAAATTAAAACTATTAATGTCAGTATCGCTCGGAAATCGTAACACTTGCACCAAACGTATGACAGGGTTTTTTCCGTCTCGCGAGTGTTGGTGGATACACGTGTTTTTGTTTTTTTTGTTGAAATTAGTGTTTCTCGCGGCATTGTTTAGATTTTTGCAATATACCTAAGCAGTCTTATCATATCCCGAAAGGTGGTGGCTAATTTTTTCTCCTAATGGATCATAATATTCCTCCCCTTCCTCCCGATCCTCCTGATCGGTCCACATCCCAATTAGACCTTAGCATGGACGTATCACCGGTTGTGACCCCCCAGACGACGACGAAGCGTCGTCTCGATCCGTCAGATTCCGAAGAACCAGCGAAGAGGGCCGTCAAGGACCTTACTTCCTCCCCCAACCCGGCCATGTTTATACACCCATCCCTGGTCATCGCACCAAAATCGTATTCGAATCTCGACAAAGGCCCGTTTATTGTGCACGTTTCACGCATAGATTCCGATCCATCTGCCCCAACATTTATCCAGCCTATAAGGTTTGGTAGGTTCTTGGTTACAAACAAAATTCAAAACGTTGTCTTGGATGGTGTCAAAAAGATTGGTAGAAATAGGATATCGGTTGAGTTTAAATCTTTTGATGCGGCTAACAACTTTATCAACAACGAGCTACTCCCGCTTCACAAGTATGAGGCCTCAATTCCGACTTACAATGTGACACGTATCGGTCTCATTAAAGGTATCCCGACTGACTGGTCTATGCAAGAACTGTCAGAATCATTGTCAGTCCCAGAAGGCTGCGGTATTCTTTTAAAAGCAAGACGCCTTAACCGTAAACAGGTATCTGATAACAAAACAAACTGGATCCCTACACAATCTGTTGTTGTCACTTTCAAAGGCCAGGTTTTGCCTGAACGTGTCTTTTGTTGCCATACCTCCATACCAGTTGAGACCTATCAGCTACCGACCATACAATGTATGAATTGTTGCCGTTTCGGCCATGTTAAGGCACAGTGTCGCTCAAAACCTAGGTGCTATCGTTGCGCCCAACCTCACCCTGGTGAAGAATGCAATGTGGATGAAGATAAAGCTACTTGTTTATATTGCTCGGGCTCGCACTCTGCTTTGAATAAATCATGCCCGGAACACTCCAGACAGAAATCTATCAAGATAACCATGTCTCAAGACAATGTGTCATATGAACAGGCTTCTCTTCTCTACCCTAATGTTCGAAGGTCATATGCGGATATTGCAAAATCTCCCTCTTCTAGTCAACCGTCCCCATTCAGCTCCTCTCAACCTGCTCCTCAGGTTCACTCGTCCTCTTACAGGAAAACTATAATTCGTCCTCCGCCTAGTTTGCGCTCTCCTTTGGGTAAAAGTTACGATCGCCGGGCTCACCAAGCCATAGTAGGTGATTGTGCTTCTGCTCTCCCGAACGGTTGTGCTTTAAACTCGGGCACTTCACAACCTGTCTCAAGTGAACAAGACAATGAATACCTTTTAGAACTTCTCATGTCTCTTATCCTCCGTATAGTCTCCGGCCAAAATGGTCGCATACCGTCCAACGTAGCTGAAAAACTTTCTCGAATGTCCCTTTTTACAAATAATGGCAATTACAACACAAATAATGAATTTAGCGGTTCAGTGGAACTGCAAAAGCATCAGACGTAAAAAACACGAACTTTACTTTCTCTTCAACAAATTTTCTCCGTCGCTCCTGGCAATATCGGAGACGTGGTTAATCCCTGATTCACATTTCCGTGTCTCAGGCTACTCATGTCTCCGGGATGACAGAAGTGACGGATACGCTGGAAGCGCTTTACTCGTAAAGCGCTCACTTCCATACTCACAACTTCCACTCCCCGATCACAGCCAGGATATCAATATTGTGGCTGTGAGATTGTTTGATATTTCTTTTTTATCTGTGTATATTCCTCGCCCTGATACTTCTTCTCTTATTGAATTGCGTTCTGCTATCTCCTCTCTTCCTCCCCCTGTTTTGGTGATGGGTGACCTGAATTGTCATCATACCTACTGGGGCTGCTACCTAACTGATGCTCCCGGTATACAACTTTTGGACCTTCTGGATGAATTGAACTTGTGTATTTTAAACGATGGCAGTCCTACAAGGAGGTGTTTGCCTTCTCAAAATCCAGCATCTGCAGTAGATCTATCTCTTTGCTCTCCAAATTTAATGTCGTTGCTTACGTGGAAAACTCTTGATAGCACATTTGGTAGTGATCACTTCCCTATCATTTTAACGATGCCAGGACGATCTTCTATTACCCCTAATTACTCTCCTCTATTAAAATTTAAACTAAATGACGCTGATTGGCTTTCCTTCTCTTCTAATATTTCTCAAAATCTAAATTCTCTTCCTACCGTTAGTAACGATAATGCTCTTACAGCGTACTCTCTTTTTGTGGACTCCTTACTTACATCAGCAAACTCTTGTATTCCTTTAAAAAAGCCCGTTAGGAGAATATCCCCTCCCTGGTGGGACGCGGAGTGCACGTCTGCCGTCAAAAAACGTAAAGAAGCAGAAAAATGCTACAACCGTGTTATGTCCATTGAAAATTACCTCTCGTATCAGAAAACTGCTGCTCAGACCAAAAAACTTCTGGCGAAGAAGAAAAAGGTTGGATGGATTACATTTTGTGAAAATATGTCCCCCCGAACTCCCTCAACGGTGGTCTGGCAACAGATC
Organism: Pyrausta despicata; assembly: GCA_963921415.1. NCBI lineage: Eukaryota > Metazoa > Arthropoda > Insecta > Lepidoptera > Crambidae > Pyrausta > Pyrausta despicata. The sequence continues at coordinate 11,994,646 of OY992864.1, forward strand.
CGTAGATATCGCCAATCTCTCTCCCCTTCGAATACCTCCTCTAATGACCCATCTACTTGGCTCAATTCATTCACTAATAAATTGGCTCCTCCTTTTGTTCCCAACGTAGACTGCTTCCCATCTTATTCATATAATTCAACCACTCCTTCGAATAATCTTGACTCTCTTTTTTCATTTGAAGAACTTCTTTCAGCTATAAACGGACTGGTAGACTCGTCACCTGGTATCGATGGTATTCCTTACTCTTTCCTTATTAGATCTCCTCCAAAAGCCAAACAATATTTTCTTAACTTAGTTAACTCTTTTTTCGAACAAGGTGTCCTGCCTAACTCTTGGAAGGAACAAATTGTTATACCCATTCTAAAACCGGGTAAAAATCCTTCAGATCCAAACTCATACCGCCCTATAGCCCTCTCCTCTGTTCTTCTCAAAATAACCGAGCATATGATTAAGAACCGCTTAGAGTGGTTCTTTGAATCCAACAATCTTCTTTCCAATACTCAATTTGGCTTCCGCAAGGGGTTTAGCACTTTAGATAATCTCAGTATACTGACAACAGATATAAGATTAGCATTCCAAAACAAAGAGTATCTTGTAGGTGTTTTTCTGGACATATCTTCTGCCTACGATAACGTTTTACTTCCAGTGCTCAGGCAAAAATTGCTTCAGCTGAGTGTCTCAGAGAGGTTGACCAATTTCGTTTGCAGAATATTATTGCCCAGGGTCATAACAGTTAGGTATCAGAACTTGGATATTTCTTCACTTTCCATTTGGAAGGGCCTTCCACAAGGCTCAGTGCTCAGCCCCCTTTTGTACAGCATTTATACAATAGATTTGGACAAAACAGTAGACTCCTTTTGTAATATACTGCAATATGCTGACGATATTGCTTTGTATATCTCCTCCAAATCCGTGTCCGAAGCTACTACCCGGTTAAACTCGGCCCTCGGATACCTTAGTAATTGGATGACTTCACATGGCCTTTCTATATCCGCCCCTAAATGTAACTGTATTGTCTTTACCCGCAAGCGAGTCATTCCAATTATTAATTTGTCTATTGGAGATGATCCCATTCCTTATCAAAATCAGGTCAAATTTTTAGGCTTAATTTTAGATTCCAAATTAACGGGGGTTCCTCACTTCGAATATATTCTCGATAAAACAGAGAAAGGTCTAAACGTCCTTCGAGCGTTGTCGGGAACTTGGTGGGGAGCTCACCCCTATTCTCAAAAAATACTTTACAATGCGATTGTACGCAGTCACTTTGATTACTCTTCATTCCTTTTAGACCCTTGCAATAAAGTTGTTCTAGATAAATTAACGAAAATGCAGTCTAAGTGCCTGCGCGTGATTCTTGGAGCTATGAAGTCGTCCCCTATCAACGCTCTCCAGATTGAGTGTGTTGAGCCTCCCCTTTTTTTGCGCAGACAGTACCTATCTGATCGTTTTTATATTAAAACTTCACAAAATTCTTCACACCCCTTATTACAAAAATTAGAATCCCTCTCTAACTTGATCCCCCCACGTGACTCAACTTTTAAAACTCCATGTATCCTCCTTAGCTATCAAAAGTTTAATCGTCTTCCCTTTTCTATCGAAAAATTTCCCATTAATTCTCTTTATTCTAACAGCTTTGAATCATTAAATTTCGTCCCTCCAGTTCTCCTTAATTTTGGTATCCATAAAGACTCTTGCTCAGCTCAACAACAGTTTTCTGAAATAATTTCCGAGCATTGGCGAGGCTGGCTCACAGTGTTCACCGATGCCTCTAAATTATCCGACGGAGGTTATGTGGGCGCTGCAGTATGGATTCCTGCTTTTAAAATTACATTAAGCTTTAAATGCCCGCCTGTAACATCCATCTTTACTGGTGAAGCTATTGCCATCTTAGAATCCATTCTTTATGTTAGATCTCATTCTCTAAATAATACTCTTATCTTCACTGATTCTCTAAGCTGCCTTCAAACTATTTTAGCTAACCCATTTAGGTCCAAAACCAAATTCCCCCTTATACTTAATATCCGCGAAGCCCTTCTCGACTGCAAGAAAAAAGGTTTAAACGTCGTTCTAGCTTGGATCCCTAGTCACAGAGGCATACCTGGCAATGAGACGGTAGATTCATGCGCCAGGAATGCTATCATGATAGGCTCTTCTGAACATAGCAAGCTCTTCTCGCATGATGTCTTGACTCTACCTCGTGCTCATTTGTACCAATCTTGGAACACCCACTGGGAAAATACAAAGCCTTCAGCCGGTAGATATTTTGCGGATATTCAGCAAACAATACCTACCAAACCATGGTTTTTTAAATATCCGCATCTTCCTAAAAAGACTGTTTCTATTATTTGTAGATTACGATTAGGCCATTCCTCCACTCCAGTGCACTTAGCAAAACTGCGGATAAAGGATAGCTCCTTGTGTGAATGTGGCCTCGATGAAGGATCAGCTAACCATCTTCTGTTTAATTGTCCTTCGGTTGGTTCTTCTTTATTTGACTTCCTCCCTAAAAACTTTCCCCGTCCTGCTTCTATTAAATTCATTCTTCACTCTATGAATTCCCACCTTTTAAAATCACTGTCAAAATTTATACATGTTAGTAAAATTAATTTATAGTCGTCCCAAGCTCTCAGATAATTGTATTTCTTCAGTTCCTCCTACTTACCTTTTCTCTGTGTGGCTCCTTTAATTTACGTTTATTTCTGATATACTTCTAATAATATCCTTTGTTCGTTCGGTGTTGTCCTAATGTGTTTTTTTATGTTGATAAATCTGCTTAGCTTTTAATTATTCCGCTTACGTTCTCTCCTGTGTAAAAGCTACCTACGTGACATTGGCGGAATTTAGTGAAATACCACCGGCTCAACACTAAATTGTCGCCATTAATAAAAAAAGAAGAAGAAGAAGAACGTATGACAGATGGCAGTCTGATACGTAGTATCCCTCTGTAGTTTGTGGACTGAATCTAGTTGCGCGGTGTGATCGACGTCCTTGTAAAATGCCGTGCTGTTCAGTGTTTTGCTGTAAAAAGAGATCTGCCACTTCAAACTTACAAAAAGATGGCATTACCTTTCATATGTAAGTAATTTTGATTACATTATTAACTATATTTCTCTTTAAACTAAAAAAATTACAATAATAACCGGTCGTATTGTTTCGGATTTGTTTACCAAATGTGTCCGCTTGCATTCGTACATTATGTGGATCGGTCAAACGACTGATCCGCGTTATTCCGAGTCTGTTATAACCCGTGCAGATAAAGAATAGATAAAAAATGGCCACTCGCATACTTTCTCGCTCACACTCTATCGCTGTCTATAGAGTGTGAGCGAGAAATGCGAGCGGACGCCATTTTCATATCTATTCTTTAACTGTGCGGCTTATACCCAAGTTCACGCTGTCACTGAGCGATAGTGTTGTAGATCTGATTCATCGATAAAAAAGACAAAGGTTAAGGCCATGCAGCCTTGTCTCTCGTGCTTATAATAATATTTAGATACGTAATGTTTTCCGATTTAATAAAATATATCTTAATGTAGTATAATAATAATGATACGTACCTATTAAAATTGAACCGTTGTATTGTATTTTAATAAATACTAATTAAATTTTACACTAATTGACGACCTCCGTGGCCCAGTGGTTTATATGGTGGACTACTGAGCTCAGAGTTGCGGGTTTGATTTCCACAGAAGACAAACATTTATTATGATGAACTTCGGTGTTTGTCTTCGGTCTGGCTGAGTGTGTTTGTATGTTAGGTATTAATTATAAGTATTTACAAAAAATTTATAAGTATATATTATATGTATTTAATATCCGTTGTCTAGTATTATTATTAGACTATATTATTAGATTATATTTATATCGTATTATTATATTTAGCATTGCTTATGCTAATGACTATGTGCCCAGAGGGGGTTGTCAGAGATATTCTGGAAACTATTAAAAAAGTTGTATTATTGTTGTTTTGATACATTATAATTCTAATTACTAAAGTGAACTTCTACCATAATGCTTATTTTTATTATTTATTGCAGTTTTCCTAAAGATCCGAGTTTACGGGATACATGGAAGAACTTTTGTAATAACAGACGTACCTGGATTCCTACGAGGAACAGTGTCATTTGCTCAGATCATTTCAAGACCTCTGACTTTCAAGTGCTGGCAAACAAGAGAAGGAGATTGGTCGAGGGTGCTAAACCATCTTTAATACCGCACTGTATTTGTTCCGTAAGTCACAGATGCAAAATGAAGATTGGATTTCTTAATTCTTCTCTTTTTCTTTTTCTTTAATTCTTTCTCAATATTCCAGAGTCATCAAATATCACTGACTCTAACAGTTGACAGTTTGCCATCTCTCGATGCTACTAGTGCTATTTCTGATCATGTGACATCTCCATGTACATCTTCATCTCCTCAACATGTGAGTTTCCTTTTAATTGTAATTTTTGCAGATAATAATTATGTTTGAGAAATAAATATGTATTCTACTACCATTTTTACATGTTTTTATAAATACATTTTATTAACATTGACTAAGTTAAGAAAGATGATAACAGCGTGTCCAATTTGTTTTTTAGGCTCAGTCAAAGGAAACATCTGACAGTAATTATGGTTCGAATTCCACAATGATACTTACACCAAGAAAAAGAAAAATGCAACAACAGCTAGATTATCAGAAAAAAAAAATTAAAAGACTTCAAGCAAAAAATCTTTTCTTAAAGAAAAAGGTTACTGGATTACAAGAAATTCTTCAGAGTCTGGATGAAAAATCTTTAATAGACAAAGAAGAAAGGTTAGTTCTTGAAAAAATTGGTGTTGAAGAAGCAGAGCTTATTAAGCGTCAACTGAAGAAATGTGAAAGTGGAAAGCTCTCACGAGCTAAGTATTCACCAGAACTGAGATGTTTTGCTTTAACTCTCAACTTTTATTCCCCCAAAGCCTATAAGTATGTCCGTAAAACGTTTGGAACCTGTTTACCTGCTCCGCGTACATTGACAAAATGGTATAGTAACATTGATGGACGACCCGGGTTTACAAAGGAGGCATTGGTGGCTTTAAAATATAAAGTTGATGCCACTCCAAATAGTAAAATTTTCTGTACTTTGGTTTTCGATGAAATGAAAATAAAGACATCAAATGACAGTCCAAATAGTGACAGACAATTCGGATACGTTGATTATGGCTTTGATTTATTAACAGATAACACAGATGAAGCAACCGATGTCCTAGTATTTCTATTAGTTGGTATTAACACTCCATGGAAAGTCCCAATCGGATATTTTTTAGTAAAAGGCACCAGTGCTAAGTTAAAAGCTCAGCTTGTAACTAAAGCATTTGAATTAGTACATGAATCTGGAGTGGAAATAAAAGCATTAACATGTGATGGGGCAAAAGCAAATTTAGCAATGGCTACTGAACTGGGTTGCTGCTTGGATGCAAATAAATTGCAAACTACCATCTTAGATCCGACAACCGGGCAACGAGTATATTTTTTTTTAGACCCGAGTCACATGTTGAAATTAATTCGAAACACTTTTTGTGACTATAAATGTTTTTACGATGACAACGAAAATAAAATTCAATGGCTATTTGTGGAGGCATTACATAAAATCCAGGAGGAAGAATTATTTTTCATGGCCAATAAGTTGAGAGCAAATCACATTTATTACAAAACAAAAATTATGAATGTTCGCCTCGCAGCACAATTGTTTAGCACAAGTGTTGCAGACGCACTTGAATTTTGTGAAAAAGAGTTAGATTTGCCAGATTTTAATGGATCAACTGCAACTTCGAAGTTCATTTCACTGATAAATGACATTTTTGATATATTGGATTCTCGGTCGCGACAAAATGGTTATAAAAGAGCATTAAACTCAGAAAACTTTGAAAAGGCTCTTAAAAAAATGGACGAAGTTCAAAAGGTTATATTAAGCCTGTCTGCCTATGTGAAAAAACGCAATGGAGAGTCAAGTAAAATGAAGTTATTGGATTCTCCACGATACACAGGTTTTTTGGGAATTTTGATCTGCATTGAGAGCACGAAGTCTATCTATCAAGACCTAATACAAAATCAGCAAAATGGCCTGAAATATATGCCACTCCACAGGATCAGCCAAGATCATATCGAGCTATTTTTTTCGATTGTAAGAAGTCATGGTGGTTATTGCGATAATCCCTCCAGCTCCCAGTTTGAAGCAATCTATAAAAAAATTCTTGTTAATACAGAATTAACACAAACTGGGAGCGGAACAAATTGCATTCCACTGGAAAAAATTACAATACTGAATTGTACATCAGCATTAGATAAAATTAATGCTTCAACCGCACGACAATACAATACCTTTGACGCTACTGATGAAGTGAGTTTTAGCAATGTTACTGACGATTTGATTGATGAGATTGAAGCATTAACTTTTCTCTCCCCTTTTGCTGAGAAAGTTGTAGAATATATAGCGGGATTTGTTATTTTCTCGACATCAAAAAAAATTAAATGCAATACGTGCATCAAAGGTTTGCTCGGGCCGATTGATGAAAAAAGTTTAATGCATCAAAAAAGCAGAGGGAACTTGTTGTATGCCTCTAAAGAGGTAATACATTTATGTCGTATGTGTGAAAAAGAAATAAGGCAACGTTTAGGCGACGATAATAAACCGACACGATCTTGTACCACAAGCCAAATCGTGCCTAAAGCTTTAAAAAAGTTTATTGGCAAGGATTTGTTTTCATCTATTAGTAACCATGCACACGAAAATGACTTTACGAATCATAATTTAGAACTGGCAAGGTTAATAATGGAGAAATACACTAATACACGAATTTCATTCTTAATAAAAAAAGCAAATCCACAAAAATGTATCCGTCATATTTATAGAAAATTAGTTCATTTTAAAAATCAGTGAGAGGAAAACGAAATTTTGCTTATTTTTATATTTTTCACAGATTACAGTGGTGGTAATTTAAAACATTTAATCAGCAAAAAGTATTTATGGAACCAACTACAATCACAGCGAATGCAGTCACTTGTATTCATTGATAACTTCTTCTATAACTATGGATTCGTTGATATGGAATGAAAATCAACTAATTTGTTTATTATAGTATACTAGCAGTTCCCGGCATGCGTTGCAATGCCCCGTTTCGAATCTCGGTCCAGATCCCGGTCTAAATTTCGTTTGTACAAACCTTGTCCTTGCAATAACGAACAGGAAAATAAAGAATTATTCAATTTGGTGCAATCGTTGTGAATTTATTTATGGGCTTACATACATTTCTATGATTCATTGTTATTTAAATAGATTTAGCTGTTTATACCATTAAAATCGAATTCTCGGTTAGACATCAAAACTCGATAATCCATGTAAACGGACTTTTTGAACAGACTAAATTATATCTTAATGAATAAATTCTTTATAAATCATCCGCCTTTGTATCACTTTAAAACTTGATTGTAATAACAGAGTTCTCGAAAGTATCGATACATGCATATCGACAATTTGTCAGCCATGACTGTCGTAACTTGTCAATGCAGTTGTGTGTCACTTCATTACACTGTATTGACACAGAATGTTTCTATGTGTGTATGAAATTATTAGTGTATTGTTTTAATTTGTATGTATTAGTTACGTAGTGACAGCAAATTGTTTCTGTTGTTGATTGTGAAAGTGTGCGTTTCCCCCCGCAAAAAATGACAGACAGTTTTGTATCGAGAATAAACGCTATGGCTACTCCCCTCCGGTCCGCCGCCGGAGGCCGTGTTGCTCTATGGAACCGACCAATCACGTGCGATAAAGCTCTCACCTTCGACCGTGTAAACAGTGGCCGTTCTCGATAACGAGTACATAAAAAACTCGCACTTACACATTATGCTTCTCGCGTTTAGCGCTAGATGGCGCTTTACAAATCCCATACAAAAATATAGTTTACGTCAAACGCGCTCACGATCGAATGCAAAAAGAAAAACTCGCACTTGGCACTGATTCCATTTCGACGTTGTCACTTGTCGAGACAAGAAGCGGCGTGCGCGCCAAAATTTTCTTAGTGAGAAGTGTCCGCGAAAAAGGTGAGTAATTGCGATTTCTTAATAACTTTTATGTCATGTTTTAATAAAATGTATTTTAATTACATTTTACAAGTCTAAATTAAATAAGACATATAACAGTTTCACGATGGTTATTTAACCTTCGGTCCGTCGCGTACTTTTTACATACGCGAGTCGTCGCGTGGGGTCTCTGAAGACCTCAGAATTAAAAAGCCTGTTTTTACCATATTTTAACATTTTTAATATGTGTTTTTTATTTAGTTGTACAGAAGTAAAACAATATTAGTGTTTTTAACTGTTTATTATAGCAAATCTTAGAAAAATAAGAAATCTATGATAAAATTATGAAATTAGGAACATTTTTCTTTGGATGTCAACTTATCAATCAACATAACATCATAGTTAAACTAAAATTAAACATATGACTTTTTTTTCTTTTACTACGAAATGACAAGAACATAAGGAACCCATGAAAAATATAATTGAACAAAATTAACAAAAAAACTCACATACTTCTGAGATCAGAAAAATAACCTAATTTTGGATGTCGATGCATTCAGTGCACACTGATTTAGTATGTGCAGGACATACGTTGCCTTTGCAAAAGTAACAGATTGTTTGGAATTTTCGATCTGTTCTTCTGGGACAATGAATGCAACGTTTTCTCATTGGAACAACCTCTTCTTCAGCATTTTGAGTCTCTTGTAATGGCACTGCAAATCTACGAATACAGTTTTGGATTTCTCGAGGTAAAGTTTTGATAGTCAATCGAGATTGCAGTTGCGGTCGAAATAAATCAAATGCCATTGACTTCAAAAATACTTTTCTCTTCATCTTTGTAACATGAGGTAATGAGTCCAAAATTATATGTGCATTTACTGATCCAACATCCAGGAAAGTATAAAACAGTCTCAGTGGCCATCTATTACAAATTCGTGCTACAGAGTAGGAACTGATCAGCTTGTCGACCACATCGACGCCTCCTTTAGTTTTATTGTAGAAATCTATAATTTCGGGAAGTCTCTTTTCACTGGTTTCATCAACAACACTGTCGTGGTGCATAGTCGAAAGCAGAATGACAGCTTTGTTTTTTTTCGGAGAGTACGAAAGTAATGTGCTGTGTTGAGTGAATCCAAAAAGGGTAGAATGTTCTTCCCTTCCCTTTTGCTTGAACTCCATAGGAACCTCTGGCTTATTTTTTCTTACAGTGCCCACAATTGTCAGCTTGTGATCCTTCAATAGTTCATCTGCTAAAGGAATGCTGGTAAACCAGTTGTCCATTGTCACATTTCTTCCAGACCCCGATATAGGTTCTATCATTCTTTTTACAACTGCTTTTGTGGAGGTATCCTGCTGATAAGGACCCTCAGGCTGGTTCCCGACATAAATTTCAAGTTTCTTCGTGTAAAATGTGACAGCATCTGCTAGTGAAAATAGCTTAATTCCATATTTTGCCGGTTTGCTAGGGATGTATTGACGGAATCGACACGATCCTCTAAAAGCTTCCAGCATTTCGTCAAGTGTAACGTATTCATTATTTTTATAATATGACTTACAATTTGTAACGAATGCTTGGTAAATATCTCTTATTGGTGCCAATTTGTCAACAGCATTTCGTTCTTGACGGGTATGAATGTTGTCAAAACGTAGAACTCGCAATAAGAACTGAAATCGCTGCTTAGACATTACAGCACGAATTATCTCTATACCCGTCCCGTCACTAGCCCAAATATCATCGATTGAAGTGTGAGATGATTTATGCAATCCAATCAAATATAAAACGCCAATCAAAGCTTTTATCTCGAGTAAGCTGGTGAACTCACAGTCACGTTCTCTTGTATAGTTTGGTTGAACAGTTGTAATCTTTATATTTGTGAACTCAACCACATGATTCAACATATTTTCATTTATAAAAAGAGACCATGATTCTAAAGGATTACTAACCTCTTTAGCTGAACATTGTGGACCTGGTTGTTCTGTGACTATGTTGTATTGTCTTGTCCTGACACTTTGGAGAAACGGAGTTTTTTTCCACTTGTAAACGATAGAATAGCCTGCATTTCTTTCCTTCTTTTTCACAATAAAAAAATTGCGGGTAGAAAAATTTATGAGAGGAATTTCGTCTTCGGTGTCGCTTTGTGAACTAGTGGGTTCCTGGAATTCTTGATCAGCATCACATTCAGGTTCTTCACATTCTTGCTCCGAATCTGTATTATGTTCGCTAAACTCATCAGCGTACTCCAAATTTCCGTCATCATCCTCGAAACCACCAAACGTCTCATCGTCTCGTTCTTCTAACCAACCTAAAATACGCTGCTCTTGACGTTCATCCATTTTCCTGGATTTATGTTTAGTTCGTCTACAGGACAAAACAAAAAAACGATGTAATTTTATCCCTAAAATATAAAATCATAACCCAAAATCCACGAGTAAAATACTTACGTGAGTCGTCGCGTGGGGTCTTTGAAAGCCCGACGCACAAAGAAACGTGTGTATCTCACGGCGCTCGCGCGCGAACTAACGACAAATACGCTGCGCACGATCATTGACCTTTTGTAGGAAGCTACCTAAAAGAACAGGTTGGTTGCAGACACGCAACATATAAATATTTGCTAATTTCTAAACCCTAGGCTTTCAAAGACCCCACGCGACGGATGGAAGGTTAAATAACGAGGTGGCCGACTACTGGGATTGCGTTTCTTGTACATTATCCAGTGTTCAGCCACCCCCGGCTGAGTACTGGATTTTAAGTTTTTTTTTAAATCGAAGTTTTATTGGTACCATTTTAAAGTTGAGAATTCACCATTTGATTTAGTATAACCATGTCATACATAATTTCTCTAAAAAACCAGTAGTCGGCCGCCTAACTAGATACGTTCGAACCACGGCTGAGCACTGGTGAGGGTGGACCCAGTGTTCGGCCATCAATAACTTACACTGTTTTATTTATTCAATAAGCACCTACCTACCAAGTAATTTCTTAGTTTTTGTGGCATTGTTTATTTGTTTCAGTTCCACATTATGTCTATTTCGAGGCCCATTTTACAATACCCTGAAGACAAATTAACCCAAGCTTTAGACGCTATCAGAAATGGCATGCCTAGAGATTGCAATCCGGATCCTTCGAAATTCGAAAATAACTGAAAAAACCGGATTTTCTTGAGTTATTTAAATCCGGTTTTTAAGACTCAAATTCGTTTATTTCGGATTTTAGTGAAAATTGAGTTTAATGGATAATATTTTACATTCATCCACAAATTTTCATTCTAAGTAATGAGTAGATCTGTATTACAAACTCTAATACGCAAATTCGAACAATATTTGAATTGGTAAGATTAGGTCTATAGGCTGTAGGTAATTTGTTTGAGCGAATTTGGCGCGAAATCCGTGATTGACTCTGTTTATGCCCATATAAGGCAATAAACTGAGCAACGCGGTGAGACGGACGCGTCCTGCCGCCGCCGGCGCGGTGCGGTGCCCCGCGCCCCGCTCATTCGGCCAGCAAGTTTCATAGGAAGTGGTTGTGTTGAATTGTTTTTGTCTATCGTGTGAATTCGTGTGCGTGCATGTACAAAGCGACTCGCGCTACACAAACTAGTAAGTATATAAAGTTTTATGTGTTTAGTTTGCCTATATTGTGTAAATGACGCGATGTGGTGTGGCTTTAAGTTTAAATTTATAAATGAAGTAATGAAACTGTTAGTTTTCTGGTGTAAATAGATATAAACTATGCTGATAAGTAAAATGTTTCATTTGCGTAACAGTTAAAGATGTAAATAATCCTTTCCTACCTATCTTTAATTTTTATTCGGTTAAAGTAACATTTATTCTGTCACTAAGAAAAAACTAAAGGAGATACTAACAAATATTTAGTACATAAGTAATCTTTCACGGTTGCTGTTTGCTTATCGAGTGGGTTTTATAGTGTAGTCTGTAGATATGGCTTATTAACCCCTGTTTCTACCTTACTATTCTTTCATCTTAACTTTAAATTTTATGGAGTTTTATTCTACACTGTCGTACTGTTTATGCAGATAGTGTCTTATGATCGATGGTGGGTGTCTATCTATTTAGCTGCATAAATGAATTAATAAAACAATTACATACTTTTTATTTTTAGATCAACCGGATGAAAAATGGAGTTCATAGATTTTACCAAAAAGTCAAGTGACAAGAGCAGCGTATGGCATCACTTTTTAAGAACGACGGACGGGCAAAAGGCAAAATGCAAACACTGTCATAACATTTTGAAAATAAGTGGTAGCACGTCAACTTTACACACCCACTTAGATAAGAAACATTCCATTAATGTAAAAAGTAATGAAAGTGTCACCACCAATGCTCAACAAAAAGACACACCCATCCCTTCAACTAGCAAAAGTTGTATTCCATTTGCCAAAGAACAAAAAATGACCGACTATTATGAAAGCAAAGACTGTTTAACTAGAGTTATATCAAGAATGGTCGTTTTAGATGGGTTACCACTGAAAGTATTTTGTACATCGGCAGATCTCAGACAGTTAATGCAAAAAAATTATAAAGAAGGCATCCCTAAGTCACCAAATTCAATTAAAAAAATGGTAATGGACATGTGTGACACAGAAAAATTGTCTCTAAATGTAGAGATAAAAGTAATGAAGTCTAAAAATACCAAATGGTCAATCACTCTTGATGAGTGGACCTCAATGAAATCCCACCGCTACCTAAATTTAAATATTCATTTTCAAAATGATGATAGCGAAAATGTCTGCAACAATCTGGGACTAGTAAGGATTGTAGGGTCTATGGGAGCCGAAGCTTGTGTTTCGCTCATAGAGATAAGATTAGATTCTTTTGGAATTTGTTTGGACAAAGACATCATTGGATTGACAACTGATGGCGCAGCTGTCATGGCGAAGCTTGGGCGTATTCTGCCGGTTCCGTTTCATCAATTATGCCTTGCACACGGTGTGCAACTGGCTGTACAAGATGTTTTATACAAAAAAAATAATCCACAAACACGTGAGGATCCGGAAACATGCTCAGACTCTGACTCAGATGAAAACTCTGATGATGACATTGATGACGGATTTGTCGTCGAGCATTCACGGAGACACGGAGTGCTGAATGATGAATATCAGAAAATAATTAAAAAAGTCCGGTCAGTGGTGAAGATGTTTAAAAACTCACCTACAAAGAACGACGCCACGCTCCAAAAGTATGTCCTAGCTGAATTTGGAAAAGAGTTACAACTACTCCTAGACTGCAAAACCAGGTGAAGCAGTCTATCAATTATGCTGGAACGATTTTTAAAACTAAAATTATGCATACAGAAGGCATTGATTGATATGAAATCTAGTATTAAATTCTCAGATATAGAAATCTTATGTCTAGAAAATTTGCAAATTTGTTTGGACATGATCAAAACCACAGTGGAAGTACTCTGCCGCAGAGATGCCACCATTCTAACGGCTGATACAGCTCTTAAATTTTTGATAAAATCATTAGATAGCCAAGACACGATGTCTGCCAAGCAACTGGTAATTTCATTAAAACGGAGATTTAAAGAGAGGCGGCTCTATAATGTTGTCGGTGCCTTACAATACTTACACAACCCTACTCAATTTTTAAATGAGACTGAGGAAGACGAAGATACATTTAAAAAACCTACGTACGAAGAAATTAAAAATGTTTTCTATCAAACTGCATCTCTAAATGTTGCCGATTGCACGACCACGTCGACTAATATAAACTCTATTTCAGAAACGCTGTGCGATAGTTTTGATCCATTGCCGCTCAGTTTTAAACAAAAGCTTAATCGCCAACTTTCTCTTGCAAGTGTGGGTAGTGATGTTCAATACCAGTCAACGAGTGTAATCAACGCAACTGATTTGCCTTCAATGATTCACGTTGAAATGGCTTTATTTGAAAACGGTGGAGGTCGTGGAGAAATCCTAAAAAAAGCTCTGAACGGGCTGCTTTCCATACCGCCGACCAGTGTTGAGTCTGAAAGAGCTTTTTCCACAGCTGGCATGTTCTGTAATAAAATAAGATCACGCCTAAACGATGAGACACTTGACGCTTTCATGTTCTTAAGATCTCGTTTTCTAAAAAAGACTGATTAATATAATAATATGTAGGTACCTACTAAATTAATGTCATAACTATTCTCTTAACTGAGTTACCTACAGTGTTTTATAAAAAAGGTGGATACCTAAATTATCTTACGTTTTTTGCATTTGATTTTATGTTATATTCAATTTATGGCTGTGTTGTTAGTAAGAAAGATGACTGATACCTACTTAAAGTTTTGTTGTTTATTTTAGTTGATTTTATTCTGTCATGTCTGAATAAATGCAGATTTTAAATGATTTAAGCTGTTTTATTTCAGTTTTATCAATTCACCTTAAAACTTCGAAAAATCCGGATTATCCGGATTTTTATTTAAGGAAAATTCAGAAATTCCGATTTCAAAAAAATCCGGATTTTGCAATCTCTAGGCATGCCTATTAGAGAAGCTAGTAGAAACTATGGGGTTCCTCGAGGTACAATTCAAGATAGACTTCACCTTCGAGTTCCTGAAGGGCCTAGAAAAATGGGTCCTGACTCCGTCCTTAACAAACTGGAAGAAGCGGAAATTGCAACGTGGCTGAAAGAGATTGCAACTTGTGGTTTCGGAAAGAAACCTGACAACTTATTTAACACTGTCCAGGACATCATGATTGAAGACGGCAGACCCAATCCGTTTGTAAATGGACGACCAGGAAAGAAGTGGATGACTTCTTTTTTCAGGCGTAATAATAATTTTCTATGAGAACACCTGAAGCGATTTCCAAGGGAAGAGCAGTAATCACTGAAGAAAGTATTAGAAAGTGGTTTCAGAAACTAACAGAATACCTAACTAAAAATCAAGCACTCGACGTATTAGAAGACCCTAAAAGAATATTAAACGGTGACGAAACAAGCTTCATGCTTTGTCCAAAAACCGGAAAAGTGATAGCACCCCGAGGATATAAAAATGTATACCAAATAGTAAAGGGCAAAGAAAAGGAAGCTGTCACCGTTTTAGCTTTTTTTTCCGCTATGGGTGATATTTTACCTCCCTGTGTAGTTTTCCCATACATCAGACCCCCCAAAGATGTTATAAGTAGCATGCCTGATGGTTGGTTCCTCGGTAAATCTGACACTGGTTGGATGAAGGCAGACATTTTCTACGATTATATTTCTAAATGCCTATCTAAATGGATAGATGAAAACAATGTAAAAAAACCAGTGCTTGTTTTTGTCGACGGCCATAAAACTCACATGACAATGAAGCTCAGTAAATACTGTCACGCGATTACATCATTTTGTACGCACTGCCACCCAATACAACACATCTGATGCAACCAGCAGATGTTAGCGTTTTTAAACCACTAAAATCTGAATGGGCGAAAACTGTTCATAATTGGTGTTCACAGCCACAAAACGCTAACACTATATTGACAAAATCTTCATTCTGTCCATTGTTGAAAATAGTACTAAGCAAAGTATCTCTGAAAGAAGCCATTAAAAATGGATTCCGTAAGTGTGGCCTTTTTCCATTTGATCCAAGTGCAGTAGATTATTCAAAATGCGTGCAAAATATTTTAGAGAAAAATAAGGCATCTGCCAGCAAGATAACTTCATCAAGTAAACTCGAAAAAGGAGATTTTGACGTTGCATCAAAAGTTATACAACATTTGCGCAATGATTTGACCGCAAGAGGTGTTGATGTGAATATTGTACTCGAAATTTTTGAAAATGTAAAACTACTTGAAGAATTACATAATTCAGTAAGCAGTAATACTACAGAGACAACAGTTCAGAATAATGACCAAAGCGTAATAGGTGAGAAAAGAATAGAACCTGAATTGACAGTAACGAATGCCAGTCCAATTATAACAGACACTGAAATAAATGGAGCCAAAGAAGAATTATACGTAATGAGAACTGAAGAAGAAAATAAATACCAAGAAGAGACTGAATTAGAAAGTGATAGAACTAGGACATACAATACAGAAGATGATAAAAATATAATAAATACATCACCATCCGAAATACTAGAAACTGATACTAATACTTTAAATAATCTGGCACTTGGCGATTTCACTTTTCTTAATAACAATTTATTGGACGATGATATTCATGTCAGTGCATTCGAAGTCCATGACAATTCAATATTAGTACCCATCGAAAACAACTCTTCGATCTCAAGAAGACTACCTAAGACTGATTCTGTCGTACAAATACTGTCGCCGAAAGTATCACCTTTTGTTCCAAAGCGTCTTATTATACCGTCACCTGTAAAGAAAACTACAACTTCTAGAGTAATGAACAGAATTGGAGCAATATCTTCTGAAGAATGGAGGCAATTTGAAACTTTGAAAGAAGAAGAGAAACAAAAAAAGAAAGATGCCGTTGAAGAAAGAAAGTTACAGAGACAGAAAAATAAAGAAGAAAAGCTAAAACAAAAAAATAAAAACAAGAAGAACAAAGCTCTGAATTCTATCAAGCGTAAAGTGAAAAGAGTTACTACAAAGAAGAAAGATGATGATTCTGATCCAGAATTCATTTTAAAAAGCACCAAAAAAAGAAAACTAAGTGATATGAATGATAGAAAAGAAGAAGCAGAAAAAACAGAGCAGACTAACTGTGATTTAGAGAAAGTTAAACCAAATAAGATTAAAATCCTCAGTGATATACTCATAACATCTGGAACTCTTGCGAAAAAAACGAATGAAGAAAATGTACTTCTGGAAAAAATGGTTAATCGTAGAGAAACCTTTAGAAATGAAGAAGAACTTGAAAATTTTTTAAATAGTGATATGATTGATAAGTTATTTTAGTTTCTTGTGATATAAGAGTACCTACCAAGGTCTTATTACTTAATTAAATTGATTAAGTTCCTATATAATTAAGCTTATAACTATTGATCTCAGGAGAGGCTGACTACTGGTGCCTATTTGGCCGAGTACTGGGTTGTGACGGCTGAGTACTGGGGAAATGTGCCTTATTTTGATAAATACTTTATTTTCAATACTTATTAAGAAAAAATATGATACCTGTTAATTTCATAACAAAGTTTAATAAATGATTAAGTTAATGAGTACAAAATATTTTTGATTACTATTTTGTTCGCGCACCATCGGCTGCGCTCGGCTGGGCTCGGCTGTGCTCGGCTGGCCGTCGGACCCGACGTTCGCCGATGGGCACTGCTGTCACTTCTGTCTTGTCATCGGGCCACGGCGGTTACCATACGCGGTCCACACAATCAATATTTGTACTCTGATTGTTTATACCTGTTACTGTGGAGCTCGCGTTACGTCTAGGCAATCGCAGTCTGTCGCAAAATGAACTTGTAATATAGTTGGCTGTGCTACCGTTATCCAGCAGTATCCTCGCGGTGATCTTCCTTCCCTCGCTGACCACGCGCACCAACGCTGTGGAAAGCAAAATATGCGAAGCAGTAGCATGATGTATGGTAGTAGTGTCACTTGATAAGGCGACATTATCTGGAGTACTATTAGTGCACAGTCTTGCGATTTAGTTATCGAATCTTATGACGGCAACTATAAGGCTCATATAAACTGTTCAATTTTGCCAAATATTACAAATATACTGCCGTCTTCTTTAATCGACTTGACCAATATCCCCATTCCGTCAGGCTTACACTTAGCCGACCCGACATTCAATGTTCCGTCAGCTATCGATATTTTAGTTGGGGCCGAGGTATTTTGGAGCGTTCTCGGCAACGCGTCGATAGATTTAGGAAAAAATCAACCCAAATTACGCGATTCACAGCTAGGGTGGATAGTGTCAGGCCCCATTGCTCTTCCATCACATCCATCGTCCTCAAAGCAATCGCACTTTTGCAACTTTACATCCAGCGAACTCAATACAAATTTATGCAAGTTCTGGGAACTTGATTCAGTTTCGCCTAAACATATTTTATCGCAACAGGAACGAGCTTGTGAAGAAAGTTTTCATAAAAATACTACCAGAGACGAAACTGGGCGGTTTGTCGTCACTATGCCAATGAAGGACGACCCTAGTGTCCTAGGCGATTCTTATGCCATGGCCAAGCGTCGTTTTTTATCACTCGAGCGTCGATTTGAGCGAGATCCCGCGTTCAAGGACAGGTACGTCGGATTCATGCAGGAGTACGAGCACTTGGGTCATATGACTGAAACAAGTCCGTCGGATAACCGTCACATAGATAATAAGGCTAGTTATTTTTTGCCACATCACGGTGTCATCAAAGAGTCCAGCACGACGACAAAGCTCCGAGCAGTCTTCGACGCCTCAGCTAAGACCACTTCGGGATTATCTTTGAACGACATTCTCATGGTAGGCCCAACTGTCCAGGATGATTTGCTGTCTATTTTGCTCCGGTTTCGTCAGCACAAATTTGTCATCTCTGGAGACATCGAGAAGATGTACAGAGCTATTGACATTGTTGATTCACAGCGTGTCTTACAAAAAATAATATTTCGTGCCGATCCTGATTTACCCTTAAAAACGTACAGTCTCAACACTGTCACGTACGGTACTGCTTGCGCTCCTTACTTAGCCACAAAATGTCTTGTTAGCTTAGCAGACACCACTACCAATCAAAAGGTTAAAACGTCGATCAAACGTGACTTTTATGTCGACGATTTCCTGAGTAGTGACGACTCAATTGCAGGTGTGGTCGAACTAGGTAAGGAAGTCTCATCAATTCTAGCTTCGGCTAATTTCCATTTAAGGAAATGGCAATCCAACAGCCCTGAAATCTTAGCACAAATTAAAGGTGCATCAGAAAGCACAAATACTTTAAATCTATCAGAAAATAAAAATGTTTCTTCTAAGACTTTAGGACTGCATTGGATTTGCGATTCAGATTCTTTGTCATTTTCCATTGATATAGACAACACCACCAACGTGACCAAACGAAAAATTTTATCGGTCATAAGTCAAATATTTGATCCACTTGGTTTGGTCGGTCCTTGTGTAGTAGAAGCCAAAACCATCATGCAGAAACTATGGAAAGAAAATTGTGACTGGGATAAAGGCGTCTCTAAAGACATTCATGATCTATGGCTTTCTTTTGTTAATACTCTCCCATGTTTGAACACATTAAAAATTCCACGATGGGTACTGTGTGATGAATCAGTTACGCATGAAGTTCATGTCTTTACAGATGCGTCGGAGAAAGCATACGGTGCATGTATCTACATTCGATCTGTGACTAGTCAGGGATCAATCAGAGTCCAACTCCTTGTCTCCAAGAATCGTGTGGCTCCTATAAAACCCACGACTATTCCACGTCTGGAGCTGTGTGGAGCACTGTTAGGTACTAGACTGTGTACTAAAGTTTTGAGCTCTCTTACCTTACCTTTGCACAAATGTCATTATTGGTGTGATTCTACAATAGTACTCTGTTGGTTAGTTATGTCACCCAATATGTTGAAACCTTTTGTACGTCATCGTGTTGATGAAATACAAGAAAGCACAGCAGGGCATACGTGGAGCTACGTACCGTCTAAGGACAATCCGGCAGATCTAGTTTCTCGCGGGCTGAAGGCTGACCTTATCAGCGAGTGCTCTTTGTGGTGGTCAGGTCCTCAATTTCTATACAAAAATCAATTGCATTGGCCAAAAATGCCCAATGACAAACAGGATATTCCCGAAGTAGTATCAAATCAATCAACTTCAACCGATAATAATTCTATTTCATTACATCAATCTCAAAATAAGAGTAATAATGATTCAATTATAGCAACATTGATAAATAAATATTCTAACTTAAATAAATTACAAAGAATAATGGTTTACAAACAAAGATTTATTTACAATTTAAAACATAAAACAAATAAGAGACTTGATTCCATTTCTAATCAGGAACTAAATAATTCATTAAACATTTTGATTCGTCACGCTCAAAGGATAATGTTTCCTCAGGAATATTCTTTACTTAAATCAGGGAAGGACTTACCTACGAAAAATAGACTTGCCTCTTTGAGTCCATTCCTAGACAATGAGGACGTCATTCGTGTAGGCGGAAGACTTGATAATTCTCCCTACGACTACAGTATAAAGCATCCTATTTTACTATGTAGTAAACATCATCTTACCAAACTTATTTTTACTAAAATTCACTTAGATTTATTACATGCAGGTCCTCAATTATTGCTTGCAAATATTAGACAAACTTATTGGCCTTTAGGTGGCAGAAACCTTTCTAAAACTATAGTTCGTACATGCATTAAATGCTTCAGACACAAATGTTCAAACATTCAACCCATCATGGGTCAGTTACCAGTCAATCGGACACAACTAGAGTTTCCATTTTTGCATTGCAGTGTCGACTATGCCGGGCCAGTATTTATAGCTGATCGTAAGGGGCGAGGGTGTAAGCTGATAAAATCGTATTTGTGTATCTTTGTTTGCCTTGCAGTTAAAGCTGTGCACATCGAGCTCGTTACGGACCTTACTAAAGAAGGATACTTAGCTGCATTAAATCGTTTCGTTGCTCGTCGAGGAAAGCCGCAAAGTATCTTATCCGACAACGGGACTAATTTCATCGGGGCTAATAATGAATTGCATAATTTCTTATTAGAGTCAGATATGGCATACGAAGTAGCTCAACAGGGCATCGAATTCATCTACGCTCCTCCCTATAGTCCACACTTCAATGGTATTGCTGAATCAGCAGTGCGCTCCACAAAGCATCATTTAAAGCGACTGCTGCAATTAACGCATCTTACATTTGAAGAAATGGCCACTTGTTTAGCTCAGATAGAGGCCGTTCTAAATTCTCGTCCTCTAACCCCACTATCCTCTGATCCTCATGATTTGTCTGTCCTCACTCCTGCACATTTTTTAATTGGACGACCACTCATGTCTGTTCCGCATCCACAGGTGCCTGATATCAACGTCTCTCGGCTGGAGCGCTATCAGCGTGTAGAGTATATCAAGCAGCACTTCTGGAACCGTTTTCATTTGGAATATCTTTCTCTGCTTCAGCAAAAGACTAAGTGGACGACTTCTAAGGGGCAGCGACTTTCAGTGGGGACACTGGCTCTCATCAGAGAGAAGGGACAACCTCCACTCTTGTGGCCACTGGGACGAGTCACACAGGTCTTCCCGGGCAGCGACGGCGCTTCACGAGTCGCAGAGCTGAAGACCAAGAAGGGGACAATTCTTCGGGCCTTCAATAATCTTTGCCCACTTCCTCTTGCATGAAGAGGTCAACCCGGGGAGGATGTTCGCGCACCATCGGCTGCGCTCGACTGGGCTCGGCTGTGCTCGGCTGGCCGTCGGACCCGACGTTCGCCGATGGGCACTGCTGTCACTTCTGTCTTGTCATCGGGCCACGGCGGTTACCATACGCGGTCCACACAATCAATATTTGTACTCGCGGATTGCCATTAAATATTTATTACATACAGTCCACCTTTATTAATCTTCAACATCACGAGCTATCTCCTCAACAATTTTTAATATTTTTCTATACATATTTAAACTTGCGCTTTCCACTAAAAGGCTGACTACTGGTGCCCGTACCCTACATCGATATTTTAAAAATCAATATCAATATCGGTAACGATGTATCGCGAAAAAAATATCGATATATCGATATGTCGGTACGATATGGAAAAAAAGGTCTAATCTTAGATTAGTAATCTACTGCAGTCATCATAGGTACATTAGTAGATAAATAATAAACAATAGACAATATTTTAATAAATCAAAAACTAGGATGAAAAAATATTAATTATTTATTTGTTAAACCAATATTTATCTGAGACAGACATTAAAAATACTCGTTGGTTTACGTGCTCGGCTGTAAGCCGACTCCTATTATTGGGCACTGCTAGATTTACGGCAGATGCCACTCTCTCTGAGGAAACCGAGGACGCTGGTGATATCATATACTTTAAAGCTATGTCTGAAAGAACTGGGGTAAAATGGCGACAATCAAACCAAAATTTTGTAGGGATCTCTTTTCTGGGCATTATAGGCTGATCTAGGTATTGCTTTAGTTTGTTAGGCATACCATCACTGGTTGAAAGAGAACTGGAGTTTGCTGAAGGTGCAGCAATATCTACAACAATTTTCTCATGTCCGGACCACAACGACGGCGAAGAATTTTCTGAGTTAGGTATTGTGATAGTAGGTCTGAGTTCAGGCGAAATTTGTCCTCGACGTCTATGTTCTAAACGTATTTCTTTTGACAATGCGCTTATTGCAGTGGAAACAGCTAGAGCTGAATTAAAATGGATACGCTTAAAGCGAGTGTCTAAAATTGTTGCTTTAGCAAGATGTAAATGTCGCTCTAGTGGTTCTAGTTTGACAATAACTAAGTTTAGCAAACTCTTCTGAACAGCAACACCAAATTCGGTAGAAGGTTTCATTTGTTGAAGTCCTTTCTGAAGTAAGTTTGCAATAGGAATCGCTATACTAGAAGTCACGTACTGATCGCCGCTAATTTCTTCAGTTGCTTGCTTAAATGGGGTAAGCAACATTATAAGATCTCGTATGACACTTAACTCTGAAGAAGTTATCATATAAGGTGCGTTCCGTTTGGTTGCCAAAATCTTAGCCACAATAGCTGATAATGTATTAAATCTTTCCAACATATCAAGACAAGAATTCCACCTTGTACTTACTGATTGTATAAGTGTTAACACTTCTCCCTCTTTTTTTGTTCCCTTTTGCTCTGCTCGTAAATCGTCCATTGCGTTTACAGATTGTTTAAAATACGTTATGATGGCTTTGATACGATTGGCAATTTGTAGAACTGGTGCATTATCTCTTATTTCCCCATCGACGATTAAATTCAGCAAATGCGCCATGCAAGGAATTCTTTTTCCATCTCCCAAATATTGTTTTACTGCAGCTACCATGTTAGCACCACCATCAGTGGTGATTGATAAAATGCAATCTTTTCCTATTGTAAACTCTTCGGTAATATTTTCAAAGCATTCTTTTATATAATCTGCTGTATGTGTCTGCAGGAAAGAAGAGCAATATTAATCCATTTTATTAAATTTATTTTAACTTACTATTTATTGTATTTTTTATAATTCGATGGACTTATTTTATACTTTACTTACCTGATACATTTTCCGTGCTGTCAATGTCACTATTTCATGCTCGGGAGTGCAGTTATCTGCAGTGTTAAGAAAATGCGCTGTTACTACGATGAAACTTCGTGTCGAGTTGGTAAGAGTTAATATATCACTTGTTAGAGCAATATTATTTTTCTCATTCAGAGTTGTTTTAAAATGGCTTTGGTAGTGGCATATCGTTGTTCCATGAAACCAGTTATCTGAAATGAGGAATGAAAAAAAAAACATTTGAAAATAAAGAAATGATATGATAATAACTTGATATTAGGTACTCGTATAGTTTGCTTACAGTAGCTCGAGATGAAACTTTATAGCGCGGAGAAACAACACTCATAAATCTTTTCAATCCAGATTTTTTCACACAAGATAGAGGCATGTTGTCTTTGCAAATCATGTAGATCAAAGCTTGATTGATTTGGCTAGTTTTTTGACCCCCTGCTAAATTGAAAAATATAATAAAATTAAAACATACGAGGGTGAATCAAAAAGTTCTTAGAAGTGCATATATATGAAACCTTTTTGGATCAAGTTCGATATTCAAATTAAAGAGTGTCTATCACACTATATTTATGCAGACTGTCACTTGTTTTTGTCAGTTCGTTCGCATGTAATATTTTTTTTTGTGCAACGAGTTGCTAAAAAGTCAAAATTATGGATAAAACTGAGTTACGTGCGGTGATAAAATATCTCAGTTTGAAAAAAATGTCTACGAAGGATTTTTTTTTGGACATTCAGCAGACATTAGGGGGTGATGCTGTACCCTATTCTACGGTTGCGTACTGGGTGGTTGAATTTAAAAGAGGTAGATCAAGCTGAAAAGATGACCCGCGTTCTGGGTTGCCTTCAACCTCCGTTACAGAAGAAAATGTCAAAAAGGTTGAGAATCTGGTTTTGGAAAACAGAAGAATGACTATAAAACATATAGCTGAGATCCTAAAGATATCTTTTGGTAGCGTTCAATCCATTTTAATTGATTCACTGGGGTTCAAAAAAGTGTCTGCAAAATGGGTGCCACGAATGTTAACCGACGAAAACAAAAAACGACGTTTGGAAATTTCCAAGCGTAATCTCGAAATGTTCCAGCGTGATTCGGATAATTTTGCCGTCGTCTTGTCACCATGGAAGAAACGTGGGTCCACCATTTTGATCCTGAAACTAAAAGACAAAGCATGTCTTGGAAACGACCATCCTCTCCATCCATTAAGAAATTTCGAGTTGCTCCTACCGCTGGCAAAATTATGGCCTCTAGTGTTCTGGGATAGTGAAGGAATCCTTTTTATTGATTACATGCCAAAGGGCCAGACGATTACTGGACCCTATTATGCAAATTTAATCCCGAAAGTGCGTGAAGCGATTAAAGAAAAACGTCGTGGAAAACTGTCGTTGGGCGTGTTGTTCTTTCAAGATAACGCTCCTGCTCATCGATCGGAATTTGCGCTCAACGCAATCCGCTGTGCTGGCTTCAATCTCCTTGACCACCCACCATATTCTCCGGACTTAGCCCCAAGTGATTTTCACTTATTTCCAAAATTAAAAGAGGAAATTCGTGGAACAAAATTTCACGATAATGACGCGGTTATAGCTGCCGTAGAGGACTTTTTCGAGAGTCAAGAAAATATTTTTTTTTCACAAGGAATAAGGAAGTTAGAAACGCGTTATTCTAAATGCATTGCATTGGAGGGAGATTATGTAGAAAAATAAAATATTATTATTTAAATCTTTGCATTTTTTAATATTGATTCCAAGAATTTTTTGATTCATCCTCGTACTCGTAGAACTAAAATATAAACAATGCAGTTATCGGATATCAATAAAAATACCTTCATAGCTTGAACTTCTTTCAAATATATCAATGAGTGTGGTTTGTTTCCACAAGTCTTTACCACCATCTTTGCAGAATTCAGTCTAAAAAAAAACATTTTACATTATGCACATATTTCAGTACAATTGTCGACATATATATATATATATATATATATATATATATATATATATATATATATATATATATTATATATATGTATGTAAAAACTCTAAAATATAAATTTATCGATATCGAAACTTTTACGAATTACACATCATTAGTTAACAAGTTATTAGTTATGAATGAACGCTTAACATTCAATATTTAAATATTGTATTTCGTTAAATGTTTAGATTATAAAGTCTAAAGCTACGTTTGGCCTTTGCACAAATAAAATACTTACACCAGTATCATCGTGAATCGCAGATTCAGACAATTCCATTAAGTTATTTTCTGTCTCAGCAAGTTCATTGGTAATAGATAAACTAGTAGACGGAACGGGGGAACTGGTTCTTGTTCTTGTTGTCATTCGCTTAGGTTCCGAAGAACTTGGTGTAATGTTATCTTCTTCACTTGCCCTTGCGTTTTTATTTTTGAGTTGGAGAAACGCATGGTGATGCTTATTTTTTAAATGTGCAGCTAAATTCGTCGTATTGCCACTAGATTTATATTTTTTACCACACAGATTGCAGGAAACACTTTGTTTGTCAATTTTTTTGAAATATTAGGTCCTTACCTATGAAATTGGCGTTTTGTATGGGAGGAACAAAAAGGCGAAGTTTTTTTATATAGCATATTTATTTAATCAAAGTATGAGCCATTGTAATCTATGCACTTTTGCCATCTCATAGGTAGTTCATTGATCCCTTTACTAAAAAAACCATTCGAACGGGAATCAATAAAATCTTTGAAGGCGACTTGGACTGCCCCATCTGAGTTGAACTTTTTCCCTTGCAAGAAGTTATCCAAATTTCGAAAAAAATGGTAATCTGTTGGAGCAAGGTCCGGGGAGTACGGTGGATGCCTTAGAGATTCCAATTGAAGTTCTTCTAATTTGCTAGCCGTCTGTTGTGCAGTGTGTGGTCTAGCGTTGTCGTGAAGCAGCAGTGGCGTAGAGCGATTGACCAGCCTTGGTTGTTTAGCAACTAGCTTTTCCATCATGGTTTGCAATTGCTGACAATAGATATCTGCCGTAATCGTCTGGCCAGATTTGAGAAAACTGTAATGAACGACACCGGCGCTAGTCCACCAAACGCTTACAAGTAACTTTTTATTGGTCAATTTTCGCTTGGAGCAGGCTTTGGCTGGCTTGCCAGGGTCCAGCCATTGCGATGAGCGCTTCCGATTATCGTAGAGAATCCACTTCTCATCACAGGTAATGATTCGATTTAAAATCCCTTCGTTATTGTGCCGGTCAAGTAATGTAACGCAGCAGTTGACGCGCGTTTGCCGGTTTGCTTCACTCAATTCGTGAGGAACCCACCTTTCAAGTTTTTTAATCTTCCCAATTTGCTTCAAGTGGATTAAAACAGTTTTATCACTAACGCCAAAGCCTGCAGCTAACTCGGACGTGGTTTGCGATGGATCCGCTTCCACAATAGTCTTTAATTCTTCATTATCAACTTGGGTCTCCGGCCGTCCACGGGGCTTGTTTTGCAGATCGAAATTTCCAGAACGAAAACGTTGGAACCAAAAACGCACTGTGTTTTCTTTTGCGACACAACCGCCATACACATCATTAACCCTTCGAGCCGTTTCCGCAGCACTGGTGCCACGGTGGAACTCGTACTCGTAAATAACGCGATATTTCAAATTTTCCATTTTGTAAATTGAGCGATGCAAACAAAAAAAAGATAAGTAAAAAAACAAAAGAATGACGGTTTACGAAACACAACTACATGTGGAAATAGCTGTATAAATTTGAATTTCGAATTCCTAACCAAATAGGAAAAATTTGTGATCAAAGTGGCCAGTACGACAAAACGCCAATTTCATATGTAAGGACCTAATAGTTCCATACAACACTAGACATGACTGGTATGCTCAATTTGAATATTATATATTTTAGACTACAATAAACTCAAATGTAGAAAAACGCACGCGTTAACTTTCGTTACGGATAACCACAGACAGTTGAATTAAATGTTTTTGTTTTTGGTTAATTTCTCGTTCATAACGAGGCAAACGGATCTGAGCCCATTCAGCCTATTCAGATACACAAATGAATGAAATTACTGTTACATCTGTCTTTAACCTAAAGACAGAGTTGCCAACTTAAAAACAAACTTAAGTACTAATTTAAAAAGCAGTTAAACAGCAAATTGAGTCGTGATTAAAAATATCGTTTTTGATACCATTTCGATAATGGATATTTGATATCGATATATCGATATATCGTTACAAAATATATCGCCCAAAAATATCGATATATCGAATTTAAAATATTTATATGATTTATATTTATTTGACAAGCCTAATTTGCTTGCCGAAAAAGGCCACGAGGTTGTAAAGTTACCCCCGTATCACTGCGACCTGAACACTATCGAAAAGATATGGGCTCTTATGAAAAGAAGGGTTAATGAAAAAGAATGTATCCCAAGACGCAAAGCAAATGGTTGCACTGACCGAAGCTGCTTTTGCGACCATTACACCAGACGAAGGGCGTAACCCTTTCAGAACTGACCTTACACGATTGTGTGGTTTACTAGATTCAATTTTTCCCACAAACCGTTTCTTTTATATGAACGGGCTCGACTCCACACGATTGCGCGTGAACCGAACATTGACCTCGAGTTTGAATTTCGCGCGCCTGTCAGTCGGTTGGCAGGCAGTGACCCGTCGAGTGCAGTGTTATTTTGCGGTCCCGCCTTCGATGAATGTAAGTAGAATTACAGGAGTATTTTCTCGTATTTAGTTTATTTTAGTGCACTAAACATAAATTTAATGTTCTTTTTATGTTGTCTTGTATTTTTTACATTGTTATCGCTAAATTACGCTACCGTGATGAGTCACCAAACTATTTCGACACAATTGTATGAAACGGGGCCCAAGGAGCGAACTAAGAAACTAGAAATTGTTATTATACTTTTACAGATTTTTCAAAGGTTTATCAAAGACGCAAATTTTAAACGAGGATAAAATCGAAAATTAATTAAATGGGTCTGGAGATGAAGGAATTGATGACGAGGACCTGCAGGATATTCTGATTCCGGCTCAGGGTTCAAATTATATCACTCCCATCTCTTCCACCGAGAACATTATAAATCTTGGGTAAAATCAAGAAAATTGACTTAAAAGCTTATCCTGCATCTTAACATTTGATCTCTCCATGGTCAACTTCTGGATGGAATTTAAACAAGATTGCAAGGCTAAAAAAATGAAGACCACGGACATTGTAGACCTACTGACTTTTTGTCTGAGTGTCAGTGAATACCTATTGACAGGTTCACCGAGGGCCGCAGTAGATAATCAAGAGACAGAATTTGCTGCCAGAATATGCCTACTCTTCGAAATATCGTCCTAAGCCTTTACCTTCCGTTGACATGCAAAGGGACGGATTTAACTACTGGCCAGTAATTGATACCCTGAAAGAGCTTCGAGCCTGCCACGCTTTGAGGTGTCCCAGCAGAACACGTTATCAATGTTCTAAATGTGACGTTTATCTGTGCCTTACAAAGGACAAAAATTGCATTTATACTTTCCAGCTGAAGTCTTACTTGGTGGATCTCATTTGAAACAATTAAGACTAAATAATCTCTTTTAAGACTGATTTTTATTAAAAAGAGGTAATTGTTACCAAATTTTCTGTTACTATTGATTGATTTGCATGTGGGACTTTAAAATGTTCTTGAGCTTACGATAATAAACGTTCTATATTCAATTAAAATTTTCTTTAACTTAAAATATACATAAGCTTTGGCCCGCCTTGATACTGTTACGTTCTAGGGGTGTGGGATCTAGATTGAAATGCACTTCTAAACCGATGAAGTAGAGTAGGATTTATTGTACACACTTTACGTTACAATACAACACTTAGTACACAAACACTTATATCGCACTCCAAAATCTTCTTGTCGCAGTTTTCGCTTCGATGTTTACTCGTCGCTTTCCCAAATTAAACTCAAACTCGGTCATCATCGGGTTTCTTCGCGGCGGTTCGGGTTCGAGCTGCTGCTCCTTCCCCGGGCCTCATCTCGCGGGCCCACTGGCCCACGGTGCTTGGTGCCGCGTGTGCGCGGCCGTCTTACGACGACAGGTCGTCTGCTGCACATCACGCGCGGTGACTCATCACGAGCTCGGACAGCCCGTTGAGTATCGCCGCGCATGGATCCATACCCTGCCGGATCTGGGTCAGCAGGGTGTGCAGCAGCTGGAGCACTGCTTGCAGTGGGATGGCACCGTGTGGTACCTCTGCTGGTTGAGGCCTCGTGAACGATATCGGGGCCTGGGGCACCCGACTTGCCAGCCCGCTCGGGGGCCGTGGAGGCGATTGAGGACGGGGGGGCCGAAAGGCCGAGATCGGCCCCTGTAGGGGCCGAGAAGATGGGCGGGGAGGCTGAGCTGCCCCGGTGGTGCTCCGGGGAGCGGGGTGAGACGCCACTGTCTGTGGGGGGTTGGCGTTGGCTGCGGTAATGCTGGTCCCCCCGCAGGCAAAATCCTGGTGTGCTGGGGGGGGGAAGGCTGGTCCGGCGGCTTGCGTCGGGGTGGACGCAGCCGCAGGTGGGCCTGTGTTCGCCTCCGTGCGGCGGCGGCGTCGGCGGCGTCTGCGCTTGGGTACGGCGGGGGCGGGAGCGCCCCTCGCAGTGGCGGGATTGGCCGGTGTGGCCAGGGTGGTCCCTGCCTGGGTGGTCTTCGGCGCCGCGGCAGCCTGTGCCAGCGGTGCTGGGGCTCGCGTCTGGTCGACAGCGTGCGGGCGGGGCAGCTGGCGCGCAAGCGCATTCGGGAGCGGTGGGGGGACAGTGGCCCCCATTCGCCTCGCCGTGCGCAAGAACACCTTGCAGCGACGATCATTCGCTGCGTGGGCCTGTGCGCAGATGGCGCAGGTGGGCGGATCTGTCCTCGGGCGAGGGCAGTCGGCGGCAGGGTGGTTGCCGGCGCAGCGGACACACTTGGTCGGTCGGTGACAGTTGACCGACGAGTGGCCGAACGCCTGGCACCGGTGGCACTGCGCGGGGCCCTTGCGGGGGCGCCATGCCTCTACGGTGACACCCGGCATATTCAGCAGCTCGTTGGTGGCGTACAGCCGAGCGAGCTCCTGTCTGGGCAGGTGCTCCAGCTCGACATGGAAGAGGCATGCTGGGTTGCCCCGCTTGCCCCTTATCCCCCTGATGTGGGAGGCATTGAAACCGAGGTCCTCAAGGGCCTCTCGGATGGCGTCGTGCGGCGTGTCGGCAGGCAGGCCCCTGACGGCCACCTTCGTTGGCCGCTCTTCGGGCGGGGAGTAGCAGAACCACTCAATTGTTGGGTCTGCTTTCTCCGCCTCCGCCAGATAAGCCTGGACGGCGCGGAACTCCTCGGGGCTCTTGGGGATGAAACGTATCCCCTTGCCGAAGGGCCGTGCGTTCGGCGGGTGGCCCAAGGTGTTTTTGATGCGTTCAAAGTGAACGCACCAATTGGGTAGGTTCTCCACCACTATGGGAGGGTACCCCTTTACCTTGGGCGGTATGGTCGGTCGCATTCCCGGGCTCCTTATATACCGGCCGTCAAGGACTCCCGAATATTCGGTAGGTACCTACTACCCAGTACGAGACTGTTCGGGATCCTTCCAAATGCCGTCTTGCCTAGCCTAGACCTTTCTCGAATGTTCGGCATCATAGTGCTATCCTTGTCTTGTGCTGTCTCTGTCACACCTTTCTGGAATGTTCTTAGTATAGCTGCCGCTCTCTAATCGTGCTATCTCTTTCACTCCTACTGAAAATTACGTCATATACTGAAGTGGGCTTCAAAGGCCCATAAGGGGTCCTGAAAACGCCTGAAAACGGGTTTTCAGGTTATGGCGTCATCTGATAGAGGGTGGCCTGAAACGGACTGAAAACATGTTTCAGTCGCCTGAAAACAACGGCAACTTGGGTGAAATTTCGATAAACTAGTATGTGTTAGAGCACTCTCTGAAACGGCCTGAAATGGTATTTCAGCCTGCTGAAAACGCCTCCAAGGCACGGAAAAACACGATCAAAGTTTTAGCACTAGCCCACCGGCGTAACAATACAATTGTGCGATCTTACAATTGTGTGGACGCTGCCTTCGGCACTGGCTCACACAATTGTGTGGGCAACATTTTTTCAATATGGCGGCCGGAAAAGGGTAAAACGACCTCAGATTTGCAATCAGCAGCTTATTTTTAGGTTAGTATGACTTTTTTTTACACAAATTCTATGTAGTTTCGGCGCCGGTCTGAAAGCGGTAAAATAGGCGTACACGTACATCACCTGGAAGATGAGTACTTTAAAACTGACGGACTGCTTGACGTGGAGATGGAGAGATTCGTCATTTTGACGGAAAGCGACAGCGGCACTGATTCCGACTCATATGGTGATCGTAGCGATAGTGATTCCAGTATGTCGGGTATTGTACCGTTAAGGCCTATCCGCACTCGCGCGCGGTTCGCGCGCGAAGGCGCGAAGTACTTGCGAATGATGAGTGTTTCCGATTCGCATATTCCTCGCGGCTTCGCGGCTCGTTTCCCGAAAAGTGTCGGTTTTTTGTCCCGCGTCAAAGGGTTCGCAGGCGTGAAGCGCGCGCGAATACGTCAAGATTCCTCATTTCGCGGGGTCCTCAGTCGCTCTGTATCAATCGCCGCGGATGGTTGTGTGAAAATGAGTATCGTGTGGAATAACGAGTTAGAACTCGCATTTATTGATTGTTATCGTGCTGAGCCGGTATTGTGGGATGTTAATTTGAAAGAATATAAAAATAAATTGAAACAGCATGGTGCTTGGATGCGGATAGGAACTGTGATGGAAATACCAATAGAAGAACTGAAAAAGAAAAAAGATTCCCTCATGTCAAGTTATAGGAGCTACAAGGGGAAAGTTAAGAAGTCTATTCAATCGGGAGCTGGTGCCGATGATATATATCAACCTACTTGGTTTGCTTTCGAAGCAATGAATGCTTTTTTGGGAGATAACCTAACATGTAAAAAAACTATGAATACGGTAAGTATAGGTAACTTTATTTTTATTATTTAGGTACTTAAATATTGCTTAAATATCTCGTGAATTCCTTTCTTATTTCTATGGCGTTATTTGCTGGTCGCCGAGGTACTGTTCTCAAGTTACGAAAAGCGGATGTATTATCTTGATTTGTCCTCCATGATCCAGGTTGTATAAGTACTCCATCGTCATCGTACATGTCAATAGATCCGGGTGGCGTATAGATGTGTAAAGAAGTAGAACTTCGTCTCAAGAAGTTATGCAGTAGTATACAAGTATATGTTATAAGGCTAGCTTTTTTCTGGTTGTAACGGAATTGGTTTTCTAAATACTCTAAATCTGGCCGCCAATATACCAAAAGTATTTTCTACCACCACTCGACCCGAAGATAATCTTGTGTTAAATTTACGTTCTGCAGAACCCATATTGTGCTGACCAGAATAGGGCTTCATTAAATGCTCTGACAGTGCAAAGGCTCCATCCCCCAAAAAAATATAGGGCACATCAATATTCGAACCTGGTAAAGGATGCGGTGGTGGTAAATTTAAGCTGTTTGTGCACATCTTGTTCCATAAAATACTATTTGTAAATACTCCTCCGTCACTTATTCTGCCTTGGCAACCTATGTCCGCAAATATGAAATTGTACTGACTGTCAACTAATGCCAGTAATACTATACTGAAGGTTCTTTTATAATTATAGTATGCAGAACCAGAATTGAATGGGCAGTCGAGAACTATATGTTTGCCGTCAATAGATCCAACCGCTCGAGGAAACTTCCTTGCAAATCCTCTTTCAATACACAGCCATTCTTCTGGACAAGATGGTATCTGCAAAAAAGATAACATTATATAGAAACTTCCTAAAAACAGTGTGTAGGTACCTAAATGTATGTGTGTTTTTCTAGGAAACTGGGGAGGAGCCTACAGAAGCTATAGAAGAGAATGATATCAAAGAAAATCAAAGTCAGTCTATGAACTCCCAAAAAGATAGAGACCATTCAATCCGCCGACGCAAAACCTCTTCGGAACTGGTTGAAGCAGGAAACGTCGTTAAAGAAGCTCTTGCCAACTTCAAATCCACGCTAAAAAGGAATCCATCATAGCCTGTTCAGCAAGAGGATGATTGTGATTTATACGGAAAATTATTAGCAAAAAAGTTGCGAAAATTATCTGAGAAGAATAAATTGCAGTTGATGCATGACATTGACGGTTTGTATTTACGATACCAATATGATGACCCTGTGATGTCTCCATCACCACCTCAAAGACCGGGCACATCATCGTCTACTTATTCAGAGCCCCCATTGCTTTATGGGACAGGCTAATGAAAACACTCATTACCAAAATAGACAAGCTATGATGTCTCTGTTACCACCTCAGAGACCGGGCACATCATCATCTACACATTCAGAGCCTCCATTGCATTATGGACAGGCTAATCAAAATGCTCATTACCAAAATAGACGAGTATTATCAGCCCCAGCTTCTAATATCATCATTCGATCCCACCAGCTTGTTCATGCGCCAGACTATCCTGTACTTACTATACCAGAGAACCAAGATGAAAATACATCTAATGAAAATGTTGGTAATATAATTCAGGCAGCTTTTGACTCAAGTTAAATTACTGATATTACCGAATTTATTTTTATTGCTTTAAATAAATGTCCTAATGAGAAATATTTGGTTGATTTTGCGGAATTATATTCTAGATTTAAGATTATGTTCTACGAGTATGTATGAGTATTAACATTGATTTGATTTATATCCTTACTTTTATTTCATCCTTCAACACTTCACATAGAGCATGGCAAACTTCTGGTATAATTTCAGATATTATTTGTGGTGAAACTTTAAACAAATAATGAAGGCTTCCATAGTCGTCTCCTGTTGCTAAGTATCTCAGTGTTATAGCAAGACGTATCCGGGCAGGAATGGCTTTTCGCAACTAGTGTCTTGTTTTGAAATTCGTCTTGAAATTCGACTAAGCAAATATTCAAAATCATTTAATGACATCCGCGAAAACTTTTTGAATTCATCTGAAGGTTCTGCTACTAATTCATTCAAAAGCTTCTCCATAGTTGCACTGTAACAAAAGACATAGTTATCGAGCACCTATACCTATAAGTTCATTTTATTTAACCTATTGTTAAAAGGACATTAGGCATTCTGGTCTGAAGAAATAAAATCGTGCGGCCACACCTGGGACGAATTGCAATACTTAGCTCATTTAAAAATATATATGTTCTTAACCCCGTAACTCTAAAAATATATGTACTTACTCATAAAATGCAGTTACAGGATTAAGTACATATATTTTTTAGGTATTTATATGAGTTAGCTACTGCAAATGGTCCTGGGTCTGGCCGCGCGACTTTTTTTAGACCAACCTTCTATGGAATCTGCCTGATGTCCCCGTTTCGCCCAACTAGTAGGTACTACATATATACTTAGTATATTCTAACCGCTAACAGAAAGTAAGTTGGTATGGTACTGACCTGGTTCTGTTTCGGTGAATGGTGGTAATCCACCATCTCCGTTTCCTGTGCTTCTTTTGAATTGTTCGTTTTTTATTTTTAAGGCGTAATTATAGATTGCCAAAGAGCAAAGTAGTAAAGCAGATGCTGTAGTGGTTTCACTGTCCATACCTACTACAAATAAACTTGAGAAAACTGACGTGCGTACGCGTCAAGAGCGCGAACTATACTGTTAAGCCTGGTGCGAACCCTGCAGTGTGGACTGTTGACAGTCGCGGCGCGCATCGCACCGCGCTTCGCGACGCGATGCGCACCGTGATTCACGCGCGAAGTGCGGATAGGCCTTATGAATTCAATATAAAGCGCGCTCCACACTCGCGGCGCGAAAACCCGCGAAAGCCGCGAAGTGCGAGTGTGGATGGTTTCGCGGGTTCGCGTTCGCGCTTCGCGGCGTTCCCCGCTCGGTGTCGGTATTTTTGTCCCGCGACAAAGGGTTCGCGCCTGGTTCGCACGCGAACGCATCTACACTCGCAGATCGTTCGCATTAGCGTCCCAGACGTGGCAATAACCGGTCGCGCGTAGATTATTATTGTATATTATTGTGGTTTAGTGTTTAAAATGAGCATCAGTTGGAGTAACGAAATGGAACTGAAGCTTCTTGAATGTTTTCAAGCAGAGCCATTACTTTGGCAGTCCAAGCATAAAGACCACAAAAACAAAAATAAGGTGTATGATGCTTGGGTGCGTATCAGCACTATAATGAATATACCTGTGGCTGATTTGAAGAAAAAGAAGGATTCCTTAATGTCTAGTTATAGAACCTACAAGAAAAAAGTTAAGGATTCTACGCACAGTGGCGCAGGCTTGGGCGACATTTATAAGCCCATCTGGTTTGCCTATGACACTATACTCTTTTCTTGGAGATGGAGCAAAATGTAATGAAACAATAAATACTGTAAGTGTGAATTTATTTATTTTTTTACATGTTGTCATTATACCTATACATTATAAATATAGGTAGATACATACATACCTACAGAAAACTTATAGAATTATATGTGTCTGTTTGCAGCGGTATCTGCAAAATATTTAGTGAACTCATCTCTTATTTCACGAGCATTCATAGCTGTTCGGCGAGGTACACGTGGCAGATCACGAACAGCGCAATTATTTTCAATTTCTTTTCTCCATGAACCAGGATTTATTAATGTGTCGTTCTCGTCATAAGTATCCAAGCTTCCGGGAGGTGAATAAATGTCAGATGAACTGGCGCTTTTTCTTAAGAAATTATGCAGTAGTATACATGTCTTTGTCAAAAGTTGTACTTTTAAGGGATTTAATTGAATCGGTTTTTGAAATATTCTAAATTTTGTGACAAGTATCCCGAATGTATTTTCTACTACAACCCTAGCACTAGATAATTTTTGATTAAATTTACGTTTAGGTGATCCCCAGTTATGGTTACCGGGGTAGGGTTTCATAACATGTTCTGTCAATGCAAAGGCACTATCTGCTAAAAATACGTAGGGTACATCTTTGTTCGAATTAGGTAAAGGATGTGACGCAGGTAAATTTAAAGTATTATTGCAAATTTTTCTCCATAATAAACTATTTCTCATTACCCACCATCACTAATTCTACCTTGACATCCGATATCTGCAAATATAAAATTATAATTACTGTTTACTAGAGCTAGCAGTACAATACTGTATGTTTTCTTGTAATTAAAATAATCTGACCCGGAACCTACTGGACACTGTATGACGATATGTTTTCCGTCAATTGAGCCTATAGCTCTTGGAAACTTGGGTGCAAAACCTTTTTCAATTTCTAGCCATTCTTCCGGGCTGGTCGGCATCTGCAAAAAAGTAAACAATTAAATTTTATTATTTTCAGGAAGAATCATCATCATCGGTGTGTGCCGATGAAGAGGAGGATAATGCGGATGGTGATAATAATAGCGAGCCAATATTGACACAAACTGTGCGTCGCCGTAACAATCCCTCTGAACTGTTGGCTGCTGGTGAAGTTGTCAAAGATGCTCTGTCTACACTAAAAGCAACCGTTAATGCTCGGCGAATTCAAGAAGATCATGATGAGTGCGACTTACATGGTAAAGTTATAGCCAAAAAGTTGCGACAACTACCCGAGGATGAAAGAATGCAGTTTGTTTGTGAAATATACGGCATGTTCTTGCGCCGTGATCAAATAAATTCAAGACAAAATGCTGCATTTCTTGTTCCATCTCCATCACCATCACCATCACCGACTTATCACCGATTTAACCATGGTATACAAATGCGTCCTACACAAACTAAGTCTTATTCTGAACCCGGTACATCTAGAGCATCTAGTTCACATAGCAATTACTATGAGCCAACGTTTTATTATGAATCTCCCGAAATTCACATCCCCGATCAAAGCACAGCCTCTGCAGCATCACGGATTATCATAACTTCCAACAAAGTTGTTCAGCCGGCTAAAGATACCAAAAATTGCGATGAAACTACTATAGAGGAGTTTAATGTTGAGTCGGCTACTCAAGACTCTACAGATTATGGTGATCCGGTTATGAACGCGTTCAAAAACGCTTGATTTGTTTTTCGTTTTTATTTAATTAATACTATTATTAATACTTTCATAATTAATAGATAGATAACATGTGAAATCCACAACGCGCATTGGGCCAGCGCAGTGTGGAGGTCTATGGCCCTTAGGCCTAAGCCCTCTCCTTAGTGAGAGACACGTACCTTAATTTCATCCTTCAGTATTTCGTTCAAAGCCTGACATACTTCTGGAATAATCTTCGATATCAGTTGAGGTGAGATTTTGAACAAAAAGTGGAGACTTTCAAAGCTGTCACCAGTTTCCAAATATCGCAAAGTAATAGCGAGGCGAATTCTTGCTGGGATGGCCTCTCTTAATTGAGTATCTTGTTTAGCAATCACTGGTGAAACCTTGTGTAGTAAATATTCAAAATCTGATTGCGACATTCTAGTAAACTTTTTGAACTCTCCTGATGATTCCGCTACTAATTCGTTCAACTGTCTTTCAATAGTAACACTGAAAAAGAAAAATGTAAAGTAAAGAATTTGAAATTTGCAATATGACCCATTTCACCAAAAATGATTTAAGTAATCCATTTTTGAGAGCTCTATAAAATAATTATTACCTCGTTCTGCTGCGATGAATCTGCGTCATCCACCATCTTCTTTTTCTCCATTTTTTATTTATTTGTTTGATACTTTTAATGTTCACGTAATTGTAGACTGCTAAAGCGCAGATCGTCACAGCAGCAGCTGCAGCCACATTGTCGTCCATTTCTTATGAAAGCGCGAACGCAAATGCGAAACTTTGCGAATGTGGATGAACTCGTTTTCAACGCGAAGTTCTGGCGTGAATCGCGGTGTGAATTCACGGCGCGATTCGCGTGCGAATGTAGAGCGCGCCTTTGGTTCGTGGCGCGCGAACGTGAACGCATCTACACTCGCAGTTTTTCGCAGTAGCGTACAAGACATCGTGGGGAATAGTTGTGCGTGCGTTGGCGGTCGGCTTTCATTAAAGATGAATACTTCATGGAATAATGAACTTGAACTGACACTGATTGAGTGTTATCAAGCTGAGCCGATACTGTGGCAGTCAAAACACAAAAATAAGAATAAGGTTCATGACGCCTGGACAC
The DNA here is from genome assembly GCA_963921415.1 of Pyrausta despicata. Classification (NCBI taxonomy): domain Eukaryota; kingdom Metazoa; phylum Arthropoda; class Insecta; order Lepidoptera; family Crambidae; genus Pyrausta; species Pyrausta despicata. The sequence continues at coordinate 12,032,916 of OY992864.1, forward strand.
GCATAAGTGCTATCATGAATATACCTATAGCTGAGTTAAAGAAAAAGAAGGAGTCTCTAATGTCGAGCTTTAGAACTGACAGAAAGAAAGTAAAGGATTCTATCCACAGTGGTGCGAGCTCAAGTGATATCTACAAGCCCATATGGTTTGCTTACGAAACCATGGATTCTTTTCTTGCAGATGGAGTGCAATGCAAACAAACAATAAATACAGTAAGTAAAGTAATGTACCTTTATTTTTTTTCTTTATAATTAGGAATTACTTATTTCGAAAACTCGTATCTTATTTCACGAGCGTTTAGAGCAGGTCGGCACGGTAATGTAGGTATTTGACGTATCGCACAATCCCTCCCAATTTCATTTCTCCATGAACCAGGTGTTATCATTTCGTTATTATCATCAATTAGGTCCACTGTAAATCACACGCAAAGACATTTTTCACAAACAAGAGCGTATTTGTAATCGGAACCAACCTCATCACACTACCAGAGAGCACATACTTCACAAAGCAGTTACTCCGAGCCACCTATGCACTACTACTTGTTACCCCCAGAAATCCATATGCCCGAAGAAACCTCAACCTCAGCCGCTTCTCAGGTTATCATAACTTCAAATGAATGTATTCGGCCGGCTACATGCACAAATAATGTTCCAAGTGTGATAGATACCGCGTTCAATAATGCTTGATTTATGGGATTAGTAAATTTGTTAAAGAATAATGTTACGTTCCTACGTAAGTAATAATTTGCTGTTGATTGTACCTCGTGTGTGCATAAGTTTTGAGACGAAATAAAAGTTGCATAACTTTTTTTATAATTAACATATATTTCTAAAATTTTCAGTAAACAATAAGTAGATAATAATAAACAAAAAATATGTTTTATTATTCAAAATGAACACCCTTGTTTTTAATACAGGCCCTTAGACGAGTCATCGATGACGGCACGGATCTTTTCCAGCGGGATTCGCTTTGCTTCTCGGACAAGAGCTCGCTTCAGTGACTCCAAGTTTGGGTGGGACTTTCGGCAGGCCCTAAGCTCTAGCTCAGCCCATAAAGCATAATCCAGCGGGTTGAGGTCGGGGCTGGAAGAGGGCCATTCGTTCGCCGCGTAAGGCCGGCACATTTTCCCTCAACCACGCTTGGGTGGTTTTTTCTTTATGGGATGGCGCTGAGTCCTGTTGGAAAACCCAATCCTTGTTGTGAAACAAAGTAAGGGACAGGGGTTTCACAACAGGCTCTAAGATGTCAGTTTGATAGTTCTTGGCTTTCACTTTGACGCCTTGTTGACAGAAATGGAGCGGAGTGACACCTTCATACGAAACTCCCCACCATACCATAACACTAGCCGGATGATGAGTACGCGAGACATTCCGTGCTGAAGCTGGGACGTCCTTGCTACGTTTTGCATACACTTTATTGTTTTGTCGGTTGAACTTTCCTTCGACAGTAAAGATTTTCTCATCGGTGGAGAGTATTTTCCTCGCATCGTATCTCTTAAGCAGTATTGGACAACGTTCGCGTCGCAATTTACGAAGGCGATCGTTTAAAAAATGAACTTTCCTACGGCTATACGCCTTCACCTTAAGATCATATTTCAGTATTCTGTTGACTGAAACGCGCGAAATATTAGTCTGCAGAGCTAGTTTTTTCTGAGTTCGACATGGATTTCGGCGAAGTCGCTCTCGGATGATTTTGATGTTCGCAGGCGTCCTTACATAGCGCGGCTGACCACTCCTTTGGCGATCTTGCAAAGAACTTGTCTCCTTGTATCGTTTAATAGTGTTATACACGAAGTTACGGCTCACACCAAATGTTTTCACCTCACGGAAAATCTCCATTGGTTTTATTCCCGCCTTAAATAGCGAAATCACGGTCGCACGCAATTCTTTTGTTCTCTCCATCACGAGAAAATTGAAAGAAATGAATTTGAAAATCAAAGGAATTAAAAGTTAACATTCGAAATTCAAAATTAGAAAAAGAAATAAATGGCAGCCAGTAATTATTTATTTCTTTTTTTAGCACAAAGTTTGTCTCAAAACTTATGAACACACGAGGTATTGTTAAATTAATAAATACTTTTAATAATAAGTGTTTTAACTTACTTTAATTTCTTCCTTTAGGGCTTCATTCAAAGCATGACATACTTCTGGAATAATTCTCGATATAAGTTGAGGGGAAATTTTAAATAAATAGTGGAGACTTTCGAAACTATCTCCAGTAGCCAAATAGCGCAATGTAATTGGCAAGGCGTATTCTAGCTGGGATGGATTGTCTTAATTGAGTGTCTTGTTCGGTTATTTTTGGCAAAACTTTGCCTAATAAGTCTTCGAAATCCGACTGAGACATTCTGGTAAACTTCGGAAATTCTCCTGATGGTTCAGCAACTAATTCACTCAACTGTTTATCCATAATTGCCCTAAAAAGGTAGATAAAGTATTGATAATTAAAATAAGTATCAAAAATCGCGGCAGCCGTTAGTACTCAATAAACGATCAATTTACCCGGTTCTATTGCGATGGATTTCCGTCATCCACCAACGTCTTCTTCTCCTTCTCTTTTTAGAAAGCTTGTTAGCTTTAACTTAAAGGTAATTCGCGTTAGTGTAATTATCCTTTATCCAAATTTATCCTAATTAATTATCATCATCAAAAGTCTATGAACAAATGTTGTTCTTTAGAATAACTGTATAATAAACTATAAAAAACCAACCGTTAGTTGATAGCAGTATACAGCAATTTTAAAATACAAAAGTATTATTTTAAATTTCCGTTCTTTTGGGGTATGTAAGTTAAATAACGTTGGCAACATTCTTTCTTGCGCTGACAGCGCCGCGGCTACGGAACTTCTTTCGTGGCACGGACTTTAACAATAAAAATCTGAGTCACAATCGAAGATTGAATGGGAACCGAGCCGCGCGGTCGGCCGGACCGGAAATCGTACGGGCAATTCAAGAGATCACTTATGAACTCGCCTGGAGCAATCGAGCGGCTATGTGTCAACAATGCTTGGCTTATCTATCGACGTAAAACTCAAGGTACCAAGCACATGAAGCTGAAGGATTTTAGATTTGCTACAAGCAATGATCTTACCACATTCCAAAGGACCAAAGCGCGGCTACGGAACTTCTTTCGTGGCACGGACTTTAACAATAAAATTCTGAGTCACAATCGAAGATTGAATGGGATCCGAGCCGCGCGGTCGGCCGGACCGGAAATCGTACGGGCAATTCAAGAGATCACTTATGAACTCGCCTGGAGCAATCGAGCGGCTATGTGTCAACAATGCTTGGCTTAACTATCGACGTAAAACTCAAGGTACCAAGCACATGAAGCTGAAGGATTTTAGATTTGCTACAAGCAATGATCTTACCACATTCCAAAGGACCAAAGGAATGGATAAGACTAGAGGTGCACATTTTGTCACACCTCAAACGTCTGAATATGGCCGATTTGACCAAATTGCCCACTTTTCATTTTAGAAGGCAAGAAGGCAGATGCAAGAATTGCATAAAGAGTCAGACGAAATTTGTCTGTGCTAAATGTAATGTACGCCTCTGTTTGGTCGAGGACCATATTAGTTTTTTTTAATTACCACACGAAACCCTAATTGTGTGACTGAATTGTAAGTCGTTTATATACGTATCTGATTTTCATATTTTTTTACAGTGGTCATGTTTACTGATTCTACAATAAGGGAATATTATTTTTTGTTTATTTTGTTATTTTCCGTGCTCTAAAAGATCAAGGAATGTTCTTGGATCTCTTAAATACTTAAGTCTGAAAAAAGATCATTATATTTCTAATATAAATAAATAGAATTCAAAATTATAAGCGTAAAAACTGTATAAGTGTTGAAGGATATGTTTGTAAAAGATATTTATCTTTTGATTTCTTTTATACTTATTGGGAAAAAGTACAAGAATTTGAAGTTATGTTTGAGTAAATAAAGATTTACTACTTTTTAACATCTGTTTTAATTTCTTTCTGCATGTGGCAACGTGCATAATAATGCATAACGCTTTTTTGATAGTAAAGCTCTAAAAAGCTGGCAATGTGCACATAAATATACATGCTATATTTTCAAAACTACATAATTATGATTCTTTAAATATTTATTTTATCATTAAAACTCACCTCCCATATCATAATCCCATATTTATGGAGAAAATCACAAATACCAATTTTTGCCCACATTTTTTTTAGGTTAACAGAATTTTATCTGGGAAAATTGTGTATCAAGGTGACGATATTACCAAAAATGCTGCGCAAAAATATTATGACAAACATAAGCATTAGAAATACTATAAATAAATGAATTAATTAAATTTTAAGTTGGATTTTTTTCATTATTTTTCCTAGACAGTAATACCTACATGTCCTCTATCAAATATATTTTTTTCGCACGAAAAACAAAAATCGACCATTTAAGGGTAAATAATTTCGAAATTGTTTTATTCACAATACGTTTACGTTAGGTGGTTTTTGTTAACTGGTTGTGTCTTAAAATGTAATAAGTAACTTCACGTAGAATATTAGCTATTGTTTTTATGATTCTAAAATCGAAATGGAGACGTGAAAAGTTTTCTCCAGTAGGTATCTGAAATAGATATAAAATAATAAATAATTGCGTAGTGATTTTTGTCGAATAAAATACAAACTAAAAATGTTAAGCGCCTATCCTACTTACTTCAAAACGCTACTAAATTTGAAACAGATCACATGCATCGTCTGATAAATATAAAAAAAAACACTACATACCTAACTATAAAAAAAACCTCCACCGCGTCTATCGTCTGAATAAGTTATCCAAATCTGTAAAGGTCACATTTATACAAGGAAAAATTTATAAAGGTTGGTGTATATTGCCATTATTGTCGTCAGTACCAACGCACTTTTTTAAAATTAAATCAACCTCTTTTTGTGAGTAGATGCTACCTTCGCCTTCGTGTAGGTAATTTATATATTTTTTATAATAAATGAATTATTCTAATCGTAGCCTACCAAAAAGCCGGAGAGAACAAAACAGCCAGAGGGTATCATCATTGAAGTGGTTGATGAGCATATATCTGAGGGGGCTCAGCTTCCAAAGAAGGTATTATTTTATACAGTTACCTTAATTGAATCTTTTAGTTTCTTATACTTTGTAAGTAGGTAAATTGACGGTTTTGAAACAAGTTTATTAGGCACGTTTCAATACTGCTTTGATCAAAATGATAACACAGAATAAATAAAAATTAACTTTACATTCTATTCCAAAAGTAAAATATTAATATATTTATGTCTTTTAAATTACTGTACATACTTTATCGCAGACAGAGGGGTTTGCTGCATTTTACCTACATACTTTAATGCAAATTTTTGTCATAACATAAAGTAAGAATATTTAATAATCTATTCACAGCTAGAAAAAAGTCCAGAGGAAGCCATTGAAGTAGTTGAGGACCATATGACTGAAAAGTCTCATCTTCAGAATAAGGTATTATTTACATTTAAAATACCTATCATACATATCAATCTACCACGAATATTGGGCCAGTAGGTTGACATGGAGCCAGTAATCAACATTTTTACTTCTTTTACAGATTCCTGATAGTGAAAATATAATACCGGCAGACATTAATGAGGTCTCTAAAGCAAAGTGGGACTTTGACCCAAGTACTCCCTACAGTTCCCTCAAGAAACCGATGTCATCACCACTAAAGCGTAAGTAATGCTTATTAAACAAAAATACACTTGCATTTTTTAAAATTAGTTGACTGCGCTTTTTTAATGAGTGTACCTATTTAACATGTAGAATAGCTATGTCTAGTGTGCTAAATAGTGTATGTTACTTATTGCCAGGTCTAACTAACAAACTGAGAACTGCAGATAATTGTCATAGCAACATCGTCCGGCAGTTGTTGCGGGAAAAAAGTTATCTGTCATGGACAGCCTACAGGAGCTGGAACTTCAAAAAATTAGTGAATCAATCAGGCACGCCCAGGAGATTCATAACCAAACACTGCACCACAATGAAGAGCAGCACCAAATAGAGATGGAGAAACTACAGCTAGAATTAATAATATTAAAGAAATCTGCAGAATCTTAGATATTTTATATAATTTGATTGTAAATAAAAATAATAAAATACTTTATATAATTAAATATTTTTATTGGTTTATTGACTTAGCCTAGTAAAATAATTGTTTATCAATTGTGACCTGTTACGGCCATCATTCCCTGCCACTGTAAATATTACATCATTCTCTTCATTAGATGGTGATGAACCGTGGTCCCCATCCCTATTTGCATTTATATTTGGCGCCAAGGGTGGCATAGGATCCTGCATTTTTTACATATATTATGCAGTACAGCCGTTGCCACTATGATAGGCTGGACTCTCTCTAGGTCAGTCCTTATTTTCATGGAGAGGGCAGGAAATCTTCTCTTCCAACATCCAAATACCCTTTATATTACATTTCTTGTACGAATTTGACTTTCGTTATATAATTTCTCTCCATCAGTGACAGGATTACGTAGTGGTGTCAGTAAATAAGGCTTTACTGCATAGCCTTTGTCACCAACCAACCAGTATCCATGGAATTCAGCATCTTCCAGTCTGCCCTAAAGAAAGTAGATTTTAAAATTTTTGTTTAAAGGGTGTAATGGTACTTATGTTAATAATCTACTAATTAATACCTAATGATTTACCTTGATGACACTGGAGTTGAAAATATGGCTGTCATGGCTGCTGCCAGGCCAACGTGCTACAATATTTGTTATGTTCATTTTTGCATCGCAAATTACTTGTACGTTCATAGAAAATGTCAATTTTCTATTTCTATAATTTTCTGCATCTGGGCCACCTGAAAATAAAATAGGTAATTTATTATTGCACTTCTAATGGATTCCTACTTTAAAAATCCCTCGGACTGGGAATTGTTAATACCTGGAGACTTTATCAATATATGAGTGCAATCGATTGCTCCAATTACTTTGGGAAAAGCACTTAGGCCATAAAATTCTGTGGCGGTTTTGTCCATTTCTTCAATGGTCTGCGGCATGGATATCCACTCTGTTCGCATGCTTGCAATTGCCCGGCTCACTCTGTATATAACGCGTGATACTGTTGACTTATTCACACCAGCTGTATCGCCGACACATCTTTGAAACAAACCACAAGCATAGTATTCTAAGGCGATGAGTAGTTGCTGCACTGGAGTTAATGCTTTATTTCTGAAACATTTCAAAATCGGTAACTAAGTAAGTAGTTAAGTAATTATACTTATCTCACGATAATAAATAACTTATTTAAGTAGGTAAGTAATATATTAGGCATAAGGAAACTTACTTCATTGTAGGAGGCTTTAACCAGTGTTGCAGTCGTAAAGTCAGCCACCAAGCTACTTTTTTCGAAACACGAAATCTAGTCAAGAAAGATTCTTCGTCCCATGTGGAAAAAAGATCGGTTCTAGGTAAATAGACTTTTCTTTTTCTATAAACACAGACCAGGTCATCACTTTCGTCTTCAGAACTGGTTTCCACAAGTATTTCACGAAGCAGGGACATGATGTTTACAGATTATGTTTTATTTTATGCAATTTGACAGCTAATTAACATTAACAATGACACTAACCGGAGAAATGTGAGTGGTTACAGTTACGGTTAAAGTTATGACGTCATTTAACGTTTTGTCAGCTGGTGCAACTCATTTTTTGCTTAACCGGTACTTTAACTGAAATTTCGATGTTTGTTAATGTTAAAGTAAGATGGTGCCACCCACCTTAAGTCTTCGAAATCCGACTGAGACATTTTGGTAAACTTTGGAAATTCTCCTGATGGTTCAGCAACTAATTCACTCAACTGTTTATCAATAATTGCCCTAAAAAGGTAGATAGATTATAATTAAAATAAGTATTAAAAATCGCGGGCAGCCGTTAGTACTCAATAAACGATCAATTTACCCGGTTCTATTGCGATAGATGCGCTGACAGCGCCGCGGCTACGGGACTTCTTTCGTGGCACGGACTTTAACAATAAAAATCTGAGTCACAATCGAAGATTGAATGGGAACCGAGCCGAGCGGTCGGCCGGGCCGGAAATCGTACGGGCAATTCAAGAGATCACTTATGAACTCGCCTGGAGCAATTGAGCGGCTATGTGTCAACAATGCTTGGCTTATCTATCGACGTAAAACTCAAGGTACCAAGCACATGAAGCTGAAGGCTTTTAGATTTGCTACAAGCAATGATCTTGCCACATTCCAAAGGACCAAAGGAATGGATAAGACTAGAGGTGCACATATTGTCACACCTCAAACGTCTGAGTATGGCCGATTTGACCAAATTGCCCACTTTTCATTTTTTACTAGAAAAGAAGGCAGATGCAAGAATTGCATAAAGAGTCAGACCAAATTTGTCTGTGCTAAATGTAATGTACGCCTCTTAGTACGAGAGCCCACGACCAAAATTTTTGTCTCATAGCAATACGGCCAAAACTGCATCAAATCGATAGATACGATTATCCTGAACTCGAAAATACCAATATCAGACATTTTCCGCGTAGCGTTTGATCTGACCGAATTTTCAAAATTGTCAAAGAATTTTACCGAACTGCATCATAGCAATATGTCTGATTTGCAGACTGTAGTTGAATGATAGTTCTGAGATACCGAAAACATATTTTTCAGACGTTAGTGGTGTAGCGCAAACCCGTAAAATCACTTAAAAAAATTAAAAATGAGACTGTACCGCACAATAGGCATAAATTAGCAAAGTCAATGACTCCTTAATTTAGGTCAAACTGCCTCTACAATTAATAACATTATTATAAGTATTTTATTTATGCACACAAGCGAATTCCGTACTTTTGCCAATGCATCATTTTGTAAAGTTAATAAGTTTGGTACGATGAAAATAAAGGTCAGTGTTAGAACGGCATACAACGGGTTTGTTTCTTACTACAACTTCCCTCTCAAGTCGTTAGCACTCAACACACCCCCTAACTGTAGACACACCCTACAGTTTCTTTGGTCCTTCGTAAACACTACCGTAGTTCTGGACCACAACCTCCAACGACGTCCGGAAACATCGGAACTACAAACCATATCTGTGGACGTACGTCAACATTGAAGAATATCTACGGATCGTGGACAGATAGCAGGTCAGTTTGTGTCCTTGTGAATTTGTGCGAATGCGAATCGGTTGCTGGCTTCCCGGAAGAGGGATTCCCCAGTTAATTGAGAAGGCGCAACAAAGTTCGTACTAATTTTGCAGGGCCATAGAGTGACTGAGACCACGACAACAAACATTCTTCGTTGCTATTATTTATCACGCACTACAAACAAGTATCAAGTAGTGAGCGTTACTCAAGTGGGTTCATTCTCAACTACATACAACAATGGAGAACCTACTTCAGCGCCAACATGACATCATCGAAGATATCAAGAAGATCGAGAGAAACTTTGCCAAGGATTCCGTTACTAGGAAGACGCGCAAGTACTTAGATGAACGGATTGACGCCCTTGACAAACTGTGGGCTGAGTTTCAACTTAACAACGACAAGTTATGCCGATATGAAGATAATTCCGAACCTTATTTTGCTGAAGATCAATATCAACAATCAAGAACATACTTTGACATAGTACGATTCAAGATATCGTCCTTTCCGCCGACAAGTGAACCTTCCCTCTCGCCGTCACCAGAAACATCAGGATTACCTAAGGTCGTACAGTTTACTGTTACTGCGCCACCACCACAGCCAAGAATAATCCTGCCGACTCCGATTGCGACAACTTCATCAGCCATGCCCTCTGATCAACTTCAAGCGGACAAGCTGCTAACCCTTCAGCGAACCAATTTCAGAGCCTTTCATCGACAAGTGAGGAGCTTGAAGCTTGAAAACTTACGTGACAAGTGGGAGTTGGAAGATGAACTGCGTAGTATTCAAACACGGTGGAATACAATCGATGCTCTACACCTACAAATTGACAACATACTTCAAGGTTCAGATATTCAGTATGATGCTGAATTTTATGCTCATGAAGAATCATACAAGAGCGTCAAGAGAGCACTCAATTACAAGCTCACATCTACCGTTCATCTTCAACTGTCGACACCGCAAATCGACATACCGACATTTAGTGGCAATTATACACAATGGCCAACATTCTATGACCTCTATGTAGAGAGCATACACAACAACAATCTTCTAACAAATACACAGAAGATGCAGCATCTCAAAGGAAAATTACGCGGAGAGGCCGAGCGTCTGGTTCAGCATCTACACGTCTCAGCAGACAACTACGAGACGGCTTGGGAACTTCTAACTCACCGATACAACAATCCTCAACTGTTGTTTACCAAGCAAATCGAGATATTCATCAACCAACCCGTAGTTCATAAACAATCAGCCTACGAGATCAGACGCCTCTACGATACATCAATGGAGTGTATTCATGCCATCCAGAACCTAGGTGTTGATACAACCTCGTGGGACCCGTTTTAGTCCACCTCATCGCTAAGAAACTGGATGCTGAGACCTATAGTGACTACAAGGAAGCACGAAAATCACCCCGTGAACTTCCTGCACTCTCTGAGCTTATGGACTTCTTAGAAGGCAAATTCACCGCTCTTGAGCCTATAAATACAAAGGAAAAAGAGACTACAGCATCATCTTACAAGCCCTATCAACAGAAGATCGCTTACAATAAGCCATACAAGCCGGATGGCGGTCATCGCGGTGGAAAATTTCAAAACAGAGAATTCCATGCTATTGCGACATGCTCAATCAGTTGTCCTGTTTGCAACAAGCGTCATGGCTTATACAAATGCTACAAATTCATGAAACTGACCCCAGACGAAAGGCTATTGACCGTAATAAAACATGAGATTTGCCAGAACTGTCTATACGCACACCAAAACAATAAATGTGAGTCGACAAAAACATGCCGAGCTTGTCAAAACAAACACCACACGTTGCTACATGGAGCGTATGAAACTATGGACGTTGCGAAACAGTTAACGAAAAAACCTATCGAATCCGCAAGTTCATCGCCCGGACCTACCGCCCCAGTTTCGTACAAACACACAACTTCTTCATCGCGACCTGATAATAAACAACACAGCGTCAATCACGTCGCAACAGATGATGAGGAGATTTTACTGACGACTCTACTAATCAAGGTCAAGGGAATTGATGGCACACCTATCACCCTGAGAGCCCTTTTAGATCAAGGATCTCAGATTTCACTCATAAGTGAAAACGCCGCTCAGATGCTGGGCTTGCCTAGACAACGGTATCACGCATCAGTATCAGGCATTGGCCAAGGAACTAAACAAGGAAAAGGAATAATCACACTGAAATGCCAATCTATCTACGATGATTATGAATTTTCAACTCAAGCATTGGTCATCAAACACGTCATCAATAACTTACCAAATATGTCATTCAAGAAACAGTCGTGGCCTCATCTACAACATATACAACTGGCTGATCCAGAGTACAATCTTTCAAGACCGATTGATCTGCTACTGGATGCAAGCATTTACTCCGACATCATCATGAATGGTCTAATTAAAGGTCCAACCACCGCGCCCATTGCACAACAAACAAGAATGGGTTGGATACTGTCAGGCAGCGTGAAAACCTTTCAATGTCACGTTGTTATCAACAATTTATCTGAGCTATCACAATACTGGGAACTCGAAGACATTACTGACTCAAGCCTCGAACTGACACAAGAGGAGCAGTACTGTGAACAATACTACCAGTCAACAACAAGACGACTACCTACTGGGAGATACGAAGTAGCGCCCCCGATGAAACCTGGATTCGAACAAGATCTAGGTCAATCAAAGTCGAAATCAACTGCACAATTCTACAACTTAGAAAACAAGATGTTAAGAAACAAAGAATTCGCCGAGAGCTACAAACAGTTTCTACACGATTATGAACAGCAAGGTCACATGACTAAAATTACGCAACATACGGAACCATCGTGCTATCTCCCTCATCACGGTGTACTGAAAGCTGATTCCACGACTACAAAGCTGCGAACTGTCTTCAATGCATCATCAAAGACATCATCAGGATATAGCCTCAATGATCTGATGGAGCGTGGTCCTAATCTACAAAAGGACCTACTACATCTTATTCTAGTATGGCGACAACACAAGTACGTTATAACCGCCGACATTGAGAAGATGTTTCGTCAGATAATGGTTCGAGAGTCCGACCAACACTTACAACGAATCATATGGAGAAGCTCACCTGGCGACTCATTGAAGGAATATCAGCTCACTACTGTCACCTACGGAACTAAAGCTGCTCCGTACCTTGCAATGCAGACGTTGAAACAGCTAGCGTTGGATGACTCACAAAAATACCCGTTGGCTAGTGCAGCATTGATGACGTCATTCTACATGGATGATCTACTGGAAGGATGTGACGACTTAGCTCAAGCCAAACAACTTCAACAAGAGATAATCTTGAAGGGCGCTGGAACGAATATTAGAAAATGGTCCAGCAACAGTCACGAACTAATCAGAGATTTATCTGCTGACCAAATCGACACTCCGCTCGACTTTAAAGGCGCTGAAAACAGGAAGACGTTCGGTCTACGTTGGAACCCTGCCACAGACACATTCACCTTCAAAAACGTGTTCCAAGACGAAACAAGCGACGGTACAATCACTAAGCGTCAGCTGTTATCAAATATTTCAAAGATTTTCGACCCACTTGGATGGCTGTCTCCAATTACAATACGAGCAAAGCTCTTGTTCCAAGGCACGTGGTCGGAGAATATAACAGATTGGGATACATGTTTAAATGAAGATTTTTACAAAGAGTGGATTCAACTAAAGTGTGATTTTCAAGACATAGAAAAGTTCGAAATTCCAAGATACTTGGAAGACAGGAAAAAGTACTCGATTAATGGGTTCTGTGACTCTTCAGAAAAGGCGTACGCGTGCGTTATTTACGTCGTCACACATAACGCTAAGGGCGAGGTCACATCGACACTTGTAGCCGCGAAAACAAAACTGGCGCCGTTGAAGAACAAACTGACGTTACCTAAACTGGAACTTTGCGGAGCTGTCCTGCTATCTGAACTCGCGAAGAAAGTCTCAGGGACTCTTTCCGATGAGATACCGATCTATGCGTGGACAGACTCCATGGTTGTACTTGGTTGGCTGCATGGAGACGTCAATAGGTGGAAACAGTTTGTAGCCAATAGAGTTCGCACCATACTCAACACAATTCCTGCAACATCCTGGCACCATGTGAAGTCTAAGGACAACGCAGCAGACTGCGCAACAAGAGGATTAACTTCGTTACAACTAACAGAGCATCCCCTGTGGTGGCGAGGCCCTCAATGGTTGCTTACATTCAACCCGAGCAATATTCAGGATAACACATATAAACAACCAGAATTAGAAGCAAAGAAAAACAGTGTGAACGCAGCCGTATGTCACAAAAACGACCTGGTTATTCAATTGTTATATGAATGCAGCTCAATACAGCGCATAGCAAAAACAATCGGCTGGCTATCACGTTTCACGCAGTGGTTACGCAACAAAGAAACATGCAGTAAACAAAAATACCTATCGACTTTGGAAATGCAACATGCACTGAATTTAATAACGAGAACGGTGCAAGAAATTGACTTTGAAGAGGATATAAATCAACTTAAAAAACAAGGACAACTGAAGAAAAATAGCAAGCTTCTATGTCTTAACCCATTCATTGACACTAGTGATGGGTTGTTAAAGGTCGGCGGGAGGTTAAACAATTCGTCATTGAGTCACACAGCCAAGCATCCTGTTATTTTACCAAGTTACGGAAAACTTACAGAACTCGTCATACGACAAGCACATACCGTGACTCTCCATGGTGGTCCGAGCCTCACTTTATCACACATCCGAGAGCGATACTGGATACTTAGCGGGCTACGCACTGTGAAGAGAGAACTACGTAAATGCGTCACGTGTCGTCGCTTCAAGCAAGAAAACAGAACACAATTGATGGCAGACCTACCACAGCCGCGGGTTACGCCTTCACGCCCATTCAGTCATACCGGAGTGGATTTTACCGGTCACTTTGACATCAAGGCCAACAAGGGCCGCGGCGTGCGAACACTAAAAGGATATGTTGCTGTATTCGTCTGCATGTCGACGAAGGCCGTTCATCTCGAACTCGTATCGGACCTCAGCACACAAGGTTTTCTGGCTGCGTTTCGGCGTTTCTGCGCTAGAAGAGGTGTACCTGGTCACATGTACAGTGATCAGGGAAGAAACTTCATCGGTGCGGATAAGGCTCTAAGAAGAGAATACAAAGAGATCCTTCAAACTATCAACGAAGACCTATTGAGAACCACCGATTATGACATACAGTGGCATTTTAATGCTCCAGCTTATCCTTCGGCAGGAGGCCTGTGGGAAGCCGCCGTCAAAAGCATGAAGCGACACCTGAAGCGAGTGATAGGTGAACAGAAGCTCACATACGAAGAGTTCATCACTCTTCTCCATCAGATTGAGGCTTGTCTTAACTCCCGGCCTCTACTCACTCTGAGTGAAAGCCCTGATGATGAGTACCTGTCACCGGGACACTTCCTTGTCGGCGGACCGCTGCTCTCAAGACCACAAACTGATCCCGATCACATGAACTTAACTACAAGGTGGCAGATGATTCAGTCCATCAACAAACAACTTTGGAAGAAATGGTCATCTGACTACTTACAACAACTTCAAGTGCGAACTAAGTGGCAGACTCCCCCTCAAGAAACCTGGAGATCGATGACATTGTGCTGATCAAAGAGGAAGGTTTACCTCCTGGCAAATGGGCAATGGGCAGAATCATCGATATTCACCCTGGCAAGGATGGGTACGTACGGGTGGTGTCCGTGAAGACGAAAAACGGAATCTTAAAAAGACCAATCCTGAAACTTTCTTTATTACCCGTAGAGAAAGAGAATCAAACGACAGTTGTCGTACAATCTCCGGCCAGTGATGTCGTCACCTCAGCCGACACAAGACAGAAACAATCAAGGCACATAAGTACTGGAACTCTGGGGAAGTTCCTCACACTGACCATGATGATATTCATGATCTGCTTCACCCCTGCCCGGTGCTCATTCAACACAACAACATTCAACGCTAGCCAACATATTTATTTCGATAAAATGGCCGACTTAAATATAATCCGAGACGATTGGAACTAAATTGTTTATTATAATATGAGCACTTATTGGTCTGCAATACGTAACGTACGGGACTATGTCGGACTTATGGACGAGTTTATGCATTCGTCTGCACTACCGGCAAAATATAGAAGCATCGTGTATCAACTACAACATGAGTTATCTGAAATCGAGCACTACAACAGAATACTCAAGACACAAGCAAGCAAACGGCAAAAAAGAGGACTGGTCGATGGTGTCGGTTACCTAGCTAACTCATTGTTTGGAGTCCTGGATGAGCGCTTCGCAAAGAAATACGAAATGGACATCGACAAGATTTCAACCAACGAGAACCATTTACAACTTCTCTTAAAAAACCAAACGAGTATCATCGAGGCCCAACACAATATCCTGCGACGAAACGAAGCTACCATGAACAAACAGTTTAGGATGATGAAGCAGTATATTCAGAACACAGGATTGGCCTTGAATAAAATGCAAGCAACACACAATAACGAGCTGCATATCTTATCATCTGCCATGTCCGCTGTAATCATCATCTCCAACATTCAAAACATGCAACAGGATATTATAAATACAATGACGAATCTTGGCCACGGTCATATGGATCCACATATTCTACCACCGGAACAATTAGAAGAGCGGATAAACATTGTGTATAGACATATACCGAATGACCTTACCTTACCTGCTGACCGGCATGATTTTAAAGAGCTGTATAAATTAATGAAGATCAGTGGTGACATTGGAACGTCATACTTGATAATCGAAGTAAAAATTCCACTAATAAGCAAGGAAACCTTTGAGTTGGACAAGGTCATAAGTCTTCCCCAGCCATCCTACATCGTGGAGTTTGCAGCTTCCTACATTGCGTTTAACCTTCAAAAGGACTTGCTCTTGATATTAACAGACACGGATCTGCAAGACTGCCTTCATACACAAGCCAACAAATTATTATGCTCTATTAATAAACCGATTTACAATATACAAATAGCTCAGTCGATTTGTAATATGAGCATGCATAACAAAACAATGTGCCATACAAAGGAGGCGCCATGCCACGAGCGATGGATTAAATTACAAACCGATAACAAGTGGCTATTCAATTGCTGTGGGAAATGCTCCGTCCGCATATTTTGCGCCGATGATGGAATGACGATGAACACCTTGAATGGAAATGGCTTACTGGAAATAGATCAAGGCTGTACGGTAAAGAGTGACACATTTTCGATACTCGGACATAACAACTATCTGAGTCGTGTCAAGGTCCAAACGGACATACAGATGTTGTCTGAGACATCCGTTCTCAATTCCTTGTTTAATACGACGGACTTTCAAATATTTACGCCTGAAGACCATGAAGTGGAATTGAACCAGATTAAGTCGAGTATCACTTATCTCAAAGAGCAAGAAAACACTCCGCTCACCATACACGACGTACACCAATACTCAGTCCTATATTCAATACTAGGGCTGATTATCATCGTGGGTTGCGCATACTTATTTATAAAATGGCGAAGAAAAAAAGGAAATCTGAAAAAACTGTAGGGTGTGTCTACAGTTAACGACTTGAGAGGGAAGTTGTAGTAAGAAACAAACCCGTTGTATGCCGTTCTAACACTGACCTTTATTTTCATCGTACCAAACTTATTAACTTTACAAAATGATGCATTGGCAAAAGTACGGAATTCGCTTGTGTGCATAAATAAAATACTTATAATAATGTTATTAAAAAAACTGTAGGGTGTGTCTACAGTTAGGGGGTGTGTTGAGTGCTAACGACTTGAGAGGGAAGTTGTAGTAAGAAACAAACCCGTTGTATGCCGTTCTAACACTGACCTTTATTTTCATCGTACCAAACTTATTAACTTTACAAAATGATGCATTGGCAAAAGTACGGAATTCGCTTGTGTGCATAAATAAAATACTTATAATACTGTTATTAATTGTAGAGGCAGTTTGACCTAAATTAAGGAGTCATTGACTTTGCTAATTTATGCCTATTGTGCGGTAACCCGTACATCTTGCCGGCCCGAAAAAAGCTAAAAGTAAGTAACAATAAATGAAAAATGTAAAAGTGTAGAAAATAACAAGTCACATGATAAAAATATAAAGTTAAACTTAAGATATTTCACTTCAACTTAAGATCACTGCACTTCACTTATGACGGGAATGTCCAGTCGCACAGATCGTGGTCGAGTCGTCGGTGGTGTAGCTCCCGCCAGGTTGCCGCTCGCCACCGCCACCATCGGGATAGAGACCGCAGGAGTGCTAGCCGAAGCTCGACGATGGACGGGGTCCACGCCACCTACCCACCGTCGTGATGCTGCTACCCGGCCGACCTGGGTGCAGTCATCACGCATCGTCTCCGTATTATATCTAAGTATATATTGTTAGTGGGGGCTAGGGCTCTAGGGACTTAGTGTCTTGGGTTAAAGGGACATCTACGCTCACTAGGGAGTTAGTTTCCTTCCTGACGTCATAGACTTAACAGACGGGACTTCTTCCTGTCTCGTACATTGTTCGAGCTGGATAGGTACACCTTCAGTGACCTATCCACTAGCAACGTTCATAGACATACTGACTGACTGCAATAGTGACAAAGACGTTGACTGGTAGAAAATTAATTCAAACATTAAGTCTGCCGTTCCACAAAACATTATTCCGTGCAGTACTTACATTATTCAAATTTAATTTCAATCAAATATAGCATTAATTTTAACGACACTTGTTTACATCGCAAGTGAAATGTGAGAAGTCAAGAATTCTCGCATTATTATCAAATGCAATTTCAGCAATACCTAACTTTAGCATCATATTCGAATTTTATCGAGGGACAAATATTAATTACGAGTACTTTTAACATTTTAGCATGACATACTTTACGAGACATCTTTGGTAGGGTAGGTTAGGGAAATTAATCGTAACAAACAAACGGGAGTGGTGCCTTACAACCACCACTGCAGACAAGCATTCGACATTAGCAACTAGCTTAGCTTTCTTATCGACAGTCGACTTTGACAATTGACTTAACTTGGACTCAAACAAGGAGCCCAAGATTTATCAAGCAGGGGTAAACATCCCAACTTTTCATTTTCTTTGGACTCAAACAAGGAGCCAAGGATCTATCGAACTAAACTTATCGAACAGGGTCGGTGCCTTACAACCACCACCCAACTTATCGTTTACTTTGAGCTCAATCAAGGAGGCAGGATTTACACACAAGCAGACGGGGAACGACATCCCAGCTTTACAATATCCATGCACTCAATCAATCAAGAGCCAAAAAACCTATCAAACATAGATTATCAAACAAGCTAACTGTGAGATGCATTAGTAACTTTATTGTGGACCACTTCTCATCGACACTTGAGAACAACAGTGATCTACGACCCCTAAACTGGGTAATTCCATTTACATTTGGAAGGTACGTATTGCATCAACGTATAACGTACAATGATTTCATTATCAGTACCAAAACACAACATTGACAAGGACATGACAGGACTTAGTAGGGACTATGAATAGGTAGGTAGCAAACTTTATCATTATCAACCTATCCCTTCCCTTGTCCTTTCCAACATCCTGAGAACCGACCGACGGAGGGCGTGTCAGGAAGCCTACAAACAACGTCTTGACTGTTGAACAGTCAAGACGTCGGGAAGAAATAACAACATCGAGAAGTCAGAACATCAAGACATTGGCAGCAGCAGTTCGGCTACTGGCCTCCCAGAAGAGGGTCTCACCAGTAGCTGAAATCCCACCAATGCTGTCAGTCCTCAAGCAAGAAGCATCGTCGAGCTTTATCAGCTCCTCCATCGTCGAGCTTCATCAGCGAGCTTCATCAGCGAGTTTCATCAGCGAGCTTCATCAGCGAGTTTCATCAGCGAGCTCCATCAGCGAGCTCCATCAACATCAATATCATCCTACATCAAGAGGAAACTTCGGCAGAGCCAGGGTTGCCACTTCAACGAAGAAGGTCATCAACATCGGCTTCCCACTACAGAGCGAGAGCAGACTTCAACCACAACCACATCAATCCATCGGGTTAGCCCAACAACCGCAGCGGGTCTACAACAGACTGACGCCAACCACACATCAGCAGCATCTCCCTTCTTCGGGACGCTAGGATGTACGAGCCACGCCATACATTGGATACATCTACACTTCAGCAGCGTGCGCCAGGACCCGGGGGCGGCATCATCTTCCTCATCTTTTGGAGCTGCCAATATGTACGAGCTAGCATCGCACATGGAAATTGCCCAATCTCTCATAGCAATACGTCTGAAAATCTTTTTTATTAGTAAATTTTGGTTATTTGATGCGAACTAAACAATTTTCAGACGGAAATGTGAACGCATTAAATTTTGAGACCGTTTTGAAAATGTTAACAAATTTTACCGATCGGTATCATAGCAATATGTCTGAAAATAGTTAGACATGATAAAATAAGTTGTCCACATGTGCAAAACATTTATATCAGACAAATTAAGTGTAGCACCTTCTCTATCAGACAACTTTTCGATACTCAGATATCATTTAAAAATCGTATTGAGGCATCTTGAATTTTCTGTTACAAACCAATGAATACGTTGCGACCCTGAATTTATACGATGATAATTAACAAAGAATTTACCCGAAACCTTAACATTGAAGTTGAAGAACTGAAATAAATCGCACAAAAGGAAACTGGGATGAAGGGAAGGGAAGGGGCAGGAGCGTAACAAGCGCTGAGGCTGTTGAAATTAAATACTGATTGATTTGATAGTTTTGGTTTTATTTAAAGCACACTTGAGTAACTTTTACAAAAGAAATAAGTAATGACATCTGTCATCTGTCAAAGTACATATAATAGACAAGGGAGATTCTTGAATATCTATGAAGGCTGTAAATTTAAAAAAACATTTAACAGAGGCGTCGGCCAGGCGACTCCGAAACGTTATTATCGTTTTTGGGAGTATATGCTACACTTAAAGTGTCTGAAAACAGGTTATTGGTAATCATGGCAGCAATACGAAAAGTTGAAAAAAATATATATCCGTATTGCTATGATACAGGTCGGCTAAATTTGTTGACATTTTCAAAAATGCGCTCATGCTATATGCTACGCGCAAAATGTCTGAAAACAAACTTTTTCGTAATACAATTATAAAATCTATGTACATTTTCACTATCAGACGTATTGCTATAATACCGACTGTCTTTTTTTTTTGACACAGCAGAAATGGCCTCCCACGCAGTTGCTACACTTTCGACCGTTACTACACACCTAGTCGGGTTCAGAATCATACAATCTAACGATTTTATAGGGTTTTTGCCGTATTGCTATGAGACATGGTTTTGGTCGTGGGCTCTCGTACTATCTGTTTGGTCGAGGACCATAATAGTTTTTTTAATTACCACACGAAACCCTAATTGTGTGACTAAATTGTAAGTCGTTTATATACGTATCTGATTTTCATATTTTTTTTACAGTGGTCATGTTTACTGATTCTACAATAAGGGAATATTATTTTTTGTTTATTTTGTTATTTTCCGTGCTCTAAAAGATCAAGGAATGTTCTTGGATCTCTTAAATACTTAAGTCTGAAAAAAGATCATCATATTTCTAATAGAAATAAATAGAATTCAAAATTATAAGCGTAAAAACTGCATAAGTGTTGAAGGATATGTTTGTAAAAGATATTTATCTTTTGATTTCTTTTATACTTATTGGGAAAAAGTACAAGAAGAATTTGAAGTTATGTTTGAGTAAATAAAGATTTACTACTTTTTAACATCTGTTTTAATTTATCTCTGCATGTGGCAACGTGCATAATAATGCATAACGCTTTTTTGATAGTAAAGCTCTAAAAAGCTGGCAATGTGCACATAAATATACATGCCATATTTTCAAAACTACATAATTATGATTCTTTAAATATTTATTTTATCATTAAAACTCACCTCCCATATCATAATCCCATATTTATGGAGAAAATCACAAATACCAATTTTTTTTGCCCACATTTTTTTTAGGGTAACAGAATTTTATCTGGGAAAATTGTGTATCAAGGTGACGATATTACCAAAAATGCTGCGCAAAAATATTATGACAAACATAAGCATTAGAAATACTATAAATAAATGAATGAATTAAATTTTAAGTTGGATTTTTTTCATTATTTTTCCTAGACAGTAATACCTACATGTCCTCTATCAAATATATTTTTTTCGCACAAAAAACAAAAATCGACCATTTAAGGGTAAATAGTTTCGAAATTGTTTTATTCACAATACGTTTACGTTAGGTGGTTTTTGTTAGCTGGTTGGGTCTTAAAATGTAATAAGTAAGTTCACGTAGAATATTAGCTACTGTTTTTATTCCGATTCTAAAATCGAAATGGAGACGTGAAAAGTTTTCTCCAGTAGGTATCTGAAGTAGATATAAAATAATAAATAATTGCGTACTGATTTTTGTCGAATAAAATACAAACTAAAATGTTAAGCGCCTATCCTACCCACCTACTTACTTCAAAACGCTACTAAATTTGAAACAGATCACATGCATCGTCTGATATTTATAAAAAAAAACACTACATACCTAACTATAAAAAAAAACCTCCACCGCGTCTATCGTCTGAATAAGTTATCCAAATCTGTAAAGGTCACATTTATACAAGGAAAAATTTATAAAGGTTGGTGTATATTGTCATTATTGTCGTCAGTACCAACGCACTTTTTACCCGACTACGGCGAAGCAAAAGGAGGGTTATGATTTTGACCTGTATGTATGTATGTATGTATGTGGGTATGGATGTTCATCTGTTCCCTCGTAACTTCTAAACTACTTATCAGAATTCGACAAATGACATATCATTAGAAGCGTCTTAATTGTCCACTGGTTACAGGCTATATGGGATTTCACAAAATCTAATGTGGCGCCCTCTGGCGGACAAAACATACGAAGTAAAAAAATAAAGTTAAGATAAATATGCCGTGTTTGGTATCATTTGAAAGCGCTTTACTTGTACATTTTGAATATATATATATTACTAGCATTTGCTTGTGACTTTACCTGTATTCATGAGCTGATTGTATATTAGCAGAGTAAGATCCATAGATGGATTATGGATTAGTTCACTGGAATCTAGCAAATTACTAAAGAATCCACATGACCAAAGATCGTTCGAGGAGTTGGAAAGATTGAGAAATCAATGAACCCAAGATTAACCTATTTAGAACTCCAAAATATGTTAAATAAAAATAAAGTTTAAAAACTAACACCCGACTACTTAAAAACACGCTCTAAAAAGTACGAAACAAGAAAACACTCTCCAATGAAATTACTTAGTATGTACAAACTATTAAATATTTACAGTTATTAAATAAACTAACTTACACATATTATTATATTTTAATATATTTTCAATTTATAATATTGATAGAGAAATGTTTTAAGGATAAAGCCGTGGTCGTATGCCATAAAAATAATAAATTAAAAAAAGTGGTATACGACCACGGCTTTATCCTTAAAACATTTCTCTATCAAAATTATAAATTGAAAATATATTAAAATATAATAATATGTGTAAGTTAGTTTATTTAATAACGGTAAATATTTAATAGTTTGTACATACTAAGTAATTTCATTGGAGAGTGTTTTCTTGTTTCGTACTTTTTAGAGCGTGTTTTTAAGTAGTCGGGTGTTAGTTTTTAATTTAAAATTCCAGGTAAGTCACTAATGAAAAGATGGAACAACATGTGGTTGAAATGCAATTAAATACTTAATAATGAAAAATCTTCTGAAATATCACCATGCCCAAAAAAAGAAGAAACCAGTAGGTATTTCCGAGGAAGACCAAAATATGGCGCAATTCATGAAAGCTGTTACTAAGGAAAAGAGCCGTGCCATGGCATTGTTAAATGCATAGCTTCTGGTGTCGATAAATTTAGTGATGAGGAAATGAACGATTTTTAATTCGAGGTAATCAGAGTAGTGAGTACCACTCAAAAACGCAAAGGGTCGTCGACAACACTGGAATCCGACTGACGAAATACCTTACGTATCACGACGAAACAAAGTAGTCTACGTCAGACATCCCAGTCCCAGGCACATCATACAAGACCCGGCCAGGCTACAGTACTAAAAACCCGACGCCGCCGCTACCGGAAAATACAGCTGCATTATACCGATCTCCAATCTGTTATGGCTGGTTTACACAGTGCTAGCTAGCGTACGAGTAAGCCTTCCGAGCAGCTGCACTGCAGTTACTCGCACTGTTTGGCCGTACCTTACGAGTAACTCGTACGTGCGCCAGTAGCTCGCATCCGAGTTACTTCAACATTTTTTGTTTTCACTCACCTGCTCGCCCGGCAGCAACTCGCACATGACAGCGGCTCGTGCGTCGCTCGCATCGTTTGGACGCGTTCGGCAGTAGCTCGCCAGAGCCAGCCGGACAGTTGTGAGTGGAAGCCGTGTTATTTGTGTGCTACGCTTATGTACTAAATCGAGTTCTAAATGGCTACGGATAGATGGTCTTCTGACAATAATATTTCATTCATGAAACTCTACAGAGAACAAGAAAACCTATAGAATTGTTTCGATAAAAACTATCGAAATAGAGATCTGAGAAAAGAATCTTTGGAACATATCGCAAAAAAATGCACCTAGGTAACACCAGTGAGGTAACGAAGAAAATAAAAAAAATACGGTCCACCTACAATCAAGAAGTGAATAAAATCGAAAAAAGCAAAAAGAGTGGCGCTGGCGCAGACGATGTGTTTAAACCATCCATAAAATGGTTTGATATAATGGATTATATAATGAAAACAATTAATTTAAAAGAAAAGAAAACAACATCCAATCTGGTGAGTACCTAACTCTTTATTTGACTCATAAATGTAGTTGGTTACATTTCTAGATATTAGAAACGATTTTGCCAGGAGACAGCACCGTCATTACAGAAGTAGTTTTATTATATTATATTATACAATATGTAGTTTTTTGGACCCGACAAACTTAAAGGGTGTATTCTACGAGTAATTTCATCGAGAAAACACCCCCATATGTAGGGTTAAATTTCAATATTTTAGGAATGGTAAAAAAATAATTATCAAAATTTTAAAATGGCATATTTTAAAATTTTGATAATTATTTTTTCTTTTATTTAATAAAATCCATATCTCGAGATTCAAAAGCCCTACGGACATGAAATAAACTGTTTTTTACTGCAAAAAGTCGTTTCTATCTAATAAAAATATTCACTGCTGCGAAAAAGATACATAATAGTAAATAATCTCATTTTTGTTAAAAAAAAACGGGTGGTATTTAACAGACAATCAAAAAATTTGCGATTTTTACATTAAAAAAATCCCCTTTTCCATCAAAAATACTGATTGTACAGCAAAATTTGCAACTAAAACTAATGTGATCTTGGCATCAATATAAGTACATGACGCAACTCTATTTATCTAAATGTTAAGCTTTTTTATGAATGCATATCAAATAATAACTAGTACACAAAAAACAATACACGACATAAAATTTGGGTTTTTTGCATTAAAGAAATCCCTTTTTCAATCAAAAATACTCTTTGCACATCATAATTGGCAACTCAAATTAATGTGATCTTGGCAACCATTTAAGTTCATCATAACACGCGTCCGGTGACACGAGGTGTAATTTGAGCGTTTATAGCCTCGGTCCCTAAGTGTCCTGGAGCAGCGGGGGTACGCGAACCAATCATAGGCCTAATGGCCTGGACGAGTCTTGTTACTCCCTTGAGCGTCTAGAGGTCCCTTCATGTCAGACTAAAATAAGGCCAGCGTCTGGTATGCCGCAGCGACTGGTCTAACCCTGCAGGCTCCCTTCGAACGATGGGAGTATATAATAGCACCTTTCCACCGGTCCTGCAACTAATCTTAGTAACGAAGTGACCTCAGGTCGCCCTTCGGGTTGGTGCGCCAGATCCGAGCAGCCGTCCTGTGGGTCAAGAAGAGTGCTGTCGAACATCTTCGGACTGTTGAGGCCCGAGTGAGGTTGTGGGGGAGGTCCCACAGCAGCTGCGATGGAGTCCGTCGGGTGTTCCGTTCGGCTCAAGCCTAGCGATTTTCCTTCGGGTGTAGCCTAGCAAAAATCGTGGTCGAATGGTGGTTTTCGGGCTAGCACCCCGTTAACTGCTAAAACTCTAAACGCTTTCGACTCTGATGGATTACAGCGTTTACCAGGGTGTTCAGGGGCCCCCGGTCGAGCGCTTAGAACCTTGGGAGGCGTGGCGGGTACCACGGATGCTGCGGCTCCGGCTGATGCGGGATATCCTTGTCCGCTGTGTGACCGCACATTCACAACCAAAACGGGGTTAGGCCTGCACAAACGTTAGGGCCTAATATTGACGCGCAGCCGCCACAGGTGAAGCGTCGTTAGAGGGAGAAGGAGTTGGACATGCTGGCGCGGACAGAGCCCGAAATGGCGCCGGAGACGGGAGTATTCATCAATAAGTGCCTCTTTGCAGCATTGGGTTCGCGGCTGCATAGGACACTAGAAGGGATCAAAGGAGTTAGGAGAACACAATCTTATAAAGATAGAGTTGCTCGATATAGGGCTGAACATCAAGCCCGGGAGACGGTGGCAAAAGTCTCTCCAGAGGTGGGAGTGGGACCCACCTCACATGTTACTGAATCCCTTCCTGAATGTTTGAGTCCCCGTCGAAGGAGCCGCGATCCTCTGGTAGCACAGGCTGTCGAAACCTCTGTCCCTCCGACGCGCCGAAGATCAGTAAAACATGCTGCCTCGCCTGGGAGAGACCGATCTTGTGACCGTGTGCTTGAGGAACTCCTAACAAGAGCCTCGAGTAGGCGGTTACGGGGTGCTCGATCCAGAAGGCGTGTCAACACTTTAAATCCAGGAATTGACGATGTTGTACCGGAACGAATGAATGCCCGAAAGCGCAAGCGATCGAAGTATATGCGCATACAGAAACTGTTCAAGAAGTGCCGCAGTCGCGCTGCAGCCGAAGTGATTGATGGCCAATGCAGGAGTGTGAAGCACAGCTTTGAAGTGTTGGAAGCCTACTGGCGACCAATCCTGGAGACTGTTTCGAACGCTCCTGGACCCAAACCGGAGGCTCTCGAAGCTTTATGCAGAGACGAGCAGTTCGGGGGCAGCCACGATTACTCTCGGCTCTGGGAACCCTTATCCTCTGATGAGGCTAAGGCTACCAACGTCGATCTGCATGTAGCGCTAGGACCCGACGGTATAACGTCGGGGGAATGGCGAGGCGTTTCTGTAGCATTTACATGGAAGTGCGTATCTTCAACAAGTGGCTTCAAGCTGGGGAAATCCCGGAACCACTACGACGCTGCCGGACAATCTTCGTGCCAAAGAAGGATGACCCTGCAGGTCCGGGTGACTACCGTCCAATTTCGATTGCGTCGGTACCACTTCGGCACTTGCACTCGATCCTGGCGCGGAGGTTGGAGGCGTGTTGTCCCCCGGATGTACGACAGCGCGGTTTCATCTTTTTTTTTTTTTTTTTTTTTTAACGTCAGGAAATGTCAATTACGCACCGTACCCCTCCGTCGGGGACCGGAGGGGCGTGTGTGGGACTCCCCCGTCTTCGGGTATACCCACTAAAACCTGACGAAGCCCGCTGCGTGTGGCTGTGACAGCAGGGGCCGCGGTGTCTCAACAGTCCCGCGACCCTTGCCAGCAGCAACGTCCGCCCTCTAAGCAGGAGGGCGGATCTCCACGGAGTGGGGTGAGGAGATCTCATCCCACTCCAGACGGCACACTGGCGCCGTCTCTCAGGAGGGTCCGGGCGGTTAGGCCAAGACCCTCGTTTCGCCACGAGGACCAGAGTCCCAAGGACATCCCCTGCCTCCTCTGATAAGCCAGAGGGGTGCTGGGAGCCACAACCACTTCGGTGAGCCGCCGCTCGATGCGAGACAGACGCGACTCACTAGTGCCTCTGCCGCCCGATACGGGAACAGACGCAGAGGCACTCTCCACAGAGCATCTTGGCTTCACCTGTCGCTGGATTGCGACAGGCTACTGAGCCCCCTCGCCACGGCAAGGCGTGCTCTATTCGAGGGGGAGCGCGGTTTCATCTGCGCCGACGGTACCTTGGAGAATTCTGCGGCACTGGACGCTGTACTGGGGGATAGCAGGAAAAAGTTGCGGGTGTGTCACGTGGCAATTCTCGATTTCTCGAAGGCATTCGACACAGTGTCCCACAAGGCACTTGTGGAGGTGCTTAGAGGGCGGGGGTTGCCCGGGCCCTTTTGTGACTATATCGCTCGTCTTTACGATACGGCATCTACCACAATAGATGTCGCCGGAAGGACGAGCGATCCTGTTAGAGTCGGTCGAGGGGTTCGGCAAGGAGATCCACTTTCGCCTTGGCTATTCAACATGGCGATGGACTTAGTTTTGGCATCTTTCCCAATAGACGTCGGTTATAGGCTGGAGACGGAACGTGTTTCGGCGATGGCCGTTGCTGACGACCTAGTCTTGCTTGCAGGCTCAAAAGCGGGGATGCAGCTATCCATCGACATGGTTAATCAAACGGGGCAACTCGTGGGGTTAAAGCTGAACAGTTCAAAATGTGCTGTCCTATCCATGGTGCCCGATGGGAAACGCAAGAAGCACCATTACTTGACCGGCCGGAATTTCCGTATTGGGTCGAAATGGCTCAAACAAGTGTCTTGCGTGGAACGTTGGCGTTACCTTGGGGTGGACTTCAAGGCTGCTGGATGCGTCACGTTAGAGAATTATATCAAGAATGCTTTAATCAACATCTCTAAAGCACCTCTTAAGGCGCAGCAGCGGCTCGAAATTCTAAGAGGACAACTTATTCCGCGATTCCTACACGGCTTTGTTCTGGGGATAATCACGGATGACAGGTTGCGAATTCTCGACGTGCAAATCCGGAGTTCGGTAAGAAAATGGTTGCGGCTCCCGAATGATGTACCTGTTGCTTATTTCCATGCAAGTATCGTGGACGGCGGCCTTGGAATCCCATCTCTGAGGACTGGCATTCCGGATCTCGTTAAACGACGATACCGGGTGTTGGCAACCTCAGGATGGGCTGCTGCTAGGGCCGCCGCCAAATCCGACAGGATTCGAAAGAAACTTAATTGGGCCGATAAACAGGGCAGAAAGTTTTCATCACTGGATGATCCCACGACGCATGAAAGATCTGTCAAGCAGTTCTGGCGTGAAACCCTCCATGCCTCTGTTGATGGTTTTGAACTCCGGGAATCGGCACGAACACCCGCATCTACGAAGTGGGTAAGAGAAAAGTGCACGGAATATACAGGACGCGATTACGTGCAGTTCGTACATACGCACATTAATGCGCTTCCCTCCCGCATCTGGGGTTCTAGCGGGCATAGGGTGGACCGTGGGTGGGAGTTAAACTGCCGTGTAGGTTGTATGGTCAGGGAGACGACGGCTCACACCATCCAGCAATGTTTCCGAACGCATGGCGGACGTATAGAGCGCCACAACTGTGTTGTACGCCTTCTTGCGGAGAACATGTCGTCCTGTGGTTGGAAGGTGGAAACTGAGCCACGATTAGTATTGCCGAATGGTTCGGTCTGTAAACTGGACATCATAGCCGCTAGAGCTGGTGTAGGGGTCGTGGTAGATGCACAAGTGATCTCGGGACAGCGGCCGCTGGATGTATCTCATCGCGACAAACGTGATAGTACGGGAGTCGCAGGGGTTTGTCTCAGTTGGTTGCTGTTAAACTGGGTCTATTCACTACACTTCCTGTACTCTATCATGGCGAGGTGTCTGGAGTGCAGCATCGTACAAAGATTTAAAGGAAAGCGTTGGTATTCAAGAAGCCCTTTTAAGGGCTCTCCCTGGGTGTGTGTTGAGAGGGAGTCATACAAACTGGACGAGATTTAACCAAATCACGTCGGTTTCCGTGGTAGCCGGGGTGCCAGTCACGGCCCCCCCTTTGATTCTTCCGAGGTGCGTTGTAATTGACGACACGAGTAGCCCGGGTTTACACGGGTAACGACACCAAGCGTTTCAATTGCGACCGAAACGACACAGGTTCTAACACTAAAGCGTTGTAATTGAAACGGGTAGCGACACCAGTGTACACCTAACAAAAGCAAGGTTTCTTGAGGTAGATCTGTCAAACTGGTTAAACTGTCAAACGAGTGATAATTGTTGTTTAGGTTATTTGTGTTAAATTGTGTTTTTATATTAAGTTCCTTTAGTTTTACAATTGTATTTGGATAGTTGGTTTAGAAAATGGAAGTGGAAAGGGAGAGAAGGCGAAGAACATTAGTAATTTTAAGTATAATAATATCGATATTAGAATGGTACACACAAACTCTCAATCTTATGTTGGACCTGTAAGTGTCTTAGTTTTCTTGTAGTTGTAGTGTTTTGTTATCTTGCTTTTTATTTAAATTGTCCTTATTTGTGCTCATACTAACATGCAGTGTTTTAAGTGTTTTTTTCATTTTCAGAGAGTGAGGTTATTTTATTTTATATTGTAATAACTTTTATGTTAATTTCAGACTAAATACTCAGCCAGACGACCTGTTACGTTTGCCTTCAAATAGAGTTACAATTAATAATTATTTAGAAACCATAAACTTATTTGAGGACCAGCAATTTCGAGAAAATTTCAGGCTTACAAAAACAGCGTATGATAAGTTAGAGTCAATTTTCAGGGCGTATTTTAATCGAAACCGTATATCTGAAGGCCGTCAGATCAAATTAAGAACCCAGATTCTAGCCACGATTTGGCTTTTAGGGACCCCTGACTCATACCGTTCTATAAGTGAACGATTTGGATTAAATAAGGGGGTTCTTTATCGATGTGCCCTAAGAATCGTTAAGATCTTGTGCAGAATTTCTGGAAATATAATAAAGTGGCCAACGGAAGATGAACAAAATGGAATTAAAAGGCAATTTTTAAACAACGGAATACCTGGAGTGATTGGTGCTGTAGATGGCACGTTTATATTTTGTAGCGAACCTAAGGTAAATCTATCTTGTCTATACCTTGAAGTTTTCTATAGTATTGAACTTATTGTTTTTCTGCTAAGCCATAATTGTAGGCACTGAGATATTTAATCATTTTCACATGTGTTGATATTAATATAAAAATTACTCACTGTGCTAATTAATTTGTTGCAGAATTATGGAAACGCCTACAATACTAGAAAATGCCAACATGCCATTCAACTCCAGGCAATTTGTACAGCAAACCTAAAATTTATTGATATATTCTCTGGGTATCCAGGATCAGTTGGGGATTATCGGATATTTAGAAATAGCGATATATACAAAGAAGTAGAAGAAAATCCTTCACAGTTTTTTCCACAGGATAGCCATATCTTGGGGGACAAAGCATACCCCTTAAAAACCTGGTGCATAACACCATATCGTGACAATGGCCGTCTTACTCAGGTGAAATTCTTTTACTGAGACTAAATTTGTATCGCTTTTTTATTACTTCATGTACTAAATTTACTTATTACAAACTTTTTATTACTTCATGCATTCACTCCTTTACACCCAATTAGTGCAATGCATTGCACTTTCCATTGCAATGGAAATCTTAGTGGGATTGGTGATAAAGACTAGTTGCGGTCTTACCATAAAATGCCTTTGACTTTACTGAAAAGTCATAATTATTTAACTTTTCTTGTTTCAGGAACAACGAAATTTTAATCGAATTCACTCAGGTTGTAGGTGCAAAATCGAACATGCCTTTTGCTTATTGAAGGGGCGATTCAGGCGGCTGAAAAAAATGGAAATACTTCGCCATGATTTGGCTCCTTACTATATATTAGCTTGTTGCGTCCTTCACAACTTGTGCATAGACATTGGAGGAGAAGACATAAGTAGATACATTGCAGATGATTCCGACATCAGTAACCAAAATCAAGAGGATAACAGACACAGTGAATTAACATCTCAACAGGCTACAGCAGCTGCAATTGATAAACGCAACTATTTATGTAGTTATGTTAATCATAATTAAAAATTATGTATTAAGTTATGATTAACATATATAATTACGTTATGGCTGCAGTAGATAGGGTTGTACATCACTATGAAAGAAGCAATTTATAAGTAATATTCCATTGCGATTTATGTTTAATTTTTTAATTTCTTTTTTATGTTATTTTATATTTTTACTGCTAGATTTTTATAATAAAGCAAATTAAAATTACTCATCTTAAAGTTGAGATTGAGAAAATAACAGAGATATGTAACATGGTTCATTTCAAAATCAACATGTTATTAGTGTAGGTACTTAATATTAAATTAGCTAAATACGTCCGAAGGTGCTGCTGGGACCGGCGATTCTGTTCCACAAAAAGAGGTATTCCACTTATCCAGGTTCCACTAAGCTAGGTTTCACTATTATTTTATGATTACTACATATATAATTGCGTTATGGCTGCAGTAGATAGGGTTGTACATCACTATGAAGGAAGCAATTTATAAGTAATATTCCATTGCGATTTATAAGTTTAATGTTTTAATCTCTTTTTTTATGTTATATTTTTTCTGCTAGATTTTTATAATTAAGTAAATATAATATTAACAGCTTATAGCTAAAATTATTTATCTTAAAGTTGAGATTGAGATCAGAAATCACAGAGATATGTAACATGGTTCATTTCAAAATCAACATGTTATTAGTATACTTAATAATAAATTAACAATCGTCTTTGAACCATACACTTCTAGGAGTGTTATTATACTTTTTGGACACATTATTCTTTCTATATCTTATATGCTAAAGTAAATTTTTATTCTTAATATGTAGTCAGACAACATAGTAACTTTAGAACAGTAGCTGGTAACTTTAAAAATTAAGATCTTTGTGAATGTATAGGTACAGGCTAAGCAATAAAGAAATTTTGACTTTGACTTAAGTTTAAAATAAAATATTATAAAAATCAACATGTTTTATAGTATTTTTACTGACTCGCTGCAGACGCGGTCATAAATCTTTGACTTTGACTTAAGTTTAAAATAAAATATTATAAAAATCAACATGTTTTATAGTATTTTTACTGACTCGCTGCAGATGCGGTCATAAATCTTTGACTTTGACTTAAGTTTAAAATAAAATATTATAAAAATCAACATGTTTTATAGTATTTTTACTGACTCGCTGCAGACACTCGTAAAAATGACTTTTTGTTTATATCAAATATCGACAGGAAAACAATGCGGCACTAAGCCAGCCCATAAGACCTATGAGTGTGAGCGAGATAGAAACACTGATAATGATTTATGACTGCGTCTGCAGCGAGTGAGTAAAAATACATTTTTAGAGAAACATTAACTTATAGATAAGCTTATTGAAAAGCTATAAGTTAATGTTTAGAGAAACATTAACTTATAGCTTTTCAATAAGCTTATCTAGCTTTTCAGCTAATGTTTGTCGTGTTTTTCTGAGTTTTTCTAAAATATCTTTGTGTCTCTGCTCTGTAAACTTTAATAGATTTTCTGCAGTCCTTGCACGTTTTTTTGGTGGTTCTTCAACTTGACGGGCATCCACATCAACTTGAACCTCATGGGCTCTGCGATTGCTAACAGTAAGGGCAGGTGTGAAACTTGGGTTGCTTTTAAATATCTCGTCCATCTCGTCAAAATATTTAAAGGAGCCTGGGGCTGGGGCTCCACTACAGTTAGGCCCCATGGCGTCTTTTATTTTTGCATAACTGCGACGCAAGTTTTTAAATTTGTCTTCCACCTGTTGGGCCGTAGGTTTGCCAAAATTATTCTCTTTTAGAAAATCCGCAATTCTTTTCCACAACAGGTCTTTTTTGATACCTTTGTTTGCAAAATTTTCTTTATTTTCACTGTATTTGCTTATAAGAAATTTAGTGGCATTGTGCCCCCAATGGTAGATACGGCTTCCTTCTGAAACAGAATTACGAAAATTTTATATAATAAGGATTGTGGAGACAAGTAACGTAATCCCATAAATGCCACATAGGACTGCCATTTATGCAGGAAGGATTAGGCTATGCATCACCACATAGACATAGTCTTGATCGGAGGTGATTATAGAATACTGACAAGCAATAAAACAATAAATTAAACCTCACCTTCTTCAGTAGGTTCATGATCTACAGACACTATCATTTCTTGTCTATTTTCATGTTGTTGTGTCCCTTGTTGTTTTGTAGGCTGAGTCGCACCTTGTACTGGCCTTTGTATGTATGCCTCTGAAAAAGAATTATTCAAACATGTCAACTCTATCCTAACTGAGCATTATTTATTTGTAAAATCCACAAACAAGTAAGTACTTAATATCAATAAAACATACCTTGAACTTCTGTATTATTATTCTGTATTGTATTATTTGATGTGCTGCTGTGTGCTATTATCTTTAAGGCAGGTTTCTTCAATGGAACACTACATGTGTAACTAATGTGTCTGAAATAAAACAAAAACTAAATAAGCAACTGTTTCATTTCCTCTACCATGCCACTA
Source organism: Pyrausta despicata (assembly GCA_963921415.1). Lineage (NCBI taxonomy): Eukaryota > Metazoa > Arthropoda > Insecta > Lepidoptera > Crambidae > Pyrausta > Pyrausta despicata. The sequence goes on from OY992864.1 coordinate 12,066,562, forward strand.
ATAAAAGGGCATGGTATACTTCGCCAGGTATGCCACTGTTGTGTCACTTGATGATGTCACAGTCGAATTGCCACTTTATTGTAACAACAATAAATATGAGAAATAATATTTACTGTCACTCGTGCAAAAAACAGTATTTATAGGATGCAGTTGCAAACAAATTTAGATTATGTTACAAATTACTTAAAATAATTATACAGCTTTACTGTAATTAAAATAACCTAATAAATGACTTGGGTAGATTGAAAACACTACTGAAACCACGCTTTGTCTTTCTATCTAATCAAACACAACTGGTGTCACAAAGTTCAATCATGAATGCCATACCATGTAAAAGGGTTTCTAAAATATAGGTAGTAAATATAAGCTACACGCAGAAAGTTTAATAGGTAGTAATTTGCAAACTTATCTTAGTTATCTTGTATCATATAATTGAACCATCTGTGGGCAAGAGCTTTAATTATAGGTAGGTACTTACAGTGATGATATTGTAACTTCAATTGGCCAATTATTTAATGCCTCTGTCCAGTCTTCTTCTTCTAATGATCGACTAGCTGCCAAATTAAGCAAGATGCCTCTTACCGCTTCTTTATTTGAACTAAAAACCAAACAAAATCTAAGTATATAATTCTTGTACTAATTCATAACAATTCTGGGCAAAATAAAACAATCACAACAAAAGTAATGAGCAAGTACAGTGGAAACTTACGGTAGAAATTTTTTAAGTGACTCGCCATCATGTACGGCAAGATTTGCTTGCAATGATCCACACTGCACCTCAACTAGAACACCATCCTCGAAATTCGGGTTTTCCATTTTAAAAAGCGCAGAAATTTGGTATGGCGTAAACAGAAAAATTCCATACATTGATTGAGGTTATCTGTCATCTGTCAGTGTTCAGAGTTACCAACACGAACCTACACGCACCCGTTTCAAATTCGAGGTTCCTACACCGGGTTACCTACCTACCCCAGTGTCGTCAATTACAACGTGTCGGCTGATGCCGGGGCCCTTTCCCTTTGCGACGTAACTTGTTCCACTGGGCGTCATGCCACTAGTTTTGTAAGGACTCTTATAGATACAGAGGGCTTCTTGGCATCAGCCATTGGACAGTATGGAAAGTATTCAAAACGCACCAATTGCATCCTTACCATTATCAGCCAGTACAAGGATTAACTCCGGAGGACTTATCTTCAAGATATCAATTTGCAATCGTTTTAATGGAGCGTGCATTAAACAATCCTCTCTTTCTAAAGAGGATACTTTGGACAGACGAATCGATGTTTACGAGAGATGGTGTGTTCAATTATCATAATGCCCACGTGTGGTCTGAGCAGAACCCGAAAGCGATCAGAGTTGAGTCATCTCAACACAGGTTCCACTTAAATGTGTGGGTAGGGGTAATAGGAAACTGTTTAGTTGGCCCTCACTTCCTGGAAGGCACGCTTAACGGCGAAAGATATTTAAACTTTCTACAAAATCATTTATTGGGCTACCTGAACGAAGTGCCATTGTTGCACTTACAAGGCATGTTTTTATGCACGACGGAGCTCCGCCACATGCCACTCTTGCCGTGCGCGAGTATTTAAATACTCACTTCCCGAGGCGATGGATTGTGCGATATGGACATATCCAGTGGCCCCCAAGATCACCCGACATGACACCAATGGACTTTTTTGTGTGGGGCACAATGAAAAACCGCTGCCGCTGTCCGCCATTTTTAAAATGTCATAGAAACGAAACGTAAGGCGGCCATTTTGTGATATTATGTCAAAATTCGAATAAACGTCGATCATCAGTCATCTTATAGCCGCGCAGTTGAGAGCATCGTTTTGTACTCCTGTCGATATTTGTATGACTACCATGGCGCCACCGAAGCCCCAGGCCTCGCTGTCTACCCCATCGTCGCCAGAAGAGTTGAGTGTAGTGCAAGTGTTGGACTCCAGTGAGCCCCTTGTGTCGAACTCCTCTTCTGAGTGTGTGCAAGTGTTGGACTCAATAGACTCAATAAACTCAATAGCCACTTGTGCCCACGTCTGTGGCTCCTAGTGATGTAGTTTTGGACTTTAATGAGCCGCTACCACTATCGGTACCTGTTTCTGGTGGTTCTTTTGCCGAACCAATAGCTGGTTCTTCGAGGGATGTGCCAGAGCAGACATTGCCGTCTTCTGGGTCCAGTGGAAGACGCAAGAATTTATATTCAGATGAAGTTCGATCGCAGTGGAATTTATATAAGACATTTTCAACTCTAGGTAAGTTAGTCATTGTATTCAGTATTATTTATCTCTTAAATCTGAAGTTAAACAATTCAGGGTTAGGGTGTCGCAAAGGGGGTGCCGAATTTTCGAAGGCATTTTGTAAAGAGCCGAGCCTTAGAAAATAACAAAATACAAGTACCTTTGCTTTTACAGAATTTTAGGGCTTATCCGACTCGGATAGATTAGGTTAGAAGGTTGAGGCGGGAGCGAAGCGAAGCGGAGCTCACACCTTGACCTTCGAGGTTTTTTTTTTAAACCTGTAACAAAATGCCTTTGAAAATTCAGCTATGTCAATGATCTTTATAAAATCACTCAAAATTTTTCATGTCACAAAAGACTTATATGTTACAGTTCTTCCTGTCCCCAACTCCCAATTTAGTGTCTTTAACCTTTGGTCATTTATAAAGTTTTTTGAACATTGCCAATAATTCTAGACTAATCAGTAATCTTTTCTATTGTTCCAGGCACTCCTGAACACTGCATTGCATTTGCTGAGGAGCGAGGGTTATTGCCCATTCAAAAAATGTGTACATACCACAAGAAATTAATGAACTTGGAGCAAACATTGGGCGGCCAGGTGGGCCAGTTTCGCTGCAGAAAGGGAAAGTGCAGGAGCAAGTCAGTCAGCCGAGCAAAAGGCACTTGGTTTGAAAATGCAAGACTGCCTCTTCCATTAATTTTTCAAATAATGTATATGTTTAGTGCAGAATTTACATATGAAAGTGTCAAACGAGAAACCAGTCATTGGCGAGAATCAGTCTTGTCCCAAGCAACAATAGCCGACTGGTTCAATTATTGTAGGGAAGCAGTAATTGTCTTTCAACTAGAACATGAAACTAAACAAGAAAAAATTGGAGGCCCCGGGACAGTAGTACAAATTGATGAGTCCAAATTCGGAAGACGAAAATATAACCGGGGTCGTAATATTGAAGGGAATTGGGTGTTAGGCCTTATTGAAGACGGCAGCGATGACCTTCGTCTTGAAGTCTGCCCAAATAATGAGCGTAGTGCTGAGGTCCTAGTACAGTTCTTGCATTTCACGAAGGCGAGTAGTCTTTATTTGTTTTTAAACGTGTACATGCATAATGCAATAGTGTGCGTGTATGACGACGCGGTCAGTCGCGAGCGCGCTGTCGCTCAGGTTAGTTGTGTTTATTGTTTCCGGACGCTAATTGCCGTGAAGTACTGTCAGCATGTCAAAGCGCAAAGTTATCCATAGCGAGGTAAATATTTTTTTTCTAGTTTTGACATTAAATAAAAATGATTATTTTTTAATTTAAGTAATAGTTTAGTTTTGACTTTTGATACTTATTCAATTGTATATTTTATTGTTTTTAGGGTCGAGCAATCATTGCTAAAGTCTTTCACTTTCTAAAAGATGAATATAATTTTATGAAAGCAAATAACACTGATGGATGTGACTAGCGATGTGCCGCGGGAATGTTCCCGTTCCCAGTAAGTTTCTCATGGGGAATATTCCCAGTAAATTCCCAATGTTCCCGGTATCGATCCCTGAAGCTGGGAACATTCATGCAAAGTTAGTATTCAATCTTTAATAGCATTTTTATTGCAATGAGTTTGTTTTCATGACGTTTTTAAGAAAAAAGATTCAACAGCACTCAATAGATGGCGTTAATCGACTGCAAACTCACTACCCATTTTGTCACGAGCGTGACAGCGCTATAAACATGATAGAGATAGAGCGTACTTATTGTCAGATGTCTATCAGTTTGCGTTATACAGTCACGCCGTGCGCTGTTTGGACACGCTTGCTTATCCTGTGAGCCACCGCCCGCGCTTTTACGCGGGTGACTAATCATGTGACCAAAAAGTAAAGTGCACGACCATTTTATACAGAGCATTGTGAATGAAAAGACTATTTATACATGTACTTTTTGTAGATTAGTCTACAAGTTTAAAAATACAACAAAATTTGCACGCCATCTAACAAAATGTGACAAAGCATTAACTGATATTAAACATTTGTTAAAACCTGAGGCGGCAAGTGTTATACCACTGTCTTCAGAGTTACACCCTCAAGCTTCCACTTCCACCTCTACATCATCGTCGGTTACTGGAGAAAATACAAATGAGGTAAATGCCAGCTATACTAACTTATATTAGCGCATTGAAGTTCACTAGACAATAGAAGTAAGTATAACTATATACATTGTATTGACATTGATATATTTATTTATTGAAAATACACTGTGATTGTGACGAAAACAATGAGTAGGTACTTTCCCATCACACAACTCTCAGAAACAGTGAGTGCTTAAATAAAACCGTGATTCTTTATAATAAACTTAAGTAGAAAAATACCACGCCGGACTCGTAATTCTTGTACCTACTAATTTATTTTTATTTATTATTGTGTTCTTATTAGGTCCTTACATATGAAATTGGCGTTTTGTCGTACTGGCCACTTTGATCACAAATTTTTCCTATTTGGTTAGGAATTCGAAATTCAAATTTATACAGCTATTTCCACATGTAGTTGTGTTTCGTAAACCGTCATTCATTTGTTTTTTTACTTATCTTTTTTCTGTTTGCATCGCTCAATTTACAAAATGGAAAATTTGAAATATCGCGTTATTTACGAGTACGAGTTCCACCGTGGCACCAGTGCTGCGGAAACGGCTCGAAGGGTTAATGATGTGTATGGCGGTTGTGTCGCAAAAGAAAACACAGTGCGTTTTTGGTTCCAACGTTTTCGTTCTGGAAATTTCGACCTGCAAAACAAGCCCCGTGGACGGCCGGAGACCCAAGTTGATAATGAAGAATTGAAGGCTATTGTGGAAGCGGATCCATCGCAAACCACGTCCGAGTTAGCTGCAGGCTTTGGCGTTAGTGATAAAACTGTTTTAATCCACTTGAAGCAAATTGGGAAGATTAAAAAACTTGAAAGGTGGGTTCCTCACGAATTGAGTGAAGCAAACCGGCAAACGCGCGTCAACTGCTGCGTTACATTACTTGACCGGCACAATAACGAAGGGATTTTAAATTGAATCATTACCTGTGATGAAAAGTGGATTCTCTACGATAATCGGAAGCGCTCATCGCAATGGCTGGACCCTGGCAAGCCAGCCAAAGCCTGCTCCAAGCGAAAATTGACCAATAAAAAGTTACTTGTAAGCGTTTGGTGGACTAGCGCCGGTGTCGTTCATTACAGTTTTCTCAAATCTGGCCAGACGATTACGGCAGATATCTATTGTCAGCAATTGCAAACCATGATGGAAAAGCTAGTTGCTAAACAACCAAGGCTGGTCAATCGCTCTACGCCACTGCTGCTTCACGACAACGCTAGACCACACACTGCACAACAGACGGCTAGCAAATTAGAAGAACTTCAATTGGAATCTCTAAGGCATCCACCGTACTCCCCGGACCTTGCTCCAACAGATTACCATTTTTTTCGAAATTTGGATAACTTCTTGCAAGGGAAAAACTTCAACTCAGATGGGGCAGTCCAAGTCGCCTTCAAAGATTTTATTGATTCCCGTTCGAATGGTTTTTTTAGTAAAGGGATCAATGAACTTCCTATGAGATGGCAAAAGTGCATAGATTACAATGGCTCATACTTTGATTAAATAAATATGCTATATAAAAAAATTTCGACTTTTTGTTCCTCCCATACAAAACGCCAATTTCATAGGTAAGGACCTAATATTATCATGTGCCAGTATGAATTTGTGTGTCCATTAAAGATTAAACTTTTATAAGAAAGATGGGCCGACGACTTAACTAAAACTGCAGGCACGGAATGGATAACCCTAGGCGGAGCCAGACAAAAATAGAGGCATTTGAAGGAGGACTAAATCCAAAAGGGGCCATGATAATCTTATTTATCAACAATTTATTGTTTTAATTGATCTATTTAATTGAATAGGCAATTTATCTTTTTACTTGTTAATGTTTTTCTTCTGTAATGTAATTGAACTTATTGTTTGTCATGGATATAAAATATCATCGGCATCCTATAACGGTCCACGGATATATGTAGTAGGTATATTAATAACAGGCTAGTAATAATAAAACAAGTCACTTGGCATAGCCCGTACTTGGATCCGCAAAATCAAGCCTTGCCTTTTGAAACGTATGAAAAAATATGAAAGTTCCTTAAAATTATAACGGGACATTTTCAATACGAAAAGTAATTTTGTGATACTATTTTTTAAGGTTGTTTATTGAAAATATTTTTCTCAATTCAAGTTTTTTAAGATTTAAATAATAGTCTGATTTAATTTCATTTAATAACAGTTGATTGTTAAAATTATATAATTTAAATAGAGTTTATATGTTCGAAAATATGATTTCGACAGAATAACTCTCGATAAACAGGGTTTCGTAATGATGTAGGGAACCCTATGATAGTCTGTTTTTTATAAGACTGCTGCTTAGTGCTATTGATTGTAAAAATATTGCGATATAAATAATAAATACTCTCATTTCTTAACAAAATCGTTAATTCTGAATATTTTAGTCAGAGACTTTTTGTTTTTATTGTTGACTAGCTGACCCGGCGAACTTCGTACCGCCTTAGCGTTGCAATGATTGAACAATGTCATAGTTTTTTAAAATATGCAAAATTAAATGTATATTTTTCAATATTTCTCAGAGATTTTCCTAATATTTTTTTGCGTAAGAACCTTTTCCTAATAATAACAAATACTACAAAAAAAGAATAAGTGAAATCGGTCCAGCCATTCACGCGTGATAACGTGACCAAGGAAAACGGATTTCATTTTTATATATATAGAAAGATTATTAAAAATTGGTTCACTATTCAATATATAAGACATCATATTTTTAATATTTATCATTCACCATGTCATTAAACTATGACAAGTTCATGATTGTTGTTTTTATATATTATATATATTTAATAAAAAATGTTGCGTTTTCATTACTGCAACTGAACTGAATCACGACGTGCAGCCGCATTACTAAAATGTATTTAAAATAATGATGGAAGCATTTTATAATATTAATAAACAATGTTCCCCAATGTTCCCGCTTTTGGGAACGTTCCCGGGCTCGTTCCTGGGAATATTCCCTCGTTGGGAACGTTCCCGGGAACGGCACATCAGTAGATGTGACCTAAGTCCATTAGCAAACATATTAGAACGAACTGCCCAAGCAACAGGCGTCAGTGAACGCACAGTAAGTAGGATTTTAAAAGAAGAGAAAGAGTTGCCATCTTCATCAACCAAGTTTACTTCACCCATGAAAAAGCGACGAAAAAGAGACGGTAAATTTAATTTAGATAATATGAATCGAGAAATTATTCGAACTACAATTCAAAATTTTCATATAGAACACAATGAACTTCCAACTTTGGCAAAACTTCAGTCAGCATTAAGAGAAAAAATTGGTTTTGACGGATGTTTGAGCACATTACGTTCGTTGCTTATAAAAATGGGCTACGAATGGAACAAAATTGAAAACAATCGTAAATCTTTACAAGAAAGGCATGAAATACAATTGTGGAGATTTAATTTTTTGAAAAAAATTCATGAATACCGTGAAGAAGGCCGTCCCATTATATATACAGACGAAACATATGTGCTAACTTCGCACGTACGTCAAAACACGTGGAATTTAAAAAAACTAGATACTAAGACAAAAGACAAGTTTTGTTGTTTTATTTTATTATCAATTGAACATACAAAAATATTGGTATTATTTTTATGCTAACCATACCCGCTTTCGTTTTCACGCACACATCGACACATATACGGACACATATTTACCACAAGTAAATTCTGCTCGACTTCGTGATTTGAAAGAACTATAACATTAATTAAGAAGCATGTTCGGGAAGGCACCACTATACATACAGGTTTCTGGAAAGGATATGATTGCCTTCCTGAACATGGATTTATTCATAAAAAAGTCAATCATAGTGACCCTGTAAACAAATTTGTTGCCACAGACGGGACCCACACTCAACGTATTGAAAGCCATTGGCGAGTTTTAAAAAGGTTATTTGCAAAAGAAAATTATAAAGAACTTTTTACTGAGTGGTTGATTGAAATTATATGGAGGAGAAGAATTAAAATAAATCATTTAGATGCTTTTGAAGAGTTATTAACATGTGTAAGATATGTTTATAAAGAATAAAAATTTTAGTCAAAAACATGTTTTATTTAATTTCCTAATTTTTTACTCATGTAGGACTTATACATATAGTAGATTAGCTTTATACATTTTGAGGGACTAGGGCAACAATACTCAACCTTTTTTTTTATTAGGGCAAAAAACGTATCAGTCATGGGATTCCGGGCCGCAAGCGAGAAATTATTAGGTCTTAAATGCGGCCCGTGGGCCGCAGGTTGAGTATGGCGGGGCTAGGGGGTGTCTCTCTTCCCTACCCTTTTCAAAAACTACCAAATAGTTTAGCTTTTCATACATTTTGAGGTTATTTTTTATTGATTTTAAAAAATACATATCTTAAAAACTATGAGGTTCCGAGGGGGGGGGGGATAGCACAGGGGGGTGTCTCCCCCCCTTCCCCCCCCCCCTGAACACGCAATTCGTGGGTTAATAATCAAAAATTTTTCCGCATTTTATACATACTTTACAACTTGCTATAAATAGCTCATTGTAGGTCCAGGAAAATGTAAATATAGCTCTAATGTCAACCAAAAGAATTATGACTCACTTCAACAACTCCCCGCAAGTTTAAGAAAAATTGGTTCAGATTCAAGAAGAGCTCAAATTTACCTCAACATAAACTGGTGCATGATGTTTTCACTAGATGGAACAGTAAGTTTTATGTGTCAACGTCTTCAGGAACAAAAACGGCCTGTGACGTTGTATATTTCTGACAACAGCAGTACAGTAAATATTCAAAGTTTATCAGGACGCCTTTTAAGTACTACTTGTAAGTAGTACTTTGTCATCAATTTCTGAAGTAATTCGACATATAACGACACTTCTCAAGTATTTACAAATGGTTACTACTAAACAGGCATGCCCAAATGTTAATGAAATGCGAGAAGAATAAGACTCTAGAAACAGAGTTAAAACACAGATTTGCAAGCATTCAAGAAGACAAATATTACACACATTATTAGATCCTAGATTCCGACTGAATTTCTTTTCTACCGACAGTATTGAATCAATTAAGTCCGCATTTTTTAGAGAACATATCAGGAGGAGTCATGAGAACAGCAGCGACGAAGAAGAAAGACCACCATTACGAAATATGAAATATGTGGGCACTTGCGAATCTCACGATTCTCACTCAGCACTTTGGAGTTGTTATGAAAAGTTAGCGTCTACTTAGTAGTCAACGATATCTTCGACTTTATTACAATGCAGTATGAGCCCTTTTATAAGGTGGGCAAAAATCAAGGAAAGTCTCTCATGGCTATTTTACCCAGAACTTTTTTAACTTCCCCATCATTAATATTCGGTAATTGATCGGCAAATTAACCAACATTCGGCCGAATACGAACATTAAAATATATGCCGAATGTACCGAATACGAATATTTGACCGAGCATTCGGCGCATCTCTACTCTTAATACATGATTTTCATTCATTTTCTTCTTTTAGGTTTTATAAAAAATACGGAATACCTGGAGTTATTGGGTGTATTGATGGAACACATATAAAAATATTTGGACCGCCCAAATAGGAAGAGCACTGGTATTATTGCCGAAAACACTACCATTCCCATACAGTTCAAATGGTAAATGTAATTTTAAAAGTATACTGTTAAACAGATTTGTAAATAATAATTGTTAGTAATTAAAACAACATAAAGCAAATTTAAAAATGTCGTATTTAAACTTATTTTGAATTATACAGATGTGTGATGATGAGTACAGATTCTGAAATGTGAATGCCAAATTTAGGGGTGCAAACCATGATGCAGTTGTTTGGGAGAACAGCGATGTTAATCCCTATATGCAGTCCTTGCACCGTAATGAAGAAACTGTGTGACTTTTAGGTAATTTTTTTTGCTGAGACAAGCTAGTCAAATAAAAAAAAACTGTAGGATAATGACTTATAATAATGCTAACCTTATCTAAATTTTAGGAGATTCAGGGTACCCACAACGATCATGGCTAATGACACCGTTTTTAAGTGCCACTCCTGTTTTAGTAGAAGCCACATACAATGACAAACATGGTGCAGCAAGAGTTGTTATAGAAAATGCATTTGGGAGGTTAAAGAATCGTTGGCGTTGCATTAACAAAGACCGTGTTCTTCATTATAAGCCTTAGAAATGTGCAAGAATTGTCCAGGTTTGTTGCGTATACTGCATAACTTTTTTATTGCAAGTGCCATCCAAGAAACAGTATATGACTTTGGGGGTATGTATATTTGTATAGAGAAACATATTTTAAAAAATAGTCCCATCAAACTTAAACTTCGTTATATTTTTAGATAATGAAGACCAAATGGATAGGGAGAGAGGAGAAAGGGAAAGAGGAGATGAAGGTTCTACCACTGACTTGATTAGAGGAAGGCTGTTACGGGACCAATTAGTTCGGAGACTTCAAGCAACCTTAATCTTGGTTAAGAACTTTACCTAATATACCTCAGCCCTGCAGTGTGCTAATCCTACAACTATTTTGTTAAAATAGTGTAATAAATAAAAAAACACTTGTGTACAACATGTTTTATTCGACTGAACCGTATCAGTGATTATTGGAAAAGACATTATTTATTTAACATTCAGTGTTTCAGACAGTTCATGTCTAGTCTTTTATGGACCATTTCAATAAAAAAATGGAAACGATTTACTGCCCTGGTAAACAGCTATTATTAGATGAATAAATGGTCTTGTGGCGTGGTCGATTGCTGTTTAGACAGTACATTAAAAATAAACGCCATAAGTATGGAATTAAATTATATGTTCTTGCTGAGCCTGATGGTACTGTGTTAAAGTACTAAGTATACGCTGGTGCAAATAATGAGACATCGGGCCCAGGTCATGCGAGTAAAATCGTTTTAAAACTTCTTGAAAAGAAGCTAGATCGTGTCCACCATTTTTATATGGACAATTTATTGTAATTCTTATAGTTTGGCGGTCAAATTAATTAGACCGGAAGACATACTGCACAGGAACATTGAGAAAAAAATCGAAAAGACAGTCCCGTCGAGATCGGAACTATCCCATTAGAGAAAGAACAAAACAAATCCTTTTTTTTAAATGGTGTGCACATTGGCAGGTGGAGGGACAAGCGCTATGTACTGTACATCAACTGAAAACGACGATGAAATGATAGAAAATACTACAAAAAGAGGTAGCGTAGTAATCAAGTCGTCAGCAATTGTACATTACAATAATTTAATGTCTGGAGTAGATCTCCAGGATCAAATGCTGGCATATTATCCGATCCAACGAAAAACACTGCGATGGTATAAGAAGTTATTTATGCAGAGATTGCAACGCAGAACAAAGATAAAGAGACTTCAATAGCATTTTCATCATTGTTTGAACATGCCAATAAAGGAATACTTAAAAAAGACTCGGAACCTTCCTAACAAGTACACTGCTCAACAAAGTCTAGGGAACAAGCCAACTATATGACTTTATTTGTAAAATCTTCTTTAAAAAAGTACTGATCTCTTTGAGGTAAACAGGTAGGCTAATGTTTATCAAACGTTGTTCGAATTTAAAAAAAAAAATTAGAAACAAAAGAATTTTCGTAAAAGGCGGGAATCTTTCACTTTGATTGCTGTGTAGAATGTATACTGTATGAGAATTTTAAAGATAAAAATTTGTTTTATTGTTTTATGATTTTATTGAAAAACAAAATTAACTGTTGTTATTCGTAACTTTTGCGACTACGGCCATTATGTCACGACGTCATTTAACGCGGGAAGAAATGATTCGAGCTGTAGGAATGTTGGAAGCTGGGCTACCCCAACGCGAAGTTGCAGCTGCTCTGAATTCTCACGCGAGCGTTATCTGCAGACTGTGGGCACGTTACAGACTTACTGGCGATGTAGCCGAAAGGCACAGAGGCAGGTATAGGGTTACTACGGAAAGGTAAGACCGTTTTTTGCAAAATGTCGCAAGGAGGCAACCCACCATTACGGCTCGTCAGTTGGTAGAAGACCTCCAGTCGCAGCACCAGGTTGCTATCAGTGACCAGACTGCTCGGAGGAGACTCCATGAAGCTAATCTTCGTGCTCGCAGACCACTAAGAGTGCCCGCGCTGCGTCATGGAAATCAAGGACGTCGATTATTGTGGGCACGTGAACATTTGCAGTGGACCGTAGATCAGTGGGCACATGTACTGTTCTCTGATGAATCTCGCTTCGGATTTCATCCAGATTCAAGAAGAGTGCGTGTTTGGCGGATTCCTGGTCGGCAGAGTCGGCTTCAAAACCCACAGGAGGTGCATCCCTACCAAGGTGGTACAATCATGGTGTGGGCTGGAATCCGCCTTGGTGGACGGACGGATCTCGTTTTGAATAGGGGAAATTTAAATGCAGAGCGATACTGCGAACAGGTAGTCCAATCCGTGGTTATCCCGCACCGACAAAATCTGGGCGCAGATTTTATTTTTATGCAAGATAATGCACGACCACATACTGCGAGTCAGGTGATGGATGTGTTCCGCGAGTACAACATCGAAGTGCTGGAGTGGCCTGCTCAGTCCGCGGACCTCAATCCCATTGAACACGCGTGGGATTTACTAAAGAGAAGGGCTTTTAGAAATCTCCCTCAAAATATGAACACAGCAGATGAACTTTTTTCACATCTCTCCAGAGAACGGAGTCTTCTTCCACAAGAGACAATCGATAGTCTCATAATCAGTATGCCACGACGATGTCAAGCTGTTGTTAATGCCTTAGGGGAGCCAACTGATTATTAAAAAAGTCCCCGCATATTTGTTCTTAACTGTAATGTTTTAATTTTTAAGAAATTTTATTAAATTAAATTTCTTTGTTTAGTTCTGTAATACACTTTCTTTGTTTTTCATTAAAATTACCTCGTAATTCAAAAACTGAATCCTTTATTTATATACGCAACTAATTAAGCATTAAATTGCGCATCGATTGGTATATAAACTTTAAAACAAAAATATTTAAAAATAAAAATATTCCCTAAAAACCTCCTGTTCCCTAGACTTTGTTGAGCAGTGTACATGCTCTTATTGAGCCAATGCCCCGACCTTCAGGGCTACAAAATTCCGTTGAGAAAGATATTGGGCAAGAACCAGATTTTTTTGAGATCGAGTCTCTAGACGAAATTGACTGAACTCCAATATCATCTCGCATCATTGTTTGAAGATGCTAATAAAGACATACTCAAGAAGATTCGGAAATTTAACGTCAAGCACGTGCTCTTATTGAACCAATACCTGAGTCTTCATGGCTAAAAAAATCCGTTGAGATACTCGTAAATGTTGGGTTGGCGCAAGTAAACATAAAAGAAGCAATCCAAAAACCTCCACGCAAGAAAGTTGTTTTAGATAAGTCAGATAGTCATAACAATGAGCCTAAGCCAGGGACTTCATGCTTGCGTGCCCCTTGAGTTGAAGAAAACTGGAATCTTCTCAAGCCTGTATTATTACCGACCTAATAATACCTGGGCAATCCAGACTAAAATCTGGCTCTGAACTAAATGGTGAACCAGCGCAAATAAACACAAACATAGGAAACAGCAACCAAAGTATAAACGGATATTTACCCTATTCCTAAACTGCCTTTGGATATATCAAAAAGGAAACAAAAGGCTGTTATTCTCTGGTTATTCTCTAAACTGGGGCATATTACCCCGTTTTACCCTATTATACATTGTTTAGTTTTATCTTAGTGTTTTTAGACTACGGCGACGTTGATTGTTTTTTGGTGGATAACGAAGACATGTTGCCATATTTGAAACAACATTTTTTTAAATTAGTGGAGGAGTATGACGAAGCAGGTTTTCTCGTGTGGCACCATAGAAAGTTGAAACTGCAGGTAATTGTGTATCCCACGTGGTCCAAAAATGATTTTTTTAGATATTTCGCACCACCCTACGAGAGCAGTGAGTTGGGATTAATAGAAACGAGGATTGAAGACCATGGCTAGGTGTTACATGATATGGTCAGTGATTCAACAGTTTGATAGCAGACTGGCAATGAAGGGAGTATTTTGGAATGGAAGATTGACATTTGACGCCACCCATGGAGTGGAAATGTTTAGATTCCGAGAGATGCAAAAACATTTACCGATCGGAGATTTTAAATGGCTGACAAACGAAGAAATTCTAAATTTAGATTTATTAACGCAAAAACCAAACTCTGAGACAGGTTACTTTTTAGAAGTGGATATCGAATATCCTCAAAGTTTACACGATCTACACAATGAGTACCCATTTTGCGCGGAAACTAAAAAACCGCCACAAGGTAAAACAAAAAAAACTCCTCTTGACACTCGAAAATAAAAAGAATTACATAATACACTACACGAATCTACAACAATGCATACAAAATGGTTTGATTTGTAAAAATATACACAGAGTCTTATCTTTCATTTAATCACCTTTGCTTAAGACATACATTGATTTAAATACGATTAAACGAATGGCAGCCACGAATGCATTTGAAAAAGACTTTTTCAAGCTAATGAACAACTCAATTTTTGGCAAAACCATAGAAAATGTGGAGAAAAGAGTCGATGTTAAATTATGCAATCATTGGGATGATGTTACAACAAACACTAAATGCAAATATGGCTTAATACGCTACATATCCAAACCAAACTTCCATAGCTTTAAAATATTCTCTGAAAACTTTGTCGCCATTCAAATGAAACAAACAAAAATACTATACAATAAACCAATCTATGTGGGATTCGCTGTTTTAGAACTGTCAAAATATGTCATGTACGACTTTCATTATTCATTCATGGTGCCTAAATACAAAAACCAAGTGACACTACTCTACACTGACACAGATTCATTTCTTATTTATGAAATTAACACAGACAACTTTTACGAAGACATTAGGTATGATTTAAAGCAAAAATTTGACACCTCCGACCTGCCCCCTTCGAACGTGTACAATTTACCACTGGTGAATAAAAAGGTTATTGGCCTCATGAAAGATAAAAGTAACGGAGAAATCATAAAAGAGTTTATCGGGCTAAGACCTAAAATGTATGCGTATATCCTGCACGAAGATGATCATCATCAACACACCGTTAAGAAAAACAAAGGAACCTCGGCGGCCATCGTGCGAAAATTGCATTTCGATAATTACAGAAATGCCCTTGACCGGGAAAACGTCATGTACGATAACATGCGTACATTCATTAGCGATAAGCATGACGTGTACACACAAGTCAAAAGGAAAAAAGTATTAAGCGCCAACGATGATAAGAGATTCATTTGTAATGATGGTGTCAATATTCTATCTTGGGATCATTACCAAATAAAATAATACACAAAATAAAACATTGTTTTTCTTTCACCACTTTTTTTAATCATTGCAGCTTACATTTATAAATAGCCATTAAACACAATACCTCCAATGAAGGAACTTTACGCTGGCAAATTCCCTTCCATCGCAACAAATATTTGAATACTCTTTCACTACTCGAAAATTCCTTAAACATCGAACACGGAAGACGCTCCATCCATGTCTTGAAGAATGGCTGGTTGTTGTAGTGACTCTCTCGGAATCTAAACATTTCCACTCCATGGGTGGCGTCAAATGTCAATCTTCCATTCCAAAATACTCCCTTCATTGCCAGTCTGCTATCAAACTGTTGAATCACTGACCATATCATGTAACACCTAGCCATGGTCTTCAATCCTCGTTTCTATTTCATATTCATATTCATTTATTGCATTCATGAGTATATAGTAGGTGACAAATACAGCTTAAGTAGGTACATCATGAAGCCCATTTGGGCATGGCAAATTAAATAAGGCAATATAATTCAATGTCAATAATAATAAAACCAACAACAATCAAAGGTATAAGACCAGTCCAGTACTATTAAAATATAATCAATTATTCTAATCCAATTAAATACAATTAAAATTTAAATAAAACATGTCAAAATTAAAAATTAATATCAAATAAATAACATTAAATTGTCCAGCCAGTACTATTTAAATAAAATAAATTAATCTAATTTAATTAAATACAATTAAAATTCAAATAAAACATGTCAAAAATAAAAATTAAAGTCAAATAAATTATAGTACAGTTATTATTAGTGTATGTCAATTTTAAAATTAATATTAATCTGCAAAAAATTCATCCAAATCATAATAACTCTTGACAGTCAAAAATTGCTTTAATTCTTTTTCAAATTTATGCCCCTTTAATGACTTTATTTTGCTTGGCAAGTGATTATGCACTTTAACAGCCATATACGCCGGACCGGTTTTGCACAGAGCCAGCCGTGCCGTAGGCAAAACAAAATCATACGCGCGGCGCAATGCGTGGCGGCTCGTCACATCATTAACCCGTTGAAAGTAGCTACTGTGTTTTCTCACAAGCCGACATAATTCCAATATGTAAATACAAGTGACGGTGAGTATGTTATAGTGTGGAAATAACATTCGACATGATTCTCGCGGTGCCACAAATGCAATAATTCTCAGAAGTCGTTTTTGTAATACTGATACCGCAGAGACATCCGTCGAGTTACCCCAAAAGATGATGCCGTACCGTATCCAAGAGGCAGCATGACTATGGTATGCCGTGAGCGCGCACTCTTCATTCGTATTTTTTCTAAGTTCTCGCAGCGCATACGAGAAACTACTAAGTTTGCCCAACAAGACACGAACATGCGGTTTCCAAGTAAGGGTCGAGTCCATGGTGATTCCTAGCAGTGAAAATGTGTCGACCTGTTCAATTTGTTTCCCCTGGTGAGATATTGAGAGTGTTAGCTCAGATCTTTGATACGGTCTAAAATGCATTAATTTAGTTTTTTCAAAATTTAGTGTAAGTCCTATTTCTTTTAAGTGAGAAATAATTTTATGCAAACATTCATTAATAATATTGTGCAAAGTACTCACACTGCCCTGTTCACAAGTAACCAAAAGTGTGGCATCATCCGCGAATAAAACAATTTTTTGTGGGACTACTGAAGGTAGTTCGTTTATGTAAGCCAAGAATAACAAACAAGCTAACACCTTGTGGGATAGACCCAGTTATATCTTGACTGAGGGACCCTATTTGTTTTAGTTCCTTGGTGCTATGATCCAAATGCGTTATTTGCACCAGCTGTTTTCTATTCGAGAGGTAAGAATGTAACCATTTTCTTGGCTTTCCCCGTATACCAAGCAATTCCAGTTTTCTCAACAAAATATCATGCAACACACAGTCGTACGCCTTGGATATATCCATAAAAATAGCAATAGCACACTGGTTTTTATGAAGCGCATTAAGTATTTCAACATTTAAGGTAAATACGGCCGATATAGTTGAACGGCCTTTCCTAAACCCATGTTGATTTGTATTTAAAACATCGTATTTTTCAAGAAAAGAACTCATTCTATGACACAAGATTTTCTCAAAAATTTTGGATATAACGGGTAACAAAGCGATAGGTCGATAATTTGAAACCTCATATTTGTCCCCCTTTTTGAAGATAGGCTTGACTACTGCCAACTTCAGTGCATCTGGACATACACCCTCATCATAGGACTGATTTATTAAACGTGTCAACGGTTCCACAAACTCGTTAACACAGTATACCAGTAGCTTACCCGGAATCTCGTCGTAACCACATGAGTTGTTCCGTTTAAGGCTCAGTATTGCCTTTTTCACATCTGATTCTGTGACGTCACTTAAGAACATTGAGTTTGCTAAATATTTAGTAGTTGACAGGTTATACAATTTACCAGACACATTAGAATTAATACCTACATAATAATTGTTAAACTTTTGAGCAACTTTGGTTGGTGACTTTAAGATTTTATCTCCACATTTTAAAAAGATATTTTCATGTTTGGAATGTTTTATTCTTTTAATTTTTTCATTTATCATGTTCCACATTTCTTTATATTTATTGCTAGCATTTTTTAGCCTATTTATGTAACATTTCTTTTTTTCCTTGGCGATTATTTTATTAAGAATAGTGGTATAAGACTTAGTGTAATTATTTAAATATTCATTATTATAAGTAGATTTTAGCATACGCAATATTCGTTTATGATAGCAACACTTTTTTAAACCCTTAGTTAGCCAATTTGTTTGTCGATTTTTTCTCAATGGAATAGTCCTTCGTGGTATATGTTTATTTAATAAGTCTTTTATTTGGGTTAAAAACATATTATAATTAATATTCACGTCAAACTTAGAATCTATTACATTATACCAATTTATATGTCCAATTTTTTCCTTAAACAAATCCATGTTCCGTTTGTTAAACGTTCGTTTACTAATTTTATAGGAGGTTACACTATTATCAATTATATATTTTTGTATAGGAACTCGCCCGACCAAGGTGTGGTGATCAGAGAGATAATTCTTTTCAACCGACGCCTCCATGTTAATGCTACTACTTACAATGAATTGGTCTATACATGATGAGCTATTTTGTGTCTCTCGCGTAGGCTCTTTTATTAGGCATCGTAATCCAAAAGATTTCAATAGATTGACAAATCTCTGCGATAACTTTGAATTTGTAGTGACATCAATATTTATGTCTCCCGCTATAATTATTTTCTTATTGCATGATTGTTTAGAAATATGATGCAATAAGGCTTGCATCTGAGAGAAAAACTTTTCATCATCTCTCTCCGCACGGTATACGGATATAATAATTAAATTATATTCGACTAACTCTATCGCACAAAATTCGACAACAAATTCTATCGTAAAAGTTTTAATATCAAGACGTTCCTCTGATTTCAAATTTTTCCGAACAAATATTGCGACACCACCATGTATATGATTTTCCCGCACGAACTTGGCTCGCAACTCGTAGCCCTCCAGCTCATACAAATGATAGTTAGCCGGCGATAGCCAGTGCTCACCCAGTACCACAATATCCATATAAGTATCAAGTAGAAAAACATTTAAGTCATCAACTTTATTTGTCAAGCATTGTATGTTTTGGCACATAATATTAAGGCTATTAGGCACGAAAGGAATGGTCAGTTGAAGCATACAATGACATATCATTGTCATGATTATAAGTCAATAATTGATCGTCAAGAGTTTGAATAAGTTGATTAATGTCCTTCAATATAGTCCTTAAGCCAAGAGTATTTATTTTTCCATTATATTTTAAAAACATGTCATATGAGTATGACAAGTTTTTGTTTGAGTCAAGCAAATAACAATATTCATATTTTAAATTATCATTGTAAATTATATTATTAAACATTTCGATTCTCCTATTAAACAAATTTGACATATTACAGTATTTAAATATTGGTAAACACAAAATAATATTTGTGTGTCTTAGTGATGATAAAACCTGTCTTATGTGTAAAACTAAGCTTTTATAATTTCCGGACACATTAAAATCAGCCTCCCCTAAGAACAATACACAATAGTCATTAAAAGTATAGTCTTTAAGTTTATTTTGCAATCCGCACAACAACTGACTGGTACTACCTCCCGGCATGCGATAGTGACACATACTAGTCTCCGCAAAGTTGTTCCTTATGGTACTCGCCGCTTTATCTCGCTCAACACTGCTAATAATGCACACTTTAGTGTTTTGTTTTTGAGGCCTATTACTCATGTTTGCACCTGGTTGTTCATTTATTTGCTGACTCTTCCTCTTAACTGTTTGTGTATTTCTACGTCCTATTTGTTTCTTGAGTGCAACTTGGTTTGTCATATTTTTCGTTATTTTATCCTTTTGCGAGTTTTTAATTTCTATTTTGCTAACAATCCCCTTAAGCGTATCAATTTCGTCACAAGCCATCTTTAACTTACGCCGAAGTTCATTAATTTCACATTTTAATGCTTGTATGGTTTCGTTCTCGCAACCAACGCCATCTATGATGTTTTGTAACGTACTTTCTGTTTCTATTGCCTGAGAGTTTGAGCTATTTATCGATAAAAATGAATCAGATAAATCAGGAAGTGAGTTCCTCTTTTTCTTTCTTCTTACTGTAACAAACTCCTCAGGGGCTTCCTGAATTTCATCATTTTCATCCTCAGATAAAACTTGAAATGCATTTTCTGTTGGAATGTTAATGTTAGGTTGAGTGGTTTTGCTGTATCTGCATTGATCACATTGACATTTTAATCGTTTTTCCGGCTTCATTAAATAAAATAGTTTGTCACTTATGCTTGTACAGTCCAAGTGATAATATTTTTTGCAGTCATAACACAATACAAAGTCCCTTCCTGTTATGACTTGTTGGCATTTGTCACAATTTTGCGTCATTTTGTTGTTTTAATTTTAATAATTTCAAAATTATTATTAGTCCATTTAATAAAATAAAAAAAAATAAAAAAAAGAAATTAAACTTTCCTATTAGTGTCCTTTTCTTCCTTAATTGATGGATTCGAACCTGCAACTTTTAGAGTAGTTGTAATCAGTCCGGTAGTGTTCCACTTCGACTATTTAGGTGCTCGTAACATAAGCGAATTTACGTGTCTATTTACACGCACAGAATAGATGACCGAAAAAGTTCGTTATTCTTCATGATTTAAAACAGAACAACATTTTTTACCCACACACACTTTACAATATTTTTGTGATAATTATTGTCTTTTTAAAACACTGGATACAATTTGAAGTTTAATTAGCTTTTTCTTCTTGCACAGTAATGTTTTTGAATAGTCTTTTTTCTGTTTTGAATAGTTTATGAACACTTTAATGTCATTTTTGTCGTTAGATAGTCAAAATTCACTTTTATCAGTTTATCACACAACACACTGTCTTAATGTTATATTGTACTTTGCAAACACTATGACTTCAAATTCCGACTTTAATGAACACTTTTATTGCAGTTTAGTGACCAAATTATGCCTATTACTATTTTAAAAACATTTTAAATACGGAGCCAATGTTTACGGTGACAGTGGCGCCACTTATTAATTACTAATCCACTCCACTTATTAATCCCAACTCACTGCTCTCGTAGGGTGGTGCGAAATATCTAAAAAAATCATTTTTGGACCACGTGGGATACACAATTACCTGCAGTTTCAACTTTCTATGGTGCCACACGAGAAAACCTGCTTCGTCATACTCCTCCACTAATTTAAAAAAATGTTGTTTCAAATATGGCAACATGTCTTCGTTATCCACCAAAAAACAATCAACGTCGCCGTAGTCACTTGTGTATCCCATTGTGTAAGCCACAAAACCACCACATATAGCCATGTACGGCTTCACAGACTCGTTCAACATATTAATCAATTTTTCCAATTCTTCATATATCCCGGGTCGCTCCATCTTCAAAATCGATAGATTCCTATCGCCGTCTCCAACAATGACACCAAAAAATTCATTCTTAAAACCGATTGTAATTTAGCAAGTGTCGTATAATCATTCCTCTTGTCAAACACATTTTGTAAAAACTCCAAACTTGACGGAGAGCAACTGAATGACATGGTCAACGTTTGATTAATAACCAACAATACACATCATAACTTCACTGACCAAAAAAGCTGACCTCATCATTTTATCATATCGACCACATTTCCGCGGCTACTTTGTATTTACCCGTGGGAAACATCATTTTATCATATCGACCGGCTACTTTGTTATTATCATCGACGTGGGAAACATCACAATAAACCTAACACTCCAGTTTTTACACTACGAAAATTCAACAAAACCACCATTACTTGAACTCTAGGCACACACACTTTACACACACAGAGAGATCTTCTTACGCTGGTTTTTAGGTGAGCCAGAACCCTCATATATTAGCTACTAGTGGCGAATTCATGTGCATTGCAGATCTTACCGAGGATTTAGAAAGAAAAATATCTAAAAAGCGTAGTGGTGATTTTGGTTTGTTATGTTATGATTATTTTATTAGGTTCAGAAAATGTCGTGGTCAACTTGCAGTATGTGGTGCAGGATTCCGTAGGTGAAATTACAGATCTTACCGAGGTTTTAGTAAGAAAAATATCTAAAAAGCTTAGTGGTGATTTTGGTTTGTTATAAGGTTAATAATAGTGTTTATTAAGCACATTAAAATTATATTCGGTACAAATTGTATTTTAATAAACTTTATAAGTAACTGAAAATGCATTTTCGTTTGTCTTTTTGTTCGTTTCTGTAAAGTTCAGATAATTTCTTTAGATTAGGAATACCTTTAGCATTAATATCTATAACATTTTGATGACCACATTAGTCTTGTAGCCATTTTACCTTTTCTGCTCCTTTACCAATAATTGTTCTTTAAAGTATGGTTTATTGTTCTTTAAATATTGTAACAGTGTACTCTAATATTCTTCTAAATCATTATTATTACACTAAATTAACACTTAAACAAAAGAAACTTACAAAAAGAAAACGAAATATAAATAAAGGAATAATAGACGAATCATTTTTTCATATAGTAACTCGTGCCGCGCACGACATAGCTGGCAGCCGACCGGTTAGGATCGGATCACGCGCGCCAGTCAGCGTCTCATCCACTCTCGCATTTCGACCGTAGACAATCGCAATTTACTTGTATTGATTGCGCACATCGTATATTCACTCTTATTTTAAAATTAGTTTTAATTAATCTCATAAATTGTAACTTCTGTGATGTAAGATAGTGACTACTATTTGAAATGCTGCTTAATCCTTTCATATAAGAAGTGTTGTGTGTGTGTTGATGGCACCTAGCCTATTAATTAAAACCGTTTTTGATTTTGAATATCAACCACCATCATTATTACGCCCACCTAGCAAACGCTAATTTGTAGATAATCTAGCCAGGCCTGTGTCACTCCGCGTGTAGGTATTGAAAACATACCTACAGGCGGCGGCCCTTGCGCAAGGGCCAATCTAGTAGGCTGCCGCAAGCGAAAGAAGATACACGCGCGCGCCAATGATATTTAAAATAATAGATATGCTATACGCTCACGAAACAAACAGAAAATCTGTGCCGATCGAGAGCGAGTGCACACATGCGCAATTCTTATTAACCACATTAATAAATGGTGTGAAAGGAATGTCATAATTCAAACAGTAAGAACAAAAGAGATAGGTAGTAACTCTCTGTTCGGCACAAGTGTAAACTAAACGTCACTTTTTGACCAATTACTGCACTGCATTGCACTTTGACAAAGACTAATAAAAACAACGAAACAGAAGGTACAAACCTTACGTGAACTATCTGCCTTCTATTTCGTTCGAAAAACAGAATTTTACTATTTATTTTTTCATAATGCTATTTATATATTGTTTTATTCACTCGGTATAGTGCGAAGGTTCGGTTTTAAAATAAAACATTATTACAAATACAAAATCATTTATACCAAAAAACATTTTTTTTAGTCACTTGTTTTGTTGACAAATAACTTTTTTTCTGTAACTGCTCCTTTTCAAATGTCAATTTACGCACACGTTTTCTAAGCGCCGCCTTTCTGGGTGTTTCTAAAACTTCTTCTATATCTGGTATGCTGAACGTTGTCAAGACTCGACGGTGAGATAAGGGTCTTCTTTGCTTCAGATTTCTGAAAGAATATGATTAATATTTAAGTGTTTGTAAAAATGTAATTATTGTTTGAATAAGTACGTTGATAATAAGATGTATGTACCTATTGATAAATAGATGTATGTACCTATTAACCTCAATTATAGGAATTGCATTTTCTTAAAAGCAATGTTCGACCTTTCTTGGAAGTATATTTATCATTAGCATTAAAATGGTCGCTTCATATTCTATTGCTCTTTGAAGGATTCCAGTCTGATTCGTTTCTTTGCCCACTCACAATTGCAATCCAATCTTGGAGTTGAACCTCAGAGGTAGAAAACCTTAAACGGAGAGACAAAAATATAAAAAAAGTGTTAGTCATAATAATAACCAACATTAATAAAAATAATTTATACTATAATAAACATTAATATGTATCCTCTTTTCTTCTATTTACGTAACTAAATTTCGACAACTTTTTAATTAACTACCAATACAATTGCATTCGGTACATAAAAAAAGAATAAACACAAGTATGCCGTAGGTATCAAACCAATGACATCGCATCTATAGTTTCTATTTTGTTAATCTTTGACCGAGCACTTGTCGAGGACATTGTGTCCTTGTCGCACTTGTTAAAAAAACGATTTACTTTCTCTTTCACCTTTGTAACCGTATTTTGAAAAGAATTTTACGTAAAAATATTAAAAATGTAATGATTTAAACATTAATCTTGTTTACTTACATGTGATACGAGATCCCCTGACTTTTATTTACTTTCTTATCATAGTTTGTACATCTTCGAAACACACACGATGTCATTTTACTGGATTCACAATCAATAACAGAGACGTCACGCTCGTTGTATCGCTTTATCCAGACTGGAGGCAAGACGTCCTAATTAGGACGTTTTCGCGTCTTCATTTTGTGCGCTACGGTAACATATCTATTATTTTAAATATCATTGGCGCGCGCGCTATTTGTTCGACCACGTTCAACTTTCTCGATAATTGCAAGATGGACACAAAACGAAAAAGAGCAAAAAGATACTGTGCAGTATTTAATTGTTTAAATACGGATCGTGATCAAAATTTAACTTATTTTTGGTTGCCTAAAGACGCTGAAAGGTAAAATCTGCTTTTATTAGATAATAAACTCTTTTGCAAAAAAACGGGCACTTTAGATTTTTTCCTCTACTTTAATGAAGAAGAACAAGAAATAGGTTTTATTAATTTGACGATGTATTGGCATGTTATTTGAAGCATCCTGGCATGATTCTTTACGTTCCAAATTGAAAATTTGAAATTAATAAAAGAAAAATAATGATTATTGTGGATTATTCTAAAATTGCTTTACTAATGGCGCGAATTGCTGAAACGATTTTTAACTGATTACGATATTTTAAAACTTTTTGGACATATTCTGCAAATTAAACAATTTAATCTTTATTTTTACATTAAATACCACTTTTTGATATGAGTGATAAAGCGATAAGGGCCGGTAAAATTATAGCCCTACTTGAAGAAGGTTGTTCGCAAACTTACGTGTCTCAGCGGCTAAATGTGAGTCGTTCAACTGTCCAGAGGACTTGGCAACGGTATCAAGAGACCGGTTCGGTCAAAAGAAGACCCGGTTCGGGAAGAAAACGATGCACAGAACCAAGAGATGACCGCTTTTTGGTGAGTCAGGCGTTGCGGAATCGTAAGGCGTCAAGTGTGGACCTGAAGAAGAGCCTTGAAGAAGTAAGAGGAGTAGAAGTTAGCTTGTGGACGGTCAGGAGGAGGCTTTTGGCTGCCAATATCAGGAGTTACCGCCCAGCTCGGGGCCCTAAATTACTCCGTGAGCACCGTGTTGCTGGAATAAAGTATTGTTTTCTGATGAAGCTAGAATCTCTTTGTGTGGAGAGGACCGACGCCGGCGAGTGCTGCGAAGACCACGGGAACGCTATGCGGAAGTGTGTTTCGAAGAAATCACTCCTTATGGCGGAGGCTCCGTTATGTTTTGGGCAGCAATTAATTCGACGGAGCGTACGGAGTTAGTTTTCATAGAAAATGGAACATTAAATGCACATCGGTACATAATGGAAGTCCTAATTCCATATGCACAACTCACATTGACTGCACTTGGGGAAGATTCCATTTTTATGGACGACAATGCTCGCTCGCACCGTTCTGGCAACGTGGAAGCGTACATGCAAGAAGTTGGGATCCGTCGTTTAGATTGGCCAGCTCGAAGTCCTGACCTCAATCCAATTGAGCATGTCTGGGATGTTCTAAAGAGACGTGTAAGATCAGTGCAACCTGCTCCACAAAACATCAGGGAGCTAAAAAGAGTCATTGCAGAAGAGTGGGAACGAATTCCTCAAAACGTTATTAAAAACATCGTGGAAAGCATGCCCAGAAGGATTCAAGCTGTGATTTTGGCAAGAGGAGGTTACATTCGGTATTAGGTTTTTACATTTGTAACTTTATTTAATTAAAAAAAGTAAAAAAAATCTTATCTTTATTGCCGACCACTTCTTATTGTTTGGGCGTGTACATCGGTTTTAAAGAATCCATCGTTTTTTTTTTTTCTTTTAGTTGCCCGAACTCACTTCACGCGCATTAATTTACACGATTATAAGTATACAGACTACGTCAAAGAAATAAATTTCATTTAATTAACTCAAATTGACCTTAGAACGTAAATTTCCTTAGGTGCCCGTTTTTTTTGCAAAAGAGTGTATTATGTTCCTATTTGAAATGAAATTAATTCAAACTACAAACCCTTTCTCCCTTGTTGAACAAAGTACTATTCCAATACCCTAAGGGTGGATTGCACGACAATATAGTTACATAGTACGCCTTTGCTTATGATAAATTTCACTGTTTCAGAGAAAGAAGTGTAAACTTCAATCAAGCAGAAATGGACAGACTGCAAACGCTTCTAGCAAAATATAAAAATATTTTATTTTGCAAAAAGAAGGATGGTATTAGTACAAAACAAAAGGGATTAACTGTACTTTAAGGGACGCTGGTGTGGCGGTTCGTAATTTTTAGTCAGAAACTACATGATGCAAGAAGTCTTTTGGTGAAGTCGTTTTTTGAAGCAACCTTGTAGTTTTCGAGAAATAAATTATTAAAAATCGCACCAAATCGCTACCAACCTTAAAAAACTATACTATCTGACATTTGCGTTTCGTTAAGTGAAAGTTAATTCTATACAGTCAATTTGGACACAATTTTGGGGTCTTTTTGGGATATTTATGTTGCAAATACATTTTAGATGTAAAATTTTATGTATTTACGTGTAATTTATTAAAAAGATTAATAATTCAGTTTGATTAAAAATGAAATATCGTGTTTCTACTGTGCAAGAACGAAACGCAACGACGCCATTTTGTTTATGCGCCGTGCGTGTGCTGCATTTCTGAAAATATCAGTCATTGTTTGTTGCCCTTGCAGTCGAGATCGTTTTACGTACTCCTGCCTGACTACATACGTATGACTACCATGGAGTCTCCGAAGCCCGGAGCTTCTGGGTCTTCGAGTTCCGCTGAATCGCCTGAAAAGTTGAGTGAAGTGCGAGTGTTGGACTCTGTTGAGCCGCTTGTTACGGCCTCCTTTTCAGTACCTTTGTGTAGTGCGCAAGTGATGGACTCTAGTGAGCCGCTTGTGCCTACTTCGCCTGCTGGTCCTAGCGGGATGGCTGGTCCTAGTGAGATCGCTGGTCCTAGTGGGATGGTAGATCTCATCATGCCAGTTTCCTCGTCATCTGGAGACTTGCACGAGCCAGCAACCCCTTCTGGTTCATCGGGAAGGCGAGTCCATTATTACTCGGAAGAGTTGAGGTTTGTATCTTTCTCGGCTTTTTTATTGTTCTCAGCTCGGCTTGGTGTGTTAATAGATGTTTAATATACTGTAATAATATATTGTACTTTGGGTAGCTGGGAGTTCTGTAAATCTTTCTTTTTTAACTTGTCATTTAAGTTGATTTATTTTTGTTTTAGATCAATGTGGAACTGGAAAAAAGGTCTTCACAAGACTTGGGACTGCACAGCAGTGTATCTCTGTCCTCAGCAAACTGCTGAGGACAGAGGATTGATTCCTACGGAGAAAATGTGCCACATCCACCACAGACCAATGACACTGTCTACAGAAACCCAGTTTGGCAGATTCCGCTGCAGAAAGAGCAACTGCAGGAACAAGAGTGTGAGCCGGGTTCAAGGAACCTGGTTTGAAAATGTGAGGTTGTGTATCACATTGGTGTTCCAGATAATGTATGCTTTTAGCGAGGGCTTGTCATATATGCAAGTACAAAAACAACTTGCTACCGAAGATGAGCCTGTGATTTCCATGAAAACTGCGGCAGACTGGTACAGCTATTGCCGAGAAACAATTGTCATTTATGAGCTGGAACATAACCAAATAAGAGAGAAAATAGGAGGACCAGGAAAAATTGTACAAATAGACGAATCCAAATTTGGCAAAAGAAAATATAACCGTGGTCGACAGATCGAAGGTCATTGGTGATAGGGATGATCCAAGATGGGAGTGATGATTTACGGCTGGAAGTGTGTCCTGACAATGAGAGGTCTGCGGAAATATTGACTGACTGGCTGAGGGAAATTATGCCAGCATCAATTAATGGAAATAAGGCTATTTATGACGATGATGTCATAAATCAACCTGTTTTTGTGAGTAAATGCTACCTTCGCCTTCGTGTAGGTAATTTATATATTTTCTATACATATAATAAGACTGTAAAAGATCGATTTCTGTACATTGAAGATTTTTATGAAAAATTGTTACAGGGGGTCTTAATTACCGTAATAGAAGCCAAAACAACAATTTTTAAAATTTTTGTCTGTCTGTCTGTCTGTCTGTCTGTCTGTCTGTCTGTTTGTTTGTCCGGGCTAATCTCAGAATCTACTGGACCGATTTTGACGGGACTTTTTTTATTTGACTCAGTATCACCTGGAGAGTAAACTGGGATATAAATAATCACGCCGATGAACTTAGGGGGCAGGCAGGAAATTGAATCTCAGAATCTACTAAACCGATTTTAATGGGACTTTTTTTATATTACATATGATAAATTCTGCCCCCAAAGGGATAAAATAGGGGTTGCGAATTTGTATGAAGCCCGGTCGCAAAAAACTAACATCCACGCGGACGAAGTCGCGGGCGGCCGCTAGTTTTTAAATAAATGAATTATTCTAATCGTAGCCTACCAAAAAGCCGGAGAGAACAAAACAGCCAGAGGGAATCATCATTGAAGTGGTTGATGAGTATATATCTGAGGGGGCTCAGCTTCCAAAGAAGGTATTATTTTATATTTATGTCTCTTAAATTACTGAACATGAAAGAAATGGCACCGGAGTGTTCTATTATTAGCTGTATGGTTAAGGAACAACTGCACACATCAAATTAAGTCGAACAGGTTGAAGTCAGTGCAGATATTTTGAGCTATGTTGATGAGAATAGGAACATCATTGAAGACCCTGATTTCATACCAGAAGCGAAAGACGATGATTCTGATGAGCAGAAGTCAAAAAACAATGGTAGAACCAAAAAAGGTCGGAAAAGGAATTACGAGGACCAAAATAGCAGCATAAGAAAGAAGAAAGCTAACACCAACCAAGACTACTTTAGTGCGAAAAAAAATTTTGTGCGAAGGAGTTTAACATAAGTGATTGTAATTGCCCATTGAAATGTACAGAAAAAATTGGTATAGAAGGGCGTAAAAAAAAATTTGAAAAATTTTGGATTTCTGGTTCTTTGAGAATAATTTTGAATTAGTTTGGTAATTATTAATTTCTTTTGTCTATTTTTCTGATGATATGATTAGAGTCTGACAAGCGAGTCGTGATCCGTCACATTTTTCGAATTCTTCATGTGATAGTACTATCTGTCAAACTGAATGAAGTTTATAACCTCAACTTGTTGTGTTTTTGGTTTGTTGACGTGTTATCATCGTATTATTGAACTAAAAAATGTCGAAACCAATCAAAAGTAGTGCTCGGAAGATGTTGTTTACTATGATTAATAAATACGAAGAGAGAAAAACCAATATAAATAGACAAATCGAACAAAAACAAAGAATTTTGGATGAAATTATATCGGCTGCAAGTAAGTACGACCAACACGTTTTGATGTTTCGTGTGAAATCCAGCGAATAACAATGTGATTTTTTAATTTAATTGTATAATTGTACACAAAATAACTTAACAGCATTTATTTTATCAATGGCTTTCAGGTCTGATTGACGATGATGACTTAAAAAGTAAGATCGGCGACTTAGCCAAAAACCTCAAAGATATTGAAGGTACACAAACAATAAACTCTGAAGCAAATTATTTTGCCGATTTATCTTCTCTTACTGGTTGGTATTCCATATTTTAATTTTGTTTGCCGTGATTGGCTCGTGATAAACCTCTTTAATATTTTTTTAGTTAATATTTTGTTTTACATATCAATTGTAGATGGTTACTGGCACAAAACTCAGTTTTAAGATTTGTTCAGCACATACATACAGGCAAGTTAATATAATGCTTGTAATTATTGCAGAAGTGAGTGTCGCCACAATGAGGACAATTAAGATGGAAGGTTTCATAAACCAAGAAAAATGGAACACACCAGGAAAGAAACGACCTCGTCAACCAACTGTTTAAAATTTAGATGATTTCGATATGTCTGTAATTCAAAATATAATAAATGAATTTTACTGTATTAAAAAACAAGTGCCAAATATAAAAACATTATTAGCTGTACTTCGAGGGTCTATTGGATTTAGTGGGTCTCGAGAAACATTGAGACAAATATTGTTAAAAAATGGATTTCAGTTTAAAACCAACAAAAACGAAAGGTCTCTTCTGATCGAAAAATTTGAAATATCGGCATGGAGACATAGATATCTTAGAACTATTTATAAGAAGCGACAAGAAGGAAAAAATATAGTTTACATGGATGACACATACATTCATCAAAATTATAAGCCCAAAAAATCATGGCAAGGACCGTGTACAAGTGGAGTTGTTGACAAAATTTCAAAAGGTATTTTTTTAACTATTATTGATTTTCGTATAGATGATTCTACCCTACTATGACAAATACAAGAAACTTTAAAATATATTAAATTTACACACATTTACAGATTTATTTATGTATTTAAGGTTAAAATTAAAATTTTTAGAACCAGTCAACCAATCATAGATTATGCAAAGTTTTGAATGTGTGTCATGGGTTACATTTGAATGGGTTACAGGAAAAGTCGACCTAGATCCGTTAAGGGCGTGTAGTACACATCATTTCTGAATTATTTTACTATGAAACCCCCCATCCTAAACTTAACCGTTTTCGAGATTTTCGAGTTTTAAATTTTTTTATGAAAATGCCCAATTTTTCGGCTATTGAATTGAATATTTTGAATTTTTTTGACTCTTATGATTATTTTTTTAGTTTTTTACATGAAGAATGAGATGCTTAATGACCTCAATGACTAAAACTGCACGTAAGTTAACTAAATAGGTCGTTGTAGACGATCGAAACTTAAAAAAATAAGTACAAATAAAAAAAAATACTTTTCTTTTCTGTATATCGCAAAAAAATATTATGGCACTTGCTCTGCAGATGTACTTAAAAACATCTACATTTTATCAGCTATCCAACAAGGTATAACAACCTAGGGTTGTATTTAAAGTCATAGAAAAAAACATAGTTAAAAAGGTTCCGGTAGTAGGTCTAACGAGTCCCTCGGCTATTGTCCTTCAAGTTAATCCTTCAAGGTAATCGATAAGGACGGGATTACTAATTACCATAACGCACACTATTGGGCTCCTAAAGAACTAGGCAATCCAAATAAGAAAAGAGTAAAGGGGTCACAACGACGATTTAGTGTAAATGTGTGGATGGGCATCATTTCCAACCATTTGATTGGGCCTTACTTTCTTCCAGACAATCTGAATGGTGAAACTTATGAAAATTTCTTAAGAGGTGACTTAGGTGACCTACTAGATGATCTCCCATTACAATTACTGCGGGACATGTGGTTTCAACATGATGGCTGCCCTGCTCATTTCAGAAGAAGCGTTAGGGAATGGTTGGACACTAACTATCCTAACAAATGGATTGGACGAGGTGGGCCTTTACCCTGGCCAGCCAGAAGTCCCGACCTGACCTCCATGGATTTTTATGTATGGGGGCACATGAAGAGCCTCGTTTACAGTGAGCCCAACCCCATATCGTCAGTGGAAGTTCTCAAAGAAAGGATAATTAATGCTGCTAACGACATAAGAAGAACATTAACCACTGGTGTAGTGAAAAGTGGACTACGTGAAAGAATGAGAAAATGTGTGCGAAATAGAGGTGGACACGTAGAACATGAACTATAAAAATTTATTCAAAAACATATAAATGTTATTTTGAACTGATTTATTGTTTCATTTAGCTTACTGCAATCACCGACGATCAGTACGCCAACTATGAGTTGAGCGTGAGTGACTTTGTATGCGAACTAGCGTTAACAACGCACCGATTACGTTATTTTCCAAACAAAAGCCAGTAACTAGTCACTTACGCTCAACTAATGGTTGGCGTACGGTCATTATTTGTACGATCGACGATCTGAACAAAAAAAAAATGCTATAAAAACTGAATGATCTCCTAGGTCAGGATAGCGGGACATCGATGGATGCATGAAGGTTGTACCTAGCCGAGGGAGGCCTATGTTCAGTAGTGGAAGCCAGTAGGCTGAAATGATGATGCTGAACTTAAGTCAAATTAATTAGATTAAATAAGCGCAATTTATTCTGACTGCCATGTAGCCTTAGAAACTAAGTTTCACCTTTGAGGTTAATAAATACCCTAGAGTGTTATACCTCGTTGAATAGCTGATAAAATGTAGATGTTTTTAAGCACATCTGCAGAGCAAGTGCCATAATATTTTTTTGCGATATACAGAAAAGAAAAATATTTTTTTTATAATTTGTACTTATTTTCTTAAGTTTCGATCGTCTACAACGACCTATTTAGTTAACTTACGTGCAATTTTAGTCATTGAGGTCATTAAGCATCCCATTCTTCATGTAAAAAACCAAAAAAATAATCATAAGAGTCAAAAAAATTCAAAATATTCAATTCAATAGCCGAAAAATTGGGCATTTTCATAAAAAAAAATTAAACTCGAAAATCTCGAAAACGGTTAAGTTTAGGATGGGGGGTTCCATAGTGAAATCATTCAGAAATGATGTGTACTACACGCCCTTAACGGATCTAGGTCGACTTTTCCTGTAACCCTGTATATTTTAAAATGATTGTTATTCTAAAATTTTCATTGTATTTTACAGGTAAAAGACATATCATAGTACATGCTGGATCGGAGAAGGGTTTTGTGCCTAATGCATTATTGGTGTTCAGTACAAAGTGGCGCGTTGATCTCCTTTATGACGACCAAGTCTCCTTCCTGAAGTCCTCTTTGACTGACTTGCCATTTGTGTTTTTGTTGCAACTCGCTTAGATATTCTTTCCGCCAGCGATCCCAGAAGTGTTGTCGCATTTTCTCCAGGCACCTGTAACTTGCTAGGCAGTTCATCCAGAAGTCTTTCTGACGGTAATGACGTGAGCGGGTCTTCGGTGTCATCATTTCTCTCCTTACACACAACCTGTAATGTAAATGGCGACCCTGCCGCCGTAACAGGAGCCAAGCGCATTCCATTACCGTATTTAGTGCAACGTTTGGACTGATCGTCACCAAATTAATATCAAGATGATTTACTCAATCATAATAACTCTCAGTGACGAACTGTGTATTAGTGCTCCGTTCAATTCAAAAAATATTCAAAATGGGTTCTTCGCATACTAAAGAAGAAGACAAAGTAATAATCGCGCAGAATGCAGCTGGCGGCGAAAATTCCTCGCACTTGGAGCAACTAAAGGTTCATGCGAGTACCACGAATGTGATCTTACTAAGCATCGTGCTGATGATGGGAGTTGGTCTCATCATAGTCATCTATAAAACGTACAAGAGATGCCACAAGAGGTTGGTTCAGCGGCAGCTTAACGAGTTCAATCTACGAAGGTATGCGAGCCTTCTCCGTGGTCGGCAGCAGAAGGAGCTCGAGGACCGGCAGTCTAACGAGGTGTGAAAGTGAAAAAATCAGTGTTTCGGCTCAAAAGTGCAGTGCGTAAGAGTGGCGGTAACGTAAAAACATTATTTTATATATGCTTATTTACTCATGTATCTAAAGGCGCAGTGTAAGTAAGCGCTAACGTATTTAATCTCATGTCTATAATTAATTAGGTATAAACGCTTATGTTATGTGTACTGGGCGTTAGTCATAATGTCACGTTATAATTAGTTTGATGGCCGAAGAATTAAATGTCATTTTTCAAGAGCTAAAATCAATTAGAACTTATCTGATTAAGATTGGCCCCAGTAGGAGGTCAGGAAATATTTTAGAAGTCAAAAGAAATGAAGCATATAAGGTTTTGATAAAGTATAACGATTATACAGCCTTATGTAAAAATAAAATATCTTTAAAACAAATTAATAATACAGAAATAACTTTAATAAATAAAATTTGTGAAGAGTTTACTCATTTATATGACGAGATTTTAAATTTGTGTTGTGTAAAAGAAGAGGACGCCTCTTCCGAATTAAGTGACAATATGGCTAGCGAAAAATTTGATTTAAAAATTGCCTTGAGCATTTTACCTATCATGACAAATGATGTTGACAATACTAAAAACTTGATAGAGGGCATAGAATATTACAGCTCCATTTTGCAAGAAACAGATTGTAAAAATAAATTAATACAATTTGTGTTAAAGAGTAGGTTATCCCAGCAAGCAAAATTACAGCTGTCACAGCAATATACTGATATCGATGAGTTAATAAAGGATATGCGACGCAAATTATTGCCACAAAAAAGCTACACAGCTTTACAATCTAAGTTATTACATTGTAAACAAAATAATAGGTCATTAGATGATTTCGGGAAAGAGGTTTCCGAGTTATTTGCCGATCTAACCATTTCGCAAGCCGACAGCGATTTAGAAAAATACAAGGTCCTAAGACCATTAAACGAAAAAATGGCCATCAAAAGTTTCAGTGACGGCCTGCGAAATAGTCGATTGAGCACCGTGATAACTGCCCGTAATTACAGTTCTTTAACAGAGGCTATTCAAGCTGCAAAGGACGAGGAGGTCAATTCTCAATCCACATCTGAAGGCATCATGGGTATGTACAAAAAATCTAATTTCAGATCAGCTCATCGAAGGTCTCAAAGAGGTCAGAACATCAGACAACGGGGCTTTCGAAGCTTCAATAGGTCGCGGGGATATCAGCGGCCACCATACAATCAGCAAAATCAGGTATGGTCTAATCAACAGAATAATACTTATCGCGGTACAAGTTTTCGTAATAACCGAGGTCGAAATTTTGGTCGTAATCGGGGTCAATACACACGTAACAACGTGAACTACATGGCAACATCGGACAATGTCCCCTCAGAGGATTCACATTTGGAATCTCTGAATCATTTTTTTCGAGAATAGCTTTGTGTACTCATGTAACAGCTTATGCAAAGTAAATAGTTTCATTGACAAATATAGACACGATTGGTTAATTGACACGGGGGCATCGATCTCTGCTATTAAGTATCAGTGTATCAAAAGTTTACAAATACCATTCCATAAAAATAAAGTGAACGTTAAAGGTATTGGCGGTGATATAGTTTCTTTGGGCTACGTGCACCTTAACTTAAACTTTAACAACAACATTTTTAGACAAAAGTTTTTCGTCTTTGATACCTTACCATGCAAAACTGACGGAATTTTAGGTCACGACTTTTTCAGCAACTATAAAGCTAAATTAGATTTTGAATTAAACACATTAGAACTTTACACAGAAAACGCAAACTATGTTAACGTAAAGTTTGAGTATATGGCACCTACGTCAGATTCATATTTAGTCGTACCACCAAGGTCGGAGTCCATCCATTACATTAGTACAGACGAGAAAACAGATTGTTTCATACATTCCCAAGAGCTATGTGAAGGGGTCTACTTAGGTAGCACTTTAGTAAGACCCAAAAATGGAAAAATTCCTATTCGGATTTTAAACACTAGAGAAAAAGAGATTAAATTAAGTTATTTCAAGGTAAATACCAATAACTTAAATGATTACATTATTTGCAACTTTGAAAAACCGGTTATGAATGCACAAAGAGTAAAAGAATTATTTTCGTTATTAAAATTAACAGGATTAACTATTGAAGAACAGAAATCAATAGAAAATATTTGTGCGAAATTTCCAGATATTTTTTATTTACAAATGTTTACGAACAAACTATTGATCTAAAGCCGAATACCGCACCAATTTATACTAAACAATATAGATTGCCATATGCACAAAAAGCAGAGATCGATAACCAAATTCAAAATATGTTAGATGACGGTATAATAGAAGTTTCAAAGAGCCCGTGGTCAAGTCCATTACTTTTAGTTCCCAAAAAGTTAGATTCATCAGGAAAAAAGAAATGGAGAGTCGTAATAGATTACCGTAAACTAAATAACCAGATTCAAGACGATAAGTTCCCCCTACCTAACATCACTGAAATTTTAGATTCCTTATCCGGTGCAATGTACTTTACGCATTTAGACCTGTTTCAAGGATTTTTTCAAATAAATCTTCAAAAAGAAAGTAGACCTTGTACAGCCTTCACCACAGGAAAAAATCAGTATCAAATGACGAGGATGCCGATGGGTCTCAAGTCTAGTCCTAATAGTTTCAGTCGCATGATGACTATTGCGATGTCAGGCCTTAATTACGATAAATGCCTAATTTATCAAGACGACTTAGTAGTTTTTGGAAGAAATTTAAGCTTTCATAATCAAAATCTCATGGATGTTTTTACTAGATTACGTAAAATCAACTTAAAGTTAAACCCATGTAAGTGTACTTTTTTGCAAAAAGAAATGCTGTACTTGGGGCATGTGGTTTCAAAAGAGGGTATTTTACCTGACCCTGAAAAAATTAAAGCGGTAGTTAATTATCCCACCCCACAAAATAATGACGAAACAAAGAGATTCGTAGCTTTTGCGAACTATTATCGTCGATTTATTCCAAATTTTGCAAAAATTGCTAATCCCTTGAATAAACTATCCTGTAAAAATACTCCTTTTTATTGGACAAAAGAATGCGAAAACGCATTCCAAAATTTAAAATCAGCTTTGATAAAACCACCAGTCTTACAGTATCCCGATTTTTCTAATACAAGTGAATTTCTATTGCAAACAGACGCATCAGGTAAAGCCATAGGGGCCGTGTTGTGTAACAAGGATGGTCGGCCTGTCGCTTATGCTAGCCGAAGTTTAAATAAGGCGGAAACAAGATATCCAACTATTGAAAAGGAGCTCTTAGCAATAGTGTGGAGCGTTAAATATTTCCGACCCTATTTATATGGAAAAAAGTTTAAGATACAGACCGACCATAGGCCACTTGTCTATTTGTTTTCCATGCGAGACCCATCGAGCAGACTAATTAAATTTAGATTATCACTAGAAGAGTACAAGTTTGAGATAGAATACATAAGAGGGCAATCGAACTCGGCAGCAGATGCCTTGTCGCGAATAAATATCACATCTGATGATTTAATAAACATGAGCGAAGAAATAAATGTAATGACTAGAGCACAAGTTAAGAAAATTAATGATAGTATGAAAATCGGAAGTACTTGTAATGTTTCGGTCGATAATATTGACACTAACTCGAGGCCTGATCAACCGAGAGTTGTGGAAATAATTAAAAAACCAAAACATTTCACAGAACTTTCCATATGCAATGGGTTAAAATATAAAAGGTTATTAAGAGAAGAAATAGTAGAAAGATATAAATATTTTATTTATGTGCCCAAGAGCTCGAAAATTTACTTAAATGCAATATCTCGATCATCGATTACGCGAGACGAATTGATGAGAGAATTGTTATTAATATGTAAAAAATACAAAATAAGTGAATTATGCATACTTAGAAATGAGATAAATAAATATTTTATTAATGGGCTAATAAATGCAATTAGAGACTACCCACACTGGGAAAATCTACGCATATGCATAGTGAATAATGCGCAAAGAGTAAATAATTTAGACGACAGAAAGGTAAGATTAAACGATTTTCACTTGTTACCTACCAGTGGCCACGCAGGTATCAAGCGAATGACGAATAATATTAAAAGGTTTTATTTCTGGCCGAGTATGGAAAAAGATATAATCGAATACGTTTCCAAGTGTGACCAGTGTAAGAAACAAAAATATTCAGTCGGAACCAAGCAACCCATGGTAATAACAACAACTGCAAATTCAGCATTTGAAAAAGTATTTTTGGACATTGTAGGACCATTATCTAAAGATTCATCTAACTATAATTATGTCTTAACACTACAATGCGAATTGACCAAATTTGTTGAGGCGTATCCCTTAGAAAATAAAGATTCGGTAAGTGTTGCTTCAGCTTTCGTTAATAACTTTATTTTAAGATTTGGCATACCTAGCGTGATTGCAACCGATCGCGGTACCGAGTTCATAGCAAGTACAATGAAGGAAATATGCCAACTCTTAAAAATAGATCAAATTTCCTCCACAGCATACCATCATGAGAGTATCGGAGCTTTGGAAAACACACACAAAACTATGGGTGCGTATTTAAGAACTTATTGTGAAAACAAAACAGGTCAATGGAGTTGCTGGTTGCCGTACTGGTGCTTTGCCTACAACAACACGGTACACTGTGAAACGCAGTACACACCACACGAGCTGGTGTTTGGTAAGCGGTGTAAAATACCATGTAACCTTGATGGCGCCGTCGTTGATCCTTTATACGCTCACGATAGCTATCCATTAGAGTTCAAGTATCGATTGCAACTAGCACAAAGGGATGCTCGGGATAATCTAATTAAAAGCAAAATGAAACGAAAAAATCATTATGATGTAAATACTAACCCAATTAGTTATAAAAAAGACGATTATTTACTGTTGAGAAATCCTTCTGATAATAAAATGGATCCGATATATTTAGGACCATATTTAGTGATAGAAGATTTGGGTTGTAATGTTAAAATAATAAAAAATGGTAAGGAAGACATCGTTCATAAAAATAGAACGAAATTAGCAAGTAAATAAATTAAACATTGTATATAAAAATAGACACTGAGTAATCAGCTGTCGTTGTAAGCGGATTCATATTACTTTCGTAATACCAATTGTATTTGAATGTTGTGCGTATGTATCACTGTTATTTTATTATTGTCATGATAGTTAAGTACTAATAATTATCCTGATTATGTTGCTTAACCTAAATGTATTATGAATATTGTTCTTTTTCATAAAGGGATAGATGTAATGGGTATGTAGTCTTAGGTATATAAACGAATTATTTTAATCAATAAACCAGTCTTTATTCAGTCTTCGGTGTCATCATTTCTCTCCTTACACACAACCTGTAAACCACCGAAGTGGGGAGAATATGCAAGTGAGAACCTAAATTGGATTCCTTCATAGAATTTTTGGCCCCGGACGCCTCTGAAATTTATGCAAGGCATTTAGTTGAAGATGTGCATTCAAGCGGGAGGAGGGTGAGGCATCAGGGTGGAAGGCTGGGTAGAGGTGGTCGTGGGCGTCTGACTAGGGGTCTTAGGGGGGAACATTGGACTGTAGGTGAACCTTTACAGTTTGTCTACACCACCGACGCCGATGTTCCCCCAGAACTTGCAAGAATGGTGAGGGATGTCGTGAGGAGGCGACAGGAGAGGACTCAGAATAGAGAGAGGGTAGAGCGGTAAGTCCGTGAAGTGGAAAGGCCAACTGGAGATAATGACCGTGAGAGCCCAGAAGATGCGTGATATAACAGTAGTGCCTGTTCTATCTAAAATCTTCAAAAAAGCGTACCTAAATCGTGTAGATGACTTTCTGTCCAAATTACATATTTTGCATCCACAACAATATCGTTTTCGAAAAGGTAGCTCAACGACACTTGCATGTTTCGACTTTTTGAAAATTGTTACTGACGGCCTCAATAGCAGTGTACCTCTTGTGTCTATATTTCTAGACATGAGTAAAACTTTTGACTTTGTAAATCATTCTCAACTTTTAAGCAAATTACATATTTATGGCATCAGAGGTAGGGCTCGAATTGGGTGGCGAGCTATTGAGAAAATAGAAATACATAGAGATATCTAAAACTGTTAAGACGAAAAATACTCTTGCAAGGCACACCTTTCGGTCTGACTTAAAACTTTACAGAACCGGTGTTCCGCAGGGAAGCGTACTCGGTCCTCTCCTCTTTTTACTTTATATTAATGATCTCCCCGAAGCTAGTAGGCACGAGTCCATTCTCTTTGCGGATGATACCACTTTAATAATCAAATGTGAGCATTATAACAATTTTGAACAAGAGGTAAATGATACTTTCATAAATGTAATAAAATGGGTGGAAAGCAATATCTTGAAAATTAATGTTAAAAAGTGTAAGCAAATTCAACTCAACTTATTTCATGTTGGAGCGGTTCACCGAGTTAAAGGAGAAACTATGCAAGATTCTTAAGCCATTTAAAGAAATTACCGCCACTATGAGTGGTGAAAAGTATGTTGCTGGTGGAGACGTCATAGTTATAACCAAAATTCTGAAACAAACCTGCCAACGACTCAAGGCTGATGAAGACAATAATACAATTAGTAGCTTCATTAGGTTGGGCGGGGGCAACGTCAAACAACTTAATATAACATTTTTGCTTGCATCCTGCTTTCGCTTTCTTGTTTGACGTCTCCCCCATTCCCAGCATCTGTCCGATGCTGGGTCTGGCGAATGGTTTAGGGAGGAGCGCAGGTCGCTAAGATCCCCTAAACAAGGCCAGTGGACTATCCTTCTCGAGGTTGCCGCCTGTTATTGGCCAATTACCCTAAGTAATTGGCATAACCGAAACCTCTGGCCGACCCCCCATTATTTCCCCCCCTATAACCCATCCTTCTCCCAGTCCAATCCCGCATAGCCGAACCTGTGGCGGCGCCTATCCACACTCCAGGCTCACACAGCCTTGGGGAATTAAATACCCCCAAAAATGTTGTACCACACTCACCATGGGCAGGTAGTGTGCGTCCTCTTCGCCCAACCAAATAAAAAAATGTCAGCACAACAAAAGAAAGATATACCCCAGGAGGGTACCACGCACAGTGGAGAATCCCTCACCGAGTCTAACTCGGTCTGTCCCACGTATTCTGGGGGGGACAACTTGTGCTCAACACCAGGCCCAAGCCTGGATTTATCAGGCCTAGCAGAGGCCATAACACTGATACCGTCAACCTCGACTACCGACACCTCCAGAGTGTCAGAGTGGACGGTAGTAGCCCACCACAAGCGCCCCTCTAAAGGGGCCGCTAAACCCACCCCAAACAACCATGGACCGGTAGGACACTCAGAACGCAGTCGCCCCACGGCGCGCGAGACGAGGGAGTCCCAGCGGTCCGAAGCACCAACCACAACAAACCAAAGGTTGCCAAGCCGACCAGAACGCAGTCGCCCCACGGGGCGCGCGAGAAGGGAAGCTCAACAACCTGTAAAAACAGGAGTGACACCGACCGCAGCAGCGGAAACGCAGCGCGAACCTGTGCCATCTACCTCCACGGGGGTGACCTCCGCAGGAGTGGCTCGGCACAGAACGGAGTCACCGCCATCACTCCACGGACCACCGAATCAGCTGAAGAGGAGACGGAAACCGAGAGGCGGCCGAGGTCGACGTATCGAGGCGGTGGCTTCCATTGCTCCCGCAGGGGAGCAAACTGGGGCCGGGAATGGCCCGGACGAGCGTGCTTCCTCGAAGCGAGCTCGGCCGGACGAAACCCAGACTCCCAGGGGAGAAGCCAAGCGCCCGAGAACCGACACGAGGCAGAGGCGGACGGTGAGCTACGCAGACGCGAGCCAGTCGCATCTGAGAGTAGCGGTTATCACTGTCCCCCCACGCGACCTCTCGCAGGAGCAGGCAGACCAGCTCAGGGAAACTATCGATGATAGAATCCTGCAAGCGGTACTGTCCCCGCCGTCTCCGAGCGCGCAAGCTCCATCTTTCCGGGGGCGCCCCTTCCTCATGGATGGGGTGCTCGCGATGTGGTGTGAGAACGCGAACGCTCTGACTTGGCTCGAGAGGGAAGTCCAGAACATCGAGTCACCAATACCCGAAACCACTCTGGCTGTCATCAGACAGTCAGACTTAAAAAAGAGGCTCAGAGCAGGCCTCCTGATACATACCCGCATCACCGACTCCGCGATACTGCAGAAAGTCCTTTGTGCCCAGAACCCCTGGTACAAAGTCGACTCCTGGCAGTGTTACGACATGTCGGTGAGTGACCAAACTGGCGAGGCTGGCTCCAAGGAGAAGGTGGTTCACCTTGTCCTGGGAATCCCCGAAGACCAGAAGCAAACCATCCTGGACAGAGACCGCCGGGTAGCCCACATGACGGGAAGTGGGTACATTCGCTTCTTCCCTTCAGTAGAGGCAACCACGGCCGAAACAAACCAAGCGACAGGGCAAGACGACACGACGCCAACTCCAGGGCCTTCCACCTCCGCTCCCCAACCGGGTCCGAGCAAGATGGAGGCGAGCTCGCCGCTGATAAGCGCGGGGGTAACTAGCGACGAAGATGACGTGCTACGTAGCCCCAGCCCTTAGCTCCCTCACCGTCATCCAAACCAACCTCCAGCACAAACAAATTGCGGCGGTCACTCTACGCAGAGTGCTGGAGGAAGACAAACAAACCGTCGCACTGATCCAGGAACCCTGGATCAGAAACAACAAAATACTCGGTTTGAACAACATCAGTGGTAAGTCACTACTATACACACCAGCAGAAAAACCAAGAACGTGTATTGTCATACCCAAAACCATGAATGCCACCTTAATTAACCCTTTCTGTTCTAGAGACCTTACAGCTGTTAAAATCAACCCTACAGAGGACCAAACAACCCTAGTGCTTGCTTCGGTGTATATGCCAGGCGAAGGCGAAATTCCCTCAAAGGAACTAGTCGAGCTGGTACAACACTGCGAAGCCAGTAACTGGGACATCATCATTGCAGCAGACTGCAACGCACATCACACTCTGTGGGGAAGTAAGGATACAAACAAAAGGGGTGAGCAACTAACTGAATATCTATTCCAAACCAATCTGAACATTATAAACAGAGGCACAGAGCCCACCTTTGTAACGTCCAGATGCCAAACCACTATCGACATCACTCTGGCAACACACTTGGCGGCAGATCTCATCGAAAGATGGCAAGTATCCAACGAGCCGTCCTTCGCAGACCACAGACGCATCTGCTTCCAAATAAACATAAAACCACCAAACCCCACCCCATATCGTAACCCCCGTAAGACAGATACAACAAAATACACAAGCACACTAACCAAAAAACTAAACGACTTCGAACCCTCTGACGTGACACTCAGCACAGACAACATAGAAACCAATGTACAGTTCCTGACCGCTGCCTTAACGAGCAGTTATGAAGAAGCCTGTCCCGCCGTCATACCTATCGACTCGGATAAAAATCGATGGTGGGGGCCAGAGCTTGAACGGCTCAGGAAGACACTCAGGACACTGTTCAATCAGGCAAAAAATACCAGGACCACTGAAGCCTGGGACAAATACAAAACAGCACAGAAACACTACAAAAAACGCATCCGATTCAGGAGGACGGAAGCCTGGCACAAATTCTGTAGCAGCATAAACTCAACAAACCAAGCCGCGAGAGTCAAGAAAATACTGTCCAAAGGGGACACTAATCTCCTGGGCTCTCTCAAAAGAGAAAACGGCACTTACACAAATACAGACCACGAAACCTGCAAACTACTCCTAGAGACCCACTTTCCCGGAAGTCAGATTGTATCAGACTCCGAATGGCAAGATGAACACAAAAAAGCACCAACTATCCAAGAATGGGAAACTGCAAGTAGAATCGTAACCACGGATAAAATTGGCTGGGCCCTGAGAAGCTTCCAACCATTTAAATCCGCTGGACTGGACGG
Organism: Pyrausta despicata; assembly: GCA_963921415.1. Classification (NCBI taxonomy): domain Eukaryota; kingdom Metazoa; phylum Arthropoda; class Insecta; order Lepidoptera; family Crambidae; genus Pyrausta; species Pyrausta despicata. Next base: position 12,110,399 of record OY992864.1, read on the forward strand.
CATATTCCCAGCGCTTCTACAATGGCACTCGAACCAAATCACTCATCACCTATTACAAATTTATAGAGCCTGCATAGCTTTCAAATACGTACCGAAGCAATGGAGGGAAGCAAAAATAGTCTTCCTGCCTAAACCAGGCAAAGAAGACTACACCCTAGCCAAATCCTTCAGGCCTATCAGCCTAACCTCATTTCTCCTGAAAACACTAGAAAAACTAGTAGATAGACACCTAAGAGACGATGTGTTAAAGACCAGATCTCTTCACCCACAGCAACACGCCTACAGGAAAGGCAGATCAACAGAGTCAGCACTACACATGGTAGTGCATAAAATAGAATCGGCCATTAACAACAAAGCATCAACACTTGCCGCTTTTATTGACATAGAAGGGGCATTTGACAAAACAATGCACAACAGCATCAACCACGCCCTACAAAAACTGAAAGTAGAACCAGTCATAACGGAATGGATAAATGAGCTGGTCAGTAAAAGGGCGGTCCAAATTGCGGTAAAAACGATCACCCGTGCAAGGGTGGTCAGGGGGTGCCCCCAAGGGGGCATTCTGTCACCACTCCTATGGAACATAGTAGTAGACAGCCTCTTGAGGGCATTGAACGAAAGAGGCTACACTACCATTGGTTATGCAGACGACCTAGCAATTCTGATAAATGGGAACGCAGAGAACATCCTCTGTGATGTAATGCGTGCTGCTCTTCAGATTGTAGAAAAATGGTGTGAGGAACACCAGCTGTCAGTCAACCCCAAAAAAACAGAGCTCATCCTTTTCACTAACAAAAGGAAGCTACCAAATCTAAAACTACCAAAATTATTTAACACCGAATTAACCCTATCAACTCAAGTAAAATATCTGGGCATCACTCTCGATAGCAAGTTGAACTGGGGAATTCACATTGACAACAAAATTAAAAAGTATAGCATTCTATCAGTGTAAAAGACTCCTTGGCAGAAAATGGGGTCTTAATCCAAAAATCACACTTTGGCTATACACGTCAGTTATCAGACCCTCCTTAACCTACGGATCAGTTGTGTGGTGGCCCAGAACGCAACTGTCCACTATCAAATCCAAACTACAAAGCTTGCAGCGCCTAGCGAGCGTGGCAGCTACAGGATGTATGAGAACCACTCCATCAGCCGCCCTAGAGTTCCTATTGAACCTCAGACCTCTTCATCTGGTCATACAGGAAGAAGCAAAGGCAGCTGCCTTAAGACTAAGAGCAAATGGGCTATGGAAACAAAACACTATGACAACGCACTCCAAAATCATGGAGGACATCACGAAGGAAAGACCCCTTCTAGATGCACCCATGGACAGGATACCATGCCACTACATCTTTGATCGAGAATACATTATCCAACTTACCGAAGAACGGAAAGACAACTCTGGCGTCAGAGAAGTTAGGATATACACAGACGGCTCCAAAACCTCACTAGGAACTGGAGCCGGAGTATTCTCGTACGACTTAAACATTAACATATCAACCACCCTGGACAAACTAAACACAATTTTCCAAGCAGAATGTATCGGAATTATCAGAGCAGCACAGGCGGTTGCAGCCAGAGACGTCGGAGACCTCAGCATCAAAATTGTCTCGGACAGTGCATCCGTGCTTCAAGCTCTACAAAACAACACCATAACCTCTGCCCTCATATTGGAATGCCACAACGCACTCCAACACATTGCAAGGAAAAATAAGATAACCTTGCAGTGGATCAAGGGACACAGTAACTCTCTCGGCAACGACGCAGCCGATGAACTCGCGAAAAAGGGATCCGCGACAACAGTGTTTGGCCCAGAACCGCTACTACCTATACCGCAGGCCCAAATAAAAACATGGCTGCGAGAAGACACCGCAAAAAACCATCTGCTAGAATGGACAAACAGTGAAGGCTGCAGGCAAACTAAAAATGCAGTTCAGATGCCATCTAAAAAGCTTGCCCGCAACCTCGCCAAACTAAAGCGCGACAATCTACGCAGAGTTATAGGGATAATAACAGGCCATTGTCCCCTAAACAAGCACCTATTTAACATAGGTGTAACAAACAGCCCTCGATGCAGAGGATGCCTCGAGGAAGAGGAAACGCCACAGCATGTACTCATGGAGTGCACAAGTGTGGAAAAACAGCGAGCAGACATTCTAAAAAACCCAACATCATTCCCAGAAATCTTTAGTAGCCTAGGCAGGCTGCTAGCCTTCTGGGAGGACTTGGGCTGGTTGGAATAGAGGCAAACACGCACAATGGCCCAATCGTGAGGCTAAGTGCGGAAAAAGCCCTGCAAAACTAACTAACTAACTAACTAGCTTCATAGATATGCTGCTTGACAATTTGGACCAAAGAATGGGATACGTAGAGAAAAGTGGAACGTTTTCCTTTTGCACATGCCTGGATCCCCGATATAAAATGGCCGCATTTGTGCGACTCGAATGATGCCGCGCAGTCAAAAAGGCGAGTACAAGATAAAGTCCAGGAACTAATTGCAAAACAGGGGAAGAATTTGCAACAAGCAGCTAAAACTGTACCTTCGTCGTCTTCCAACCAAAAATCTGTGTGACAATTTTATGATCGAAAAAACGTAATCACACGAAAGGACTCCACTGTTGACGGCAATAAAAGAGGTATAAATGTATGTGGATGATGATATCTTGTCTCGTAAAAATGAAACCGGAATGCATAATTGTCCTGGAAAATGGTGGTTGGCGCAAAAAACGTGTACCCGAATTTGGCCCGGATTTATCGAGACAACTGCAATGTTGTGAGTACATCTGTGTCTTGCGAGATAAAGTTTAGCAAAACCGGTCTGATCATATCAGACCAAAGAGCTAGTTTGAAAACTCAAAAAGAACGCGAACTAATGTTCCTCAATGTAAATATGGTTCAAAATAGATTTAAATAAATAAAAAATGTATATAGGTGCTCTAGTTGTAAATATGTACATAAAATAACATAAAAATATATAAAACCATAAAAAAGATACCAAATGCACATTATAAATCAAAATACTGTAAATAGATAAATTTTAAAAATGTACTTAGTGTAAATATCAAATTCCGTACATACTCGTAAAATGAACTTTTAAGTACGCCAGAACATTTTTTCTGACAGTCCTAAGCCTGGATAAAGTACGAAGGGAAGTTCGTTTTTAAACCGAAGTAGTCGAAGAAAGCGTTTTTTTATGTAACTGTTACTTGAAACTTTTTTGCCCAGAAAACACTAGTTCGTTTCTTTTTTTTAAAAAGCGTTACTTCCCAGCACTAAGGCACGGTACCAGAGTTGATAGCAGAACAATGTTAGCCGCTACGCGGCGACTCCGAGACTATGGTTCGTTTCGGCCGAACACAGGGGAGACAATATGTGCATAAGAACTCGCCTACAAGATAATTTTGACGAGAATCCCTATACCAGCACCCGAGAAGCAGCGCCGCATTTTAACCCGTAACTTCCTACCGGGAGTCTCTCGAATTTGTTTCTTGTCATAACTAGTCGCATGCGCGTCTTTAGTCTTTGAGGGTCCATGTACCTTAAGCCCTCTACCCGCAGTATCACGTCTGCGCTCGTCTAGTTTACACGTGCGCGCGTTTGCTTTCTAACTCTTTCTCTTCTACTTTAGAATACTCACTATTTTTAAAAAAAAGGAGTCTAAGAGACTCCAGGTAGCCACATGTACGTGTGGGAACGCTTCGTGGTGACGGCGAACATCCATTCCACCTGAGGCGCTGCCAAGAACTTACAACAAATGATTACGCACCACGTATTGAGTTTAGCCGGTGGTTGCTAGAAAATTGGCAGCGGAACATCACTTGGACCGATGAAAGTAGATTCACGCGTGTCGGAATGTTCAATCAACACAATACACACCTTTGGATGCACGAGAATCCTCACGCATGCAGAGTGGACTCTTACCAACACCGCTTCTCAGTGAATGTATGGGCAGGCGTTATTGGTACCTACGTACAGCAGGGCTAGCATGGGCTGGGGATAAAGCTTTTGTCCACCGGTTATTTCCACTGACAAGGGATAAAATTATTTTATCCACCTGCCAAAGCACGGCAACAGAGGGAAAGAGAATTATATCACTTTTTGACATTAGACGTGGATACTCACCCCGCGCCTATAGCATGGCGACTAGTGGAAGAGAAAAATCACAGATATTTTGACATAACAAAGGGAAAAAATGGTCCTCATCTGTAGATGGTGGGTTTAAGTATATCTCTTGGAAAAATATAATTACTTAGTTATAATTCAAATTCAAATCATTTATTTCAATCTCTTGGATCATAATGTCATAAAGATACATTTCATAAACACAATCATAAAAATAATTATTTCACAAAACATTAAATTCATTCATTAATCATCATAAAAATGTCTCGTGCTTATTGGAGCTTAGTGTTGTCGTCGGAAAGGGAAAAAATCGAGCGAAAAATACACCGGCGTTCAATTCGCGATTTGAGCAATCCCTTCGAATTACCCGACACAGAATTCCGCCGGATTTTTCGAATGCACAAGGATTGCGTCCATTATTTGTGCCAAGAACTTTATCAGACTTTGAAACCATCAAATACAGCAGATGGACTACCAGTGCACATCAAAGTAAGCACCTATACTTAATCGTATCATGTACACCTTCTTATTAGTATTTTAGGTACTCACATCCATCAGAATACTGGCTGATGGTAGCTACCAAAGAGGTACGGGTCAAGACCATGGGCTAGCAATTGCTCACACAACTGTCAGCAAGTACCTGACCCAAGTTTCCGAGGTCATCATCAGAATGTGAGCAGCTGCAGCAATTTTTGATTCACCTCCAGTGAAAAAGAACATATTCTCAATGCTTTTTTAGGGTTCCGTAGCCAAATGGCAAAAATCGGAACCTTTTTTATTTTATTAGGAAAAGCAAACAACTACATAATATAATTTTAAAAGGATGACAGTAATAACAAATACAAGCATGCAATTATGCAGTCCACAGCGCTATTCACGGATTATGGATTCGTCATGTCTGTCTGACTGCCACAGTCACTTTTTTCCGAAACTATAAGAACTATATTGTTAAAACTTATTAAGTAGATGTGTTCTGTGAACCGCATTAAGGTTTTCACACAAAAATAGAAAAAAAAACGATGAATTTTGGGGTTCCCCATACTTAGAACTGAAACTAAATTTCTTTCGTCATAAATTGTACGAACTACAAGACCTTTTATATTATGTTACTTGCTATTTAATTTTAGACTGATGCCTAAGTGGATAGCTTTCCCAGGAACAGAGCAAGCCAGGCAAAGGGTGTCCACGGGATTCTGTGAGAAGCATGGTTTGCCTGATGTTCTAGGAGCTGTAGACTGCACACAGAAAACGAAAAGTCTTTGGTTTACGATGATATTCTTGGCAATTTTGTAATTGAATAAAAAATTTCTTATAATGGCAATAATTTCGGGGACAAGCGTTTTCCCTGTTTTGTCCACCGTGAATAGTTTATCCACCCATGTCGCCATGCTCGGAGGGTGGACCAAAATGTCAGAGGGGTATAGTATTTTGTCCTCTCCCCGTGGATAAAATGTCTCCGGCCATGCTAGCCCTGCTGGGGCCCGTGTTCTGCCGAGATTGACAGGAGAGGTATACTTGCACTTCTTGCGAAAACACTGCCGTCGCTCCTAGAAGACGTACCTCTCGTTTATTTACGGGAGGTATTCTTTCAGCACGACGGAGCCCCTGCACATTTTACGTGGAGTGTTCGACAACACCTTGACGCCGAGTATGAAGAGCGCTGGATCGGTCGCGGCGGACCTGTGCAGTGACCTCCGAGATCAGCTGATCTAGCGCCGTTAGACTTTTATTCGTGGGGTCGTGTAAAATCTTTGGTGTAATTTACGGAAACAACGACTCTCAAGGATTTAAATACTCGTAGGATAGTGGCCGCCTTCGAAACGTTAAAAAAATAAACTGATGTTTTGCGAAAACTAAAACAACAATTACGCAAACGTGTTAAAAATACGACGCCGCAACCGAAACTGTAAGTTGGCAATTTTCATTTTGATTGGCTAATTATTCACATCTTTCAAACACGACGGCTTTGCTTAATTTTGTAAAATTACTAGTTCTTATCAATATCCTACCTACTCATAATAATTATTACAATATCAAAGCAAAAAGAAATGCTGCGAGTAATATTATGGTATTGATAGGCAATACCGACTCTTTGTTAAAATTGAGCAGATTTGACTGTCCAAAACTTGAAAAGTGTGATGGAAATAATTCTAATTAATTCACGAAATTTGTACAAATCTTGAAGATAATAGGACTTTGGGATGCGAATGCAGTTCCGCTTTAGATCTTGGATTTATAATATAGGCGGTGACATTTTGAGAAAAGATGATCAATATATTTATAAATACCGAAGAGTATGCCACCTACACTTAGAAGCTAAATACCACACACGAAGCAAATTTCTTAGTGCCAATGCTGTTCTCACCTTGAATTTGAGGCGTAAGTTTATTCAACTGATATTTGATATTGTATTACTGAAGTAGGCATCCATTAAGAAGGAGCTTTCATAAATTATTATTATAGATGTTGACACTGCAAATCTGTAAGAGTATTAAACTTTATAATAAGTGAATTTGTATTTGTGTCTATTCTCCAAACCCAAATTCCACATGGATAAGCCAAGGTCGGAAAGCTAGTTCAGTTAAGGCTTGGAAAAGAAAATAATGTTGTAATTTGACAAAGAAAGAATTACACTAACATATTATTTAATATTGGATAATTTTGATAATCAACAAATTTCATGAAAATAATGTAATTTGATAAAGAAAGAATTATACTGTAACATACAGTGTGTCCGCCGGCAGATTTTTTTGTTTAAAATCTCCTTGCGCACGAACGGAATGCATGAGAGGGGTGCGGGGGGTACCGATCGGAGCGTGAGCATTGCGGACGCACTAGTCACGATGAGTCAGTGGCAGGGCTCACATCGCGCGTTCGCAGTCGAGGCGTACTTTAAGGCTGGCGATTCTCTGCTCGGAGCAAGGCAGAAGTTTTGTTCACACTACAAAATTCGACGTGTAAGTGACGGGCCGTCCACCCAAATAATTTTATCCTGGGTACAGAAGTTTCGGAAAACGGGTTCGACATTGAATATCCATCCACCGGGTCCATCAACTTCTGTGGCGACTCCCGAAAACGTCAGTATCGTGCGAGAAGAAATTCGGAAAAATCCACGGAAGTCTGTTAGGAAGGTGGCAGCTTCTACTGGCCTCAAAAAAACAACAGTTCATAAAATATTGAAGTGTCAACTCAAGTTCCACCCATATAAATTACAAATTGTGCAACAATTAAAAGAAGGAGATTGTTTGGTAATTGAGCGATTTGGGACCCCTTCGCGACTAGGCAATATTTTTTTCAGCGACGAAGCCCATTTTCACCTAGAAGGGTATGTAAATAAGCAGAATATGAGATACTGGTCGGAGTCAAATCCAAAAAAACTTCACCAAAAATCATTGCACAGTCCAAAAACAACAGTGTGGTGCGCGATATCAGCGAGGGGAATAATCGGGCCTTTTTTCTTCGACGCTAACGAAACTGTGACCTCTGAGAAGTATTGTGCAATGATAGACAACTTTTTTGTACCAGCCCTGCAGAATTTTGATGGGTACAATAACTGGACCTATTTTCAACAAGATGGCGCCACTGCACATACGGCTAGAGCCTCTATGAGCAAAGTGAGGAGCATTTTCCCTGGAAAAGTAATCAGTAGGTTTGGCGACATTCCCTGGCCCCCGAGATCACCGGATCTTACCCCCTGTGACTTTTTCCTGTGGGGGTTTCTAAAGTCCAGAGTGTACAATAATTCACCAAAAACTATTGAAGCCCTCCAAAATAATATTCGACATGAAGTCCAAGCCATTTCGCCAGAGCTCTGCCAGCGTGTTTTTGCCGATATGCGGTACAGACTCGATGAGTGCTTACGACAAAACGGTAGCCATTTGGAAGGTGTTATTTTTAAGAAATAATGTCCGCATGATTCAGCTTTTTGAAAAATAAATATTTTTTATTATAGTATGTATTGTTTAATTTATATGATTTTTTAAAGCCGAAAATCTGCCGGCGGACACACTGTATTATTATTAATATGGGATAATTTTGTTTCCAGGATTTTCTTTCGTGAAAAAGAATCCTCTCACTGTTAGAACCGAGGAAGTTCCTTCGACTTCAGGTAGTATTGTGTTTTTGTTGTAGCTTGTTAATTAACATAATTATACTGTGTAACTTTTTTCAACAAATCCTAAAAGAACTTACAAATGAAATTGTTAGTGATATTATAGAACTTCATATAACAAAATACTACTTTGTTGTAGCGGGACTGTGTACTTTGATACAGAATGCCATTGATGTTATGATAAAAATATTTTTATTTTTATATAAATTCCTTTAAGTCACGGTTTCCCAGTTGGTGGAACATCCGCTTTTACCATTTAGAGGTGTTTCCGTTTGAATATTAGTGAGGCACAGACAATTGAGATTTTTCAAGACCATGTTTTTGTAATAAAATATTACCTTCCAATTGACATTGTGGTGAAGGAAAACATTGTGAGGCAGGAAACCAACAAGGCCAAGAACCTAGCAAGTTTCTATAACCAACTAATTTATTCATTTCATTTATAATGTTTAACTATTCCTTTTTTTTCTAGGGCCTTTTTTTGCTGAAAAACACCTTAGCAGATATTACCCAGCAAGTTCTGAATGTTCCTTCAACATCAAGTCCTTCATTAGATATAGCTTCAAAGACACCTTCGACTTCAGGTAATCATTACTTGACACCTCATTAATTTTATTTATTGCCAGTCACAATAGATAGTATATTATAGATCTTAAGGCTGAACATTTTCCATACAAACGGTTAATGCAGCTACCTGAACGAATTGTACACTATTTGCACCGCAAATGTTACTCAGCGTTAAGTTCTCGTCTTATTACTGTCGCAAAATATGAAAACCAATTTGGTACTACTTACACTAACTTTATAGTCTTTTTAAAAATATTAGCATGATTCGGCAAAAAATTTTTGAAGCATGATATTCCATAAAGGTAGAACAAAATTGGTTTTCACGAGTAATCACTACAGTGATTGGTCGAGTACTAAATACTAATATAACATTTGTGGTGTAAATAATGCGAATTTATTCAGGTAGCTGCATTAACAGTTTCTATGGAAAACGCCCAGCCTTAAAATTAAATAAGTACTTATTATGTTCTCGTTTTTATGTTAATAATTTGAAGCATTAGATAGGTTCCATTGAATAAGGGACATCTCACACACGGTCGTCTGATCCGTGACAGATAAACATACTTAAATACAAATACAACACCCAGACACAGGAAAAACACTCATGTTCACGACATAAATTTTTATCCCGAGCGGGGATCGAACCCGCGACCTCTGGCTCAGAAGATAGGGTCACTAGCCACTGCGCCACCAGGCCTGTTATTTCAATAATTAAATGTTTCAGGCAACCAGATAAAGGTTGTGGGAAACCGTTGGGGCGCGGGCAGCACTGGATCGGGGATATTGGAGTGCTGGGCGAGGCCTGTGTCCAGCAGTGGGTGTTGGTTGACTGATGATGATGATGATGATGTCGCTTTTCTATAAATTTAGAAAAAAACCTGTCCTCACTGAAAATTTCAAGTTGTAAAGGAAAATTACTGAACTTTTCTTTATTTAACAGGTCAGGTGTATAAATGAAGTACTGAGCCGATGGACGTTGATAATTATCAAGACAAGACAGTTCTTTCTAATCGATCGGGTAAGTCTCAAATTGTAGAAACTTATTACATATTTAAGTCTAGAGGGAGTGTTTAATGTAAGGAAATATTGTGGCAAAAGAAATAAATGATATTTGAATTTTTTTTTCAGGGTCTGTCAAAAAACAATCTGGGACTAATAAACAAAAACCTACTAAAAGAGTTATAAAAAGTAATGCGACAGAATTCATTCTATAAAAAAAAGCTATGCAAAGCAAAACAATTGGAGACAAACCCATCATTTTTGAACAGATAAAATAAATTCAGTACATTGGCAGGGATTTTCTTAATGATGCAATTCAGAGAAATCATTAAACCAAAAATGGGTAGAAAATTCACTAAAGAAGAAAAAGTTATGTCTTTGTCAATGTACAAACTTGGACTCCGATTGTATAGATGGTTCAGTAAAAGTGGAGTGGTCTTGCCATCACCAGTTACTTTAGGCAGACTTATAAGGAAAGCTGGGTTAAAGGCAGGGTTTAGTGAGAATATTTTTATGCAATTGCGTAAGAAAGTGGAGAAAATGAAAACAACGGAAAAGTTGTGTACTTTGATATTCGACGAAATGGCAATTACTCCTCATTACGATTACAGTCGAAAAAAAGATAAAATAACAGGATTTGCGAATTATGATGGAAAGCAAAACCGAAAAATTGCTGATCATGTTCTCGTGTTTATGATTAGAGGAATTATAAATAATTACAAGCAACCGATATATTACGCATTCTCAGCAGGGAGTACACCAAAAATGATATTGGCACAACTGATAAAACAGATTATCAAAGAGCTACAAAAGAACGGGTTTATTGTTTTGGCTACCGTCTGTGATCAAGGGACGTCAAACACAAGTGCAATTAATTACCTTATTGACGAAACGAGAGCAGAATATTTAAGAAGAAATGAAACTCTAAACCATTCCATATTTGAAATAGAAGGAAATACTATTATTATTTTGTATGATGTCCCACACTTATTAAAAGGGTTAAGAAATAATTTATTAACAAAAAACTTAAAATACGTCATGGACGGTAAAGAAAAAGTAGCCAAGTGGGAACATATTCAAATGTTGTATGAAAGTAACCCCTTCTTATAAAGCATTAAAACTTACAAAAAAATTAACAGAAAATCATTGCAATAAAGATAAAATACCAAAAATGATGGTCAAATATGCTTCTCAACTGTTTAGCCAAACAGTAAGCAAAACCATGGGATATCTAGCACGTAAGATGTTTTTAATTAACACATTCTTTAATTCATACAGGGCCCGAATCGCGGTAATAAAAGACATGAACAAAAGTCTACGTTTCGTTTGCGTTCCAGCTGTACCCGCGTTCCAGGTGAGTTCCAGTTAATACGAAATACGGTATCGCGGTAAAGTTCACGCGCAAGTTTAGACAAAGCGCAGATGGAACGTAGCTGGAACACAGAGGTAATAAAATTTAGAGATGTAACCCTAGTATTCGCACAGTTAATCGCTTTAAAAATACAATTGAATGTCGAATTTTGAGCTTTTTTGTCGCCGCACTAGCTTTGACAGCTGTTTTGGGAGCGCGATGATGACTGACATAAGTAATTGAAAGTTTGATTTGTTTTGTGGATTGTTTATAAGTTTCAAGTGGTTTCGAAGTTACGTTAGAAAAAGTATTCTCAGAATGTGTGATTCCGATGGAATTTTAAAAACCCATGCCAGTCGTGGTTCAGCTATTGAAAGTGCAGTTTTGGTAAGTTATTTACACTACTCCTTTGTTAGAAATTGCAAACGGTTTTACCTTTAGGTATAATCATGTAACCCAATGTTTTTTTAGATATATAATGGAAGGCCGCCGCAGGCACAACACAGTGCGCCAGCTCGAGGTGATGATAGAGTTCATGGAAGCTAATAGAGATCTCGCCCTTGGTCGGTTAAGATCCAAAGAAGCAAGAGCAGTTGCAGTTGAATCTCTTAATCCTTTGGGACCGGCAAGGAGTGGTCAAAGGTACGATATTTTAGGCCATTATGCAATATATGTTAGTGTGTATACTCTGCACTCTAAAAGTTACATAATTGATTAATAATGCACCAAAGATATTTCCACCCATTGTTGTCCACCAAGAGAATTAAAAACAAAACAAGCATTGCTTAAACAGTCTTTACAATCTTTGTAAATCACCATTACACAAATGCATCTTCTATTCAAACTTTACAATATAGGTAACAGAGGTTAAATTAAAATAAATTAGTTATCCAATTCTTTTATAAAATCTTTCAGGTGTGGAATGACCAAAAAACAAAAGCAAGAGCAAAGTTTTAGACTTCTATAACTCCATAATCTTTCTCTCCATAGATGTCAAGAAATAAAATAAAAAAATATTAATAATTATTATTTACAAATTTCTTGATAATTTTTCAGCTAATACTAGAACATCATTGGAAGAGTCAAGCTACGGTGCTGCGCATAGAAGAGATAAGAGTGTAAGCTGCCCTTCAAAATTCACAAGCTTTTAATACATTAGCAGAAGCTTCCAAACTAATTGCCGATAGTGTAAACCGGCTGAGTCAACAGGTATTTTTTTACATCAATACTGATGTAATCAGTTATAAATGTGATAATGATGATAATTGAGAGAAAATTAATGAAACACCAACTGAATTTGCAAATCAATCAATCAAAATCAATCAAAACTTTCTTTATTGTTTATAAATAAATTTTACAAAGTTTTGGGGTACCCTTTTGAAAATGAAATATACTTGTCACTAAAACAGTACTTATTTAAATCACTTTGGATATTTACAACATAATTAAGTCACAACATTTAGTATTTAATCAATAAATTAAACAGCAGTTGATTCATGAATGATTGCAATATTAATTTAACACATAAAATTATCTTTTGTTTCAGTACAGTGCAGCACAAACAAGTTCTTAGGTCTTAACAATAATTATAATTATGTATGTTAGCTAGATATTACATAGTTACTATTCTTGTAGACACTATGCAATAAATTTTTCTTAAAATAATATGTCAACCGAGGCAAGTGTGACAGTGGGGTTATTGGGACAGTAGTAAATATTTCGATTAATACACGTTTTTATTTTAAGAGCCATCTATTGAAAAAGACTAGAACGTATTCGCTACCGTACTGTTTTACCGACATACTTGTAGCTCAACTGCTTCACCGACAGACGCCATTTTGAATAACCAGTAGAGTGACAACTCAGCGACGCGCAAGTGACTGTGATTGATTTTGTTGTTTTTTGTTGGTTAAATGAGCTATTTTAACAAGATTAAAAGGTAAGTTATTCTGTTTGCATATATACATGAAATATTATTTGTTTTTGTAACCTTAACTCCATTATTTAATGAAATCTACGAAGATCTTATAAATACCTAGCGTTTTATCTAACCTGTACTAGTGTGACAGTGTCACATTAACCCCAGTCATCTTCTATGAGAGCAACATTACTAGTGATGGGACGCCCTATCGATTTATCGACGACTAGTTGTTGACCGCGACTTCGTCTGCGTGGATTTGACTATCGATACATTTGCCTTGCTAGTAACTTACATCACGATGATAGCAAGTTCAATTTTGAATTAAGTACCATGAATGTGATTAGAAGAAAAGAAAAGTGTACGTAGTTAGGGGGAGTATTTTTATGTGTTACTGTACGTCAGTTAAATGCAGTCTATTTTATTTTGTTTTAGATGGTGAGACACTATGTACGAAAAACTGTTGACAAATACTCCAGACAAACGTTGCTAGAGGCCGTAGAAGCTGTACGAGAGCAACGTATGACACCTTTTAAGGCTGCCAACGTTTTCGGTGTTCCAAGAACAACTATAATCGCACATGTGAAAGGTGATCGAGGTGTAAAATCAAGTACTCGTGGCAGGCCAACAGTTTTCAAGCCAGACTTTGAAAAAAATATGGCTTTAATGCTGCATACTATGGAGCGGTACGGTTTTGGTTTAACCCAACGGGAGGTGAGAGCTTTAGTAGGCCAATATGTTCGTCGTAATGAAATTGAAACTCCCTTTACTGACGGGATACCGGGTGAAGAGTGGATTAGAGGTTTTAAAGAAAGAAATGGGCTTTCCATAAAAAAACCTCAATCAGTTGAAATCGCGAGAAAACGAGCAGCCGACCCATTCCTTGTTAATGAGTTTTACGATTTACTCGAAGGTATTGTAAAAGAATATGAATTAGAAGGTGATCAGATATGGAACTTAGACGAAACCAGTTTCTGTCAAGACCCTGGAAAATCTAAAATAATCGGGCTTAAAGGTTTCAAAGCCACCAGAACGACTAGCTCACCAGGTCGCGACAACACCACAGTTTTGTTTGCATGTAACGCTTATGGTCAGAAAGTTCCACCGTTAATTATTTTCAAAGGAACATATCTTTGGAACACATGGTTAACTGACGACGCCGACGAGTCATTTGATTCGGCATATGCAGCTACTTCGAAAGGATGGATGGAAGCTTCCGTTTTTGAAAGCTACTTTTCAAAAGTGCTGATCCCTGAAATATGTAAATCGGGAAAACCACAACTTGTGATTTATGATGGCCACTCAACACACCTTGACTTAAATGTTATTATGAAAGCTACCGAAAATAATATAATTATCCTTAAATTACCGGCGCATACCTCCCATATTTTACAACCTCTTGATGTCAGCTTAATGAAGGCAATGAAGGATCGCTGGGACCTGAAATTAATAAAGTGGCAACGACTCAATATTGGCAAAAAGTTACCTAAAAAAGAATTTACGAAAATTCTGGTAGAAACATGGGACAATCTTGATGAGGTTATTTTAAGGAATGGATTCAGGAAAACTGGTATATATTCACTAGATCGTAATCAAATTGGAGAAGACAAATTTGATCCTTCAGCATTGCAGCGATGGAATAAGTACATGGAAAATAAAATAAACGAATTACGTGAAAAAGAGACAGAAACACACAGCCAACATATACACGAAAAAGACTCTGAGCAGGAAGAAAATACGAATAACACAAGACAACAACAAGAACAGGACTATGAAGATGACAACAAGAACAGGACTAAGAAGAATATACTAAAACCAGACACTAAAACAATTAAAGACACCGCAGAAGAAGAAGACCCTAAAACTAAACAAACAGCGCTGAAAATCCAACAATCACAAGAACAAGGCGTCAAAACCATAGAAACAACACAAGTGACTAAAACACAGCAAGGAAATAACTTAAGACTCAAAACAACAAAACCGAACGATAATATACAGGGCTGCGCAATGCAAAACAACAATGCCGACTACCAAAGAAAAATATTGAGTTCTATAGACACAGTAAAAAATCCAGGTAGCTATATTCTCACCGCAAAAAGAATATGCAGTTCTGATTCGCTCAAGATTTTGAGCAATGATTTAATAGATTCTGGCAACAGGGAAAAGTTATCATTTGAAAAATTATTATTAGAGACCATTTCAGTAGGAAAAGATAAACCAAAACCAAAAAGGAAGCGTTTAGGGATAGGTGCGGAAGTGATTACTAACAAAGAGTACATCGAAAAAGTCAAATTAGAAAAAAAAGAAAAGGAAACTATAGAATCAAACAAGGCACGAAAAAAACAGAATAATCCTAAACTAGATGTGAAAGTAAAGTCAAAAAAGCTACAACCGAAGAAAAGACAAAGAAAAGTATCAGACACCACCACCAGTGAGTCAGATATTATGAGCACACATTCAGATTCTGATATAATTGAAGCTTGCGTAAGTGACAGTGACTCAGTAAATATTCAGGATTACGAAATTATCCAAGTCGGGAACAAAAAATGCAGAATTAAGCAAGAAAGGTCTTAAAAAAAAGTTTTGTATACAAGCGGATATTCACGAAGAACCAAAAGTGTACACGCAAAAAACTGAAGAGGTTAAGAAATTAAATATTCGTAACAAAGAAAATTACCAAAAAATAGAAGATCAAGATATGAATGAAATAGGCATAGACACGGACGAATTAGATACTGATAAATACATCGATATTCAAGAAAATTCAACATTCAAGGAAAATGACACTGTCTTAGTTCGCTATTATGAAAAGAAAAATTGGAAGTATTACGTTGGTATTATACAGAAAATAGAAAAAGATGAACGGTTTAAAATTCAGTTTTACAAACATTACAGTCTCTAAAAACTCCCTTAAATTTGTACTGAAAAAAACAGACATTGACATCATTCCCATAACAAATATCGTAAAAAAAATTGAAATTTTACAGATATCTGAAAATCCTTCTGTTTTTGTTTTGTTTAATTCAGATGACGAGGTTTATTTTTAAGTTAATTCTTAGCTTTTTTTAATAAAAAGTAATTTTCCCACTTGACATTTGTTTAATTTCATAATTTTTTAGTGTTGTAACATTTAAAAATATATATAAGTATTTGTCGATAAAATGGACACATCACTATTTCAGTAGTAAACTGTCACACTTGCCCCTGTCCAACAAAAATTTCAGATTAAGCAAAAATAAACTTTATTACAAATGCATTAGCTTCTAAAATATGTCGGTAATAATCCGTACCACATAAATTATTTTTTAAACCACAGATACCGAAGAAAAATAAATAGAAAAAGGCAACTGTTACACTTACCCCGGCTGTTGGGAAAGTGTGACAGTCTATGACATTTGTATGTTCTATTACATTTTGTCGCCATATTATGGTGTTATAGGACTAAATTTGCATATTAAAAAACTCTCATTTAATGAAGAATGTTTTATGACTAAGTTTTTCTAAATTTGACCACAATAAAGTAAAAATATTTGCATGTAAAATGTAGATAACAAAAAATGTGTCACACTTGCCTCGGTTGACCTTACTTAATTTAATTTTGTACTGCCCTATCAGCCCACAATCGCTGCACTCTAGGGCCTGCCGGCTTGCGGCCCATTATGTTAATGTTCTACTCACATTTAAAACATTCAGGGAATGGTATCATTTACTGTTAATAAAGCGTTCTTCATGATCCTGGGGGCACACTATTGCCACATGGGTACCATCCATACAAGCCAACAATCCCGGCATCTTATATTTCCAGTAAAACCTTAACATAACATTGAGATAAATAAAATAGAATGAAATACATACATTTTACATTTTATTTAAATTTAAACTTACTCTCTTTTTACTAGTTCCCTTTTACTTTGTTGGAATGGGAAGGAAACATATTTATTGAGTATTGATGGCCTGTTTAAGGCCATTGTAACTTGCCGGATTACTTTAGAGACACTGGATTGTGACACACAGTGCCTTTGGTTGTCTCCTACACTAGTCTGGCTGGCAACGCCCAGAAGCATATAACGACAATGACTTGAGTTATCATGTGTTGTTAGTAGTTAGTAGTTAGTTTTCAAGTTCAACAATAGTCAGTCAAGTGAAGGGCTCTACTTTTCTTACCTTGGTTTCCGTATCCAGAGCATCAGAACGCAATGTAGGTGGAAGGACGAGTTAATTCCACAACCAACTCACGAGTTAAGGTTTTTGATAGCCTATATCTTTTCACAAACATCCTATCAGGGTTGGCATTCGAATCACGCATCCTAGTTAGGGCTACATAAATGGTGGCATTTTATAGGGGTTGTTCACCCCTTTCAAATGACACCTCATTTGTGTCTAGGAGACGCGTAGTTTTTTTTTAATATGTGTTTGAAGTTACGTATAACGGAACGTTATTTTTTTATTAAATGTGTCTTTAACATTATTTTTTCACTAAAGTTATTCATGTTTTACACATATTTTGTTGTAAAATGTTTTTATGTGTCATATAAAATGAAAAAAATGAACAAAACAACAAAAAAAATACAAAAAATTTCAATGAAACGGAACGTTTCCGCCATTTTGACAATGCATTCATGACTTAAACAAAGAATACCATAGACTTGGCATCAGCGTATACCCGTAAGGGACAGACTCAAAGTACATCACACTTCGGGGTTGCCATATTATGAAAATTACCCATACCTAAATTGAAATAATTTGAACATTATTATAATATCTATTCTTATTATGAATATTATCAGATTTTACTCTTATTCCATTACATAGCATACATAAGAAAGAGATTAACGTCGTTACCCCCTAGTTTGGCTTGATCTTAAGCCATCTACGAAATTTATCAATTACTATAAATTAGTTTAAGCGTAGCATTTAATAATATCGAGTGACTGTAAATTCTAATTTTAAGTGTCAGAAATAAATAATTTCTGCAGGTCAGCAGTAGAAACCGATGCGGTCTTGAGCGGCTCTCTTTAGCTCGTCATAAAAACAAAGTTTGGTCCAGTCCTTGATGTCATCTATCCATTTTCTTCTGGGTCGGCCTGGTGATATCTTGCCAGGAATCTTGCCTTCGAGGATCAGCCTTAAAAACTCATATAGTGATAGTTCTTAATATAATTGATAATGTAAAGGTTACTGTGATAAAGCCTTACTCAACTTATCTATTACTTACTAGTATGTATGGATTATTTTAGGATCATAAATAAAAGTGTCAACAATGATTTTAGGCATTTATTTCATAATCAGATTACAGTGATTTACATACAGCTTTTATCAATAAACTTTCGAAAGCTATATAACTCGTGGATAATATAGCTTAAGATAATTTAGCTATACGGGCGAAACCGGGGCAAACAGCTAGTTATTTACACAAGAAAAAAGAAAAACTGAATTTTAATTTTATATCCTGCCCTAATATAATGATCAATCAATTTTATAGGAATAACGGTAGGTCACAAAGTCTTGTCTACTTACGTGAATATACAGAGCAGGTATAGATATTTTTCTAGATAAACCTTTTGCTTTGTCCTGCGGAAGCAAAGATTTTCAAAATGTATGGAACATATTCGAGAATATTTAGTCGGTATCCAACTGAGTCGCCCAGTAGCGCGCAACCAAACATTACTTACAGCTTCTTCTTAGGGAAATCTGAAAATATACAAACGAAATATATTAGATATATTAGATACTTGATGCCACCGGTTTCATTGGATTGTTTAAGAAAGTACAAGTTCAAATAAAGATAAAATACTAGTCTTCTTAAAGAATTCTTAGTAAAAAAATCTGAGACAAGGAAAAAACAAGCTCAAGCCGGCCTCAGCGTGTCGTCAATTGTTTGTACCGGCGGTGATACAATACCCAGGTACACGGTAGAATAGGTATAGGTAGCTCGATAGTTGAAGAACGTTACGTTAAACATATTTTCACCATAAATACTTATTCACGTAAATATCCAAAGTTACATTTATTTGATTTGATTAAAAAAAATATTAAAAAAGAAAACGACACCATCCAGGAATTTATTTCATTTTATTCAAGTAACATGAATTTAGTATTTTCCCATAATTCTGGGTATCGTTATTCTTTTTCGACTGACAACACTAAGATGTTTATAATCCGACCTAATTGAAAATCTCTTTCATTGTTAGACATTTTTTGGGTAGTCTAACCTTCTTAAATTGGGTGGATAATGCTACTAACCTTGTAAATTACTCAGGCTACAGAAATTATTTACATAAGTCGATTACTATGTGTTTATTGTATAAGTCACATCAAAAACGGCTTTGTGTTGCGTTTATAATGGTTTAATAAATAATTTAAAGGATATTGATGCACAGATATCAAGCAGAAATATAAGAAAACACTGTACTTACGTATGAAAGGTTATGTTTTCATTTTGAGTCTCGCTGCGGCTTTTGCAGCCTAGCACAGAACAATTCACCATAGTTTGTGCTAAATCTAGCACCACTAAAGCTAATTCCAACGAAAGGTCACCAATCAGAGCACAATTTTTCCAAATAACCAATATTTGTCGGAGGCACAACACAACTTAGACGCGGTATGTACTCGACTGTTTGCCACAAACTTTTGTGGCAAACAATGAAAAACGCGAAACTATGACAAAGACAAAAAAAGATCAGTGCCTCTCTTTCACGCTTACCGAGAAACGCATATTACTGTCTCATTCTTTCGTGGCATGACGTAGCAGATGTCGAGTCTATGGTATTCTTTGTTTAAGATTCATGACATGACAGCTCTGCGAGCAAGCGTCGATTCCGCCTTCGCCATCTCGCAAGTCGCATTCCGTTTCTTTCTGTAGTCTTGTGAATGTGTTCCCGTGTCTTTTTGTGTGCGTTTTGTGGATTTTTACGACTTTGGCATTGATACTGGACTCTGTTACCTGTTTTTCCTTTGTGACCTGGCTTTTCTTTCTGGACTCTCGAGATATATTGACTTTGGCGTGTTTTTCGGACATTGATTGCAATCTTGATTTGGTGTACGACGAAATGGATCAACCATCTTGTAGCTGGCAAAACCCGGCGGGGAGTCATGGTAAGTGGATAATAACCACGTGGTATTTTAAAATCTTTGTGGCGCTAATTGATATAATTGTTAATTTGGTTATTATTTTGTAGGTGGTGATGAGGAGCCATGTAGGGATGAGGGGGGATTACTTGAAAAACGCAGATTATACTCGGAGGAGGTTCGGGCAATGTGGAACCTATCACGAGTGATTCGTCATTTGGGAACCAGGGAGCAAGGGATTGCATTTGCCGTGGAACAAGGCCTTGTTCACGGTGAAAAGCTTTGTCCTGTACATCGTATCCCTATGCAAATTGATTTAAAGGCCAACAATACAGTCGGACATTATTATTGTGCCAAGAGAACTTGCAAAGGCAAATCTAGGAGATCACGGACTGAAGGTACATGGTTCTATAATGTAAAAATAAATCTGGTCCATGTTTATTACCTGATGTATTGCTTCGCACATCGATTCAGTCATGATACTGCAATACATGAAGACCCCTACAGGGATGAATTTGGCCATTGTCTTTCCCGGGTCACCATAATGGATTGGTACTCTTATTGTAGAGAGGTTGTTGTTGCATACCAAGTAGAAAAGCAAGAGGAAAAGGAAAAAATAGGTGGCCCAGGGAAAATTGTCCAGTTAGATGAATCAAAATTTGGGAAACGAAAATATAATAAAGGTAATTTGAATATCAATAGTTCAGTTTATATTATAATTCTTTTAAATAATATTTTTGTCACTTTGAATTAATATTGAATTATTTTGTTTAAGGACGCAGAGTTGAGGGCCACTGGGTTCTGGGATTAATTGAAGATGGCAGTGAGGACCTGCGTCTTGAAGTGTGTCCGGACAATATCAGATCGGCGGAGGTTTTAATACCATTAATTCAAAAGCATGTCAAACCCGGAACTACTATACATACAGACTGTTGGAGGGCCTATGATTGTCTGGATCAGTATGGTTACATACATAAAAAAGTTAACCATAGTGATCCAGACAATCCCTTTGTGGCTGCTGATGGGACTCATACTCAACGTATAGAGTCCCAGTGGCCAAAAGATTTTTTTATAAAGATAATTATAACCACCCGGAAAATTTTGCTGATGTTATAGTAGAGTATTTGTGGAGAAGGAATTGTTTACATTATAAAAAAGATCCTTTTGTTGAATTGTTAAAAGCAATAAATCATGTATATAAAATATAACAAGGTTGTTTTAATTTTAAATCCTGAAGTTGATTACAGAACTTACATGGGTGTTAGGGTGGACACGCTAACGAATAGGTCCGAAACGTGGGCGAAAACGACTCGGTTAGGTTTAGGTTAGGTTAGACTGTCGGCGAAGCGCCAGAAAAAGGAATGTGGGCGTGTGACTCGCTAACGAATAGGTCCGAAACGTGGGAGAAAACGAATTTTGTAGAAATTGTACGTGGGATACCTTTTTTTAATAAGAGGGAGCGATTTTGGCGAGCTTTTTTTTTTAATAAGCGGAATTGATTTCCTAACTTTGGGGAGGGGTCGGGGGGGTTCCCCCCCTCCCCTACCCCCCCTCCCCTCCCCCCTAACTAGGATGCGTGATTCAAATGCAACCCCTCCTATCATTTAGCTTAAAAGCAGACAGACTTTGTCTCGACATTAAATTCAATTGCCGACTTTCCGAGCGAACCACTGCTAAATCGTGTGCGTACGCACATTCTAACAACTCCAAGTACATCATATTTATAGGTTTAACAACAAAACACCAAAAATCAACTAACATTCGTACAACGTTTGAGAAAAAGTAGCGTCCTCCCGTAATGTAGCATAAACGTAACCTTGACCGCACTTGTGTTCCAGCTGCGTTCGCAGTTCATTTCAACCATCTGTCAAATCAACACCGCGATACGAAAACATCGAAAACTTGCGTTTCGTTCGTGTTCCATTTACGCTTCATCTCAAATTATTTACCGCGATCGGCCCCCAGTTCATTAGATACTATAATGAGTGTGTTTGTATGAAAGAAATGAAATTGTGACTGCAACCGCATTGCACGTGGGCGAAGCTAGTGTATAATAAAATTATGTACCTGTAGTAGGCACAGATCGGGGGGTACCTAATCTGTGATAGTAGGTCTACTATGAAATGATATTAGTTTATTTACTTGATATGTGGTTTGATGTGATATGATACACATAATTTTTTTTATTATGTTACAAATGACTTTTATCTTATTGCTAATACATTTAAAAAGCATGTAAGCAGTTACCAGTTATTAATTATTATATTGTATATTTTGTTAAAATGTGCAAATGAAACAGCAACTATTTGGTGCAATAAAAAATCATGCGGTAAAAAAACAACTTATTACAATTTATTTATTCAGTTTAGAACAGGAAAAGGCAAATTTTATTCAATAATGTTACTCATAATCTTTTTTTACATTAACTTAGATGTGAATGTTTCTTTTTTTTTCAGAGAATGGAATATTACCCGAAGACGCGAAGGATACTGCGGATATTCCGTTATTTGTGGACGTCCTTTTCGATTCCATGAATGGAAGTTTCCAAAATTCAAAGAATCGAAGTGGTAAAGAGTTGCTAAGAAATATCACACCCAATTCATCGCATAAAAATGTTTGGACTCAATCAAAACATGTATTAAAATCTATGAAATTTGTGTCCACCTCAGGATCTGCTGGTACTGTGCCTTCTATAAAAAACTGGTTACATACTGTGGAAAATCTGGAACTACTCAGAGACAAATTGTTAACAGAATATGATGTAAAATCTTTATGGTGTAGGCATCTAAATCTAGATGCACTTGAAAATTTCTTCGGCAGCATACGTAGTCATGGCATAAGAAATGTTTCGCCTACGTGTGCTGCCTTTGAAGCTGCATTTGCTTCATTATTAATAAATAATTTAAGCAGTAATACGGTAGTTGACACCACCAATCGTTGACGTACTTTTTATCAACTGTCAAAACGCTTTTCTTCATAGAGCTTGTATGGGAATAACACACTTTGACGTCATCGCGTGCAATGCCGACTGAGTGACTAATTATCATTTGAATTCCAATTAAAAATCAAATAATACGAACTGCAGAAAAATATTAGTGTAAAGGCATCTGAAATTATGAATTATTTTAGAGAAAATCAGTTTTTGAATATTTCTTTCATAGTGGAAACAAGCCTATTATGCTGTCGGGTCTAATTGTGAAGACGATTTCTGTGAAATGTTTCACACTTTTGATCAATTATTTTTTAGTAAAGATACTGAGAAAAGCACAGAAATAAGTGAAATTGATATTGAGGATCTGAGTGTTTCTATATTGGATTATAATGAAAAATAAAAACTTCCCATTGTAATAGGCACTTTACAGTATGTAACTGGATATACAGTGTGTCCGGGACACCTTTAGCGATATTTTAAGGTCAAGTTATACATAAAATGTTATCGCCAAAAATGCCCCCTTTGGGGGGTCTACCTCCACTCCCCTCGGAATGTCAGCTATTTTTGATTTTTATTTTTAATTTATCATAGACCTACAAAAAAAATTAATTACAATGGATCTAGAGGTCCTACAAACATGAAATAGGATTCATTTAAAAGCTATTGACATGGCCTTTTAGGTTTTAATAAAATTTAGTGTAAAATAATAAAACACATGTGGTATTTTTTTTTGTTTTTTACTTATAAGGCCAAAATTGTCGAAATTTGCACGTTTTTTTTTGTAACGTTAAAAGTAGCTCCTTAAGGTACATTATTTTTACTGTTATCTAATAGAATTTGAGATAACCTACAAAATAACACTAAATTCATGGCTCTAAGTTACTTATTCAAAAAGTTATTGTTGTTAGAATGTGACAGTTCCGCCAGTGCGGAATGCTTATTTACCTAGAGATGGACTTAAAATAAAACAAAGAGGAGAGTTAAGTGTTTAATCACGTTTCAAAAATTAACTTAATTATGATACTAATTAAAACCAAGCACCATTCACCAGTAATTTTTTTTTTTTTAATCTAAAAATTGTTCAAAATGTCCGCCGCGACACTGCAAACAAACCGTGTCGCTCTAAGGGCTACCTGGCTAGTAGAACGACGAATCATGTCCGGGTCTGACCTTATATCGTCTGCAACCGACATTATTGTGTTCAAGAGCTCCTCCCTGGTATTTGGCACTGTGTAATAAACTCTCTGTTTCATATGCCCCCAGAGAAAGTAATCCATGGGCGTTAAATCTGGAGAGCGTGGCGGCCATGCCACACTGCCACCACGCCCTATCCACGGCAAATAATGACCATCTAAATGATCTCGTACTTGACGAAAAAAATGTGCCGGTGCTCCATCAAGTTGTAGCCACATATGCCTTAAATAAATGCACACACACCGGACACACTGTATATTAAGGCAAGCAAAAAAAAATATTAAGAATTGTGAAAATTGCAAAGAAAGTCTTTTTGATCAAAATGATAATCAATCCCACAGAGAATATGTAAAAAGCAAAAAATATCTAACCTACCCAAGCACAAATATGGAGACTTTTTTCTCATCTTTACAAGATATTATTTATCATATATTAAAAAGTAAAAGCCATATGAGCAATCTCACAAACTATATTAAATTAATACTGTACGTATCAGCAGATACAAATAGTATAACATGTGAAATTCATAAAAAAGAATTGATCGATTTTTGTTTCGACTTTGTTTGTAGATTTTTTACACATAGTTGGTGTAAACGTACAAATAAGCTTTTAAGCGGCATTAACCAAGATTTTGATCCTCAAGATACTGTACAAAAAGAAGCACGTGATTATTACGTGAAAAGATGTAAAAATAAATAAGTTTTTTATGTATGTTGGTATTATTTTTTATTCTTCCTTTTTTAAAAAAAAACTACCTTAGATTCCATGGAAGCACAACCTATCTTGTCTTATATAGTTATATACATAGCATTTTGTAATTGGAACATTGCTCAATAGAGGGCGCTACAAAGCAGTAGCTACTGATTACTCTTTAACCCCCTATATTCAATGTACTCTGTGGTTGCGGCCGAGTCGCCGGCTGAGTCAGTTGTGCTACACCAAGGCAGGCCAAACCCAGGCCCGCGGGTCACGAACTGGCCCGCCAAAGCATTTGAATTTGCCCGCCAGCACTTCGGCGGCACGATAGCCCGAGAGCAACCGATCCGCGGCGTTCGGGTACTGTCGCTACTTTTTCGCCCGCACCCCGCACGCATATCGGTCCGGTCCTTTATTAGCCAAACAGATCGCATTTACTGTTACCAATCTCACGTGCACGTGCACGTGCGTTGAATTACTCATTCGTTTTGTGACAATTTGTTTTGAAAATTAGAAGATTACTACCAAAACTTGCATCTTTTCAGATTACTACCAAAACTTGCATCTTTTCTGCAGGTAAGTAACTATGGTAAATGCTGTGATTTAGTTTGTTGTGTTACGTGACAATTAATGTAGGATTTGTACCTACGAATCTTAAGTAGATATTTATTAATATTGTCGTGCGGTGCCTGTCTAAATTAATAATTTTATTCTATTTATTTACCTTCATTTCATTCAAAAATCGCAAGTATGTACTTTTAAAAGTTAATTCTATTGTTTTAGTATGGCCCTCAGCAAACCTAGTACGAGTACATCAAGAATAAAGGATAACCCTCGGACGTTTCACGAAGAATGGGAAACAAAATACCTTTTCACCGAAAGCAAAGCCCGCAAACCTGTGTGTCTCATTTGCTCAGCAACAGTAGCTGTTGCTAAAAAATATAATTTAGAGCGGCATTTCAAGCAAAACCATACGAAATTCGACAAAGAGTATCCAGTGGGGTCAGCTTTAAGGGCTGATTTTATAAATAAAAAGAAGAAAGAACTATTTTCCCAGCAAAATATTTTTGTAAAACGACACGAAGAACTGGAAGCTATGGTCAAAACATCATATGAAATATCTTTACTATTGGCTAAAAAGAAAAAGCCGTTTTCTGATGGGGAAATTATCAAACAGAGTTTGTCAATTTTTGCGCAGAACTGCAATGATCAAAAGGTTAAAGCCATGGCAGATACACTGCTCAACAAAGTCTAGGGAACAAGCCAACTATATGACTTTATTTGTAAAATCTTCTTTAAAAAAGTACTGATCTCTTTGAGGTAAACAGGTAGGCTGAATGTTTATCAAACGTTGTTCGAATTTAAAAAAAAAAAATTAGAAACAAAAGAATTTTCGTAAAAGGCGGGAATCTTTCACTTTGATTGCTGTGTAGTGATACTGTATGAGAATTTTAAAGATAAAAATTTGTTTTATTGTTTTATGATTTTATTGAAAAACAAAATTAACTGTTGTTATTCGTAACTTTTGCGACTACGGCCATTATGTCACGACGTCATTTAACGCGGGAAGAAATGATTCGAGCTGTAGGAATGTTGGAAGCTGGGCTACCCCAACGCGAAGTTGCAGCTGCTCTGAATTCTCACGCGAGCGTTATCTGCAGACTGTGGGCAGGTTACAGACTTACTGGCGATGTAGCCGAAAGGCACAGAGGCAGGTATAGGGTTACTACGGAAAGGCAAGACCGTTTTTTGCAAAATGTCGCAAGGAGGCAACCCACCATTACGGCTCGTCAGTTGGTAGAAGACCTCCAGTCGCAGCACCAGGTTGCTATCAGTGACCAGACTGCTCGGAGGAGACTCCATGAAGCTAATCTTCGTGCTCGCAGACCACTAAGAGTGCCCGCGCTGCGTCATGGAAATCGAGGAAGTCGATTATTGTGGGCACGTGAACATTTGCAGTGGACCGTAGATCAGTGGGCACATGTACTGTTCTCCGATGAATCTCGCTTCGGATTTCATCCAGATTCAAGAAGAGTGCGTGTTTGGCGGATTCCTGGTCGGCAGAGTCGGCTTCAAAACCCACAGGAGGTGCATCCCTACCAAGGTGGTACAATCATGGTGTGGGCTGGAATCCGCCTGGGTGGACGGACGGATCTCGTTTTGATCAGGGGAAATTTAAATGCAGAGCGATACTGCGAACAGGTAGTCCAATCCGTGGTTATCCCGCACCGACAAAATCTGGGCGCAGATTTTATTTTTATGCAAGATAATGCACGACCACATACTGCGAGTCAGGTGATGGATGTGTTCCGCGAGTACAACATCGAAGTGCTGGAGTGGCCTGCTCAGTCCGCGGACCTCAATCCCATTGAACACGCGTGGGATTTTCTAAAGAGAAGGGCTTTTAGAAATCTCCCTCAAAATTTGAACACAGCAGATGAACTTTTTTCACATCTCTCCAGAGAATGGAGTCTTCTTCCACAAGAGACAATCGATAGTCTCATAATCAGTATGCCACGACGATGTCAAGCTGTTGTTAATGCCTTAGGGGGTCCAACTGATTATTAAAAAAGTCCCCGCATATTTGTTCTTAAATGTAATGTTTTAATTTTTAAGAAATTTTATTAAATTAAATTTCTTTGTTTAGTTCTGTAATACACTTTCTTTGTTTTTCATTAAAATTACCTCGTAATTCAAAAACTGAATCCTTTATTTATATACGCAACTAATTAAGCATTAAATTGCGCATCGATTGGTATATAAACTTTCAAACAAAAATATATAAAAATAAAAATATTCCCTAAAAACCTCCTGTTCCCTAGACTTTGTTGAGCAGTGTAGTATTTCATTGTCGCGCAACACAGTAATGAGGCGAGTAGAAGATATGTCAACAGACATTACCAGTCAAACGCCCACGCTCCGCCGTCCAGCTCTTGGCCGCCATTGGAGAACATTTTCGCCCCATCGGCCATCGGTCCTCCTCGCTATGTGCCCCGCCCACTGCCACTTCAGCTTAGCGACTTTGCGGGCTATGTCGGTGACTTTAGTTCGCCTGCGGATTTCTTCGTTCCTAATACGATCTCGCAGGGAAACGCCTAACATAGCTCGCTCCATCGCCCGCTGAGCGAATTTGAGCCTTCTTATGAGGCCTATAGTCAGATTTAAGAGTTTGCTTGCTAATAATAGCATTTTTTTTTAGGATACCAGATATCGAGTTGAGAGTATTTCTTGAAGACGATGAAGAAGAAGAAGAGGGCGCCGGGAGTGACGCTGACTACATGCTTCCAGATGCGCACGTCCTATATAGAGGTAGGGGAAGAGGTAGGGAGGGAGTTCGCGGACTAGGCAGTCTGCGAGGTCGTGGGAGGAGGGGAGTACGTGGGAACGGAAATAGAACTCAGAACCTGAGAGGTCATCAGTGGGAGGTAGGACACCCACTGACTGAAATCTGGACAACAGATGCCGACGTACCCCCTGAGTTGTCGTCGTTGGCTCGGGAAGTGGTGAGGCGGAGGCAGAGGAGAGCCAACCACGATGACGATGACGAAGATTTTGTAGACGCCAGTGATGGAAGAGATGGTCTCCTGGAAGGCCAAAGCACCCAGTTTGAATGGTCCCCCATGGATTCATTGCACGGAGAGGAAGAAACCTTCAAACCGGAACGTACTGGTTCAACGTGTCATTTCGCATCGGCGTACGACGCTTTTCGGGCTTATTGGGACGACGACATCCTGTCCCACATAGTTGCCCAAACGAACCAGTACGAAACACGGATTGTTTCTGCGTCTTTCCAGTCCCATTGGTATCAAACTAATATTCATGAGATTTTGTGCCTTTTTTCATTTTGGATGATGCTAGGGATTGTCAGAATGCCAACTATTCATAGTTGTTTTTCTGGCAATCCTTTGCTGAAAACTGATGTATTCAAAAGAATCTTCAGCCGAAATAGGTATGAACACTTAACACGTGCTTTACATTTTATTGATTCAGACCCCGCATTTAATGATAGAAATCCTTCCATCACTAGCGCTGCAAGAAGCTTGGACCGAATACACCGTTTGAGACCAATAATTTCACACTTAAATTCAAAATTTCAATCAAATTACATTTTAGATAAAGATATTTGCATAGATGAGAGTTTAACACTTTGGAAAGGAAGACTCGACATCAAACAATATATTCGGTCCAAAGCTCAAAAGTTTTGATCCCAAACTTCGATGAAGTTTGGGATCAAAACTTTTGAGCTGTGCGAAAGTGCCACCGGTTATCTGTGGTCTTTCATAGTATACACTGGAAAAAAGGCTAATCCAGATTTCCTCCATTCGCCGCTTGTATTAAAAAGTACAGCTATAGTTAAACAGCTCATTGGTCCCATACTCCGAAAAGGACATCGTTTGTTTATGGATAATTGGTACAACTCACCTCTATTAGCTCGCTTTCTCAAACTCAATGGCACTGACTGTGTCGGTACATTGAGACCTTCCCGCCAAGATGTTCCCGCTCTAGTGAATAAGGCTCCGCTTAAACAAGGACAGCTGATCGCACGACACTCCGGCGATGTCACGGTCTTATGATGGCAAGACAAAAAAAGAATAACCATGATTTCCACATGTCATGGTTCATCAACTGCCTTGCCTAGAGTCACGTCCAGACCTCAGTCTCGTCCAGTATCCCATAAACCCCAAGTTGTACTCGACTACAATAAGTTTATGGGAGGAGTCGACCTTAAAGACCAAATGCTTGAGCCTTATTTGTTAGAGCGGAAACGGTGCAGCAAATGGTATATGAAACTCTTTAAGCGTTTGCTTAATGTTTCTATACTAAATGCACGCACGCTTCTGCAATCTTCAATACAAAAACCTTGTGACCATCTGGCTTTCCGCCTTCAGCTAGTTGACTCCATCCTTCATAATCATCTTCCGCATTGCCCACTCAGTCGCAGATTCACTCCACCAAGCAGTAGATATGCCCACCATCAGCCTTCTACTAGAATGCCCGAAAATACACATTGACCCGTCCTTTTAGAGCAAACTGAAGGCAGTTTAGCGAAAAACCGAAGTTTTCGCAAACGCTGCGTTGTTTGCCTTCACGAAGGCAGGAAAACAGCGAAAACTGCTTTTAGTTGCGAAGCCTGTGACGTGCCATTGTGTATAGATAAATGCTTCAAATCATATCATACATAATCTCTTTTTATCATTTTCTTCTTTTCATTTTCATTTTATTTCAAACCAATTATCCATAAAAAACATGTTGATAGGTATCAAATCTGATTATTTATTTTTTTGTTAACATTTGTCTTTCCCTCTGCTATAAAGCAGTGCCTACTCAATATTTCTGTTTTACCCAAAGGTTGTCTGGTAGAGGACGCCTTATGGCATTATTTCCTTTTGTACAAACTTTATGTACAATATTTTTTTTAATAAATAAAATAATCAGGTTTTATTGAAGCTCACTCCCTACGTCTTCTTCTTCTTCTAGCACTCGTATTTATAGACATAAAGTAATTACATTCAATGATTAAGTAATTCCATTGGTAAAGGTGCTGTTAAAAGATTGTAATCAAACGTGACCTGTTTAACAAACATTGTTTACTATCTCTTGTACGTACTCAGAGTTTTATGCACTTTGATACCACTTAAGTTTGATTTTCTAATTTGAATTGAAGAACTAAAGTTACTCAAGTAATTACTTGTTTATAAAACGAGCTTTAGAATGTACTTACAATATTAAATTGTCTATCTTCCAATTCAGTAAGATATAAATATCATACGCCTCATCGATTGTCTTTTAAATGCTAAAAGTACTGAATTAAAGACTGTTATTCTTACAATCATCAAATAATAATAATAAAACAATTAAAATATTGTAAATGTTAATAGATTGTTTTTTGTAATTTAAGTGATTGATGTTTTTTAAATATTAAAATGGAAAAATTACTTGGCTTAAGATTTCCGCTCAGTGACGCCGACATAATGTTTTTTGTTAAACTTTTATTTATTGTTAATTAATTTTGATTTTCTTGATGTAACAAATTATCCTGTATATCGAGGGGCGCTAATGACAGCGACACAGTGTTACACTTATAAGAACTTACTTTGATAATGCAATAAATAAATTTTGATATTTTTATGAATTATTATTATTATTTTTATTTTTTTTTATATTTTTTTATTTTTTTTATGTAACTTAAACCAAAATTTGCATGCTAATTATAAGCAAAACATGTGAACATAAATTTACTCTACCACACACAATATCATGTTTTTAAGCAAAATAAGAAATTATTCTATTCTTTTCTGTGTTAAGACTTTTCAAATGTTAGATTTGTAAATAACTAAACATGGTGTACATTAGTTAACATTCTAAAAATGCTATATAATGTAAGAGTGTTACGATATTTCAAATGTGCATGTAAGTTAGTTTTTGTAAATTACTAAACATGGTATACATTAGTAAACATCCTTAAAAATGCTTTGTAAGTGTGTTACACTATTTCAAATGTGCATGTAAGTTTGTTCTTGTGAATAACTGAACATTTAATTAGTAAAAACTTCAAACGAAAAAGGATAATAAAATATGTCAGTGTATGTTAATGTAAATAAATCATAAAATGGATTTGGTAATAAAACAAAATTTAAAATACGTTGTGTTTTTATTTGTAACATTTCTTTTATAAATGAGAAAAAATAAATAAAACAATATAATCAAACTGCAGACAAAGATTTTGTGCATAAATCAAAATTTTAATGAGACAATTCATTTTTATACATTTATTCATTTAATCCTATGCAATAATAACAAATATCGATAATACTAAATCTGTAAATAAAACATTTTTTTAAATTAGTCTTACTCCTATACAAAAATAACAAAAACTTATCGACAAAACTACAAAGGTGAAGGAACATCCCTAGCACTCCAGGTAGTTTCGGTGTTTCGTCGGGTCGGATTTCAAGTGATGTTTAGATAACATCTCGGGGCTTATGACTCATTGTGAATGTTTTGGGTTAGTCCATATGCCTTCTACATTGTAATTTATGATGACATTAAGTTGAGTGAATTGCACCGTAGCCTCGGTTATAGTTTCCGTTAAAGTTAACTTTAGCAATAACATTAACGGTGACAATGGATTTAACAACATTTAAGTTGCACCATTACCTATGATCGTGTTGTCAAAGTTAAAAGAGTTGCAATTTTAAGGTTACTTATTTTCCCTTAAAAAGGTATGGGTAATATATTTCGATATGGCAGCACCTAACGTTGGCTGTCAGCGCTCTGTCAGCTTATCTGACGTTTTAGATTGGCGGCATGAAATTGCGAGGTTATATTGTTGTTTTGTTTGGGTTTAAAGTGTTTGGTTGGAATCAAGAAAGTGTTTTTCTTTATTAAACTTGCAACCATGATGACCGACTATCGTTTAAAGTAAGTTTACATTTCATTATAATGACTAAATCCAGGATTACTTCTCGATAATTTTGAAGTAAATGATCTTAAATGATTTCTATTTACAAAACCTAGGTTGCAGGCACGCTTTTAATTTTACATTGCTTTTTTTCAGGGAACGAAGTATAAATTTTAGCAAGGAAGAAATATCTAGACTCCAATTGCTTATAGATAAGTACAAAAATGTATTAATGTGTAAAAAAACTGACGGAAGTAGTGCCAAACAAAAAGACCATGCGTGGTGCTGTATTGAAAAAGAATTCAATGCAGTTGGCGAAACACCAAGAACTGTAAAACAATTAAAATATAAATTTGAAAACATGAAAAGAGGTGCAAAAAAGGTACTGTGTTAAATACATGTTATTTTCTTTTATTATTAATAACCTTACATTGGTACACAACTTACGTACATAATACTTTTTTGTAATTTAATTTTTTCAGGAGGCCTGTAGGGAACGTCAAGAAATGATACGCACAGGGGGAGGAAAACCTCCTTCTCTTCCTCCAGAGTCAGAAGAAGCTACAGACTGGCTGCGGTCACTCATGTCAGGCTCCATAGATGGCAATGAAGCTGTTTATGATGATGATGTTATGACCCCAAAGTCACATTCCGTAAGTTACTAATGTCAATCTCTTATAGTTATCCATACATACTAATATTATAAGGCTGAAGGGTTTGTTTAACACTCTCACCGCCATACGGTCCGCCGGCGGGTCGTAACTTTTCGACTACGGCACGCCAGTATATGCGAAGCTGAGCGAGTACAGCAAGCCATGCGACCCGCGCGCGACCCGTAACGTTCCCGCAAAAATTTGTCAAAAATTGTCGTTATTATTTAAACTATTACCTAGTATGTCACGCCACACCTACGCATCAATCATTCGCCCGCCGGCCGCTCGCGTGGCGTGCAACGGTCGCATCCTAACGTCATTTTCGCGCGCTTTTTGCAATCTTTTTACTTTTAAGTAGTTTTTGACAATCGTGTGAGATTTTTTTCATCATGTCGGATTCTGAGGACGATCCTGACTACCAGCCGTCTTCAGAGGAATCATCAGACAGCCTAAGCAGCTATTCTACTGAAGATTCCGCAGAATCATTGTCAAACCAACGTCAGCTTCAACGTTCACCAGAACCCTCAGGCTCACAGACCTTACCGGAATCCAGTTGGAGTATACCGACTGATGGTACAAGAAAAAAGCAGTTCTCATTTACGGCTATTCCAGGTATGAAAAATATAAGTTCAAACTGTCAAAATGAATTAGATTTTTGGTCATTGTTTGTAGATGAAGAAATTATTGATTTGATGGTGATAATGACAAATTCATATGCAAATAAGAAAAAGATTGTTTATCGTGTAACTAGAAATAGTCGGTTGGCTAAGTGGAAAGATTGTGATGCTGCAGAAATAAAAAAAATTCTTGGTTTACTTATCTGGATGGGTCTAAAAAAGTTGCCAAAAATAAGTGATTATTGGAGCAAAGACATATTATATGAAAACAAAGTAGCAAAAAGGGTGATGAGCAGAAACCGTTTTGAATTACTTCTTCGATGTTGGCATTTTGAAGATACATTTTATATGGGTTTATCAAGAACAGACCGTTTGATAAAAATAAGACGTTTTGTAGAGACCCTTTCTAAAAAGTTTGATATGTTCAAAACACCTGGAGAGTTTCTCACTGTTGATGAGACAATGGTGGCTTTTCGTGGACGGATCGCTTTTATGCAGTACATACCTGGGAAACGAAATAAGTATGGAATAAAATTATTTAAAATTTGCGACGACGATGGATATACATATGACCTGGTTGTTTATGAAGGGAAGAAGACAACGTCTTCATCAACTCAGTCCACATCAACTCAGTCTACATCAACTTCGTCAACATCAACTCAAAATGTGTCGTCTAAAATAGTCTTGAAACTTACAGAAAAGTATTTGAACACTGGAAGAAGTATTGTTACAGACAACTATTACACAAGTATTTATTTAGCTCAAAAACTACTGCAAAATAACACCCATTTGATAGGTACGCTAAGAAAGAACCGAAAAGGATTACCCAAAGAAATTTTTAATGAAAAATTGAAGAAAAACGAGATTTGTGCTTTGGAAAACAATGATGGGATATTAGTCGTCAGATGGAAAGATAAGCGAGAAGTGTTGGCTTTGTCAACTCGGCATACACCTGACTTTGTAACTACGAGAAGCAAAAGAAACCGTAATAAAGTAACTTTGAAACCAACACTAATAGCTGACTATAACCTTCATAAATGTTCCATTGATTATTCGGACCAAATGGGAAGTTATTGCAATCCAGCAAGGAGAAGTCTGCGCTGGTTTCAAAAGTTAGCTATAGAGCTTTTGTTCAGCACGTCTATGATAAATGCCTTTATCTTGTATAAAAAGACTAAGAACTTAACATCTAAAAAGTATACTATAACTACATTCAAAGAAAATATATGCCGCCAACTGATGGGGCTTACTAAAAATAGCAGCCAAAATGATCAATATGGTCCGACGAACCATGAATATGGAAAATCTCCATTAGTAGACCACCGAAACAGAATAGTGAGAAGAAGATGCATCCACTGTTATGAAAATAAAAGAAATCAAGGACTGACAAGTGTGGAAGCATGTAAGGTGACCAAGAAAGTCAATACAGTGTGCTTAACTTGCCCCTCTTTTCCAAGTGTTTGCGCCAAATGTTTTGTTAATGTCCATAACCACTTAGCAAGAAGTTAATTTTTTTTCATTTTCAACATTAAAATAACGTTTCTTTAATCAAAATGTGCATTTTTATTTCTTAAAGTAATCCCTCATAAAATTGTCAATTTTAGTGGTATAGCCATGATTTTTTTTTTGACTTGTAGAGAAAAAGTCAAAGATTAAGTCTGGGAGATTTATTATTCCGTAGCGGCAGGCCACGCTTTACAAAAAATATATGAATTTGCGAGGTCGTAGCGGACCGCATGGCCTGCTAGTATTAACAACGAGTAAGCCCGCCGGCGGCCCTCACGGCGTGCTGCGCTCGATATGCGATTTTTGCTGTGGCTTGCTCTTAGTGAAAAGGTGCGGTACGCTGATGGTACGTATGGCTTGCTAAGCTTGAAAATTTTATATAAAGGTGGCAGTGAGAGTGTTAAGTGTGATAATCTCGAGAACTGCTAGACCTATTTAAAAAATTCTTTCACCATTGGATAGCTGTGTTACCCCTGAGCTATGTATGTACCACGGGCTAAGCAGGGGCGGCCCACTGGTTTAACAATTTTGAGGTAAATATAATCATTACTATCATGTAACAAAGACTCAGTGTTGGTGAAATTGTAGCTAGTATACTGAAAATCCATTTTTTTTTACTCCATTGGAAGACCCTTCAGTCCCTGCTGTGCCCGAGCATCATAACAATATATAATCAATTGTGTCTGATATTCCGCAATTGAAGAGTTAACAGACTAATGTGTTACCAATATTGTTACAGACTCCAAAACATGAAGTAAATATTAAGAAGAGTAATCCTGATGATGATCATATTCTTCCAGTCCATAAGGTATTATACCTGTTTAATTTATTATTAATAGTGGGTTATTATAGTTTATTTATTCAAAATAAAATGCTTTTATTACATATCTGTTGCAGAAGGCAAAGCTTGTCATCAATATTGACGATCTTGAGAACATTGTACCAATAGAAAAGGTGCAGGTAAGGTATCTTTCAATTCACATCTATTCTAAACAGATATTGACTACAGCAGAGATAAATAGTTATGCTGGTTTTGTTACAGAATGCAGATTTGGATGATAATATAATTATGATTAATGAAAACCAGATGAATATTGCAGAAGCAGAGATTGCCCCCAATTTCGACAGTAGTACACCACATTGCTCATTAAGGAAACCCTTGGCACCACCACTTAAACGTAAGTATTTTATAATGTATTATTTTAAATCCTTAATTAGCTGTTTCCCGAGACTGGGTTCCAACGTACCATAGTAAGTATACTATGTCCTGCTGGTCTCTATCCCTGTACCAGATTACCAGATATAATCGAAATGGATTCAATGATTTGGGCATGAAAGCGTAACAGATAGGCAGTTACTTTGAATCTTGAATCTATATAGGTATATATTATCTATATAGGTATATATTATATATATTTATTAGTTTTATAAAAATAGCAAGTAGGGATTTTACTTAGATTTAACTGTTTACTATAAACTTAAAAAAAAATTGGATATGAATGCTAGACATGCATTTTATAAAATTAGATAATAATTCATATATAATGTAATTCTTTGTTCTCGGGTAAAGTTAATAAAAAATTGGGAAAGGAGAGTGAAAATATTATCAAAAAAGCTTTAAGGGAAAAAAAGCTGTCTGTTTTGGAGGGTCTGCATGACCTGGAGTTGGAGAGGATTAAACTAACTATTAGCCAACAAAAAGAACTTCATGAGCAGCTCATGAGACATAACGAAGCTAGACATAAGCTTGAAATTATAAAACTTCAGCTTGAAATTGATGCTCTGCAAGAAAAATCAAAACAATAAATTTTTTTATACTAAATTGTGTTTATTTTATTACTAAATTACTACAATGAAAAACCCTATGAAGAATTGTGTCATTGAAAGACATAATGCCATTAATACTACTGTAATCTCCCAAAATAGTTATTAATCAAGGTATTCCTATTATGATTGTCATTTGTCCTGTGTGTGTTCAGTTCTTCATCATCAGACGAAGATGAATCTGATGAATCTTCCATGTTATTAAATGTCAACGGCATTGGCAATAATTGCCTGCACATTAAGTGAAAATATTTGTTTTCTATTTCTATATGTTTCGGCATCTGTCCCACCTGGGGACTTTATTGGGATATGGGTACAATCTATAGCTCCAATTACTTTTGGAAAACCACTTATTTCATAAAATTTTTTGGCTTCTACTTTCATTTCTTGTACATTTTGAGGCATTGAAACCCAGTCAGATCTTAGTCCGGCAATAGCTCTGCTCACTCTATGTATTATCCGACATACACTGGATTTATGAACACCTGCAGCATCCCCAATGCACCGTTGAAATGAGCCACATGCATAGAATTCTAGAGCCATCACTATTTGTTGCTCTGGAGTAATAGCAAAATTCCTGAAAAACAAAATGTTCTTAATATAGGCATTATTCTATGCTATCACAACGATTTAATTAGGTACCTACATACATATCTGTTGATTTTACATAAGTCTGGGAGCAAAGAAAAAATGTAGAATGTACTAGCTGCTTCTCATCCCATGCAGATCTTTAAAGCAGGTCAAGTGAATAGTCTTTAATAGATAAATTTTAGGAATAAATTAATATTCTGTCTGATTTTATTTTTTACAACCGAAAATGACCCACCGACCAAAATGTGGCCTTTGGTCTTATAGAACTAGGCTTTGTCTAACTCGTAAGGGATAAAGACGTGACGTTTGGTGTTCTAATAGGCCAATTAGTAGCGGCTGTTACTGATAACTGATACATAAATATTGAGTAATTAGTTTCTACAATAGAAACTTACCTCATAGTCCTAGTTTTAAGCAAGGGCCCTAAATGATTAGCTAGCGCCTTGGCAAAGCCCTTGGAAATTCGAAATCTGTCCAAGAATTCACGATCATCCCATTTTTGAAATCTATCTATTCGAGCCTGATATACTTTTTTCTTCCGCAGTTCGGGTATATTGTTATCAGTGTCGTCATCAGAAGAACTGGATTCCCATAAAATATCATGAATTAAAGCCATATCACGTTTTCTTTCACAGAAAAACAAAAAACTCCTCCGCACAATTTGTAGGTTATCCTGGACTTGACAGTTGATTTGACTAAACAATAGCAATAACCGGCCAAAATCGACCAGTTAACGTTAGCGTTAAGTTATGACGTCATGACAACAGTTGCTAAATTGGTGCAACGCAAATGTAGCTTAACCGGGGATTTGACGGCTCGGTTATCGTTACAGTTATTTGGTGCAACCCACCCTAATTGTTTTGTCGTATAAGTAATTGTTATTTGCCTTAGCTAACTTTGCCGACTTTGTACGTGTAGAACATTTTTTTTGTTTCGGTGTTTGACAAAATGTTGATACCTGAAAAAAGAGAAAACATTCATGAATAAATGGTTGTTTACAGAATAAAAACCAAAGGTTGGGTTGCGAATTTATTCATGTTTTAGTGAATAGTTGGTTATCAATTTGATTCGCGCGCAATTAATGACGTTAATTCGGCCATTTTGATAATTACTTTTTAGGGTGGAGGGGTTAAGTAGATATTTATTAATATTGTCGTGCGGTGCCTGTCTAAATTAATAATTTTATTCTATTTATTTACCTTCATTTCATTCAAAAATCGCAAGTATGTACTTTTAAAAGTTAATTCTATTGTTTTAGTATGGCCCTCAGCAAACCTAGTACGAGTACATCAAGAATAAAGGATAACCCTCGGACGTTTCACGAAGAATGGGAAACAAAATACCTTTTCACCGAAAGCAAAGCCCGCAAACCTGTGTGTCTCATTTGCTCAGCAACAGTAGCTGTTGCTAAAAAATATAATTTAGAGCGGCATTTCAAGCAAAACCATACGAAATTCGACAAAGAGTATCCAGTGGGGTCAGCTTTAAGGGCTGATTTTATAAATAAAAAGAAGAAAGAACTATTTTCCCAGCAAAATATTTTTGTAAAACGACACGAAGAACTGGAAGCTATGGTCAAAACATCATATGAAATATCTTTACTATTGGCTAAAAAGAAAAAGCCGTTTTCTGATGGGGAAATTATCAAACAGAGTTTATCAATTTTTGCGCAGAACTGCAATGATCAAAAGGTTAAAGCCATGGCAGATAGTATTTCATTGTCGCGCAACACAGTAATGAGGCGAGTAGAAGATATGTCAACAGACATTACCAGTCAAACTACAGAGTTTGTTGCTAAATGTAGATATTATTCACTTGCATTGGACGAAACCTGCGATTTAACCGGTATGGCGCAATTAGCTGTTTTTGTACGCTGTATTGATGACAATTTCAATATATTTCAAGATATATTGGACCTCTGTCAACTGGAAACTACAACCACAGGAAAAGATATATT
Source organism: Pyrausta despicata (assembly GCA_963921415.1). Classification (NCBI taxonomy): domain Eukaryota; kingdom Metazoa; phylum Arthropoda; class Insecta; order Lepidoptera; family Crambidae; genus Pyrausta; species Pyrausta despicata. The sequence continues at coordinate 12,149,907 of OY992864.1, forward strand.
CATGAAACTGAAAGATTGCGTTAAGGGTAAGGGTCTAAACTGGGATAAATGCAATTCAGTTTGCACTGATGGAGCACCTGCGATGATGGGGAAAACCAATGGCGCTGTAGCTTTGCTGCAAAATCACATTGGTCGACAATTGTTTTCTTATCATTGTATTATACATCAAGAAGCTTAGTGCGCTAAAGACATGACGTTCGAGGATGTGATTGACCCAGTAGTGCGCTGCATTAATTTTATACGTGCCAGAGCACTTAACCGCCGAGAATTCAGAACGTTGTTTGAAGAAGAAATAAAAGAATACGGAGAGTTACATCTTTATTGCGCTGTTCGCTGGTTATCCAAAGGCGAAATGTTGAAACATTTTTATGATATGAGGGAACATGTTCTGGAATTTATGAAAGAAAAACAAGCATTGCCAGCAGAGAGAGCTCTACTTGAAAATTCATTATGGCTATGCGATCTTGCATTTTTAGTTGATATATTGAAGTACCTTAATGTCCTGAACCTTAAATTGCAAGGAAACAATTGTTCTCCAACAATGTTCAACTTGATCAATGGTTTCAAAGGGAAGTTGGACTTGTTTGCAGCAAACTTAGAGAGAAATAAAGTCGACCATTTTTCCACACTTGCAAGTGTAAAAGAAGGATTAAAGATCACTGACCTTGATATCCCAAAATACCTATCAAAAATAAAGTGTTTACAAGAGGGGTTGGCATTCGAATCACGCATCCTAGTTAGGGCTACATAAATGGTGGCATTTTATAGGGGTTGTTTACCCCTTTCAAATGACACCTCATTTGTGTCTAGGAGACGCGTAGTTTTTTTTTAATATGTGTTTGAAGTTACGTATAACGGAACGTTATTTTTTTATTAAATGTGTCTTTAACATTATTTTTTCACTAAAGTTATTCATGTTTCACACATATTTTGTTGTAAAATGTTTTTATGTGTCATATAAAATGAAAAAAATGAACAAAACAACAAAAAAAAATACAAAAAATTTCAATGAAACGGAACGTTTCCGCCATTTTGACAATGCATTCATGACATGACAGCTCTGCGAGCAAGCGTCGATTCCGCCATCGCCATCTCGCAAGTCGCATTCCGTTTCTTTCTGTAGTTTTGTGAATGTGTTCCCGTGTCTTTTTGTGTGCGTTTTGTGGATTTTTACGACTTTGGCATTGATACTGGACTCTGTTACCTGTTTTTCCTTTGTGACCTGGCTTTTCTTTCTGGACTCTCGAGATATATTGACTTTGGCGTGTTTTTCGGACATTGATTGCAATCTTGATTTGGTGTACGACGAAATGGATCAACCATCTTGTAGCTGGCAAAACCCGGCGGGGAGTCATGGTAAGTGGATAATAACCACGTGGTATTTTAAAATCTTTGTGGCGCTAATTGATATAATTGTTAATTTGGTTATTATTTTGTAGGTGGTGATGAGGAGCCATGTAGGGATGAGGGGGGATTACTTGAAAAACGCAGATTATACTCGGAGGAGGTTCGGGCAATGTGGAACCTATCACGAGTGATTCGTCATTTGGGAACCAGGGAGCAAGGGATTGCATTTGCCGTGGAACAAGGCCTTGTTCACGGTGAAAAGCTTTGTCCTGTACATCGTATCCCTATGCAAATTGATTTAAAGGCCAACAATACAGTCGGACATTATTATTGTGCCAAGAGAACTTGCAAAGGCAAATCTAGGAGATCACGGACTGAAGGTACATGGTTCTATAATGTAAAAATAAATCTGGTCCATGTTTATTACCTGATGTATTGCTTCGCACATCGATTCAGTCATGATACTGCAATACATGAAGACCCCTACAGGGATGAATTTGGCCATTGTCTTTCCCGGGTCACCATAATGGATTGGTACTCTTATTGTAGAGAGGTTGTTGTTGCATACCAAGTAGAAAAGCAAGAGGAAAAGGAAAAAATAGGTGGCCCAGGGAAAATTGTCCAGTTAGATGAATCAAAATTTGGGAAACGAAAATATAATAAAGGTAATTTGAATATCAATAGTTCAGTTTATATTATAATTCTTTTAAATAATATTTTTGTCACTTTGAATTAATATTGAATTATTTTGTTTAAGGACGCAGAGTTGAGGGCCACTGGGTTCTGGGATTAATTGAAGATGGCAGTGAGGACCTGCGTCTTGAAGTGTGTCCGGACAATATCAGATCGGCGGAGGTTTTAATACCATTAATTCAAAAGCATGTCAAACCCGGAACTACTATACATACAGACTGTTGGAGGGCCTATGATTGTCTGGATCAGTATGGTTACATACATAAAAAAGTTAACCATAGTGATCCAGACAATCCCTTTGTGGCTGCTGATGGGACTCATACTCAACGTATAGAGTCCCAGTGGCGGGTGGTCAAAAGATTTTTTTTATAAAGATAATTATAACCACCCGGAAAATTTTGCTGATGTTATAGTAGAGTATTTGTGGAGAAGGAATTGTTTACATTATAAAAAAGATCCTTTTGTTGAATTGTTAAAAGCAATAAATCATGTATATAAAATATAACAATACAACAAGGAGTTAGTTTTCATAGAAAATGGAACATTAAATGCACATCGGTACATAATGGAAGTCCTAATTCCATATGCACAACCCACATTGACTGCACTTGGGGAAGATTCCATTTTTATGGACGACAATGCTCGCTCGCACCGTTCTGGCGACGTGGAAGCGTACATGCAAGAAGTTGGGATCCGTCGTTTAGATTGGCCAGCTCGAAGTCCTGACCTCAATCCAATTGAGCATGTCTGGGATGTTCTAAAGAGACGTGTAAGATCAGTGCAACCTGCTCCACAAAACATCAGGGAGCTAAAAAGAGTCATTGCAGAAGAGTGGGAACGAATTCCTCAAAACGTTATTAAAAACATCGTGGAAAGCATGCCCAGAAGGATTCAAGCTGTGATTTTGGCAAGAGGAGGTCACATTCGGTATTAGGTTTTTACATTTGTAACTTTATTTAATTAAAAAAAGTTAAAAAAAATCTTATCTTTATTGCCGACCACTTCTTATTGTTTGGGCTTGTACATCGGTTTTAAAGAATCCATCGTTTTTTTTTTCTTTTAGTTGCCCGAACTCACTTCACGCGCATTAATTTACACGATTATAAGTATACAGACTACGTCAAAGAAATAAATTTCATTTAATTAACTCAAATCGACCTTAGAACGTAAATTTCCTTAGGTGCCCGTTTTTTTTGCAAAAGAGTGTATTTTCTTAAAAGTAATATTTTTGCGAACCTAAAATAATTCTATTTTCAAATATGGCGCGAAAACAATATTTAATAACAAAAGAAGTTTGGCGGCTGTGAAGGTGTTCTTCGAAAATGGAGAAATCCGAGTTTCGAGTCTTGATTAAACACTATTTTTTACGCGGGAAAACCATTAAGCAGACTGAAGACAAGTTGAAAAAATATTACGGGGATTCAGCGCCGTCTCATGGAATGGTACATAAATGGTTTACTGAGTTTCGTTGTGGACGTATTACAACCAATGATGCCGAGCGCCCAGGAAGGCCGATTGAGGTAACCACTGAGGACATTGTTAACAAAATCCACGATATTGTTTTGGCTGACCGTCGAGTAAAGATACGCGAGTTAGCTGAGGCTGTGCACATCTCAACTGAACGAGTTTTTCATATTTTGCACGATATTTTGGGAATGAAAAAACTTTCTGCAAGATGGGTGCCGCGCTTACTGACAGTCGACCAAAAGCGAAAACGCGTGACTACTTCTGAGGCATGTCTGGCTATGTACAGTAGGGCCTCGATAATCCGTACTCAGGCTAATCCGAACGCCGCTGTAATCCGAACTGCCGACTGCCCCTCTCTCTCCCTTACCGTGACCGCTGATCTTATATTTTGTTTTCAGTTGCGAATGAGTCACCTCGCGTGTTCACGTTACTTTGTGCTAAACTCGCGCGCCACGTGTTTTAGAGGTTATAAAAATGGTTCCTACACCGAAACGCAAACATAAAACTTTAACCATAGCTGATAAGTGTGCCATACTGGATAGTTTGAAAAATGGAGTGTCTGGAACTTCTCTTTCTATTAAATATGGTGTTGGAAAATCGACAATTACTGATTTAAAGAAAAAAGAACAGAAAATACGGTCTTTTGTAGCTCAAACCGAGAAAGGTCCAGGTTTAAGAAAAACGCTAAGATTGCCAGAAAATCCAGTGCTCGAAGAAGCACTTTTTACTTGGTTTTTAGAGCAAAGACGAAGACATGTTCCTTTATCAGGCGAAATCGTAATGCAAAAAGCCAGATTCTTTCATAAAAAACTAACAGGGTCTGATTTCAGTGCAAGTAGAGGGTGGCTGGATAATTTTAAAAAGCGTCATGGCATACGGCAGCTGAAAGTGTCAGGTGAGAAAGTCTCTAGTAATGCGGAGGCTGTTCAGCCATTCCAAGAAAAGTTTTTGAAGGAGATAAGAGAAAAAGACCTTTGTCCCGAACAAATCTACAACGCAGACGAATCAGGATTGTTTTGGAAGGTTCTGCCAGATAAAACTTTAGCTTCTTCTGCTGAAACTAGTGCTCCTGGATTCAAGGTATCTAAAGAAAGAATCACTTTTATGCCTTGTGCAAACTCGACAGGGTATCATAAATTACAGTTACTAGTCGTGGGTAAGGCCAAGAAGCCAAGATCTTTTGGATCCGTAAAATTACCGGTGCATTATCAAGGACAAAGGCGTGCTTGGGTAACTAGAGATATTTTCCTGGAGTGGTTCAGAGGACATTTCGTTCCAGAAGTCAAACGTCATTTGAAGAAATTAGGTCTACCACAAAGAGCATTGTTACTCTTAGATAATGCGCCCGGACATCCAGATGCTGAAGATTTGACTACAGAAGATGACAATTTTTCAGTATTGTACATGCCACCAAACTGCACATCCTTGATTCAGCCGATGGATCAAAACGTAATTCAAAATGTCAAGATAAATTACAAGAAAAAAACTGCTGATTCAAGTTTTTGCGCAACAAGAAGATGATGAAAGTTTAACACTACATGAGGTTATTAAAAACATCACAATTAAGGACGCAATTTTTTCACTAGCGCAATGTTGGGATCACGTGTCGTCAACTCTCATCAAAAAATCTTGGAAGCCTCTATGGCCTGAACAATTCAATGCAACAGAAGATGGATCAGAAGAAAACGATGGCTTTGACGTGGAAGACGATCTCCCACTGAGTCTTCTACGCAACCGTAGATATACAGAAGAAGCCATTTCCACTTTCTTGACAATCAGCGAGGAGGAGAATTGCACAGAACCCATAACTGATGATGAGATCATAGCCCAACTTACGCAAGAGACTGACGAGTCTGGGAATGACGAGTCTTTTGTTGACAATACTTCAGCTTTAAACGTCAAGAAAATTCCTCATTCACAAGCTATATCAGCACTAAATACTTGTTTAGATTGGGCTGATGAAAATGACTTGTCTTTATCCGAAAAGATGATGCTGCGTAATTTGAGGGACAAAGCCTTTTTTTGGTCAATAAATAGAACCCGCCAAACTAAAATTGATGACTTTATGAACAAGTAATGTATTTTGTGGTTTAAATATGTGTTTTAAAGTACCTGAATAAATATTTTTTGTCAAAATATATTTGCATTTTTTTAACATACTGTAATCCGAACGCTCCGTGAGTCCGAACAGGGGTTATTTTTTGGTAGTTCGGATTATCGAGGCTCTACTAATCGCAATCCAAGTGAATTTTTGCGTCGGTACGTAACCGTGGATGAAACGTGGGTCCACCATTATACGCCAGAGACTAAACAACAGTCAAAGCAGTGGACTTCTACCGGCGAACGTGCACCAAAGAAGGCAAAAACGGTATGTTCGGCTGGTAAAGTGATGGCAACAGTATTTTGGGACAGTCAAGGGGTTATTTTCATCGATTTCTTGGAGAAAGGCAAGACAATAACCGGTGCTTACTATGCTGCACTGCATTGCTGGAAAGATTTAATGAAGAGTTGATGAAGAAACGACCGCATCTAGCAAAGAAAAAAGTTATATTTCATCAGGATAATGCTCCGGCCCACTCGTCTGCAATCGCGACTTCAAAACTTGTCGAATTAGGATACGAATTATTGCCGCACCCTCCATATTCACCAGATTTAGCCCCCTGTGACTTCTTTCTCTTCCCAAACATGAAGAAATGGCTTGCTGGGCAAAGGTTTTCATCCAATGAAGAGGTGATAGCTGCAACCGAGGCCTATTTTGCAGGCTTTGACAAAAAGTATTTTTTGGATGGGTTGAAGAGATTGGAGCATCGCTGGAAAAAGAGTGTAGAGTTGAAAGGAGAGTATGTAGAAAAATAAAATGTTCTTGTACACAAAATATATGTTTTTCTTTTCAAAGTCATGGACTTATCAAACCGCCCTAGTAAAACCCATAATTTATTATTGTCAGTGAAATAGTTTAGAAGTTATAATGATTTGAATAAGACCCTTTAAATACGCTCTTTTCCCAACACAAGTTAATCAACTTCCGAATTCTAGTAAATAGAGGTCTAGTAATACAACGACGTTCGCCGTCAGGTAGCGACTGTGGAAATGTTCAATAGGTGTGAGTGAGAAAGAAAACAAACTAACCAACCGGTCAAGTCAGGTAGACGCCAGCCAGTCAGTCGTCACTCTCTCTGCGTTGTGATTACATTCCTGTGCTGTTTGAAGCCCACTTATCGTGCGTTGTTATTGTTGAACTTTTTGTTACGTTATTGAACTGTTGTGATTTTGCGTTGTTATTGTTGAACTTTTTGTTACGTTATTGAATATTTTATTAGCTACTGATAGCTATCTAAAATGGAACGTTACTCGAACCGGCATATTGCCGACATCATTTTCGTTTATGGATTTACAAACGGCAACGCTAATGAAGCTGTTAGAGAGTATGCGAGAAGATTTCCCAATAGACCTACGCTGAATGCTCGCACATTCATAAGAACTCATTTGCGTCTTATTGAAAATGGTAAAGGGTGTCTCAGCGCCGATTTTAAACTTTAAACAAGAATTTCTTGGGAACCCGCGGGGCTAGCGGGAGGGGAGTGGTAGCGTTCGGTAGGTAAGGAGTGCGGATTTTTTAGTCGCTATGTCGCAGTGGTCTGGCGCGCACCGCGCGTACGCAGTAGAGGCGTATTTTTGCAACGAGTTTTCGTTGAGTGAAGCACAACGCAAGTTTTGTAATCGCTTTGAAATCCACCGTTTAAGTGACGCTCCGAGTATTCAGTTAATTAAGTCGTGGGTAGAAAAGTTCAGAGCGACAGGATGTTTACTGAATCATTCGATTCGCCCTCGAAATAGACCTAAGAGATCGATTGAAAACACCGACCGCGTCGCCGCTGCGGTCGCGGAGCATCCACGACGATCTGTTAGAAAACATGCTGCCTCTTTGAACCTTCACCGTTCAAGTGTTCATCGAATTTTGACCTTAGACTTAAAATTACATCCTTTTAAGATCCAAATAGTCCAAAAAATCAAACCAGAAGACTACAACAAACGAAAAATTTACTGTCAGAAGATGTTAGAGATTTTTCAGAGGAAAATGGGATGGCCAATGTTTATTTTAGTGATGAGTCACACTTTCACCTCGAAGGGTACGTCAATCGTCAAAATTGCCGTTACTGGTCATCAAGCAATCCAAAACAAAAGCACCAGAAAGCATTGCACAGCCCCAAAGTTACTGTATGTATGGTGTGCAATATCACCAAAGAAAATCATCGGGCCATTTTTCTTCGAGGATGACCGAGGTGCAACGGTTACAGTGACGAGCGAGCGGTATATTGACATGATTAATAACTTTTTTGTACCGCAGCTACAAGAAGATGATGTTGACATGTCAGATGTATGGTTTCAGCAAGATGGGGCCACAGCCCACACAGCTAGGGTCTCCATGGACACACTAAAAGCGTTATTTCCGGGAAAAATCATAAGCCGTTTTGGAGACATATTGTGGCCACCCAGGTCTCCCGACTTATCCCCAGCTGACTTTTTTTTATGGGGTTATCTCAAAGCAAGAGTTTTTGATACCCCTCTTACTAATTTGGAGCAGCTGAAGACAAAAATAACAACAGAAGTGAGAGCCATATCAGTTGATGTTCTGCAGCGTGTATCTGCAAATTCGCTAGTCCGCTTTGAAGAGTGCATTCGCCGTGATGGAAGACATCTTGACGGTGTAATATTCCGTACATAAAATCCGCACTAATACATTATAATTTACTGCAATTAAATTATAAAAAATATTATTTGTTTTTTTAATATAAATATTTAAAGTTTAAAATCGGCGCTGAGACACCCTTTATAAGAAGGTCCGGCACTGAACGTGGTCGTCTTTTGTCGCCACAAGATGAAGAAGAGATTTTACAATTAATAACAGAAGATCCTAGGTTGAGTGTCAGGCGAATAGCAACTCGACTAGGTTTACATAAAATGTCGGTTTGGAGAGTCCTGAAAAGAGAGGGATTACATCCTTATCATTTTAAAAGAATGCAAGAGATCACTGAACCGGATTTTTCAAGTAGGGTAGTCTTTGCTTCGTGGATACTCAGAAGGTTGCGTTTAGATCCCAATTTTTGTAAAAAAAAATTATGGACCGATGAAGCTACGTTTACACGATCGGGCTACATCAACCACCGTAATGAACATTTGTGGCTACACGAAAATCCACATGCAGTGATAGAGAGTTCTTTCCAGCATCAATTTTCCGTCAATGTTTGGGCAGGAATGATTGACGATGTCCTTATTGGACCAATAATTTTACCGTCCACCATGAATGGCCCTAGATTTTTGGAGTTTCTACAAAGGGATTTTTTTTGACGCACTTCTGGAGGTTCCCTTAATTTATAGGATTGGGATGATATTGCAGTTGGATGGTGCTCCGGCGCATTTCGCAGTATCTGTGCATAAATATTTAAATCAAAATTATACGCCATGGATTGGGCGCGGTGGAACTATCGCTTGGCCACCCCGCTCACCAGATTTAACCCCGCTCGATTTTTTCTTATGGGGCACAATGAAGCAAAAAGTTTATGTCCACGTGGTAAATACTCGTGAAGAATTAATCGAGAAAATTTTGCAAGTTGGGAACGAATTAAGAGAAGATAGAGATATGATCCGACGGGCTACAAATAATGTTTTCATTAGAGCTACAGCATGCTTGCAACAACACGGAGACCATTTTGAGCAATATTTGTAATAGCAATTGTAATTTCTTTCTTATTAAATAACTTTTATCAATAATTTTGCAATTTATTTCTAACTACTCCTTCATTAACTTGTTTTGGAAAAAGAGCGTATTTAAAGGGTCTTATTCAAATCATTATAACTTCTAAACTATTTCACTGACAATAATAAATTATGGGTTTTATTTTAGCAAATATCCTCTTCTATTGTTTCAAAATAAAAAATAAGCAGTTAAATGCTCAAGATTTTTCACAAAAATCCAATAACTAAAAAAATACAATAAAAAACACCAAATTTTTTTCTAAAATTTTTTTTTTCTATTCTTTTTTTGACAAAAGATGATACGTGTTGGCTGTCTAATTATTGTCTACAGGTTCAGCTATCATATGAGACCTTTTTTATGTTCATAGGACATTTACACGAGTAGTGGTAGCCGAATTAGTACGAGAGGTCAGGTCTTGTTTACCAAAAAAACAAAATGGCCGCCATTTCGCAACCGTGACAGAAAGAATAAATTTGATAAGCGATTTGTCGATAAAAATTCCCGTATTTAATACCATTTAAGGCTCCGACACTGATCCCGGGACAGATTGTATAGTGAAAGCAGTCCAAGAACTGTACGCGTACATTATTCGCATACTATTACAAGGTGAATATTATCCTATGTAAAATATATGTTAAAGGGGACATACGAGGGTGAATCAAAAAGTTCTTAGAAGTGCATATACAGTTGTGGACATATAATTAGAAACACGTTACACTAATAAGTTGTTTATAAATGTATCCAACTTTTATATGACAATTTCTTATGGTTGAATATTATTAGTTATGCTCTAATGAACGTATGTGTATCTAGTTGACATAATAGACACTCAAAGAATAATTACCTTTGCGTGACTATTAAAAAATAATAACAATTTATAGACGTCTGGACAACTAATTAGAAACAGAAAGGTTCATACGTTCGAAATTCAAAACCTGTTGGAAGTCCGCCTAATATTTTTCATTGTGTGAAATTCCCGCCATTTTTAAAACGTTCTGTGAACTTTTTGTGTTGGTTTATCAACTTTTCTGTCAAAAAATGGGTAAAAACAAGAGTTGTGATGCATCGACTAGAAAAATTATTGTAAACTTACATTTTAATCGAAATTTGAGTTACAGAAAGATTGCAAATTTTTTGGATTGTTCTGTAAAGAAAGTATTTAATGCCATATCGTACTACCGAAAACATAATACTACTGATAAAGTGCCTAGAAAAAATCGACCAAGGAAGACCACGGTTCGTGAGGACATGCATATGATTCGTTTAGCGAAACTGGATCCTTTTAAAGGGTCAAATGTGATTAGAAAAGAAGTTTTTCCCGAAGACGACCCACGTAATGTATCCGCACGATTAGTTCGCAGGCGCTTAGTGGAGGCAAAATTGTTTGGGAGACTCGCCAGGAAAGTACCACTTCTTACCAGACAGCACAGAGAACAACGATTAGCTTTTGCTAAAAAATATTGTAGCTGGACTGTCCGTCAGTGGAGAAAATTTTTATTTTCCGATGAAACCAAAATTAATTTAATAAATTCGGATGGAAAACGGTATGTGCGTCGTCCAGTTAACGAGGCTTTAAATAATAAATACACAAAAAAATCAGTTAAACACGGTGGGGGAAATATTAAAGTATGGGGATGTTTTTCGGGATATGGTGTTGGTCCCGTTAAAAAAATTGATGGTATAATGTATCAGTTTCAGTACAGAAGTATTTTAGAAGAAACTATGATTCCGTACTCTGAGGAGAATTTATCAGTAACATGGATTTTTCAGCATGATAATGATCCGAAGCACACAGCGAAGTCGGTGAAAATATTTCTTAGTGAACAGTCGGTATCAGTATTGGATTGGCCTGCAAATAGTCCGGATTTAAATCCGATAGAAAATTTATGGCATATGGTTAAAAAATCACTATCAGAGAAACGTATCACAAACGTCACTGAACTTTTTGACGCCTTTGTAGAAGTTTGGAGTAGTATTCCCCTGGAGATGTGTGAAAAATTAATAGAATCTATGCCCCGACGTTGTAAAGCTGTAATCGATAACCGTGGCTTTCCAACTAAATACTGATTGATTGTTTATTACTATTTTTACTATTTGGTTAACATTACTTTATAGTTTTGTAAAAAAATTCTCATATTTTTAACCATTTACTTTTATGTTTCTAATTTGTTGTCCACCCTTGAGCATAGCTTTGAGATATTTTACTTTTTTAAATAATATTTTTCTTACCATATTCGCTGTGTTTTATTTCCAAAATCATCTTTTAATATACTGAATAATATCTACTTCTCACAAAAATAAGTATGAGCATCCTTTGATAAGCAAATCATTAATTATAAGGTTATGTAGTATCTGAAACATAACTTTTTGTTAGTGTTTCTAATTATATGTCCACAACTGTATATGAAACCTTTTTGGATCAAGTTCGATATTCAAATTAAAGAGTGTCTATCACACTATATTTATGCAGACTGTCACTTGTTTTTGTCAGTTCGTTCGCATGTAATAATTTTTTTTGTGCAACGAGTTGCTAAAAAGTCAAAATTATGGATAAAAGTGAGTTACGTGCGGTGATAAAATATCTCAGTTTGAAAAAAATGTCTACGAAGGAATTTTTTTTGGACATTCAGCAGACATAAGGGGGTGATGCTGTACCCTATTCTACGGTTGCGTACTGGGTGGCTGAATTTAAAAGAGGTAGATCAAGCTGTAAAGATGACCCGCGTTCTGGGCGGCCTTCAACCTCCGTTACAGAAGAAAATGTCAAAAAGGTTGAGAATCTGGTTTTGGAAGACAGAAGAATGACTATAAAACATATAGCTGAGATCCTAAAAATATCTTTTGGTAGCGTTCAATCCATTTTAATTGATTCACTGGGGTTCAAAAAAGTGTCTGCAAGATGGGTGCCACGAATGTTAACCGACGAAAACAAAAAGTGACGTTTGGAAATTTTCAAGCGTAATCTCGAAATGTTCCAGCGTGATTCGGATAATTTTTGCCGTCGTCTTGTCACCATGGATGAAACGTGGGTCCACTATTTTGATCCTGAAACTAAAAGACAAAGCATGTCTTGGAAACGACCATCCTCTCCATCCATTTAGAAATTTCGAGTTGCTCCTACCGCTGGCAAAGTTATGGCCTCTGTGTTCTGGGATAGTGAAGGGATCCTTTTTATTGATTACATGCCAAAAGGCCAGACGATTACTGGACCCTATTATGCAAATTTAATCCCGAAAGTGCGTGAAGCGATTAAAGAAAAACGTCGTGGAAAACTGTCGTTGGGCGTGTTGTTCCTTCAAGATAACGCTCCTGCTCATCGATTGGAAGTTGCGCTCAACGCAATCCGCTGTGCTGGCTTCAATCTCCTTGACCACCCACCATATTCTCCGGACTTAGCCCCAAGTGATTTTCACTTATTTCCAAAATTAAAAGAGGAAATTCGTGGAACAAAATTTCACGATAATGACGCGGTTATAGCTGCCGTAGAGGACTTTTTCGAGAGTCAAGAAAATATTTTTTTTTCACAAGGAATAAGGAAGTTAGAAACGCGTTATTCTAAATGCATTGCATTGGAGGGAGATTATGTAGAAAAATAAAATATTATTATTTAAATCTTTGCATTTTTTAATATTGATTCCAAGAATTTTTTGATTCACCCTCGTATACGCTCATTTATTCAAGCAATAATTCTTTAAATATTTTGATTAAGATAAAAGTTCGTAATCGATCTTCAATTTGTAGTCCAAGGTTAAGGCAAACAGTATATTATCAACTTTATAACGTCAAAATAATTTATTCAAGCTTTAATAATTTATTATTTGTACGGGTCGAACGACTAGATTTTTAATATAATTTCCAGTCTACCGATAGTCTACTTTAACTATTAATTATGAGTTTCTTATCCCAAATAGCTAGTGGAGCTATAAACCGTGTTACTGAAGAAGTATCTTCTTCAGCTCGCAATATAGCAGGTCAAGCTTACGAATTAGCTAGGCAAGAATTAGATCAGGCTACTAACAATTTAGCAGATAGAGTGGCTGACAGGTTAAACATGGATGGACCATCAGAACATGGTGAAGACATCCCTCCACCACGTTACCATGATTAACCACCATCTTACTCTCCCTCTGAACAGTATCGTAATATACCACAAGGACAAGTGTCGTATCAACCTCCTGGCTTCCTCTACGTCCGGAATGAATCACCTAGTGGTGAGGATGACCCAAATAACACACCTTACTTGGTATCTGGGGTCGCAGAGAGACGATTGCAAGAACCAGAGGAAAACGGTATTAACTCTGTAACTAATAAGAAAATTCCCGCAGATTTGATTCCTAAATACGATGGAAATACTAAATTACTTAATCTTTTCCTTAAAAATTGTAACTTCCTTATACAAACTTATGGCAACGATGACGAGAAAAGAACGGATATTATGCATCTCATAACGAGCAAATTAACCGGTAAGGCCGCAGTTTTGGTTAGTGAAAACGATTATGTAACGAGCGACTTTGAAAAATTAAAAGAAATATTCATCCAGCACTTTGGAGATCAAAGGTCGGAAGAATGTTTGATCTTGGAATTAGAAGGCTTAACGATTAAACCGAATGAGAGCTATTTAGATTTCTGTAATAGAATTCAATCGATTAGAAGTACCTTATTCTCTAAATTCGTGGCAAACCAAGATCAAGAGACTGTTAACGCTAAAATGAATATCTATAATAACTCATCTTTAAACGTTTTTCTTTATAATCTCCCTCAAGATTTACTTCGTATTGTAAGATTGAATAAACCTAAAACGCTCGAAAAGGCACTCGAAATCGTAATGGAAGAGACTAACTTCCATGACCAATATAAAATGCGAAATGACGCAAAGAAAAAAATACAACCTCATCTACCTCAATCAAAGCCTAATTTATCACAGCCAAAATCCACAGGTATAGCTACCAACTCTTATATAAAAAGGTCTTATAATCATTATAACCCTAGACCGACTATGCGATTCAACCAGAATAAGTTCTATCAGAATAGGCGTCCGTCACAAGAGAATATTCAGCTAAATAGAGCACCTAAACCAACCTCTACGGAAATACCCCGTGGATATCATCCACTCACACATGGTCCGTTATCTAGAAAACAAGTAATGAACGCTTTTAGACCTAGACAAAACAGACCTCAAACCTCGCAAAATGTCAACTACCATAATGAACCAAGTACTTCTCAGCGCATCTTACGTAATGAGCCAAGTACTTCTAAACACACTTTGCGCAATGAGCCGAGTGGATCCGGTCAAACAAACAGTACAAGTTTTCAAGTAACCGCCTCGACACCAATCCAGAGAAAGTAAATGAAACACCCCATTTACTTCCATATATACACATCCCTGAAATTAATGCAAAGGCAATCGCCCGGTTTTGGCCGAGAACGCACACGAAAAATTATTTTGTAAGAAAAACCACTTAAATTAATTACGAATTTTCTAAATATTCATTTTATCATAAGACTTGGAAATATTTATAAGTATTTAATAAGTTTTGAAATGTTTTTATGTTAGGATAACTACCGGTAGGGTTGCCATTTATGAATTTAGAAAGAAAGCATAGCGATAATCGATTAGTTTCATTTAATTAAGTGTTATTTTGTGAGAGATTGCCATTACCGTAATTAAGATGAACGAACAAGTTTAAATTATTTGACTATTCAAAATAACCACTCAAACGCTCTTAAAAAATAGCACAAACATCTTTTCAATATACGTATGTAGTTGATAGTTCGTTAGAAAAGCTTTCCAAATAAGACCAACTAAGAAGAGCAGCTCAATGTGGTATAGAGTTGAGCGCAGTGAAAATAGGGTACGGTGTCAATCGTGTTTGCTCGTGATTCAAAAAGACAAATCAGTCACTTAATCGATATTGTAATCGATTTTTTATTTCTGCACTGGCAATTAGTCTGATAAAAAATAACTTGACTTCATACTTGTTGTTCCGAATTAAACCAAAATCGATAAAACGTTATGCCAAATCTTTACGCGACGTTTTCTCTTTCACAGATTATTATAATAAATAGATCTATTTGCCAATCATCATGAATACCACGAAATTAGCATTTGCTTTTACCTAGTAGGAACATTCACATACAATGTCTTTAAACATTCTAAAGTTGATTTTAGTTCAATTCGGAAATCTCCTACAGTTGTCAAACTAAAGTGAAGTATAAAGAAAAAAAAGTCAAGTTCAAGTGTAACGTATTATTCATCTTGTTGAATTCTATCGTTTATAAAAGGCAAAAGATTTTGTGTTGTTGTGTTGATTTGATAAAAAAAGAACGAATTGGCATTAACATGGACTCCGACGATTCTTCCGAACGTAACGACCCCGGCATGAATATGGATTCTGCTTCCACTACCTCCGAAACTGCTCGCGCGAACATGGACCCGATTACAAGCTATGATGATCACCCTGGCATTCAAACTGGACAATCGAGTTCTTCACAAGCACCAACAATGGATCCAAATACCAATTTACGTTGTGTAAATTGTGGTATAAATATATCGCGATTGCGAAGACATCCCCTGGTTATAGCTGAAGTGCGACGTCTCATACAAACATGGCTTGAGCCTCAGCAGGTAAATATTATGGAATAAAAGCCTCAACTACAAAAAAACGTACTTTGCGTTATTTTATTATTTATTGTATACATTGATTCAACAGGTACAAGTGACCAGTGAATGAAAGCTTGGAATGAAATACGAAACCCTGATCTTATGCAACAACAAAGTGTACCAATTGTTGGTCATACACATGTATGTATTTCCTGTGGGACTTCACTTTTAAGAAAGAGATCTCACACATTGAGAACAGACACACCACGTGAAGAACGCATCAGAAATGAAGTTGCTTATCAAGTTGCACCACGGGAGGCAAGACATTTGTTTGGCTATTTATGTTGTACTCATTATCTGACTATGTGTTTACATATACACTCTCAAGACTGTAAACTTAGATGACCTTATTCTATAGTGACAACTTAAAAGGATAAACATTTTTAATTACACTATAATATAATACTCGTGACTTGGTACAAATGCTTATATGCCGAAGAAACAAACACTTGGAATTACAGCGTAGAGAGCCTAACACTGCACCAAGATGTTTGTCAATATCATTAAGTTATTCAATTTATTTATTTTCTTTTTACAGTTACCAAGATCAGCATCCGTCTGTCATACTTGTTGGAGAAGGATTGACAGAGTAGTATCACGAACAGTGATAGATCGCACAACTCAGAGTGCCCAACCTTCTTCAAAACAATCCGAGAATACTGATACTGCTTCGGCAACTGAAGAGGAAAGTATAGCTACTTTTACTACTAACTATATATTGCTGCCTAATTATGTTCGAGCACCAGGTACACAAAGTCGCTGCTTTTATCCCCACTGTGTTAGCTCTCAACGACTTAAAGTCCCAAATGACTTGAGAGTGAGGCTGTTTTGTGATTTTAATTATTATGTGCCTCCAGATTGCAGAATTTGCATGTAACACTTGTCAAATAACACATGGGACTTACTTTTAGATTCACTTGAGAATCCCATTAAAACTTTTAGTGCTGAGCAAGTTGAGGAATTTGCTTCCTTATTAAAAAACAACATGTTGAATCATTTAGATTTTAACAATATAAATGAAATGCCTGAACACATAGTGCATTATTATTTAGGATTTACTAAGGAGCAATTTTTTAACATTTTGTTCGATGTTCCCAGGCTCTCAAATAAGCACAGAGGCTCCTTTACACATGCTGCTTATTACAAGCTAGCCGACATATTACAAGAAAAAAAGAAAAATATATTTTGTTTACATTTTAGTGAATACTAATAATGCTAGTCGTGCAGCAATACTACAATACTGTTGTAATTGTATTGTAGGCCGTCGAACAGTTGGATGCTGTTCCCACATCATGTCAGTTATCTGGTATTTGGGGTGGGCACGACATCAAAGTGTTATTAATGGACCAGCTCAATTCCTAGATGATGTTTTGATAGTTTATGATATCGGTGATGAATAATGTATTTGAAAAAATAAAAAAAATATTTTCCACAAAATCCGAAGTTTAATTTAGCCAGATCATATATATAATATATATTTACATTATATACTATAACTTAAACAACATATCATAAGTGTGCATTCCAGGCCGAAATCACTATGAACTTTGGGCATTTCCCTTTCCTTATAGATACTGGCAGTACGCGTTCTTTTATTAATTACCAAAAGGCGCAAGAATATTTTAAGAACAAAATTAAAAATAAACGTTTTGACATCATTAGCACGCATGGCATAAGTAAGCATCGGTGATGAATAATGTATTTGAAAAAATAAAAAAAATATTTTCCACAAAATCCGAAGTTTAATTTAGCCAGATCATATATACAATATATATTTACATTATATACTATAACTTACACAACATATCATAAGTGTGCATTCCAGGCCGAAATCACTATGAACTTTGGGCATTTCCCTTTCCTTATAGATACTGGCAGTACGCGTTCTTTTATTAATTACCAAAAGGCGCAAGAATATTTTAAGAACAAAATTAAAAATAAACGTTTTGACATCATTAGCACGCATGGCATAAGTAAGCATTATGGAGTCATTGATATTCCAATCTTTAAAATATTCAATGCAAATTTTTCTCATAAATTCTTTATACAGGGTGGTCCAAACCACATGGATATAAATTTTTTTTAGGTACTTGACTATAAGACCTACCAGTAGCCAAGATTCTAACACTACACGCCCTAACTCTACAAGGCCTAACTTCACAAACTCTACACCTTAGTCAAAATATGTGGCTTGGCCGTTCGTTACTACAAGAACTATTGTATAACACAAAAGTAATGAACAGTGAATTGATTTTTCACCTTACGCCGATGTGAATGTAGCGAAATGGCCAAGCCACATATTTTGACTAAGGTGTAGAGTTTGTGAAGTTAGGCCTTGTAGAGTTAGGGCGTGTAGTGTTAGAAGCTTGGCTCTACATGAGATCTGATAACTTTTTGACAGTGCGAGTCATATAAGCTCGTCTTGGCAACATTTTACATGAAAATGTTTTTGGTGGGATCTATATATAAGTATATTTTTCTAACTCCATTTAACTACAGTCTAATATTTTTTGTAGGTATGCACCAAAGACATTACCCGATTTTAAACAATTGGGAGCAAAATGTAAGCACAGAAAAGGAAACTACAAATGCCATGAATTACATCCCCAGGATGTCAGAAAGTTTCATGCGTCTTTTTTCGCAAAAAAAGAGAAACGTCACCAAGATAATTTCATTTTAAAATACATGAAAACTAAAATTCCAGCTCGCCGTAGACGCAAAGTCGGGCAACGGAAAGAATCTTAAACATACACTGCCTTATATGTGAAGACGTTCACTAAGCCATATAAGTTACGCAGGGTGTGTCAAAGAGTATTTTTACTGATACTTAATATTGGCGTTCATAGACTTAAATCAATTTCAAAAAAGCAATTTCAGCTACCTGATGACCGACGAGGTGGAGATAGGGTCTCCCAAAAAATTTTTGAGAAGAAGCGCAGTGTAATGCAGTTTATAGAAACATTTAAATGTATCGAATCGCATTATTGCCGTTCTTCAACATCTGAACGAAAATACGTAACTTCCGACCTCAATATTAAAAAAATGTGGCGCATGTACCAAGAGCAACAGAGCAACGACGCCTTAAAAGTTAAAGAATGCTTTTTCCGAAATATCTTTAATCGACATTATAACATAGGTTTTGATTCTCCACGCGTTGATGTGTGCAGTAAATGCACTGAACTTACTGAGAAAATAAAAAAAGGCAAAAAAAGACAAAGATGAGGCCACAAAAGCCAATTTGATGTGCTATTTGCGTATTCATAAACTTAAAGCAAAATGCTTTTATGAATATTTACGAGAGCGTGATGGAACTATGTTAACCATGTCATTTGATTGTCAAAAAAACCAGGTGCTTCCTAAAGTTCCGGACCAAATTGCCTATTACAGTCGTCAATTATATCAATATAATTTTACGATAGTTGTGGGAACTAGCACCAATAAAATTTCCAAAGAAAATGTATACTGTTACGCCTGGACCGAGGATACACATGCTAAGTCTTCAAATGAAATAGCTTCGGCAGTATTTCATCAGCTTACAACACAAGTGGACTTTACCAATATAAAGAAAATCAGACTAATGGCCGACGGCTGTGGGTCACAAAATAAAAATAGTACTCTAATTGCAATGTTTTCCACTGGCTTACAATTTGTGAACCTCCAACTATAAAAACAGTTGGACTAATTTTTCCTGTCCCAGGCCATTCATTTATGCCGGCTGATAGAGTGTTTGGACTCATCGAAAAAGAAATAAAAGCCAAGGAAGTAATAGTGCAGCCATCAGAGTATATTGCTATCTATGAAAAATTTGGCAAGGTAATAAAGTTAGGATATGACTGCCCTGTCAAAGACTGGAAATCATATGGACTTAACTCTTTGAAGCTCCCTGGACAATACCACTTTAAATTTTCTGAATGTAAAAGATATTACTTGAGAAGAGTAAAAAATAGTCCGCAAAGATTTATGTTGCGAGGTGAAGTTAATTATGAAGTAGATTGTGGTACCTATAAAAGTGTAATCAAACACAACGTTCTGTCAATGGCAGAATTTGGTGTGAGAGAAATCCCGCGAGATGAAGTCAATGTAGCCACATTGAAACTAGAAGATGTGGACAAACTATTACGTACAAACATTATGGGGACAATTGGAAAATTGATCATGGTAATGATATGCTCTACTATTACAAAAATGTCTGTGAAAAAAATGCAGATAATGCAGAGAACAATGTGGAAGAAGAAATAGAATTTTGCGAGTATTTAGAAGAAGTAGGTTGTAGAATATAAGATTATAAAGCTCTGAGAGGAAGAGTGGTGTAAAGCCAAATTTTTTTGCTACAAGTGATAATTATAAAGAAGGACCATAATTTACGATTTAAAAAAAATAGGCTCGATTTAAAAAAAAGGGTCACGTCTATATTTTCGTACAAAAAAGGTTACTTTGAAGTTTTGGTTCGCCAGTAATTTGGGTCACCAGTGATTGATCTTATTGTAATATGATGACGCCCATCCAGAGACAATACTGTAGTGTATGAATCACCTCTCCTCATTTATACCAATGTAATCGAGCTATTATAGAAATACCACTGTTTCATTAACTGCTCCCGGGTCCCATCCTTACAATACGGAGGAGGATCAGATCGCTGTAGATACCAAAATCAGATAGGCCGTTTACGTATCTTTAACGTTCACAAAAAGACAACTACAAATAACATCGAAATGGGTAGACCACGCAGTCTGGTCTGGGGTGTCTACGGTGGCGTTTGTTGTTTACAGTGGTGTCTGGTTCCGTGCTTTCTCTGTATGTCAACATCATATTCCCAGATCAGACTGGCGGGGAACCAAGGCTACTACGAGTAAGTAAGCTCATTTGTATGGAAATTTGCCTGTTGCTCGATTTTTTTGCACAAAAGTGTACTTTGTAACATTAAATGCTAAAAATGCGATTTTTCAGAACAATTTATATTTCTATAATGAAATACTAGAAAAAATGAGTAGATATTTATTTCATTTTTAAGATCAGTTTTAAAAGTATCCATTAATTAGCGGTCAAAAATTAGTAATTCATACCTCATACCACCGTCGACTGATACAGTGTTCATAGCTTCATACTACATAAACCCATCCTTGTGGAAAGTGAAGGACAAAATCGCCTTCATCCTAGGCTTAAGTGCAAAACCGCCTCTATGCATATTTCATTGTTAAATTATGCTAGAAAATAATGTAATATTTTAACTACACTTAAACTGAAGCGAGAAAAAATTATATGTCTTGTGAAATTTCTTATTTTGATAAAGTATTTTGCGATTGGATATCCCTAAAAAAGTTTTTTGCCTTTGGTGTAAAGTTTAAAAAGCTATATAGAGTAGGATTTGCATTTAGACCCCTCAAATCCTCTCTTTCAGAAAAAAATAACAGTCCGATTGGTTGTAGCCAAGTGTAAGAAATTTAAGTTTTATGTAGAAAATAAGTTATTTTCTAAATTTTGCAGTATGTTTGAAATTCTCATTAAAAATAAAAACAGGAGGTTTACTGTGCTCATAATTTTTTTTAAACTGTAACATAATGTACTCTTTAATTTAATACAAAAAAAATCTCATCTTAATGCTCTAGATAAAAAGTTATGATTTTTTTAAAGTCTAAATCCGAAGTCAAAGTAAAATTATGTAACGTAATTAATAAAGGTTAAATTTTTCTGAAATTGACTAAGAGTTCGAATTATTGTTTTCAAAGCTACTATCTATCTACCTGCGTTACCTGGCGTGCTATGATTGGCTGATTGAACAATAGGACCTCGAAATGGGTGTGGGCCGCGCCCTCCGCGCCGGCCGCGTGGCGTGGGTCATAGTAATGTTTGATTTTATTTACATTTCAGTTGTTCGCCGACTATTACTGCGTTCATTTGTTTTTTGTTCAGTTGCTATCTTCATTGTTTTTTGCTTGTTTAACGGTACTCCGAACTGCTCAGTGATTTGGTTTTTGACGACTTGGATTATCCCCTTACTAACGAATTGGCATTTCTGAACTGGACTTTGATTTTGTGAACTGTGTTTCGTGCCGACATCATGCATGATCATCTTACACGCCACGAGAATATTGCGAAATGCATTATTATTACGGCGTTGCAAGAGGTAATGCATCTGAGGCTGCACGTTTGTATCGAGAAACCCTAATGCGGAGGTCTATCCGGACTACAGAGTAATTTTAAGGGTACATAATGCCTATTTGGCAGGCCGTACACCTGGATTTCCTACTCGATCAAACATTGAAGGATTTCCGAGAGCTGATCCTGATCGCGTTGATGAAATTTTGGATGAAGTACACAGAGATCCTGGAACTAGCTCAAGGCGAATTAGTCGCGCTACTGGAATACCGCGCACAAGTGTACTACGCATTTTAAAAAGAGAAAATTACCATGCCTACCACATACAAAAGGTACAGGCCTTACACCCTGGTGATTACCAGAATAGAATAAACTTCTGTCAACTTTTTTGACAATATTCTTTGGACCGATGAGTCTAAGTTTGAAAGAACAGGTGTTTTTAACATGCATAATTACCACGTGTGGGCTAATGAAAACCCGCATGCAGCTCGGCAATCAAATTTTCAAGTGCGATTTTCTATTAACATGTTTTCAGGGATTTTAAATAGAGAATTAATTCTTTTTGAATTACCACAAAGGCTCACGGGAGAAAAATATTTACATTTTTTAGAAAACGACCTATCTGGTTTATTGTTGGACATACCATTGAATGTCCGTCAAAGAATGTGGTTCCAAAATGATGGTGCGCCATGCCACTACTACGGCCCTGTACGAGACCATCTAAGACAAAGATTCCGACGCAGATGGATTGGGCGAAGAGGACCAATCGAATGGCCCGCAAGATCTCCGGACTTAAACTCCATAGATTTCTTTGTGTAGGGTTATTATAAAGAAGTAGTGTATGCACAAGAATGCAACACAGAACAAGAGTTGAGGACTCGCTTATCTGAAGTCCAAACGATATTACGCAATAATACTCAAGCTTTTAGACAATTACGGAGTAACTTTTTAAGAAGATGCAGAGCATGTATTCAAGCCGGTGGTAGACACTTTGAGCACTTACTGTAGTTCTGTATTATTATCATGGAATTAATTGCTAAGAAAAATAATAAAAAATGACAAAAAAAATTAAAAAGTTGAAAAAAATGAAAAAAAAATAGAAAAAAAAATAATTAAAAAAGTTAAAAAGACTTTGGCCAGTCAATTTCAGAAAAATTAAACATTATTTAATTAAGTTACATAATTTTACTTTGACTTCGGATTTAGACTTTAAAAAAATCATAACTTTTTATCTAGAGCATTAAGATGAGAGTTTTTTTGTATTAAATTAAAGAGTACATTATGTTACAGTTTAAAAAAAATTATGAGCACAGTAAACCTCCTGTTTTTATTTTTAATGAGAATTTCAAACATACTGCAAAATTTAGAAAATAACTTATTTTCTACATAAAACTTAAATTTGTTACACTTGGCTACAACCAATCGGACTGTTATTTTTTTCTGAAAAAGAGGATTTGTCTAATTATCATCTGCCACAATTTTTTTTTAAATATTCCCCAAAAAATTAAAAAAAAGTTTTTTAATGTTTATCAAGGTAGAGGTGCCTTAAAAGTAATTAAAAAAAATTTTTTTTTCGTAATCAGTTAAGAACCGATTTTTTTCCTTTTGGCTACTGGTAGGTCTTCAAGTCAAGTACCTAAAAAAAATTTTATATCCATGTGGTTTAGACCACCCTGTATATAACGTAAGTGACATTTACGATGGACTTATAGGCATTGACTTACTAAAAAAATTAGACGCAGTTGTTGACATAAATAAACAGGCTTTAATCACTTCTAAAATGCAGATTCCGATTAGCTACTCGGAAACTAAGAAGTTTACGACCATGAGTCAGCCCATTGTTCGCGTATCAGTAGAACCGAGAACGGAAAAACGAGTTAAGATACCAACATCTTTACAAAGTGGTGAAGCAGTATTAGACTTTGTACAATTCTGCGAAGGTGTGCGTATGCCAAGCGCATTAGTCACCTGTAACAATGGATTCGCTCATACTATTATACAAAACTTAAGTGATAACCAAATAGAAATAAATGTAACAAAACCTTTTAATGTACAAATATTAGATGACTAACAATGCCATGTCAATTATACTTCAAATCAATATGATGATTCATTAATCGAAAATTTAAATAAATTACGATTAGAGCACATGAACGAAGAACAACAGAAAATTATTTATGATTTATGCTTTGAATATCGAGACTTATTTGTCAATGAAAATATACCCTTAACTTTCACTCATGAAGTCAAACATCACATAAGAACTAAAAACGAAGATCCCATTTTCATTAAGCCATACCGGCAACCACCTGCTCAGACTCAAGAAAAAAAAAGACAAATAGAAAAGCTTTTGCAAAATAATGTAATTAAACCAAGTTTTTCATTAGGAGTGCACCAGTACATCTAGTACCTAAGAAGTTAGACGCTAGTGGTGAACAAAAATTTAGAATGGTAGTCGACTATAGGAAACTCAACGAAGTTACCATTGACGACACGTACCCTTTACCAAACATAAATGATTTGTTTGATAAATTAGGGAACAGTTGTTATTTCACCACATTAGACTTAGCGTCAGGATACCACCAGATAGAAGTAAACGAGAAAGACCAACCAAAGACAGCTTTTAGCACACAATTCGGACATTATGAGTTTCTACGAATGCCATTTGGACTTAAAACGGCACCCGCCACATTCCAAAGAGCAATGGACAATATTCTAAGAGGATTACAAGGAATTCACTGTTTAATCTATTTGGATGATATAATCATATTTTCCTCTTCATTAGAAACTCACATTCATAAACTAAAGAAAGTCTTCGATGTACTTAGAAAAGCTAACCTAAAAATACAAATAGAGAAATCAGAATTTCTCAGAAAAGAAGTCTTATATCTAGGACACGTCATTACAAAAGAAGGTCTTAAGCCAAACAAAGACAAAATTAAAGCAGTTTTAGATTATCCACTACCTAAGAAAATTAAAGATATCCGTTCATTTTTAGGATTAGTAGGTTATTACCGCAGATTCATAAAAGACTTTGCAAAAATAACTAAGCCAATGACTAACTTGCTTAAGAAAGGTCAAAAGTTCGAAATTACAAAAGAATTCGAGGAATCATTTAACACATGTAAAGCGCTACTGACAAATTCGCCGTTATTACAATATCCAGACTTCGAAAAAACCATTTATACTTACAACAGATGCATCAAACATAGCATTAGGTGCAGTCTTATCACAAGGTTCCATTGGTCATGACAAGCCTATAGCTTACGCAAGCAGAACTCTTAACTCTGCTGAAACAAGATACAGCACAATAGAAAAAGAGTTACTTGCAGTACTTTGGGCCGTGAGACATTTTCGACCATACTTGTACGGAAGAAAATTCACTGTCTTTACTGACCACAGACCTTTAGCATGGCTTTATTCACTTAAATAACCAAATAGTAAATTAACTAGATGAAGATTACGACTCCAAGAGTACGATTTTGAAGTTGTGTATAAGAAAGGCAATCAGAATACAAATGCTGATGCTCTTTCCCGAATTCAATTAAATACTTTGATAACACAATTTTCTGACGATAATCCAATTACACCATCAACATCCTCTCAAACAGATTACATTAATATCGATCAGCATAGAACATTAGCATTCGATGAAATATCAGAAAGAACAATGACAGCTTCTGATATAGATACAGAACCAGAAGACGATAATGATTTTGATAATACCCATTTACCCGTATTGCATGAAACAATAGATATAAAAAGCAATCAATTAATTATCAATCAATGGTATAGAGACGAAGTAAAAATTAAAGATATTTCAAAGAATAAAATGAAAATCTTGGAAATTTTCATCCCCCTTAGCCAACAATTAATAAAATCATTCCTTAAATACAACATTGAACCACGAAAAAAATATTTTATCTTTTTCAGTAATTCTAAATTAAAAGACTTATTTTGCTCAGTTATTTTCCAACTGTTTGATAAAAACCAAATTAACATCATTGAATGTACAAAACGAATAACAGTAGTTGATAACGAGCAAGAGCAAAGAGATATCGTTTCTAAATATCACGAAGGCAAAACTAGTCATCGCGGTATCAACGAAACTCTAGCCAAAATAAAAAGAAATTACTATTGGCCAAAACAAAAGGAGATCATTACTGCTGTAATTAATAATTGTGACCTATGTAAACGAATGAAATATGACAGAAGACCTATTAAACCTTTAATTGAATTAACACAGACTCAAGATAAGCCTATGGAAGAAGTATTCATAGATCTTTTCAAAATAGATAATAATTTATATCTAACACTAATTGATGCATTTAGTAAATTGGGACAAGCTATTTCTATTCAGAATAAGACCACACCTGAAGTTGTAAAAGCACTACTTAAGTAATTTTCATTGTATGGAGTACCGTTAAAAATAAGTTGTGATCCAAGTTCAGAATTTAATAACCACTTGATGAAAGAATTGCTTAACTTGCATAAAATTGATTTTCATATAGGAACACCCAATAATCCAAATTCAATGGGATTAATCGAAAGATTTCATAGTACTATTATTGAAATTTATCGATTAGTAAAGCAAGAACAGAAATCATTAAATATTGTTGACGTAATGACATATGTACTTATATCATATAATAATTCAATCCATTCATTAACAGGTTTTACCCCTTATGAAGTATTACTAGGGCACACATACTCAAGAAGTATTTTCGACATAAATTATCACCAACAATATATGCAGCAACTTGTAAGAGATCACATGAAACGCACTAAATCTTTATATCAGTATATTTCTAATAAAGCTTTGGAAAGTAAAGAAAGGAATAGAGCAAGGCTAAGACCAACAGCTTCAACTAGTCAAGAATTTAGACCAAATCAGAACGTTTATACCAAAATGGTTAATAAACGGTTAGCTAAAGATTAGCTAAACCTCTTTACGAAAAAGCTGTTGTATTAGCTGAACCAAACAGAAATGTAACTCCTGTAGTAATCAGAGATAGAAATACTAAAGTACCAATTAGAAATATAAAGCGACCTAATAAAAACACTTAATAAATATAAATTAATTAAAGCATCACTATGCATTGACCTTGAGATATTTTAATTAATGAGAATGTACCCCCTTAACACATATTACATCTTGAACTTCGGGAAATCCCGCAAAGCAGGAAGGTTAATTCTGCAAACCAACCATCGGAAGGTTAAATTTCCGCAAAACTTTAATTATAATATACAGGGTGTCCCAGAATATGTGAATCAAATTGTCATGGGAGATACCTTGGACAGTGACCTTTCAAAAAAAAAAAAAAATTTGAAGTTAAGTAACCTTTGAATAAATTAATTAAAGTTAAAATTTTGGGAAATGCACGACTTTTTTCAAACTTTCGACTACAGCGCCCTCATTTGGGATTATTTTTTTATTTTTTTTAGCTATTTTTATTTGGGAATGACTGATCTCAGAAAACATCAGACTTTTTTTCTAAATATTGACGTCATTTTGAAATCTCAGCATAATTTTTAATTTTTTTTACTGCACCAAAAAGTTTCTTGCAAATTTAAACAGTCGTGGTATAAAAAAAATGTATGAAACTTTTTGAGCAAACTAACCTGAAAAGTTGCCTATTAAATAAAGATTCTAAAATGGTATAAATTAGGTAAGTAGCATTAAAAGTTTTGGAGATATTAAATTTTTAAGAGTGTAAGGGAGCATTTCGTCAAACTAAACATTTACATGTTTAAGTCACATTTCCTAGTTCGTGTAAAATTAATTTTTGTAAGCTAATAATTACAATAAAAATGCGTAGAAGCGCTCATTAGAAATGATAAAACACATGCTATCTCACTCAAGCACGCATAAAATTACTTATTTTGTCACGCTCTTTCATGGAATGTACACAGGGAGTGAGACGCGCACGCAGGTAAAACTGGATCTCGATAACAATGGACACCGTATTTTTTGTTAACTACAAGTTCATTCAGTACGACGCTTGACGCCCCGTGCTACTCCTGTGTTCCGTTTTGTGCTCTGTGATTTTATTAACGAACTTTGCTTCACTTTGGACTTTGGATTTTGCATTTGACTTGGATTTCTTTGAACTGGACTCAACAACTTTGGCATTATTCTGGACTTCGATTTTCTACACGTTATGGCTAACCGTCGACAAAATGAGCATTTTTATACCCCAAGCGAGTATGCTGATATGCATCTCGTGTATGGAGAAACGAGGCGTATTAACGCCAGAGGCGGCGTTAGTTACTCTGCCAGAGAGGCTGCAAGGATCTACGCAGAGCGATATCCGAATCGACACCACCCAGCCTATGGAGTGTTTTTAAGAGTCAACAACTCTTACCGCCAAGGAAGAATCCCAGGTGGTCCTCGCAGCGAGGGAAGATACCAGGAGCACGACGTAGACGTAGTAGAACAGGAAGTCTTAAGGGATCCGTCTACATCGGTACGAGCAATAGAAAGACGTACTGGGATTGCAAAATCAACTGCGCACCGAATATTGAAAAGGTTAAAGTACCATCCTTACCATATTCAAAAAGTGCAGTCTTTATTAACACGAGATTATGCACCACGTGTTAATTTTTGTAGACGAATGATTGAAATTCATCGACAGGACCCAAACTTTTTTAATCGTATCTTGTGGAGTGATGAATCCAGCTGCAAAAAGGATGGCTACACAAATTTACATAACCTTCATAGCTGGCGGACATCAAACCCTCATTTGATAAGAGAGGAGCGTTCGCAATACCAGTTTAAAATTAATCTGTGGACTGGTATTTTTAATGGAAAAATAGTGGGTCCTGTCGAGTTGCCCGGGACTCTAAATTCGACCGGTTATTTGGATTTATTAAGAAACCAACTACCGGGTTTGTTGGAAAATGAACCACAAGAAATAGTACAAACAATGTGGCTGCAAAACGACGGCTGCCCAGCCCATTATGCTCGAGAAGTAAGGGCCTACCTTAATGAGGCCTTCCCCGAACGGTGGATAGGCCGTATGGGGCCAATTTTATGGCCACCTAGGTCACCCGACCTTAATCCTCTGGATTTTTTTTATTGGGGCTGCTTGAAAGACAAAGTTTATTCGCAGCCCATCACATCTCTCGACCAACTGAGATCAAGAATCTTTCAGGCTGCTCAAGAAATAAGTACAATAAGCTTGCGACGGTTAAAACGTAATTTCTTAAGACGATGTGCATTGTGCATACGCACTGGAGGACGACATTTTGGACATCTTTTATGAGTTTACTAGAGTTTTTTTTTTCTAGAGTTTCGTGTTTTTTTTTTTAAGTTTAAAATGTTGATTAATGTTTGTGGTTCAATAATTTCTGTCTTATTATTATTAAGTGTCAGTCTTAGCTTTTAATTTTTACTAATTTTGAGTCTTTTAAAATAGTTTGAACATAAAAATCTTTGTGGAATAAAAAATTTGACCTACAACATGAAATTTTTATTTTAAAGAAAAACGCCCTTACACTCTTAAAAATTTAATATCTCCAAAACTTTTAATGCTACTTACCTAATTTATACCATTTTAGAATCTTTATTTAATAGGCAACTTTTCAGGTTAGTTTGCTCAAAAAGTTTCATACATTTTTTTATACCACGACTGTTTAAATTTGCAAGAAACTTTTTGGTGCAGTAAAAAAAAATTAAAAATAATGCTGAGATTTCAAAATGACGTCAATATTTAGAAAAAAAGTCTGATGTTTTCTGAGATCAGTCATTCCCAAATAAAAATAGCTAAAAAAAATTAAAAAAAAATCCCAAATGAGGGCGCTGTAGTCGAAAGTTTGAAAAAAGTCGTGCATTTCCCAAAATTTTAACTTTAATTAATTTATTCAAAGGTTACTTAACTTTAATTTTTTTTTTTTTTTTTGAAAGGTCACTGTCCAAGGTATCTCCCATGACAATTTGATTCACATATTCTGGGACACCCTGTAGATTAGAAAGGATCCTTAGTGTTAAGATAGTAAGTTTATAATCTCCCTTACTTACCTATACTTATTAGTAGTAATCTTTATTAAAACTTAGAAAACGTAGTTTCGCAGTACAGTTCTTGCATTTCACGAAGGCGAGTAGTCTTTATTTGTTTTTAAACGTGTACATGCATAATGCAATAGTGTGCGTGTATGACGACGCGGTCAGTCGCGAGCGCGCTGTCGCTCAGGTTAGTTGTGTTTATTGTTTCCGGACGCTAATTGCCGTGAAGTACTGTCAGCATGTCAAAGCGCAAAGTTATCCATAGCGAGGTAAATATTTTTTTTCTAGTTTTGACATTAAATAAAAATGATTATTTTTTAATTTAAGTAATAGTTTAGTTTTGACTTTTGATACTTATTCAATTGTATATTTTATTGTTTTTAGGGTCGAGCAATCATTGCTAAAGTCTTTCACTTTCTAAAAGATGAATATAATTTTATGAAAGCAAATAACACTGATGGATGTGACCTAAGTCCATTAGCAAACATATTAGAACGAACTGCCCAAGCAACAGGCGTCAGTGAACGCACAGTAAGTAGGATTTTAAAAGAAGAGAAAGAGTTGCCATCTTCATCAACCAAGTTTACTTCACCCATGAAAAAGCGACGAAAAAGAGACGGTAAATTTAATTTAGATAATATGAATCGAGAAATTATTCGAACTACAATTCAAAATTTTCATATAGAACACAATGAACTTCCAACTTTGGCAAAACTTCAGTCAGCATTAAGAGAAAAAATTGGTTTTGACGGATGTTTGAGCACATTACGTTCGTTGCTTATAAAAATGGGCTACGAATGGAACAAAATTGAAAACAATCGTAAATCTTTACAAGAAAGGCATGAAATACAATTGTGGAGATTTAATTTTTTGAGAAAAATTCATGAATACCGTGAAGAAGGCCGTCCCATTATATATACAGACGAAACATATGTGCTAACTTCGCACGTACGTCAAAACACGTGGAATTTAAAAAAAACTAGATACTAAGACAAAAGACAAGTCATTTTTAAAAAAATTGAGTACCGGTGCTCGTTTTATTATAGTGCATGCGGGTAGCAGTAGTGGATTTATTAAAGATGCTTCGTTAATATACAAAGCATCATCCACAACTGGAGACTATCACTCAAATATGAATTTCAATAATTATAGCAAATGGCTGAATGAAAAGCTGCTGCCAAATTTACCAGATAAATCTGTTATAGTGATGGACAACGCATCCTACCATAATACTCGAAGTAGTAGTATACCTACGTCAAATTCGCGCAAGAGCGACATGCAAAAGTGGCTGACGGAACACGGTATTCCTTTCAATGCACTGTCCCGCAATGTAGAATTGTATGATTTAATAATCAGAAATAAGCAGCGTTTTATTTCATATAGAATTGACGAGATAATAAAAAGCAAAGGTTTCGAAATACTACGACTGCCACCATATCACCCCGAATTAAATGCCATTGAAAACATCTGGGGTATTCTGAAAAATAAGATTGCCTCGAAAAATATTGGTCAAAATATGACAGAAGTTCAAAATTTAATAGCTGAAGGTTTAAACAGTATCGATAACAACATCTGGCTTAATACATGCAAGCATGTCGAAAAAATTGAAAAGGAGTATATGAAATATTTTGATTATGACTTTGAATTTGTAATTAATGTGGGTGAATCAAGTGATAGCAGCACGACTGACTTTGAAACTAACGAAAGCAACAGTTTTTCCGAAGAAGATTAAGGCGACACATTTTTCACATACGTAAAAATAGATAGAAATTTGTTATTAAATAGTTCCAGCCTAGCCTTATTTTCATAATTTTGCCATATCTTGAGTTCAATTGTATATCCTTATTTAAGTCTTATGTTTCGCTTAAATTAAAACTTAAACCCAAATGTAGAAGAACATAATTTTATTTTAATACATTCCCTTATTTATTATTTATTTTAAATAATAAACATTTTAGTTTAAAAGTTTTGTTGTTTTATTTTATTATCAATTGAACATACAAAAATATTGGTATTATTTTTATGCTAACCATACCCGCTTTCGTTTTCACGCACACATCGACACATATACGGACACATATTTACCACAAGTAAATTCTGCTCGACTTCGTGATTTGAAAGAACTATAACCTAGTACCTGAAGAGTACAATGTTATTTTATAAAATAATGCATTTAACTTTGTGTTCATTAAGACCTTATTAAAGTTTATATAACATTAACAAAAAAAAAATTTAGTACATAGGTATATACTAAGCTTAATCATCCCACATTACCATAAGTCGTAATTAAGAAAAAGTTTAATTATATGAAGACATGTCAATTATCTATCCTTTTCCTTTTCCTTAAAACCAATATCCATTCCATCGTGAGACGAAAATGGTATAGCAAGAGAAGCTCAGACAAAGCCAAGAAAAAGAAGGCCCTGCATTGAAAGATATAGTGTTAGCCAATAATATGCTAAGATATACCGTATCAGATATAAGCCTTATCAGAGCCGAAAGATGTAAGAACATGGCAACAAAGTATTTGCTACAAGAGTCTACACGGAGCGGAATGCTACGACCAGGCTACGGAAATACTACGATTATGCTACGAGATTACAACACTACTGTGAAAGATCATGAAACAGTCCAGAAAGTAATCTATATTTTTGAGCACCGAATCGAGAACATTCTTGTATAAATAAAAAACAGAGTGTTACGACGCGATGCCAATGAATATGTATTCACGACAACAATGAAGTAAAAACTTGTGAAAAAGTGAACATTTTAGTGAAGTGAATATTACACTATAACCACTAAGTGTAAATGTGAATGGTTGAAAGGTCAATCAAATAAGGCAAACGCAGTGATCAAAAAGGGAAACAAACAAAAAACTTTTGCATGTCTTAATAATTTAACGTATAGATTAATTTTACTTTAAGCTTATTTCATAAGATTATAACCATTGGGCGATTCCGCTATAGACGATTTCCGACATGGTTTTTTCAATCACGTTATTAGTTGTTTTTTTTTTTGTTATTAGTGCAAAGAAGAAAGTCTAAATATAATCATCAAATTATTTTTATTTGATTTTATACCATATCTTCTTTTTTGGCGCGTTTGAAAATATTACCATCCGAAGAATTGGTATAAACTGTAAAATCATAACTAGCAACACTGGCGCGAAACAGTTGTTGTTGACAGTTTGAGGTTATGTTTTACCGGCTAAACGTGAAGTGACAATATTCATTTATCTTCGTGGGTCAAAAAATGTAAGTATATGTTGTTATTTATTAAGAACAATTGACTGCTAGAATACACTGTTAATTTGTTGCACCCGCGATGCAAAAGATATAAAAGTTTACTTTTTTCACACAAATAAAGAGCTAACGTTCTGAAACTTTGCAAAAGTAAGAAGAAATCAAAACCAAACTTAAATGATTTGTTTTTAATAGTGTAATGAGTATTAGGTTAAAATAAACGATAACTTAAATTGGTTGCACCCGCGATCTCAATGTGAGATCGCGGGTGCAACTTTTTTTCACGTAACCTTTTTGTGTTATTAATTATACATTTCCTTGTTTTGATATACCTTGACTAATAATATATGCTGAAGACGATTGATGATATATATTTAATATGTGTGTCTATATTATATTCTGTATTTTTTACAGAAATATCAGTTAAAATGATAACAGAGCAACAGACTAAGGAGACTGCTTCGCAGAAATATAGGCGGAAATTAAAAGAAAATCCTGAGCTTCATGCTGAACACCTCCAGCGGGAAAGGGCTCGTGATTCCAAACGGAGAGAAGTAATGAAAATGAACATGGAGACAGATGTAGATTTGAAAATATTGGCTAGAATCAGATCCAAAGGAAGAATGCAGGCAACTAGACAGCGACGTAAGGAAGAACAAGTTAAACAAACATCTCATAGTTACAAGAGTCCTCGCACACTAGGGAAGGCTGTGGCAAAAATAAAACGTAATCTACCAGCCAGTCCCACCAAAGCAGTGGAAGTTGTAAAAAAAATTGCTTCTGAATTCAACATTGTTGCATTTGACAAAAATGACGCCCCTAAACCAGCGCCTCGAAAGCTAACGGATGGAGGGGAAAAAGTGATTTGTGATTTTTATAATAGGGATGACATTAGCAGACAAATGCCTGGCATAAAAGATGTGAAAACAGTCAAGTCCAATACAGGAACGAAAATGCGAATCCAAAAAAGAACAATGATTATGAGTATTTATGAGCATTCGAGAAGCCTTCGAAATTTTTAAAGAAACTCATCCTGAAATATCTATAGGCAAGACTGTTTTTTATAATGAGAGACCAGCTCACATTCTGCCAACTAATCATACTCCTCATAATGTTTGCGTATGTACGACGCACTCAAATTATATTAATCTTCTTCTGGCTATTTCGAAACATGCGACAGACTTTCCCAAAACTCACCAAGAGCTTCTGAAACAGGTATCATGTAGTGTCGACGATGAAGACTGCATGTCCAGTAGTTGCGATGAATGTAAAGAATCCAACATTTGGGATATTACTCTAGATTCCAATCCCTGTGTTAATTGGAAGGCCTGGATCTTTCAGAATCAGAGACCAAAACAGATTGTAATTAGCAAACCTTTCAATGAAGCACTAGACGAACTACATGACAGCACTGGTAAATTCAAGCTACATTCTTTTGTTAAAAATGTTCAATCCGATTACTTCCAAAACGCAAAAGAAGGCCTGACCAGTGAGAAAGCTGTCATACAAATAGATTTTGCCGAGAACTACGCGTTAATTAGTCAAGACGAAATACAATCAGCACATTGGTCACATGCACAAGTCACGCTTTTCACGTGTTGTATTTGGACTACCGACAAACTTCATTCATTGGTCATAGTAAGTGATGAACTAAGTCACAATAAATATACTGTGCTTCTCTTCCTGCAGAAAATATTTGAGTACATCAAGTCAGTCTCTGATAACATTACATATTTGTATATCTTCAGTGACAATTGCGCCGCTCAATTTAAGAATCGATATGTAATGGCAAGTATGAATTCACTCAAAGCAGAATATGGATTCGATCACCTCGAATGGAACTTTTTCGCTGCCTCACACGGAAAAGGTGCCGTTGATGGAATTGGTGGAAGTGTCAAAAGATCAGTGTGGATCACGGTTAAGTCTCGGAAAGCCATCGTTAACAGTGCCCTAGAATTCTATAATTTAGCACGCAGTCTCTCTAAGAACATCATCTTTAAATTTGTAGCAAAGGAAGAAGTTAAAGAAAAGATAGCCATGCTGGATGATCAATGGGAAGGGGTGAAAAATATACCAGGTATTAAATCCAAACATTTCTTCCAATCTGAAGAGGCTCATAGCATTTCTGTGGCGCGCACCTCACTGTCTCATTTTAAATGCACATTGCTTTTGAAGTCGCCAAAACCCATCGCTAATACAGATTGTGATTGGTCCGATGACGATTTAGAACCTCTTACAAATCACAAATTACAAAAAATATTTCTGGGTCCTGATATATCTGTTCCTTCAGTTTCGGATCAGAGCAAATCTTTACCTAAAAAGAAATTGCGCGTTTCTGATGTTTACAGTGATTTAGACATTGATTCAGATAATGAATTTATAAATGACAAAACTCCATCAACGTCTCTTCAAGCTTCAAAATTATCACCAGAAGCGTGTCCTGAAACTGCTACTGTCTTACAGAAAAATATTTGCGCTGGTGTGTATGTGCTTGTACAATTGCTCTGCAAAACCGGCAAAAAAAATACTCAATACCGTTACGTGGGATTGTGTCAGAGTGATATGATGGATGGATGGAGGATGAAGATGGAGAAGTTAGAGTACAATTTATGATGACGGTTGATGGCAAACGAAAATCGTTAATGACATAGCAGACGTGCAATTTGATGATATTATCGCGAAGTTGGAAGCGCCAAAGAAAAATACTGATGGAAATAATATGTTCATAGAATTTTCGGCAATTATTGACGTATTCCAAAAGAAATAATTAATATAAGCGACAACAAAAGTATAATTGTTAGTAATCAATATGGTTTGATCTCTTATTTTGTTCCTATATAAGTAAAATTGATGTTTATGTTCACTTAAATTAGACTGGTTGCACCCGCGATAATTTGGTGTTGCACCCGCGATTGTTAAAAAAATTAATAATTCATTGTTTATTTTTGTTATGTTAGAGTTTTTATTTTATGTTCTTTATTACTTTAATATATTTCAAAATATTAAGGCATAACGTATTAAATATATTAGAATTAACAGATTTATGTGTTTTTTGTTTGTGATCTGGAAAGGTTGGGCCAAATTTGTTGCACCCGCGATGGCAATTTGAACCTTTCTCCTAGCTTTTAAAATATTATAATAAAAATTTTGTTAATTAATATAAAGTAAACACATTAAAATGTAGTCTTTTATAGACTAATTTAATTAAAAATGTTTTTTTATTTAATTAGGTTAAACTAAAACTAGGCGTCTAAATGTTGCACCCGCGATAATGGAATGACCCCATTACTTTAAAAGTTAATTTTAGCTCTGACGTTTAATTTCATTCAGTTTTAGGAACAACTTCATTTTACTTTCCTTCTCCAACCCCTTACATCAATTACATCAATTTGTCGTAAATCACTTTCAATATTTTAGAAAAATTAAAAGTAATTTCACTCTTAAGAGGGGAGGAGTTATGTAACGGGTATGTACTTCATATTTTTAATATATTAAAATATGTAAATTATCTTAGATCCGGGTGGCTTTTGTGATGGTAATAAAATCGGTCGTAAAACTAGGAATGTGAAATCACGAGCCTTTGCTAACTAGGATGATAACAAGTTCTAAGAAAATATTAAAATGTCGTAAATGGCAGAAAACCCAGAATTTTTGACTAATATTTTCAGATTAAAAATCACTAGTACGTGACAGGAAAATATTCCAACATATTTGTTACAAAGTAGTTAATTATCTTGATTAGCTACGCCTCGTAAAAAGGTACAGATAACCAAATTAGTATATAAGGAGAGCTGCGTCTCTCAGAATTCATTCTACTGTATTCGTTCGTCCTTTGAAGTTGTTCTTGTACTTTAAAATAAACTCAGAGTTCCAGTATAAAGTATTTTATTCAGACCCAAGTTACAAGTCAACTCATCGCGCTGTTCAGCACCGAGCAACGGCAGGAAGGCTACTTCTACAACATTTCAGTCAAGAAGGCTGAAAAATATAATTAGTTTTTAATAACATGTTAAAAGTGATTTAATAATAATGCAATGTTTATTTTAGGGTCGTCAAATGATTGCAAATGTTTATCATTTTCTCAAAGAAGAATTCACGGAACTTCATCGAGAACCAAATTGTGATATATCACATTTGCGTAATATTAGGTCCTTACATATGAAATTGGCGTTTTGTCGTACTGGCCACTTTGATCACAAATTTTTCCTATTTGGTTAGGAATTCGAAATTCAAATTTATACAGCTATTTCCACATGTAGTTGTGTTTCGTAAACCGTCATTTATTTGTTTTTTTACTTATCTTTTTTCTGTTTGCATCGCTCAATTTACAAAATGGAAAATTTGAAATATCGCGTTATTTACGAGTACGAGTTCCACCGTGGCACCGGTGCTGCGGAAACGGCTCGAAGGGTTAATGATGTGTATGGCGGTTGTGTCGCAAAAGAAAACACAGTGCGTTTTTGGTTCCAACGTTTTCGTTCTGGAAATTTCGACCTGCAAAACAAGCCCCGTGGACGGCCGGAGACCCAAGTTGATAATAAAGAATTGAAGGCTATTGTGGAAGCGGATCCATCGCAAACCACGTCCGAGTTAGCTGCAGGCTTTGGCGTTAGTGATAAAACTGTTTTAATCCACTTGAAGCAAATTGGGAAGATTAAAAAACTTGAAAGGTGGGTTCCTCACGAATTGAGTGAAGCAAACCGGCAAACGCGCGTCAACTGCTGCGTTACATTACTTGACCGGCACAATAACGAAGGGATTTTAAATCGAATCATTACCTGTGATGAAAAGTGGATTCTCTACGATAATCGGAAGCGCTCATCGCAATGGCTGGACCCTGGCAAGCCAGCCAAAGCCTGCTCCAAGCGAAAATTGACCAATAAAAAGTTACTTGTAAGCGTTTGGTGGACTAGCGCCGGTGTCGTTCATTACAGTTTTCTCAAATCTGGCCAGACGATTACGGCAGATATCTATTGTCAGCAATTGCAAACCATGATGGAAAAGCTAGTTGCTAAACAACCAAGGCTGGTCAATCGCTCTACGCCACTGCTGCTTCACGACAACGCTAGACCACACACTGCACAACAGACGGCTAGCAAATTAGAAGAACTTCAATTGGAATCTCTAAGGCATCCACCGTACTCCCCGGACCTTGCTCCAACAGATTACCATTTTTTTCGAAATTTGGATAACTTCTTGCAAGGGAAAAAGTTCAACTCAGATGGGGCAGTCCAAGTCGCCTTCAAAGATTTTATTGATTCCCGTTCGAATGGTTTTTTTAGTAAAGGGATCAATGAACTACCTATGAGATGGCAAAAGTGCATAGATTACAATGGCTCATACTTTGATTAAATAAATATGCTATATAAAAAAATTTCGACTTTTTGTTCCTCCCATACAAAACGCCAATTTCATAGGTAAGGACCTAATATTACAAAGCGTACTGCAGAAGCGACGGGAGTAAGTGAACGAACAGTACAAAAATATTAAAAGAAGAAAGAAATATGTCAAATAAAAGAGATATCGCTAGCAAATCATCGAAATTTATTTCACCAATGAAAAACCGAAGAAAGAGAGAAAATAAAGTAGATATTGATGGATTTACAGCAGATGGTGTTCGGACCACAATACAAGATTTTCATATTGTCCAAAAACAAATACCAACATTGGCAAAACTAAGATCAATCTTAAATGAAAAAAATGTTTTCGATGGATGTCTGGCAACGCTACGTAAGTTATTAAATAAATTGGGCTTCAGGTGGCGTAAAACAGATAACAATAGGAAAGTTTTAGTTGAACGGCACGATATCCAGATGTGGAGATTAAAATATTTTAAAAAAATAACCGAATACCGCTCTCAAGGCTGGCCTATTGTCTATACCGACGAAAGTTACGTATTGACAACACATGTTCGAAATAATACCTGGGCCCAAAAAGACAAACCGTCTCCATTTGTAAAAAAGCTGAGTACTGGCACTCTTTTTATTTTAGTACACGCGTGAATCGATGCCGGATTAATTGAGAACGCTTGCTTGGTCTACAAAGCAAATTCCACAGCCGGAGACTACCATTCGAACATGAGTTTTGAAAATTACGTAAAATGGCTGAATGAAAAGTTGCTGCCTTTGCTAGATCGTGCCGTAATAGTACTGGATAACGCATCGTATCACAACACACGTGCTGAGAAGCTGCCGACGACAGCCTCAAAAAAATCTGAGATGCAAGAACGGCTCACTTCTAAGGGTATAATACAGTTTGATTCAAAGTTGCGCAAAGTTGAGTTATATGATATCATTTAAAAAAAACTGATAATCAGTTTTTTTTTAATGATGATTTGTAATCACGTACAAAATCGATGACTACATCAAAAGTAATGGATTTGAAGTTTTACGTCTGCCTCCTTACCACCCTTAAAAACTACATTGCTCTAAGGAATGTTGAACGAAATATGAGCAACACAGAAAAAATTCCAGAACGAAAACGTATCATTGACCAGAAGCTGGTGCTACACGAAATGCCACCAAGGCTAAACGGAGCTGCGTATTTAAATTTTTTAGAAAATAATTTGAACCCAATACTCAACGAAGCTGAAGTTCCGGAAGAAGTAAGGGAAGAAATGTGGCTGCAACAGGACGGTGCCCCGCCTAATGAGCATAATGATGCTCGAGAAGTACGACAACACTTACATGAGCGCTTCCCCAACCGGTGGATTGGTCGAGGCGGAGCTATTGCGTGGCCACCCCGGTCGCCCGACCTTAATCCATTAGATTTTTTTATTTGGGGCTATTTCAAAGAAGTGGTATATCAAAGAGAGAACAACACTGAACAAGAATTACGACAAAAGCTCGAGACTGCTAAAGTACAAATCATGAATAACAGACGTGCCTTCAGACGATTACGTGCCAATTTTATTAGGCGGTGCAGACTTTGCATAATAGTTAGAGGTAGAAATTTTGAACATTTAATGTAAAAAAAATATTTAATAAAATTATCAACTCATAATTCTTGTTCTTTTATTTCAATATGGTTTTTTAATTACCGACATAATTTTTATTCAAATTTTCCTTTCTAACTTTGCTCCTTGACATGAAAAAAACTCGCATAAAACCTGAAATAAAAAACTGACACTAAAGTGTAATACCTCATTTCAATCAGCATTAAATCAGCAAGTTTTTTTAATACAGGGTCACTTTTCCGTAGTACATTTTTTTTTCACAGGGTGTTCTCAAAGAGAGTAGTAATTTTTTGTAATCCTTCAAAATTGACAAAAAAAATGAATTGCTTTTTAAATTTGGCACCCAGAGCTGCAATTCATTTTTTTTTGTAATGATACATTATCTAGTCATAGTAAAACACCTTTTGTTTTGTTGTTTTTTATAAACTTTTTTCTGAATTCGTTAAATTGTACAAAAATCGGTAGTTTATTTAAAAAAAACAAAAATGACCATAACATTTATGCAATTAAGTTATGACCATGCTGTAGAAAGATTTTTTATTGGAAATCACCTCTTCTACCACCCTGATTCGTTTGATCCACGATAAATGGGCCACCCTGTATGTTGCTCCTCCAGAACCTTCTGTATTGACTGATGAAGATTCTGGAGATGAAGATGCTGGTAGACGTATCGAAAATTTGAGTTCCAGACAGTTATTGGCTGATGCTGAGGTCCGTTATCAAAAGGATAGTTTGACCACAGAACCAAATTTTGAGGATCTTGTAGGTAAAATAAAGAGAACCTGGGTTCACGGGGATTTTGAACCTTTTTTAGGGCCGTTTCCAGAGCAAGATATCAATGCTACAAAAAATTTGTCTGCAATTGAAATATTTGAGCTTATAATTGATGATGATATAGTGAATATGTTGGTTTCGCAATCTAACAATTACGCTTTATGGAAAAATTGTCCGGATCCTAAAATAACAGCTGATGAGATGAGATGTTTTATAGCAATTTTGATACTAAGTGGATACAATCCCGTTGCTAACAAACGTTTATATTGGTCTACTCAAAAAGATACTAGAAATGAACTAGTATACAACGCCATGCGGCGTAATAGATTCGAAGAAATTATGCGGTACCTTCATTGTGTAAACAATAATAATATAGATGAGACAGACAAAATGCGGAAGTTGAGACCTTTGATTGATAAAATAAAAGAAAAGTTTATGCAATATTATGTACCAGAACAAAATATTTCATATGATGAATCTATGGTGAAGTATTATGGCAAACATTCCTGCAAACAATTTATTAGAGGGAAACCCATTAGATTCGGATATAAACTGTGGAGTTTATGTACTATTGATGGTTATCTAATAAATTTTGATATATATCAAGGCAAAAATATCAAAGGCAACCCTGAATACGAAAAGCATTTCGGTAAGGCTACTGCACCATTACTTACACTAATTGACGAATTTGCAGAAGATAAGAAGAAATTGCCTTATCACTTTTTTTTGATAACCTTTTCACAAGTCTGAACTTGCTCAATTATCTTCGACAACAAGGCTATGGCGCGACAGGTACCGTACGTGAAAATCGCTTGCAAAAATGCCCGAAGCTCACTACAAACAAGAAAATGAAGAAAAAAGAAAGAGGGTATTATGAGTCAGCGATAAGCAAAGAAGATGGCGTACTTGTGGTAAAATGGATGGACAATTCTATAGTGTCCATTGCTTCTAATAATCTGGGGGTTCAACCCATAAGTACGGTGAAGCGTTATTCACAGAAAGATAAGACTAATGTACAGGTCCACGTCCTTATCTTTTTGGCGAATACAATCGATTCATGGGAGGCGTGGACCGTATGGACGAGAATATAAATAAAGGGTGTCTCAGCGCCGATTTTAAACTTTAAACAAGAATTTCTTGGGAACCCGCGGGGCTAGCGGGAGGGGAGTGGTAGCGTTCGGTAGGTAAGGAGTGCGGATTTTTTAGTCGCTATGTCGCAGTGGTCTGGCGAGCACCGCGCGTACGCAGTAGAGGCGTATTTTTGCAACGAGTTTTCGTTGAGTGAAGCACAACGCAAGTTTTGTAATCGCTTTGAAATCCACCGTTTAAGTGACGCTCCGAGTATTCAGTTAATTAAGTCGTGGGTAGAAAAGTTCAGAGCGACAGGATGTTTACTGAATCATTCGATTCGCCCTCGAAATAGACCTAAGAGATCGATTGAAAACATCGACCGCGTCGCCGCTGCGGTCGCGGAGCATCCACGACGATCTGTTAGAAAACATGCTGCCTCTTTGAACCTTCACCGTTCAAGTGTTCATCGAATTTTGACCTTAGACTTAAAATTACATCCTTTTAAGATCCAAATAGTCCAAAAAATCAAACCAGAAGACTACAACAAACGAAAAATTTACCGTCAGAAGATGTTAGAGATTTTTTCAGAGGAAAATGGGATGGACAATGTTTATTTTAGTGATGAGTCACACTTTCACC
The DNA here is from genome assembly GCA_963921415.1 of Pyrausta despicata. Taxonomy (NCBI): domain Eukaryota; kingdom Metazoa; phylum Arthropoda; class Insecta; order Lepidoptera; family Crambidae; genus Pyrausta; species Pyrausta despicata. The sequence goes on from OY992864.1 coordinate 12,192,615, forward strand.
TCGAAGGGTACGTCAATCGTCAAAATTGCCGTTACTGGTCATCAAGCAATCCAAAACAAAAGCACCAGAAAGCATTGCACAGCCCCAAAGTTACTGTATGGTGTGCAATATCACCAAAGAAAATCATCGGGCCATTTTTCTTCGAGGATGACCGAGGTGCAACGGTTACAGTGACGAGCGAGCGGTATATTGACATGATTAATAATTTTTTTGTACCGCAGCTACAAGAAGATGATGTTGACATGTCAGATGTATGGTTTCAGCAAGATGGGGCCACAGCCCACACAGCTAGGGTCTCCATGGACACACTAAAAGCGTTATTTCCGGGAAAAATCATAAGCCGTTTTGGAGACATATTGGGGCCACCCAGGTCTCCCGACTTATCCCCAGCTGACTTTTTTTTATGGGGTTATCTCAAAGCAAGAGTTTTTGATACCCCTCTTACTAATTTGGAGCAGCTGAAGACAAAAATAACAACAGAAGTGAGAGCCATATCAGTTGATGTTCTGCAGCGTGTATCTGCAAATTCGCTAGTCCGCTTTGAAGAGTGCATTCGCCGTGATGGAAGACATCTTGACGGTGTAATATTCCGTACATAAAATCCGCACTAATACATTATAATTTACTGCAATTAAATTATAAAAAATATTATTTGTTTTTTTAATATAAATATTTAAAGTTTAAAATCGGCGCTGAGACACCCTTTATGTACCGGATACATATTAGAAGTAAAAAATGGTATTGGGCCCTATTCAGTTGGATGCTGGATGCTTGTATCCACAACGCTTGGCAACTGCAACGGAAAGCCGGCACTAAAATGGCACAGCTTGATTTCCGAAGGGAGATTGTGTTACATTACTTGAACAAATATAACTCATTACCAGTGATCGGAATAGGGTGAGTATATTTACCTACAGTTTGTCGAACAGAGACGGAAATCGGAGACTTCCTTACGACTAAAAATTTTTTACCGGTAAATTTACCGGAACTTTGATATGAAAGTTTTTAATAGCTAAATGCTTCAATAAATCTTAATTAATGTTAGATAAAAATAAAATAACGCATATTATAAAAAAAAAATTATTTAAAAAAAAATTTGTTTGAACTTTTCAATATAACATATAACATGAATATAATATATTAATGACTTTCTTATCCTAAAACATAATTATTTTAAAGTATAAATAAATATAAAGTTTTAAATATTACACCTTTTTACCAACACAGCGGATTTATACAAAATGTAATTCAATACTTAATAAAACGCGATTACTATAAAAAAATTTACTGGTAAATATGCTGAAACCTTAATGTGTAAATCTTTATATCGCATTTTTAAACATTCTTGTTTGGTTCATTTTACACATCCTTTTTCAAATTAATTAAAAATGCACATGCATTATTTTTCAGGTAACGATTTTGACAATTATTTTAAACTTTTTTGTTCATTTTGACTAATTTTTGCTTGTGGTTCCGTCCGCGTGACCGTCAATCAAGGCGTAACTCTCAAAAGATGTATTTCTCGATTATGCATCGACTTTTGTTGATGCCTTGGTCCTACCGATCTTTAACTATGAAATATCCAACACGAATTTTTCATTTCGATCTATTAGTTTTAGTTAAGGATCTTGAAGCAAACAAGCAAAGTCTTCAACTTTATAGTATAAATATATAGACATGCATATATTTGCTAATTTTTTATTATACTGAATAGTGACAGTACCGCGGTAAAGGGGAGGCTTTTGCGGGGGGTAATCAGGTGAAAGGTATACCTGTTTACCCCGCGCTCGCGCACACTCCTTCCCACCCCCTGTCACTCGTCCCTTGGCTTTTGTCTTGTGCACGCGTATTTCTGTTTTCTGTTCTTGGAGTTTAATTATTTTTGACCTGGCTTTGTTTTGGTATTCCGATTTGCAAGTGTATTGGCTGCTGTTGTTTGAACACGGATAAATAACTTTGGCTCTCGTTTACTGGACCTGGAAAGTGTTTGTGATTTGGATACCGTTGAATTGGACTTTTATCCTGTAATTGCTGATTACACGGTAAGTACAATTTCGTTGTGAATACTTTTTACTCTTAAAATTAATAAATTTCTTAAAAATAAAGTAAGGTTTCGCAACGGTGGTAATGCAGCTTATTCGACCACTCAGAGAATAGACAGCCGAAATATCGAGTTCCGATTGGTCAAGTAAGCGTCAAAACGTAACCGCGTTTTATGTTAAGTGTGCATAACAAAATGGCCGACGCATCGTAGTTCAATTTTTTGTTTTTGTTTGGCTAATTTTTACTTTAATTATTTATTAAGATTTTTGGTTTGTAAATTTATTCTGTTATTTACCCTCTCAAAGTAAAGAGGATTAAATAAGTTTAATATTTAAAAGAGTGTTTGTTTACCAAAATGGCACTGTAACACGAAGATACATAGTAAAAAAAGATTTTTGATAGCCATGTTTATGAATATGGCACCTATATATCATCGTGTTAACAGTGCAATTAAGCAAATGAAAACTCTTTTAGATATGAAACTTATTTTAATTATATTTGCAATGCGTTGACTTAAAACATACCGAAAAAAACTGCTGTTTGATTGATCTAGTCTAGCTGAAAAGCTGTGTTTTCGCGCTGCATTTTTTCATTTTGAATGAACTATACAATAAGCCAATTTAGTCAAAGTAGACTCACCTGAATTTTATTTACAGGATATAAAATACATATTTCTTTCGACCGTGATAAACACTTTTTCTCAAGGTTAACTCCATTGTTTTAATTTTTTCAGGTACTTTAAATTATAAGTTGTTTGCCAAAATGGCAAAAACCATCAGACCCGAGGTCGTCAAGAGTTGGATTTTAAATAATCCAGAATTAATTTACGATGAAGCAAGTGGTGTCATATTTTGCATAAAATGTGAGACTTCGTTAAAATCTACACATAAGTCAAACATTGATCGACACATCAATGGAGCCATGCACCAAGGGAGGCTAAAAAAGCCTGAAGAAGAGTTTTACACTGACTTCATAAACTTTTTAATATTATGTAACATCCCGTGGTCTAAAATTGACAATGTAGCGTTTCAAACATTTTTTAATAAATATTTATGCTCCAATTGTTGCTGTATTTGCACAAAAAAGAAAGTTCCATCAGAATCACTGTTACGCAAAAAGTACTTGGACACAGTTTTTAAAGATCGACTAACTTCAATTTATAATACTATTGGAGACAATAAAGTGTGGATTTCACTTGACGAAACTACCGATTTTATGGGTAGATATGTCGTTCATTTATTGGTGATGCCTCTTATAAAAAATGTTGCAACTCAGCCGTACCTGATTGCTTGTAAAGTACTAGAAACAGTTAACGGAGAAACAATAGCCCAGTTTGTTACAGACTCTTTGAGTGAAATGTGGGGGGAGTCATTTTTGGATAGATTAAATAATGTTTTAGTACTATGCACTGACAGCGTGGCATATATGCTCCGAGCCGGACGTTTATTAAAACATGACTTTCCCAATATGCTGCATGTAACATGTTTGGCCCACGCTCTCAATAGAGTATCCGAAAAAATACGTTCTCAATATGAAAATGTTGACACCTTGATTGCCAACATAAAAAAGATTTTTTTAAAATCGCCCAACAGGGTAAACATATTTAAAAGAATGTACCCGAACCTAGCCCTTCCACCACAACCTGTGATAACAAGGTGGGGGACATGGCTGAAGGCAGCTAGTTATTTATCGAAACACTTTGAGGAAATATCCCATGTATTAAACAGTCTCAATAGCAATGAAGCCTTGTCGATAAGGAAAGCAAAACGAGCTATTAATGACGAAAATATACGTGCTGATCTGAATTTCATCAATGAAAATTTCACTATTATACAAGAGGCACTCACAAAACTTCAAGAATCTAAGTTATCTATATCGGAGAGCTTAGAAATTATAGACAACGTAAGGTGTGTTTTGATGTGGTCTTCGAAAAACATCATTGAAAATAAATTGGAACAAGTTCTAGAAAGAAATCCTGACTACGATAAGATCAGCGAAATAAGTGAACAATTAACAAAAGGAATTGAAGTAGATGATTCTCTTTTCCTTAAATTTGCACCACTCACGTCTGTGGACGTTGAGAGGTCATTTTCTATTTATAAATGGATTTTAAGTATAAAAAGGAACAGACTTAAAGTTGAAAATATTGAAAAATTAATGATCATCTACTTCAATTTCTTACAGGATAACAAAATTTGTCACAGTACCGATGATGAAAATATTGAAGACTAATGTATTTGTTTTCATTTGTTAGATATGTGACTTAGTTTCATTTTAATTTCAAGATTATTTGTAATTTCGAAGCGAGTGTCTGCACCGAAGTGTCGCTCCGGAAAAACTGCTGACCTTCTCGAATCCAAATATATGCTACTATATTTGCCACAAACGCTCACTTCGACCGAAATTTTTGCTTTCAATTGGTATTGATTGTATTAATTAGCCAAAAAAATAATAGTAAACACTTCAAACTTATTTGTTCCTAAATGTCTGTATTTTATTGTTTGTTTGTACTTAGAAAGCTATAACGAATGTCACTCATTCAAATATTTTTGTTTAGTTTTGAATATTAAAATTAACTTTTTGTGAAAATCGAAATACTTTTTTATTGTTTTTGTACATACGAATGGGAGAAGTCACTGATCTCTAAGATACAAGTTGCTGTCTAATTAGGGTCAGAAAATTCATTTAAATAAAGTAAATTATGTTTTTAATAAAGAATTAACGTAAAAATAATAAATAATTAATTATTATTTTTACGTTTATAGTAATCGCGTTTACATTTTGTATAAATCCACGGTGTTGGTAATTGTGCAGCTACAAACGTAGCTGCAAACCCAATTACAAAAACTGTAAAAAGGTGTAATATTTAAACTTTATATTTATTTATACTTTAAAATAATTATGTTTTAGGATAAGAAAGTCATTAATATATATTTTTTTTTTTTTTTTTTTTTTTTTTTTTTTTTTTAACATATTTTTGAATTTGTATGTCTTCTCGTGTAGCTCGCCGCTTTCTGTGGAGAAATACCACTATCTGTATGATGCTGAGTTAGGTGTCAACCTGTACTTTTTGCTTTTATGAAAATAAATGCGATTTCGTTCTTAGTGATAAGAATATTGTGGGCTTTGTCCCGAGGAGACTATGGCTGCCGTTGAAAAACGCGCCGTATCGCGCAGACGCCGAGACGAGGGATACTGCTACGTGCGGTTGTTTCGTGACGTCTTAGGAGATAAGTTAAACGTGAAGGAGACGAAGAGAATTTTCGGGCGTTACCCGCTACTGAAAGACGTTTTGGTTCAGTTGGTTCGCCTTACCAAATATGACTTGTACGTGCATAACATCGTACCCACCGGATTTTCAACTTACCACGTCGTGGATGATGAGATTATTCTCCTCAGTTCATTAGTGGTCCGACATATGTTCTCTGACGCCTTGATTGGTGGTTATGATGCCGCTGAGGACGTGGCGTTACAAAGAAGTGATTACGCGAAGCGGTTGGCGTCGATGGCTCAGCTGGGCAAACAGGCTCCGCAAGAAATCTTACAGAACGCCGCCGCAGTCGTGCTGCGTAAAGAACTTTCCCAACCGGATTCGATTATGGCCCAATTTGTGCAGGATGTGGCCAGTGAAACTACCCGTGGTCGGAAAATTTTCCTGCCGTACAGATTACACCCCTTGGACTTAACAAGAATGCAGGGGGATTACCCGGAATATACATTAATCAACGCAAATAACAGAGCTCACCCGCACGCTGTCGCAGGTAATTCTCGTGTGGTGGACATGGAAGTGATGTTGGACATGGTGAATTACCGAAAGAACGCGAGTCCACTTTACGGTGAGGATGTGTATTTAGTTGACATCGGTGGTGATTACGCTAATCACGTCAAGAACAACAGGATGAACGTGCACAGCGACTCACCCATTCTGACCGCACGTGATTCGGCGAGAGAGATGACGCGACGGTTGTCTCTGGGGGCTTTAGTGAAAGCAAAGAAGATGACTGAGAAGACTTACGACAGCCTCGTCGGTGCGACTGCGCCTTGCAAGCAGCGCTGCACTGATAAGGCTCAGGATTGCACTGTCACTGGGACTTATGCGATCTTGTTACACTCTGACTATGACATTAAGCGAGAAGAGTTGGCGCAGGCCTTCGATAATCATCAGACCAAGGTTGCGATTTCCGCTGTTCATTTCGATCCGCGCGTATTCACCCAGAAGTCTTTCCTTGTGGAAGCTTTGAAGGCGAGAGTTGTTGTTGAAGGCGACAAGATCCATTTCGACTTTTCGGGTGATACGTCTCTCAGTTACACGCATGACTTCGCTAACTACATGGATATAGTCACAACGAATATGTTGATAACACCAGCTGGCCGATGTTATCTGGTGGAGAAAGCTGGCATCAGAGGCGCGACTTTGTTCATCAAATACGTGCTGTGCGATGTTGAGCCTCAGCTCAAGACTGAAAATTTGCGTTGTTGCTTTTGGTTGCCTGAACAGGACGACAGATTGGTCATATCCACTTGGAAATACCAGAACGGCTACTATCAGAACAGTAAGTTCGTGCGAACAGGCGAGAACGATAGGAACGGTCGATTTCTGAGGCACCACATTGAAACGAGTAAGTGTTTGTACGACCTTATACTGGCAAATTGTCTGCGCGCTTCGGAAAAAGGTTTTAACCTGAGTGAGATGTTGTCCGCGGCGATTGCCTTTAACCAGCGATGTACGATTAACGGTCAGGATGTGCGACACAACCGGGATCGGTTGGATGTTGAACTGTTGATAGATGTCACCGTGGCTTGTTACTGCCAGGCCTATGTTCTGCGTTTCGGCGCGGGAAAAGTCGTTGAGTATTTCACCAACCAAGAAAGGGCCAAACGCTCTGGCCGCTTCGGATTCCTCAGCCTGCTTGCTTATTGCGCGCAGCAATTGGTTCCGACCAACACATTTAAGGAAAAATGGAACAGCTTCATGGCTTATCTCAGTGAGGGGAGGGAGGTCAAGGACATGACATTTGACATATCAAATAGTGTGCGAGTTGTCACTATGGAGGAACACGTCCGCATTCTGGCTGGTTACGAACACCACGTCGGAGAGGCTAGACTTGTCGTTGATGACGGCGAAATTGACTTGCTCGATGTTAGGAACGTGCTCGAGTTGAAGTACGAGAAAGGGAAGTTGGTGGGCGTTCCAAGGCGGGAATGCGCGGCTGAACTGGATAGAGTAACTGTCGCCCAGCAACCGCCTGTTGCTCTAAGCACTTCCCGAGCGACCAGCTGTACGCCTTCTACTGTGACTCGCAGTGTTATTTCTAACACTACTCTGAAGACAAGTGATTTGAGCAAAAAGAAACTGAAACAAGTTACGAACAAGGCCGTGCGTGCTATGTCTAGAATTTCCGATGACCAACCGTTATCTGAGGGTCGTCTGGCCGTGCTTCGCGATTTGAGATCGGAGAATAAATCCACATGCGGGTCTTTACACATGGTGCGAATGGTCGGTGACGGCAGGTGCGCCTATTACGCTATGTTGCATTGTATCGGTTTGCCTCCTTCCGTTGAATGCGTGAATCAGTTGAAACGCGTATTGTGGTTGTCATGTCCCGAAGAGAGTAAAAACGACAATCTCAACTTATTGCTCGACGATTTCGAGAGTAACAATCTCGCATGGGGTACCACGGACAATTTCGGCCTGTTCTCGTCACTGGTCGAGAGTGTTTTGTGTGTGCACGTTATAAATGACAAGGATGAAATGAAGACTACTGCGTACTCGAGGGTGAACCGCGCGGATCACGTTATGCACGTGCGATGGGATGTTCGCGGTGCAGGCCACGTGGATATGTATGAAGGGCCGTCATTTGCCGAGGATACTAAACTGCGTGCAGCGAACTTTGTGCGCAACGCGCAGCGTTTGCTGTTTTCCTTGGAGCGCGGACGTGTGCCGTATGAAGAGACGTCTCGTTTGCCTGACCATCCCTACGTGAACCGATCCGGACTAAAGCTGCTGAGTTTGTTGGCGTCATACCCTGGATTGCAAACGTCCGGTCGTGTGCTGGATTTGTGCGGTGCGCCTGGGGGCTTTCTTAGTGTCTTGCGCCGGCTTAATGCCGATGTTGACTCTGTGTCCGGTCCTGCCATAGAATACGACAGTAGCGTGGAAAAGGAACGCACGCGGTGCTTGGATTTGACTGCCGGAGAGGTATTGAGGGAGTTTCCCGGCGAAACGTGTGACTTGGTGTTGGCGGACGGGGGAGACGACTCTAGTTACCTTGATTCGACTTTGTTGCTGGCACAAATTAAAGTGATACAACACGTATTGCGACCCGGTGGGAATTGCGTGCTTAAAGTGTGTAATTTTTTTACCCAAATGTCTGTCGCTGATCCTTTCTTTCGCAGATTTGAGAGGGTCGTAGTGGAAAAACCTGATTTTTCCGCCCTGGGCAACACTGAAGTCTACTTGGTGTGTTTTGGATATGGGACGGACCACGTTGAGGTGGTAGGAGAGGACAAGACTCGACAAGCGTTGATGAGAGGCCTTTTGGGTTATATCGAATGCGCTATCACCGGATCGGACAGGTCTGATGTGAAGAAGACGTCGTTGCTGTTGAGGGTGTTAGAAGCCAACGTCTTTGGTTCCGCCGGTGAGAAAACGTGGCGACCTGCAGGTTTAGCTGGTGGGGGATTTTCCGACCCATTGCCGTCGGCGTCAGACGACAGGCGGCCCTTGCTTGACGGTGTCGACGATTGTGATTCGGTTCTGGACAGTGGTGTGGAGAATCTCACCGCAGTGACGGAAGAGCAGGTTGTTGCTGCTGAGGGTAGTTGTGACGATGAGCAGGGTCTGCTCGACGCCATAGAAAAAGGTCGCTTGACGCTGGACAGTGGTTTTGACCGGGAGACGCTCTCTGGAGTGACAACAATTGAAAATACTGTCGCGTCAGAGTTTACTCCGACCGAATACCTCGAGATCGAGGAGTCTAAAACCGTTCGGTCTCTCGAAGTTGAAGATGCCGCGCGCAGGGTCGAGGAGGGTGACTGCGATCTGCCGGCGTACACTGAAGAGGTTAAAAGAAACGTAGAGGAGTACATTGACCACGCCGTGTTGTGCGATGTCCCCGTGGAAGGCAAACTTACGTGGAGGGAAAAATTTGGTAGGGTCTTCGGAAAACAACCTAAATTGTGCAAAATTGCTGACAAGACGCAAAAGGAGCAGTTTTCCCTGACTTCAGTCAAGACAATTACCTCCGGTGGTGTTTTGTCGAATGGTAAGCCCATCAGGGAGAGAAAGAAAGTGAGGATCGTTCGTGAGAAGAAGACAGCCCAGGCCATTACAACATCCGTGATCTGCGTGGACGTCGGTACTAGCACTGGAGAAATCGGCGAGTGCCTTGAAACTCGAAACAGCCACAGGATTCTTCCCAGACGCGTGTCGGTCACGACTTGTAATCGTGGTACTTGCGTCAATTTTGACGAAGAGGCGCGAGTGTACTCGCATGTGACTGAGGTTGAAGTACCGGACGATTGCTCAGCCGCTGACAGTGGTTTCTCGACGGACGAGGGGGAGTCAGGAAGTACCTCTGAAGCGTCGGAGGAGCAGAGTGTCGCCGAGGTAAAAGTGCAGGTGCGCGAGTCCGCCGGTACCGTGGCTGGTGCTGCCGCGAGTGCTTTGGGCGTTGCTGACAATGGTGGTCTGGCTGCTTTTATTCACGAAATAGACCCGGTAAATGTGCCGGCCAACGAGCCCCTGAGAGCAACCGCGACGTACTTCGCTGTGGATGAGATTCAACAGGATTTCCTGGTGTCTTACGCGTGGGCGACGGATCGTAAAAAATATAAATTGTCTAAATGTTTGAAGGAACTCGTTGGTCAGTCTCAGTTCGATGTAGATGTTCTGAATTCGATGCCAAGACTCGTCGTATTGGACTGTAAGGTGCCGGTTTTGGAGACCACTGTGAATAACGTGAAGGTGTGTGTGCTGGTCTTAGAGAACGTTGACATTTTGTAAAAAAATAAATTAAAATAAATAAATATATTATATTCATGTTATATGTTATATTGAAATGTTCAAACAATTTTTTTTTTTAATAAATTTTTTTTTATAATATGCGTTATTTTATTTTTATCTAACATTAATTAAGATTTATTGAAGCATTTAGCTATTAAAAAGTTGCATATCAAAGTTCCGGTAAATTTACCGGTAAAAAAATTTTAGTCGTAAGGAAGTCTCCGATTTCCGTCTCTGTTCGTCAAACTGTAGGTAAATATACTCACCCTATTCCGATCACTGCTCATTACCCAAAGGGCCAGGGAGATCAAGTACTTCCAGTTCAGCGGTAGCGAACACTTCGCGCTTTGACAAAATGGAACATTATGTAACTAAAATAGAAAAAAAGAGGAGATGTGTGGGTCCGTACTACAAGACTAAATCTTCCGCAGTTCGAACAGCTTGCTGCAAATGTAATGTTGGCCTTTGCGTAGAATGTTTTAGAGATTACCACAAAAACAACTAAGTCCTTTCTTGTTTTTCTCGTTTTTGTTTGTTTTTTTATACTAGTGAAGATTTCATTTAATTTGTACACCTTAACGCTTAGCGTGTCAATATGGACACGTGTGTTTTTTTTTCAAAGTAAACATTTTTTTTAAAAAACAACTTGTTTTCCTATTTATAGATGTTATTTTTCTTCTGATTGCAACAAATCCAAAAAAAAATATTTAAAAAAGAAACTGGGCATTGCTGGGTTAAACATTGGCGATATTCACTTGTATTATGGAGTGGGGCGTGGAAGTGCCAGAGCTGCACTCGCGGCTTACATGGCTGCGTTTCCTCGGAGGCAACCCATGCCTTCTGCCCGCAACTTCCAGGAAGTTCATAGAAGATTATCTTTTGTTGGACTTGGATCGAGTAGAGATCGGCGGGACCCGCCTCGAGTGACGAGTTGACGTGGCAAGCAATTTTTAAGGGATTTGTATACTGATTCAACCCTAAAAAAGCAAAAGTCAGCGTGGCGCATTTTAAGAAAGGAAGGGCTGCATCCTTATTACTACCAACGGGTGCAACATCTACATGAAGACGGAAACTGGCGTCTAAGTTGTGTGATATGTCTACGTGGATATTAAGAAAAAACAGAGCAAACCCGAACTTTCCTGCGGCAATTTTATGGATGGACGAAGCCACTTTTACTAAAAACGGCATAACCAATTGCCGAAATTTGCACAAGTGGTGTCCTAAAGATGAAAAAACGAAATTGAAACAAGCATCTACATTCCAAGAGCGATTTTCAATTAATGTTTGGACTGGTCTTATCGATGATATGTTGATTGGACCGGTCATATTGCTGGTAACTTTGACTGGTGAACGTTTTCTAAGCCTTTTAAGAAATGACCTTCCCGAACTGTTGGCGGGCGGGAACTTCACGCCGAAGAATGTACTTACAGATGGATGGATGTCCGGCCCATTATGCAAGAAGTGTACGTTCTTTTCTTAACGAAAACTACTGGAATCAATGAATCGGCCGACAAGAACCTGTGGGGTGGCCTGCGCGCTCACCCGATATGACTCCGCTGGATTACTTTTTATGGGGGACTATGAAGCAACGCGTCTACAGTACACCCTTAAACAGTGAAGCCGATTTGCATGACCACATAAATAACTGTGCAAACAAAGAGGATACCTTTTGAGCACCTGATGCATTAAATCTGATGTTAAGTAAATAAATAATTTTAATTTAATTATTTTGTTTCATTTCATAACACCTACAATAAATCATCCTTAACAATAATTGAAAATGTAAAAATTATTATATTTCAAATTATGTTCACATATTGATTTATGCTGCATATACTTGATGTCCTTTATAACAACCGATAGGCTTATATACTACCAATGCAAGTAAATGAACTACAAAATTATAATTGTTGTTTCAGAAGCTTGACACTCAATGAAATTATCGATGAAGTAGAAAAAGATGATGACCAACCTATACATGAGTTTATTATGGGTGGGTTAAAACAATAATAAATGGCGCGATTCGGGTCGCTTGCCAGTTGAAGGATTAACAGTTGATTTGAAATGTTTTAATTTTTAATTAAGTTATAAGCAAGATATTTTTACCACTAGATAGCTAATACTGTAGAATAATTTAAAATTATCAAAAATGCATGTAAAGGAAAGGATTTAACATGAACTTTGCATTGACTGATAATAATGATAAAAAAAATACATTTTTTTGCCCAAAAACACATTTTATTTTTGTATCGTGGGCAGTTTTTTCATGGATTTAAATTTTTATAAGGATGCCTGATCATCTCCGATCAAAGCTAAGTTCATTGTTATAAATCAACTAGTTTAGAAATAGCACGGTTCTATTTCCACGAAGGTCACAGTAGGGAACAAAAACTTTAAAAAATCCATTAAAAAAACTGTTTTTTATTTTTATTTTTTTAAAGATGTTTTTCGTCGATAAAATTAAGCATAGAATGGCATATTTAAATATGTGCACTTTATGAAGACTCACACTGTATGTAGCGTTTCTTGGGTTCTAGTTCTATAAGGAAATTGATATTGTACTCAGCCACTCTTTGTCGTCCTTCGAATAAACATCCAATAAACATCTTACGAAGTGCTTACCGTTGTTTTTGTGGCACCACATTTTACAGACCCTATATTTCAATAAGATGCTTTTATCATTTTAAATACTAAAATTATGAAGTTTTTTTTAATCTCCTGTAAAGTAATCAACCTTGTCCTTACGCACTATAGCAAATAGTAGATCAGCGCTTTTGCAGTATCATCGACGAAATGCGCTGTATGAGGAAGATGATGATGACATCTAGGATGCAGACGAGGATAATGATCATGAAGAGGAGGATCATTTGTGTGAGGACGACGTTCAGAGCGTCGACGTAGAAGGTTGTCACGACTCAATTAGTAACAAAACTTTAAATGTAAGTGCAACATTAATCGTAAACGAAATTGCCGATCCCTCACCTTCTGTATTTTCTTAGCATCCTGCGGTTGCTGTTTCACCCAGACTTGACACGCGGATTGTTATGCCGAGTAAGAGGGTGGTCAAAGGTAAAAACAATCATTGTTGAACAACGACAATGGGAGAGCGATGAGCAAGGTCATCGGCGATAAATATTGCTCGTTCTGCAAGGGGTCCTACAAGGATGTGTAGGAATATTGTGAATCCTAAACTATGTTTTGAGCTTTTTATCACAGAGGAAATTATCAATGAGATCGTCAAATGGACAAATACAGACATATCGGTGCACTGGAATCGTCAAATGGACAAATACAGACATATCGGTGCACTGGAATTTTTAGAGCCTAAAGAGATTCCCGATGCGCTTGATATAATAAAAAATGAAGTAATACCTGAAGAAGACAAGAAAGTAATGAGATGGTTTGAAAAACATTTTCTCAGTGGAACATCGAAAATCATTAAATCTATTAGCAGCATATTTGATATGACAGTAAAACGAAGTCCGCCAGGATGTGGTCAGTATATATGACAGACAGCTTTCACATATACCACTATATGACAGACAGCTTTCACATATACCACTATCTCAAAATGCGCTAGAGTCGTGGCACAACAGGTGGAATACCCTATTAGGCCGGCGAAAATGGAATATATTCAAAACAATAATGGAGTTCCAAAAAGAACAAAAGCACACAGAATGCACTATCGAAATCATTAATTTTTTGGAGCTAAAGTTGAAAAGAAAAAAAACGAACTATCAAGACAGGATTACTCAGCATTTGTCAGAAAAAGACAATATGGACGTAAAAGCCACTTAGGTTGGCTAAGTGGCTGGGCGCACATTTCATATTTAATTAATACAAAAAATGTATACATGTACTTATATGAAATTAGAACTGTATTTGTTCATTTTTTTTTATTTGTTGTGTTTTTTTTGTAATAGTCATGATGTAAGAAATTATAAATAAATGTTATTTTAATTTACAAATAATTTTATTTAACCTTTCATAACTTTAAATTTAGTCACTAGTAGTGTCATACTATGGTTGAATTGGGTTCATGACCCCATACTAGAATCGGGACAAAACGCTAAGGTAATTATTTTTATTTTCGAATGCTTCTTTGGTAAAAGGTTCGGTTGTCGATTCACTCATGAATTAATCGTTTTGTCGACGAAACGTTCGTAGTGGAAAGGTTCTGTTATCAATTCGCTTAGGAATAAATCGTTCTGTCGGCGAATCATTAGTAGTTGAAGTTTTGTCGTTGAACGGATTCTGAAACGTAACATTCTGTCGGCGGCAGAGACACGTTTGTGGAAGTTACGTTTCAGAATCTAAATTCCTATACTGACAGGATTTTGCTTTTTTAATACGAACATGCTTTTCTTGCTTTTCTTCACTTGTTACCTAACTAACTACTTATTGCTAACAAACAATGTAACAAACTTTTTAGCTATTTTTACCTGCTTCTAATTCAGATGACAATGGTATTGCATTGTAAAGGCTAAGGGTGACTATTGCATGTGTATTTGGATACATTATATTACTATATTTATTTAAGGTAACTGTACCATGTACGTACATGGTTTTAGTTCATTTAGTATTTTAATCATTATGCACGGTTATAAAATTGCACTTTGATCGCGCCCTACATTTGGGACAGTGACATTACATGTATGTTGCAGTATGCAATGTAACAATAAGTTAGTGCTCGAATAGAAGCCATACGGTAAACTTAGGTGTTTAATTTATGTACAACATTTTAAATATCCCTCGGGCACTCACACTTGACATTTGACTTGACATTAGTTGCTGACCGTTACAGCTTTTTGGTCCTTCATAAACAGGACTTCCGTGTATCGTAAATTGTGTACCGAGGTCCGGGAAATAACCAGTGACGTGACTTGAAACTGTGTCGCCGCGTGTGAATTGTTCAATATCTAACGCGTGTGCCACGGCCTACAACTTGGATTTGTGGGAGTGACATCCTGTAAGCTGCATTAAAGGGGAGGTTCCTGCATCACAAGTAAGATCTTTCCTGTTTGCTTTGACTTGATTTGACAATGGAGGCGATAATTGAACAGCAAGCGGTTCTCCTTCAGGAGATTAAACAAGTCCATTCCAACTTTAAAAAGGATGGAATCAGTAGGAGAACGGAGGAGTATGTGGCGCTTAGGTTAGAAAAGTTAGACGGATCGTGGATAAAGTGTAAGCAAACGCGTGAACAGTTGTTGAAAATGGAGAACCAATCTCATCAATATTTTACTGACACAATCTTCGAGGTCATACAAGAGTGGTTTGAGGGAGCTCGCAAAGAAATTTCATCTTGTGAGAGAGAACCTTCAACCTCTTCCTCAGGCCAACAGCCCAAAGATACAGTTAAAGGTGACATCAGGTTTGATAGCAGACACTTTGAAAGCCCGCGAGATGAGGATAGGACAATGGAGCTGCAGCAGCTGCAAAATGCTAATTTTAGAGCATTGAAAAGGGTAGTGCAGACTTTCATTGACGAAAAATAGGAGTTAGAGGATAAACTGAAGATTTAGAGTCACGTTGGAGTGCTATTGATAAATTACATTTGAATATTGACGGTATTTTAAATGCCAATGATGACGAATATTACGAATTTTATAATTATTATGAGAAGCAATACGCACAGCTTAAACGATCCTTGAATGCAAAACTCAATACTTCAGCTCATCAACAACATGCAACGCCAAAAATTGAGATCGCTACATTCAACCGCAATTTTACACAATGGCCTAACTTTGTTGATTTATATTCTGAGGCTATTATCCATTCCAATCCAACCATAACTAAAGCCCAGAAAATGCAGCACTTAAAAGGCAGATTGCGTGGTAAACTGAAAGCGTCAACAAATCAAGTGGAGGTAGAGCTCCAAGACGAAACGCCGTAAAGATATAGTGCAATAAGGCGCAAACCTGAAGTGTACAGTTGTGTGAACAAAGTGAAAGTGGTACCCTCATGTAAAGTGAAATTTGACACTGATAAGACATAGTGATACATGTGCATAGTGCGTTATATAATCATAAGAACTGAAGTTAATTATTTAGTTTGAATGTTGAATTACATGTTTTCCATGAGCTATTTAAGCAGGGTTGCCAATCTGTGTAGAGTTCCCCAAACTGCGAGGAATCTCAAGTTGGTTGGGGATTTATTGGGGATTGGCATTATGTGGGGAAAATGCGGGGATTTCGACATCATATTCTTATCGGAAAATACTTCATTTTTGAATCATTAAGTATGGCTCAAGTATTTGGAGTACGTGGAATAGTGTCGTGACGAAAAATCAAAATACCGATAAATGCACATTCCTAGTTTGTCAGTTGTCTGTCTTGTCTATGATCAGTGGATTACCTTTTACTCCTTTAATAAATTTAGCGTCCTTAAAAATTTAAAAACTGAAAACCGCAATAAATTGAATACAGATACAGTAGTATCATTAATGGCTACAAAGGAAGGGATTAAAAAACTAGGCGGCAGTGTTTAAGTTAAACCCTTCGAATAAAATGCTTTTGACTAATCTACGGCAAAAAAAAATTAAAAACATAAACAATAAATATTATTTAAATAGTTGATGTAGGGACAGCCGTGATGGGACAGCAATCGGAACTTCAAAAAAATACTACATCTGGTTTCAGTAACTCTAGTCTACATGATTCCAATGGAGCTTTATCTGAACAAAGTAAAGGGAAAAAAACTAAATATACAAACAAAAAAAAAACCAGGTCGAAAAAGATACAGAGATCCTGCATATTGGAATGACAATTTAATAAAAGTAAAAAAGAATCGAGGACAAGAGTTTGTAAACAAGAGAGGAAAACTGATTAAAGCTAAAACGATGGGGCCAAAGAAAACTGTACTACAAAGTGTCAAGACAGAATACCTGAAGACAAACGAATGCAAATTTTTAAAAGTTTCTGTGATGTAGTAAATCACAACAATCAAGTTCAATACTTGTCTCGTAGTGTGGAACGGGTTCCAAAAAAACTGTTTTGGTATAGAAAATTTTAATTTAATTTAATTTTAAAAATGTATTTTTAATTTGAATGATTTTCGGTAATAAATGAATAAGAATCATACAATTATAAAAATAGCAACATCAAGACGTAACTGGACTCATTATTAGAGGAAAGTAACTAAATGTGGGCTAGTGTTTTATTATGGGCTAGTAACATTTCTCATAAACAAATAACCCAAGGACGCAACCAGCGACTATATTATATTATACTTAATCATGACTTTTGAATATGGGCTATGTTAGGGGTCTTAAATATAGGCTAGCCCATATTTAAGTATCGATACATACAGTGCTACAGTAGTCTTTAATATTTTATTTTTTAGAATGGCACCGACACAGTCAAAGCATCTCAGAAAGGGTTGGGATGAAGAACAAATGGTTAAAGCCATCAAAATGGTTCGTGAAAAGAAGATGGGTACCCTAAAAGCTGCAAAAACGTTTAATGTACCAAGAACAACTTTGCAACGTTTAACCCACAAAACTGACCTTACTCCTGAAGAAGCGGCTGCCACTCAATTAGGTAGAAAGACAGTGTTAGGTACACAGTTGGAAAACGTGTTAGTTGAATATGTTTTGACGATGGAGAGTAAGTTTCATGGACTAACAAGGTCAGATCTTCGTAGAATGGCATATATGTTGGCAAAACGTAACAATTTGCCCAATCCATTTCAAGAATCTGGATTAGCTGGTAAAACATGGTTAAGACTATTCCTAAAACGACACAAAGACAAACTTTCTGTTAGAAAGCCTACAGGAACGTCATTTGCTCGAGCATTTGGGTTTAATAAAGACAATGTCAATAATTTTTTTCAACTTTTGGACGAGATTTACGAAAAAAAACAAATATCCTCCAAATCGTATCTACAACGTAGATGAATCCGGCTTAACAGTTGTGCAAAGCAGAATTCCGCAAGTAATTGGACACCGAGGAAAGAGACAAATAGCTGCACTAACTTCAGCCGAAAGAGGTTCTTTAGTAACAATTGTAGTGTGCATGAATGCCACTGGCCATTTTGTCCCACCATTTGTTATATTTCCTCGAAAAAATATGAGCTCCCAACTGATTAGAGGCTGTCCACCTGGAGCTCAAGGTGTTGCTCATCCATCTGGCTGGATTCAAATGAATATATTTACCGATTGGTTCAAACACTTCATAAAACACACGAATCCAACACCAGAATCCAGGGTTTTACTGATTTTAGATGGACACTTCAGCCATACGAGGAACATTGATGTTATAGACCTGGCCAGAGACAATAACGTTGACATTATATCTTTACCACCTCACACGACACACAAGATGCAGCCACTAGATAAAACATTTATGGGTCCATTAAAAGTTTACTATAGCGAAGAAATAAGAATTTGGATTAGGAATAACAACAGAACACTGGGTCCTTTTGATATTATGGAGCTATTTGGAAGAGCTTACATGAAAGTTCAAACTGGGGAAATAGCAGCAAACGGATTTCGTGTAACAGGTCTTTGGCCATTAACTAAAAACATATTTAGTGACGTTGATTTCATGGCAGCAGAACAAAGTGCTGTGAAACATGGATGCACAGATATTCACCATGACAAAACATCTAATATTGAGGATAGGTCGGATAACAATGACAGATTACCTCTTTCACCTTTGACTTTAACTTCTACACTTAATGACGACAATACGATTACTACTGCAGCATCAGATCCAAGATCTAGAATAGAAAATTTGCTTCAATTAGGACCTTCAACCTCAACTTTCAGATGTGAGAATCAAAATCAAGAAGCATCCACATCCGGAGACGTAAATGAAAATACTCATGCTACCGAACAATCGTTTCCCAGAATCGATCGTAGCAGCTTAAATTTAGTATCTCCTTATGATATAAGTCCTGTACCAAAAAAAATCAGAAAGACATCCAATAGGGGTAGGAAAGCTGCCGTTGCTAGTATTATAACATCGTCTCCTTATAAAAATGACCTGATGGAAAAAAATAATAAGAAAACAGCAAATGAACAGAAAACTAATAAAAACAAGACAAGTAAAGCACAGAAAAAGAAGCCCAAAAATAAAAAAAAGAAGAACCAGAAAGGTAGTGATGATAAAGACATTGATAGTGAAGATGAAGAGGATGTACCCTTGGATTCGGATACTGATCCTGATCCTATATTTGGTGATGTACCTAATTCTGCAGACGCTGAATGTATGTTCTGCCAGCAACTTTTTTCAGAGAATACAAGGGGAGAAGTCTGGGTTAGATGCATTATGTGTGAGCTTTGGGCACATTATGATTGTGCTGGGCCAGAATTTGATACATGGATATGTGATTTTTGCAAGTAAAATTATAAATTACTTAAAGTTACCATTCTTCTTCGATCTCCACTTAGATATTAAGTTGTATAATTGTTATTTTCCTAAGAAATACTTGGGTGCGTATTAATAGCCCATATTTGAGGGTCTGGACCATATTTAGTGACTTTTTTGCAATTACGTTATTTGCTTGTTTTTGAAATAATAGTTTATTATTAAAACAATAAGACTATTACTGTGTTATGGAAAAACGTATGACTGATTACTATTACATTAATAAAAGTTTATTATTTAAATATTAGGTCCTTACATATGAAATTGGCGTTTTGTCGTACTGGCCACTTTGATCACAAATTTTTCCTATTTGGTTAGGAATTCGAAATTCAAATTTATTCAGCTATTTCCACATGTAGTTGTGTTTCGTAAACCGTCATTCATTTGTTTTTTTACTTATCTTTTTTCTGTTTGCATCGCTCAATTTACAAAATGGAAAATTTGAAATATCGCGTTATTTACGAGTACGAGTTCCACCGTGGCACCAGTGCTGCGGAAACGGCTCGAAGGGTTAATGATGTGTATGGCGGTTGTGTCGCAAAAGAAAACACAGTGCGTTTTTGGTTCCAACGTTTTCGTTCTGGAAATTTCGACCTGCAAAACAAGCCCCGTGGACGGCCGGAGACCCAAGTTGATAATGAAGAATTGAAGGCTATTGTGGAAGCGGATCCATCGCAAACCACGTCCGAGTTAGCTGCAGGCTTTGGCGTTAGTGATAAAACTGTTTTAATCCACTTGAAGCAAATTGGGAAGATTAAAAAACTTGAAAGGTGGGTTCCTCACGAATTGAGTGAAGCAAACCGGCAAACGCGCGTCAACTGCTGCGTTACATTACTTGACCGGCACAATAACGAAGGGATTTTAAATCGAATCATTACCTGTGATGAAAAGTGGATTCTCTACGATAATCGGAAGCGCTCATCGCAATGGCTGGACCCTGGCAAGCCAGCCAAAGCCTGCTCCAAGCGAAAATTGACCAATAAAAAGTTACTTGTAAGCGTTTGGTGGACTAGCGCCGGTGTCGTTCATTACAGTTTTCTCAAATCTGGCCAGACGATTACGGCAGATATCTATTGTCAGCAATTGCAAACCATGATGGAAAAGCTAGTTGCTAAACAACCAAGGCTGGTCAATCGCTCTACGCCACTGCTGCTTCACGACAACGCTAGACCAAACACTGCACAACAGACGGCTAGCAAATTAGAAGAACTTCAATTGGAATCTCTAAGGCATCCACCGTACTCCCCGGACCTTGCTCCAACAGATTACCATTTTTTTCGAAATTTGGATAACTTCTTGCAAGGGAAAAAGTTCAACTCGATGGGGCAGTCCAAGTCGCCTTCAAAGATTTTATTGATTCCCGTTCGAATGGTTTTTTTAGTAAAGGGATCAATGAACTACCTATGAGATGGCAAAAGTGCATAGATTACAATGGCTCATACTTTGATTAAATAAATATGCTATATAAAAAAATTTCGACTTTTTGTTCCTCCCATACAAAACGCCAATTTCATAGGTAAGGACCTAATAGTTTTTTTATTTTTGGTTCAAAAACAAAATGGTAGCCCATATTTAGTTACTTTCCTCTACCATGTTATTATTGATGGAGAGAAGGTAGTTGTCTGCAAGACGATGTTATTAAATACATTGGGTATTTCTGATAAACGGCTCACCACGATGTTCAAGATGATTGACAAAAAAGGAGATGATTGTTTATCATTAGAAGACCAACGAGGAAAATACTGCCAAAATCACCCAAATAAGATTCCTGACGAATTAAAGAACAGTGTAAGAGAACACATATCACAAATACATTTTATTGAGTCTCACTAAGTTCGAGCAAAAATCACGAAAAAATATTTCCTCATTACTAATTCATATCTCCATACCGAGATGGTATGGAGATATGAATTATTTGCCCGAGTTTAAAGCTACAGAGAGGCAATATCGTGAAATTTTCTACACGGAGTATGACATTGGATTTTCCCGTCCAAAAAAGACCTATGCTTAGCTTGCGATATTTATGACAAGGCCTCTGCAGAAAAAAAATGCTGACAGCAAGAAACATAGTTTGCACCTTGCATCAAAATGTTTATCACGTGAGTTTGCACCTTGCATCAAAATGTTTATCACGTGAACTTAAAAAAGAATTTGAGTAAGTTGCCACGGAAAGCCCTGAATTACTTCTTGCTTACCTATGTCCGATGTGGACATGGGTGTTACCAATTTTTTTTTGGCAATTTTTTTTGCAATCGCCGTTTTATTAAAGAAGGAAGTTAGCTGTATACAACTTTACCATCTTCGATTTTGGAAAAAATGAAGGTTTCTGTTACATGTGGATTGAAACTATTAGGAAAAAGGGGCTTATGAAATTAGCATTTGTGTTTATGCTTTTATTGAAATTAAAGTCAAACAAGGAATAAAAGAATTTGTTTTCTTCTCCGACAATTGTGGAGGTCAAAATAAAAATCGAATCATTTGGCCTAAGGGAGGATGTTGACTCCAAATAAAACATTGCTAAGAACGAACTAGCTTATAGTGCAAAAGCGCTGATTGCAAGTGGTCACAACATAGGGAAAAAAATTTTTGCCATGTACGCTCATGCTGCTCAAAAATATATTGAAATTACCCACATTTATTTCGAAGGTGGCCATACGCAGAATGAAGGGGATTCCATGCATAGTGTGAATGGGAAAAGAAAACAAAATCAAGTAATTTATGTACCGGATCAATGGATTATGCTTGTACGGTGTACAAAAATTACAGGTAAACCTTATGTTGTATTTGAAGTCAGTCAACACGACATATTTGATTTTAAAATGTTGATGAATAGTTTTCTGACAACTCCAAAAATAAATGGACTGAGGGAATTCACGTAAAATTTTGTAAAGATTCCAGTATAATACAGATTGGGTATGAGTTGTATACGGAAGATTTTATTTTGATTGACTTCTGTAACAAACCAGAATCGCAGCGGAAAAGCAGGGAACTAACTGTACCTTTTACCATATCCCACTAATCTCAACATTGCTTATAAGGAAATTCCCGCTCGTTGTTAAAATATAAAGAATTCATGCATTTATGTAACACGAATGCAATCCCCGTTGATAATTACAAAAGTTTGAAGTATACATCTAACAAGAAAGATGATGAAGATGATACGAATTAATTTTTAACGAAAACTGTTTGTTTTTTTCGTTTCTTAATCAAGTTTGTTTATTAACATTTATTGAGATTGTTCCTTTTGTTGATTAATATTGTTCGAATTGAAGAAAATGTGTGCGAATTTAGATAGATTTCACTGATTTAGAAGTCAAAATTATTTAACTTAATAAAAGTCAAACTTTTTTACTCATGAATTGCGGAGGCCAGATCAGGACGCTGTAAGGGCGCGGCGGCGGGCCGCGCTGTTGGCGAGTTTGCGAGCGGTTGGAATACAGCGTTCTTAAGCAAGACTTTAACTACGATTTCCATACGATACCATCCTACGATACCCAATTCATTAACTACGATTGTTGACGTACTTTTAACGTCGAAACGCTTGTCTCTATAGAGCTTGTATGAGAATAACACACTGACTTTATCGTGTGCAATTCCGACTGAGTGACTATTTATCGATTTCAATCAAAAATCAAATATGACGAACTGCAGAAAAAGGAAGGGATATAATCAATGTAGGTCAATCAAAGGAGGTGGACTCCCTTTATGAATTATTTTAGAGAAAATCATATTTGAACTATTCTTCCCTAGTGGATAAAAGCCTATTCAACACTGCGATAGTAGACAGAACTGAAAACCGTTACGGTTAAGGAGAACTGAAAAGAAAGGACGACCAAACAAAAAATAGAAGTAGTTTTTAGTAAACGAAATTGTTCAAAAACGTAAACAAGCTTCTATCAAAAGAATGAATATATCTTACGAACTAACAAGTGACAAATCATTGTTGACGACTGCGGATGACTGAGGACTTGCGGATGGACACTTTTCCAATACAATATTTTATAGCTAGACATTGCCACTAAAATTGGATATGAAATATGAATTTATATAAAAATAAATATAAATTCCTATTCCCCTATTCGTTCGTTTGGCATTGGTTTTTACAAAAAAAACATTTTGGGATTAGTAAGTGTAAAACTAAAAAGCTTAATATTGAATTCCAATGTCGTCAATATAAAGTTTTTCTCGTTTCACACTTATTTACTTGGCCATAATTATATCGAATCTAAATTAAAATTCATGAAACTCACACTCAACTAGACCAACTGTGAAAAGATCAGGGGCGTAGCTATCGCCGTATCTGCCGTATAGATTATACAGCCCCCCCCATTGGGGGGGACCATTCACAATTGACAAAAAAAAACAATTTCTTCGCTTTCTTACGCGCTTTCTTGTGGTATACAATTTTGGATTTCTAAAATGAAAATCTCGAGCGCGCACTATATTACAAAAAGCTCTTTAAACCAGTAAATTTTAACCCTTCATAAGGGCCCCCAAAAATATATAATACGGGGTCCCGGCAAGACACGCTACGCCACTGGAAAGGATACTAGCATCAAAACGATTTTATAACACACAAATCAACATGAAATGTCCTCGGAAGACTTTATTCGACATGTTATTTTTAAATCATTGAATGACCAAATGATCGTCATTTGGTCCCCCAACAACGTAAAAATATAGCGAATAAAAATCACCGGGAAACTTATATTTGCGCGAAAGAAAAAAATATTTGATAAATCCGACCAAATTGCTACAGAAAAACAACTGTCATTTCTCCCGTCCGATGATAAAATAGACTATCCAGCATTTTGATTTCATACATGATTAAAGGACAGGTGCAGTTTTAAATTGATATACGCAGACATGTGTCAACAACCTCATATAAAGTTTTTCTAAAAGACTCAGGCCTCACCTTAAGTAATAAGGGTGATTTTGCAACGAAAATGAGCAGCTTGATGTGGCGTGATGCGTAGTCTGTACCCGGTGTACACTTAATGCCAATTGGAATAAAGATTTTGATATCTGTCCTAGAACTGTCAAGATCAGGCAATTCAATTGCGACTTTTATTCGATTATTTTAGCGGAACGGGGGCCCTGTTTTGATACAAAAATTTGCTGATGATGTTAAGACAATAATTTAAAATTGACTTTGAATTTACTTTAAATTGACATCTATCCTTGTGACTGAATAAAACGAAACAAACTTAAAATAAAATAGGTATACAGGTTAAATTATGTGGTTAGTAGCAAATAAAAAGCCTTAATTAAATACATATGGCTCGGCCATATTTTATTATACACTAAACGCCACTGGCAATATTGAACATTTTTCGTAGTCAACTTTTATACTTAAATTCATACATTCTATTCAAACTACACATTCTAGATACCTACAAGAAACAAAAATAAGATAATTTGCCAAATGAT